>OX276427.1:12506431-13759647 GCA_946251915.1 Abrostola triplasia | reverse complement strand
CTAACCTAACCTAACCTAACCTAACCTAACCTAACCTAACCTAACCTAACCTAACCTAACCTAACCTAACCTAACCTAACCTAACCTAACCTAACCTAACCTAACCTAACCTAACCTAACCTAACCTAACCTAACCTAACCTAACCTAACCTAACCTAACCTAACCTAACCTAACCTAACCTAACCTAACCTAACCTAACCTAACCTAACCTAACCTAACCTAACCTAACCTAACCTAACCTAACCTAACCTAACCTAACCTAACCTAACCTAACCTAACCTAACCTAACCTAACCTAACCTAACCTAACCTAACCTAACCTAACCTAACCTAACCTAACCTAACCTAACCTAACCTAACCTAACCTAACCTAACCTAACCTAACCTAACCTAACCTAACCTAACCTAACCTAACCTAACCTAACCTAACCTAACCTAACCTAACCTAACCTAACCTAACCTAACCTAACCTAACCTAACCTAACCTAACCTAACCTAACCTAACCTAACCTAACCTAACCTAACCTAACCTAACCTAACCTAACCTAACCTAACCTAACCTAACCTAACCTAACCTAACCTAACCTAACCTAACCTAACCTAACCTAACCTAACCTAACCTAACCTAACCTAACCTAACCTAACCTAACCTAACCTAACCTAACCTAACCTAACCTAACCTAACCTAACCTAACCTAACCTAACCTAACCTAACCTAACCTAACCTAACCTAACCTAACCTAACCTAACCTAACCTAACCTAACCTAACCTAACCTAACCTAACCTAACCTAACCTAACCTAACCTAACCTAACCTAACCTAACCTAACCTAACCTAACCTAACCTAACCTAACCTAACCTAACCTAACCTAACCTAACCTAACCTAACCTAACCTAACCTAACCTAACCTAACCTAACCTAACCTAACCTAACCTAACCTAACCTAACCTAACCTAACCTAACCTAACCTAACCTAACCTAACCTAACCTAACCTAACCTAACCTAACCTAACCTAACCTAACCTAACCTAACCTAACCTAACCTAACCTAACCTAACCTAACCTAACCTAACCTAACCTAACCTAACCTAACCTAACCTAACCTAACCTAACCTAACCTAACCTAACCTAACCTAACCTAACCTAACCTAACCTAACCTAACCTAACCTAACCTAACCTAACCTAACCTAACCTAACCTAACCTAACCTAACCTAACCTAACCTAACCTAACCTAACCTAACCTAACCTAACCTAACCTAACCTAACCTAACCTAACCTAACCTAACCTAACCTAACCTAACCTAACCTAACCTAACCTAACCTAACCTAACCTAACCTAACCTAACCTAACCTAACCTAACCTAACCTAACCTAACCTAACCTAACCTAACCTAACCTAACCTAACCTAACCTAACCTAACCTAACCTAACCTAACCTAACCTAACCTAACCTAACCTAACCTAACCTAACCTAACCTAACCTAACCTAACCTAACCTAACCTAACCTAACCTAACCTAACCTAACCTAACCTAACCTAACCTAACCTAACCTAACCTAACCTAACCTAACCTAACCTAACCTAACCTAACCTAACCTAACCTAACCTAACCTAACCTAACCTAACCTAACCTAACCTAACCTAACCTAACCTAACCTAACCTAACCTAACCTAACCTAACCTAACCTAACCTAACCTAACCTAACCTAACCTAACCTAACCTAACCTAACCTAACCTAACCTAACCTAACCTAACCTAACCTAACCTAACCTAACCTAACCTAACCTAACCTAACCTAACCTAACCTAACCTAACCTAACCTAACCTAACCTAACCTAACCTAACCTAACCTAACCTAACCTAACCTAACCTAACCTAACCTAACCTAACCTAACCTAACCTAACCTAACCTAACCTAACCTAACCTAACCTAACCTAACCTAACCTAACCTAACCTAACCTAACCTAACCTAACCTAACCTAACCTAACCTAACCTAACCTAACCTAACCTAACCTAACCTAACCTAACCTAACCTAACCTAACCTAACCTAACCTAACCTAACCTAACCTAACCTAACCTAACCTAACCTAACCTAACCTAACCTAACCTAACCTAACCTAACCTAACCTAACCTAACCTAACCTAACCTAACCTAACCTAACCTAACCTAACCTAACCTAACCTAACCTAACCTAACCTAACCTAACCTAACCTAACCTAACCTAACCTAACCTAACCTAACCTAACCTAACCTAACCTAACCTAACCTAACCTAACCTAACCTAACCTAACCTAACCTAACCTAACCTAACCTAACCTAACCTAACCTAACCTAACCTAACCTAACCTAACCTAACCTAACCTAACCTAACCTAACCTAACCTAACCTAACCTAACCTAACCTAACCTAACCTAACCTAACCTAACCTAACCTAACCTAACCTAACCTAACCTAACCTAACCTAACCTAACCTAACCTAACCTAACCTAACCTAACCTAACCTAACCTAACCTAACCTAACCTAACCTAACCTAACCTAACCTAACCTAACCTAACCTAACCTAACCTAACCTAACCTAACCTAACCTAACCTAACCTAACCTAACCTAACCTAACCTAACCTAACCTAACCTAACCTAACCTAACCTAACCTAACCTAACCTAACCTAACCTAACCTAACCTAACCTAACCTAACCTAACCTAACCTAACCTAACCTAACCTAACCTAACCTAACCTAACCTAACCTAACCTAACCTAACCTAACCTAACCTAACCTAACCTAACCTAACCTAACCTAACCTAACCTAACCTAACCTAACCTAACCTAACCTAACCTAACCTAACCTAACCTAACCTAACCTAACCTAACCTAACCTAACCTAACCTAACCTAACCTAACCTAACCTAACCTAACCTAACCTAACCTAACCTAACCTAACCTAACCTAACCTAACCTAACCTAACCTAACCTAACCTAACCTAACCTAACCTAACCTAACCTAACCTAACCTAACCTAACCTAACCTAACCTAACCTAACCTAACCTAACCTAACCTAACCTAACCTAACCTAACCTAACCTAACCTAACCTAACCTAACCTAACCTAACCTAACCTAACCTAACCTAACCTAACCTAACCTAACCTAACCTAACCTAACCTAACCTAACCTAACCTAACCTAACCTAACCTAACCTAACCTAACCTAACCTAACCTAACCTAACCTAACCTAACCTAACCTAACCTAACCTAACCTAACCTAACCTAACCTAACCTAACCTAACCTAACCTAACCTAACCTAACCTAACCTAACCTAACCTAACCTAACCTAACCTAACCTAACCTAACCTAACCTAACCTAACCTAACCTAACCTAACCTAACCTAACCTAACCTAACCTAACCTAACCTAACCTAACCTAACCTAACCTAACCTAACCTAACCTAACCTAACCTAACCTAACCTAACCTAACCTAACCTAACCTAACCTAACCTAACCTAACCTAACCTAACCTAACCTAACCTAACCTAACCTAACCTAACCTAACCTAACCTAACCTAACCTAACCTAACCTAACCTAACCTAACCTAACCTAACCTAACCTAACCTAACCTAACCTAACCTAACCTAACCTAACCTAACCTAACCTAACCTAACCTAACCTAACCTAACCTAACCTAACCTAACCTAACCTAACCTAACCTAACCTAACCTAACCTAACCTAACCTAACCTAACCTAACCTAACCTAACCTAACCTAACCTAACCTAACCTAACCTAACCTAACCTAACCTAACCTAACCTAACCTAACCTAACCTAACCTAACCTAACCTAACCTAACCTAACCTAACCTAACCTAACCTAACCTAACCTAACCTAACCTAACCTAACCTAACCTAACCTAACCTAACCTAACCTAACCTAACCTAACCTAACCTAACCTAACCTAACCTAACCTAACCTAACCTAACCTAACCTAACCTAACCTAACCTAACCTAACCTAACCTAACCTAACCTAACCTAACCTAACCTAACCTAACCTAACCTAACCTAACCTAACCTAACCTAACCTAACCTAACCTAACCTAACCTAACCTAACCTAACCTAACCTAACCTAACCTAACCTAACCTAACCTAACCTAACCTAACCTAACCTAACCTAACCTAACCTAACCTAACCTAACCTAACCTAACCTAACCTAACCTAACCTAACCTAACCTAACCTAACCTAACCTAACCTAACCTAACCTAACCTAACCTAACCTAACCTAACCTAACCTAACCTAACCTAACCTAACCTAACCTAACCTAACCTAACCTAACCTAACCTAACCTAACCTAACCTAACCTAACCTAACCTAACCTAACCTAACCTAACCTAACCTAACCTAACCTAACCTAACCTAACCTAACCTAACCTAACCTAACCTAACCTAACCTAACCTAACCTAACCTAACCTAACCTAACCTAACCTAACCTAACCTAACCTAACCTAACCTAACCTAACCTAACCTAACCTAACCTTTTTTTTTTTTTTTTTAACGTGCGGAAAATGCGTTACGCATACCCCGTCGTTGGGAGACGACGGGGTTATGTGGGACTCCCCCCCATGAACCGAAAAGGCCGATCCACAGGGGTATACCCACTAAAAACCACACATGCCTGCTGGCGCCTATGATGGCGGGGAGGCGGGATCGCTGTTCGCACTCTACCGCCAACCCCGCCGGCGCTGCCGCCCTTAAAAGGGCGGCCTTCGCTGTGAGTGCCCCCCCGGGGATTAGGGGGGCAGCAGGTCTTCGGCGAAGGCCAGTGCAATGCGGAGGTGGGTCTCCCAACCCAGTCTCCGCAGGCCTTCGCACGGCGAGGAGTCAGCTAGTCCAACTCCTCACCGTCATCCCTTATCGCGCAGCGCTTGAGGTAGCGCGCGCCCTTGGGCCCATTGTGAGGGGCCCCGAGGCCTTTCGGCCATACTACGGCGGTTGAAGGAGGGCGTTGTCTGCCCTCCTTCGCCTGCCTCTCCTGGCACGGATCGGGACAGCGGGTTCAATTTCCCGCTCTCTCTCCGCTGCCTCTTTGAGCGCCATCACCTCCTCACAAAACTCCGTGATGGCGCTCCAGGACCCCTCGCTCCCTACCATCTGTTCAATGACAGCTGGAAGCGAGAGGTCTAATCCGATGGTTGCGGCGAGTGTTCGGCGCTGCACAGCCCAAGCCGGACAATGCTCGAGCGTGTGCTGCGCCGTGTCCTCGCCGCACGAACAGTGATGGCAGGCCCTGGACGGCTCCCTGCCCACCCGACACAGGTAGCTGCCGAAGCAGCCGTGCCCCGACAGCACCTGCGTCACCCGAAAGGTGAGTGCACCGTGGCGCCTGTTCAGCCACTCCACGAGGTGAGGGCGGACGGCTTCGACAGTACGAAGACCGGCTGTAGGCCGGGTAAGCCTGTCCGCCCACTCCAGTACGAGGGCTCCGCGGAGCTCCTCCATGCACCGCTCGACGGCTCGAGGCGGAGGCCTTTCGCCGCGGCTAGCCAGCTCCTTGCGCCACTGGTAGGCGGCCGCAAGAGCTCTCGCATCCAGGTCCCACGGCATCGATGAGGCCAGCACACATGCTGCCTCATGCGAGATGGTTCGATAACCGCGGACGACCCGGACGGCGATTGCACGCTGCGGCCGCCGCAAGGAAGCGGCACCGCGCGGCGTCAACCGATCCGCCCAGACTGGCGCCCCATAGAGCGCCATCGAGCGGGCAACCCCCATGAAGAGGCGCCGAACACTCACCCTCGGTCCCCCCAAGTTCGGGAGGAGCCGTCCTAGGGCAGCCGCAGCTGCACAAACTCTGGGCCCCAATCGTTCGAAGTGGGGGTCGAAGGTCCACCTGCCATCGAGCACCAGCCCGAGATAGCGCATGGTGGACCCGATGTTGATTCGAACCCCCCCGACGACGATGTGGGACCCAGCAGGTGGCGCTTTCCGGGGCCCATAAAAGAAGAGGGCCTCGGACTTTGACAGCGCCACCTCCAAACCTAAAGCGCGGATGCGCCCGACCACGTGGGCCACTCCGGCCGTGGCGAGTATGGACGCCTCTCTGTGTGTTCTCCCCCGGGCCATCACAAGGGTGTCGTCAGCGTAGCACACTACGCTGACACCCGGGAGAGTGGCGCCTCGCAACACCCAATCGTAGCCGATGTTCCACAGGAGAGGTCCGAGGACTGACCCCTGTGGAACACCGCAGGTCACCGCCTTGGTGACCAACCCGCCACGGCCTTCGTAAATCACGGCCCGGTTGGCCAAATAGGCCCCGACTACACGACGAAGATATTGGGGCACTCCGTGAAATTGGAGCGCCGCCGCAATACAGCTCCATGGCAGGGTGTTGAACGCGTTGGCGATGTCAAGAGACACCGCCAGCAACACCCCACCGCCCGATACTGTCTGGTCCGAGAGGGCCTTGACGCGCAGGATCGCGTCAACGGTCGAGCGACCCCCTCGGAATCCGAACTGGTTGTCGGACAGATCGGGCCCTACCCTCGTAAGGTGCTTGACGAGGCGAGCGGCGATGATTCGCTCAAAGAACTTTCCCACCTCGTCAAGCAACACTATCGGCCGGTATGCGGATGGAGCGTCCACGGGGCGCCCCTCCTTCCGGAGCAGGACGAGCCTGCCTGCCTTCCACTGCTGTGGGAACTCTCCGCGCTGCAGGCAGGCGTCGAGCAGTCTTCGTAGTCGGGGCCCTAGGGCCTTGAGTGCCGGAGCCAGAACGCGGCCGGGCACTCCGTCGGGACCGGGGGCGGTATCTTTGGCTTTAAGCCGAAGCTCTGCCGCCCCTAGCTCTGCAGATGTTATCGCAGGCACGGTCCCGTCGTCACTCCCAGCCGCCTGCGGATGCCGCATCGGCGGGGGAGTATGGTGCGTCCTCATCGGGAAGAGGGTCGTCGTCACCGTGTCCAGAAACTGGGGATCCAGGGTCTGGGTCAGCGGGGGCGCCCAAGGGCGCAGTTTGCCGCGTACCCACTGGTACGGGCGCCCCCACGGATCTGCGTCGAGGGTGGCCAGCTGCTCCTCGCGGGCCGCGTCCTTGGCCCGGCTGATCGCCTGTTGAAGGGCCACTGTGGCCCCTCTGTAGGCAGCGTAGAGCCGGGCTTCCAGAGCGCGGTCAATTGTGCGTCTCCTGCGCTGACGCGTGTACGCACGCCTGTGTTCGGCGCACGCCACGCGCAGCTCCGACAGCTCAGCTGACCACCAATAGACTTGGCGTCGTGAGGGCCGCGACTTGGCCCGGGGCATAGCGCTGTCGCAAATGCGCGACATCGCAGTCCGGAACCAAGCCGCCTCCTCGTCTACCCCCACGAACGCCACTGACGTGCCGACCCAGTCCTGAATGATGGCTGCCTCTTGCAGCACATCCCTGTCCAGTCTCTGGAGCACCCATCGCGGAAACACCGACGATGGCGACGACGACGACGACGACGTTGAAGGGGCGGAGACGTCGAACCGGATGTAGCGGTGATCCGATAATGTCTCCACCCCCTCTAAGACACACCAGCCGGTGACCTCGCGCGCGACAACTGGACTTGCGAAGGAGACGTCCACAATGGACCCGCCCAGCTGCCGCACGCAAGTGTGCACCGACCCCCGGTTGAGGACGCACAGCCCCACCGCTATCAGCCACTCCTCCACGAGTGCGCCTCGTGCATCGGTGGCGGGGGAACCCCAAGCCGTTGACTTGGCGTTGAGGTCCCCAAGAACGATCGCAGGGAGGGGGCGATTCCGCCCAATCAGGGCCCCCACATCGTCAAGAAATGCCTCGAACTCGGCGAGGACCCTATTAGGCGAGAAATACACCCCCACGATGAGCGTTTTTTCCGCCACCGCCGCAACGTAGCCCGGGCGTCTGGCGACAACCCGCAGAGGAGCCCGCGAGACCAGGGCGACCAAGTTCGTCGGTCCGTCACCCACCCAGTTGTCCCTGGGGGGGACGAAGTACGGCTCCGCAACCGCCGCAACGTCTATAGACCACTGCGCCATACTCTGGACTAGGAGGTCTTGAGCTCGGGCGCAGTGGTTTAGATTCGCTTGTAGGAATCGGTGGGCCATGTCAATCTTGAGCCATGGGTACCACCGACTCCCCGGCCACTGGAGCAGCTGGAGCTGGGGTCAGTTGCGGAGCCGCAACACTCTTCCCCCCCTTCTTGGACTTCGGCTTAGGCGCCGTTGCCCCCTTGCAGGCCTTCGCCCCGATCTGATGATCGGCGGCACGTCCCGCACTGGCACATGCCGAGCAGTGCACGCTAGCAGTGCACTGCTTGACTGAGTGGCCGGTCTGCCCGCAGTTAAAGCACTGCGCGCTCCGGTCCACCCCAGTGCACTCCAGCCTCGTGTGCCCCATCAGGAGGCACCGGTAGCAGCGTCTGCGGCGCTCCTCGAGGAGCTTCACTTGGGCCGAAACCCACCCGACGAGCAACCGCTTTCTCGCCACCTTCTTGGCGACTGCGACAGGGCACCGCACAAGAACGGTGCCGTTCTGCATCTCCGATGCCTTGATGGCCTCCGGAGCGCATCCGCCCTCGCGGGCCACGGCGCGGACGACCTCCTCTGTCGTGACGGAGTCGTCCAGGCCCTTTATGCGCAGCTGTGCGCTCTTCACGGGCCTGGAGACACATACGTCCTCCGCCTTGAAGGCCGCCCGAATCCTGTCTGCCAGGGCATCGGCTATACCGCCGGTTTGGCTCCCTGGCAGCGAGAAAACGCGGGCACCCGACTTAGCCTGCCGGTAGCGCAGGCCGGAATCCGGAATGCCGAGGTCCTTGAACGGGAGCTTCTCCCTGACCTCGGCAAGGATCGAGGCGTAGGTGATACCCCGCTCGGCCGCACTCGGCTGCAGCTGGATCACCACGTTGGAGGAGCCGGGTGTTCGCAGCTCCTTCTTCTTCTTAGAGCCCTTTTTGGGGCCCGACTTTTGATTGCCGGACCCCTTGGGCTTTCGGGCCTGCTTGCCCCTCTTCCCCACCGTGGTCCAGCCTTCGTCGGCACTGGTGCCTGCCGTGGGCTGTGAGGCTGCAGGTGTAATGGCCTCAGTGGTCGTCTGGGTGGAGGGTGCTGCCAGAGCGGGCTCTTTTTTGGAGCCAGCACCCTTCTTCCCTTTGCCCCCCTTCTTCTGCCCCTGAACTGGGGCAGAATTTGGGGCCATTTGAGGCAGCGGATTTGGCACCTCAACATGTGGCTTTGGTGCCTGTGTCGCCCTCTTGGCATCGGCAGCCAGCGGTGGCCGCAGCCGCACCTCCGGTAGCAGCCTGTCATCCAGAGCGGCGAATTTGGCGTCAACCATGGTTCCGAGTCGAACCATGAGTTTCCGCTCTAACTCCTCGCCGTCGACAGGTTGCACAGTCGCAGCCGGAGCGACTGGAACTGCCCTCTGCAGAGTCGCCTCTGCGCGCAGCTCCTTGAACTCCCTGCGGAGCTCCTCCATCTCACGCTGCATGCGAGCGTTATCGACTTGCAGTCGCGCACACTCCGCCTGCAGCAGAGTCGTCTCTTCGGAGACGGAGCGAGTGCTCAACGTCTCCACAACCTCTTTCAAGAGGGCCGCCGCTTGGTTCAGGGCACCTTGGAAGGGGCCCTTGAGGTTACGCGACTTGCTCGCGACCTTGAGAATGGCGTCGATGCCCTCCTGCGCAGTTTTGTTGATGGCAGCGACAGATTCTTCACGAAGCTTGCCTCTGCCATCAACCAGCGTCTTGAGGTGTGCCCTAGATGTTTGGGCACGTTTGGTGGCCTGGATAACCTCATCCTCGGCCTCCAACCTCAGCGCCTTCTCTTTCTCGGCGTTAAGCGCCGCTTGGGCTTTCCCCAGACCAACATATTCGCCGGTCGTTGGGGGCCGCCCTCGTCCCCGCTTTGGGGTACTGCGCCCTGAACGAGTGGTTCTGGGCGCTAGCCTGGAGTCGTCACCGGACGATGCCGACTCCCTATCTTGCAGTGTCCGCTTTCCTGTCCGGTAAAAATTCCCGGATTCGTTGCGAACAAGCACATCCTCCAAGCTTATAAAGCTCGATGCGGAGTCAGACTCCGCACCCTCCTCTGCGTTTTGGGTTTTTGGGTTTTTATTAAAATTTTCCATGAAGAACCTAACCTAACCTAACCTAACCTAACCTAACCTAACCTAACCTAACCTAACCTAACCTAACCTAACCTAACCTAACCTAACCTAACCTAACCTAACCTAACCTAACCTAACCTAACCTAACCTAACCTAACCTAACCTAACCTAACCTAACCTAACCTAACCTAACCTAACCTAACCTAACCTAACCTAACCTAACCTAACCTAACCTAACCTAACCTAACCTAACCTAACCTAACCTAACCTTTTTTTTTTTTTTTTTTTTTTAACGTGAGGAAATGCGTTACGCATTCCCCGCCGCTGGGAGGCGACGGGGATATGTGGGACTCTCCCCCGAACCCAATAAGATCCAGGGGCCTACCCACTAAAACCTCACCTGCCTGCTCTGCGCTTTGGATGGCGGGGAGGCGGGATCGCTGCAGCATTCTACCGCCAACCCCGCCAGCGCTGTCCGCCCTGTAAAGAGGGGCGGACACTCCTTGGTGCCCCCTTGTATAGGAGGGGGCTGCAGGACTTCAGCGGAGGCCTTTTGAGTGCGGAGTTGGGTCTCCCAACCCAAGCTCCGCAGGCCTCCTGTGGCAGGGGACTGTGGATGTCCCCTGCACCTCTTCAGTGTGCGCGTAGTGGTGCGCACACACGACCCGGGCCTCTGTTGGGCGGGCGGCAGTTCTGCCCTGACTGCTGCCCTGAGACCGGGTCTTATGGCGGCTGGTAGAGGGCGTTATCGGCCCTCCCCCGCCGCCGGGGTCTTCGGGCGCGGATCGGGAGCACGGAGTTGAGTTCCCGCTCCCTTTCCGCGGCCTCTTTGAGCGCCATCACTTCTTCGCAGAAGTCTGCGATGGCGCTCCAGGACCCCTCACTCCCTACCATCTCTTCGATGATAACTGGGAGCGAGAGGTCCGACCCCACTTCCGCAACGAGTGTCCGGCGCTGCACAGCCCAAGCAGGACAATGCTCGAGCGTGTGCTGCGCCGTGTCCTCGTTGCCCCCACAGTGGTGGCAGGAGGTAGACTCCTCCCTGCCAGCCACTCGACACAGGTAACTGCCGAAGCAGCCATGCCCCGACAGTACCTGCGTCAGCCGAAACGTGAGTGTCCCGTGACGCCTGCCCAACCACCTCAGAATCTGGGAGCGGACGGCCTGGATCGTACGATGTCCCGCCGTCGGGCGGGCCAACCTGGCCGCCCACTCCAGCTCGAGGGCTCTACGGAGCTCCCTGAGGTGCCGTACAACGGCTCTGGGCGGAGGCCCATCGCCGCGACTCGCCTGCTCCTTGCGCCAGTAATAGGCGTCCGCAAGGGCTCTGGCCTCCAGGTCCCACGGCATGGATCCGGCTAGCAGACACGCTGCTTCGCCGGATACCGTGCGGTAGCCGCGGATGACCCGGATGGCCATTACGCGCTGCGGCCGCCGCAAGAAAGCGGCGCCGCGCGGCGTCAGACACTCCGCCCAGATCGGTGCTCCGTAGAGCGCCATCGACCGGGCTACGCCCATGTACAGACGTCGGACACTCTGTTTCGGCCCACCCAAATTCGGCAGCAGCCGCCCCAAGGCGGCCGCCGCTGCGGCCACTCTGGGCCCCAATCGCTCGAAGTGGGGGTTGAAGGTCCACCTGCCGTCGAGCAAAAGCCCGAGATATCGCATGGTGGACCCTACGTTGATGGTAACCCCCCCAACGATGATGTGGGACCCAACGGGTGGCGCTTTCCGAGGCCCATGGAAAAAGAGGGCCTCGGATTTTGGCAGCGCCACCTCCAAGCCGAGGGCGCGAATGCGCCCCACCACGTGGGCCACTCCGGCCGTGGCGAGCAGAGACGCCTCCCTGTGTGTTTTCCCCCGGGACAGCACCAGTGTGTCGTCAGCGTAACACACCAGGCTGACACCCGGGAGAGTGGCGCCTCGCAGGACCCAATCGTATCCGATGTTCCACAGGAGAGGTCCGAGGACTGACCCCTGTGGAACACCGCACGTCACCTGCTTGGTGACCAGCCCGCCACGACCTTCGTATGCAACCACACGATTGCCCAGATAGGCCCCGACTACCCGACGCAGGTGCTCCGGCACTCCATGATATCGGAGCGCCTCGGTGATGACGCTCCACGGCAGAGTGTTGAAGGCGTTGGCGATGTCAAGAGACACCGCCAACAACACCCCGCCACCCGACACTGCCTCGTCCGAGAGGGTCTTGACACGCAAGATCGCATCAATGGTCGATCGACCCCCTCGGAAACCGAACTGGTGTTCGGACAGGTCGGGCCCTACCCTCGTCAGGTGCTTGACGAGGCGGACGGCGAGAATTCGCTCGAACAGCTTTCCCACCTCGCCAAGCAACACGATCGGCCGGTATGCGGATGGAGCATCAATAGGACGCCCCTCCTTCCGGAGCAGTACCAGCCTGCCTGCCTTCCACAGCTGTGGGAACTCTCCGCGTTGCAGGCAGGCGTCGAACAGCGTCAGCAGTCGGGGCCTTAGGGCCTTCAGTGCCAGGGCCAACACTCGGCCCGGCACGCCATCTGGTCCAGGGGCGGTGTTCTTCGCTTTGAGGCGAAGCACAGCCGCCCCCAGTTCCGCGGTAGAAACCGCCGGCACCTCGTCGTCCCCCCCGGCTACGTTTGAGCGCATAGGCGGGGGGGGGTGGTGCGTCCTCGTTGGGAAGAGGGTCGTCGTCACAGTCTCCAGGAACATGGGCTCCAGCGTCTGAGTCAGTGGAGGAGCCCAAGGGCGGAGTTTGCCCCGTACCAGCTGGTATGGGCGCCCCCATGGGTCGGCGTTGAGGGTGGACAGCTGTTCCTTCCGCGCCGCATCTTTAGCCCGACTGATGGCCAGTTGGAGGGACCGTCTGGCCCCTCTGTAGGCATCATACAGCCGGGCCTCTAGCTCGCGGTCTGTGCGGCGTCTTCGGCGCTGGCGCACGTACTCGCGCCTGAGCGCTGCGCACGATACGCGCAGCTCCGCCAGTTCAGCCGTCCACCAGTACACCTGGCGTCGCGAAGGCCGCGACTTGGCCCGGGGCATCGCACTGTCGCAGATGTTGGACAGTGCATCCCGGAACCAAGCCGCCTCCTCATCAACCCCCGCGAACGCCGGTGAGCCGACCCAGGCCTGGACCAAGGCCGCCTCGAACACCATGCCCCTGTTGAGCTTAGATAGCACCCACCGGGGAAATGCCGGTGAGTGCGAACTCGACGACGATGACGACGAAGGGGTGGAAACGTCAAACCGAATGTATCGGTGATCCGACAGTGTCTCCACCCCCTCTAGGACCCTCCAGTGGGCGACCGTACGTGCGACAACAGGGCTAGCGAACGTGATGTCCACTATGGACCCGCCGTTTTGCCGCACGCACGTGTCGACCGAACCCCGGTTGAGGACGCACAGTCCCAGCGCCAGCAGCCACTCCTCCACGAGTTCGCCACGAGCATCGGTGGCGGGGGAACCCCAAGCCGTGCACTTGGCGTTGAGGTCCCCAAGTAGCAGAACTGGTAGGGGGTGATTCTGCCCAATCAGGGCCTCCAAGCCGTTGAGGAAAGCCTCGAACTCGGCAAGGACCCTGTTGGGTGAGAAGTATACCCCCACAACTAGCATGTTGTCCGCCACCGCTGCAACGCAGCCTGGACGCCTGGCGACGACCCGCAGAGGAGCCGCTGAGACAAGGGCAACGACACCCGACGTATCACCCGCCCAGTTGTCCCTGGGCGGGATGAAGTAGGGCTCCGCAACCGCCGCAACGTAGATCTCCCACTGCGCCATAGTCTGGACCAGCAGGTCCTGAGCTCTGGCGCAGTGGTTAATGTTCGCCTGGAGGAATCGGTGGGCCATATCTTAATCGGACATGGTTACCACCTCTTCCCCAGCCGTCGCGGCCGGCAGGGTCGGTTGCGGAGCGACCTGCCCCCTCTTCTTCTTGGGCACCTTGGCAAGCTGCTTATCGCAGGCCTTGGTGCCCATGCGGTGATCCGCGGTCAGCCCAGCCGCCGCGCAGGCAGTGCAGTGTGGCGCTGACGTGCACTGTCGCGCGATATGGCCGACCTGCCCGCAGCGGTAGCACTCACCGCTGCGGTCGACCTCCGACTTGCAGCTGACCCGGATGTGGCCCTTCTGCAGGCAGCGGAAGCAACGAGTGGGTCGGGCCTCAAGAAGCCTAACTTGGGCCGAGACCCACCCGATAAGGAGGCGCTTGGCTTGCACCACCTTGCTTGCCGCCGCCATTGGACACCTTATCCAAATGGCGCCCATGCCCGAAGGGCCACGGCGAATCTCGCCAGCCTTTATTGAGTCAGGCTGGCATTCGCCTACCCGACTAATGACGGTCACCACCTCGTCAGGGGTGATGGAATCGTCCAGGCCTGAGACGCGCAGCTCCGACGTCTTGACCGGCCTGGAGACCCGAATGTCGTCCTTGAACGCCTCCCGGAACCTGTTGGCGATGGAGTCGGCTTTGTCGCCGCTGCCGACCCCTGGTACCTCCAGGATCCGAGCCCCTGTCGCCGTCTCTTTGATCCGGACGGTGGTGACGCCCAGATCGGACAGGGGGACTCTGTCCCTAGCTTGGGACAGAACCGAGGCGTAGGTTACTCCTCGCCCCACCGCCTCCGGCTGCAGCTGTATGACGACAGCGGAGGAGCGCGGAGGACGCAGTTTTTGGGACTGCGTCTTCGTCTTCTTCTTGGCCTTCTTGGCCTTCTTGTTGGGGCCTGGCTTAGATGGGCCGCCAGGCACCTTGGGCTTTTTGGGCTTCTTGGCCACCACGGTCCAGCCCTCGTCAGCGGTGCTAGTGCTGGCGGTCGGTGCAGTGGTACCATTTGCGGTGGCGGGCGCGACCTGAGCAGATGCGCTGGTCGTTTTACCCTTCCCCTTGCCCTTCTTTGAGGCAGTGGCAGCAGGAGGAGCAGGTGCAGCGACAGTTAGGCTCGCAGTTTTCTGCTTCTGCTGCGGCCTTTGCTGTGGCTTCTCCCGCTGATTTAGGGCTGCCCTCTTCGCGTCCGCGGCCAGTGGGGGTCGCAGACGCTTTTCAGGCAGCAGCCTATCATCCACCGCCTCAAATCGTGCATTGACCATGGTCCCCATCTGGACCATGATCCTCTGCACAAGGAGCTCCTCTCTGTCCGCGGCAAGCTGATCTCCTGGTACTGGGGCGGCTGGCAGCGACTGCCGCTTTGCTACCTCAACCTGGAGCTCGACGAAGTCCTTGCGCAGGTCCGCCAGCTCCTTCTGTAGGCGGGAGTTGTCCGCCTAACCTAACCTAACCTTTTTTTTTTTTTTTTTTTTTTTTACCGTGAGGGAAATGCGTTACGCATTCCCCGCCGCTGGGAGGCGACGGGGATATGTGGGACTCTCCCCCGAACCCAATAAGATCCAGGGGCCTACCCACTAAAAACCTCACCTGCCTGCTCTGCGCTTTGGATGGCGGGGAGGCGGGATCGCTGCAGCATTCTACCGCCAACCCCGCCAGCGCTGTCCGCCCTGTAAAGAGGGGCGGACACTCCTTGGTGCCCCCTTGTATAGGAGGGGGCTGCAGGACTTCAGCGGAGGCCTTTTTGAGTGCGGAGTTGGGTCTCCCAACCCAAGCTCCGCAGGCCTCCTGTGGCAGGGGACTGTGGATGTCCCCTGCACCTCTTCAGTGTGCGCACGGTGATCGGTGCGCACACACGACCCGGGCCTCTGTTAGGCGGGCGGCAGTTCTGCCCTGACTGCCGCCCTGAGACCGGGTCTTATGGCGGCTGGAAGAGGGCGTTATCGGCCCTCCCCCGCCGCCGGGGTCTTCGGGCGCGGATCGGGAGCACGGAGTTGAGTTCCCGCTCCCTTTCCGCGGCCTCTTTGAGCGCCATCACTTCTTCGCAGAAGTCTGCGATGGCGCTCCAGGACCCCTCACTCCCTACCATCTCTTCGATGATAACTGGGAGCGAGAGGTCCGACCCCACTTCCGCAACGAGTGTCCGGCGCTGCACAGCCCAAGCAGGACAATGCTCGAGCGTGTGCTGCGCCGTGTCCTCGTTGCCCCCACAGTGGTGGCAGGAAGTAGACTCCTCCCTGCCAGCCACTCGACACAGGTAACTGCCGAAGCAGCCATGCCCCGACAGTACCTGCGTCAGCCGAAACGTGAGTGTCCCGTGACGTCTGCCCAACCACCTCAGAATCTGGGAGCGGACGGCCTGGATCGTACGATGTCCTGCCGTCGGGCGGGACAACCTGGCCGCCCACTCCAGCTCGAGGGCTCTACGGAGCTCCCTGAGGTGCCGTTCAACGGCTCTGGGCGGAGGCCCATCGCCGCGACTCGCCTGCTCCTTGCGCCAGTAATAGGCGTCCGCAAGGGCTCTGGCCTCCAGGTCCCACGGAATGGATCCGGCTAACAGACAAGCTGCTTCGCCGGATACCGTGCGGTAACCGCGGATGACCCGGATGGCCATTACGCGCTGCGGCCGCCGCAAGAAAGCGGCGCCGCGCGGCGTCAGACACTCCGCCCAGACCGGTGCTCCGTAGAGCGCCATCGACCGGGCTACGCCCATGAACAGACGTCGGACACTCTGTTTCGGCCCACCCAAATTCGGCAGCAGCCGCCCCAAGGCGGCCGCCGCTGCGGCCACTCTGGGCCCCAATCGCTCGAAGTGGGGGTTGAAGGTCCACCTGCCATCGAGCAACAGCCCGAGATATCGCATGGTGGACCCTACGTTGATGGTAACCCCCCCAACGATGATGTGGGACCCAACGGGTGGTGCTTTCCGAGGCCCATGGAAAAAGAGGGCCTCGGATTTTGGCAGCGCCACCTCCAAGCCGAGGGCGCGAATGCGCCCCACCACGTGGGCCACTCCGGCCGTGGCGAGCAGAGACGCCTCCCTGTGTGTTTTCCCCCGGGACAGCACCAGTGTGTCGTCAGCGTAACACACCAGGCTGACACCCGGGAGAGTGGCGCCTCGCAGGACCCAATCGTATCCGATGTTCCACAGGAGAGGTCCGAGGACTGACCCCTGTGGAACACCGCACGTCACCTGCTTGGTGACCAGCCCGCCACGACCTTCGTATGCAACCACACGATTGCCCAGATAGGCCCCGACTACCCGACGCAGGTACTCCGGCACTCCGTGATATCGGAGCGCCTCGGTGATGACGCTCCACGGCAGAGTGTTGAAGGCGTTGGCGATGTCAAGAGACACCGCCAACAACACCCCGCCGCCCGACACTGCCTCGTCCGAGAGGGTCTTGACACGTAAGATCGCGTCGATGGTCGATCGACCCCCTCGGAAACCGAACTGGTGTTCGGACAGGTCGGGCCCTACCCTCGTCAGGTGCTTGACGAGGCGGACGGCGAGAATTCGCTCGAACAGCTTTCCCACCTCGCCAAGCAACACGATCGGCCGGTATGCGGATGGAGCATCAACCGGACGCCCCTCCTTCCGGAGCAGTACCAGCCTGCCTGCCTTCCACAGCTGTGGGAACTCTCCGCGTTGCAGGCAGGCGTCGAACAGCGTCAGCAGTCGGGGCCTTAGGGCCTTCAGTGCCAGGGCCAACACTCGGCCCGGCACGCCATCTGGTCCAGGGGCGGTGTTCTTCGCTTTGAGGCGAAGCACAGCCGCCCCCAGTTCCGCGGTAGAAACCGCCGGCACCTCGTCGTCCCCCCCGGCTACGTTTGAGCGCATAGGCGGGGGGGGGTGGTGCGTCCTCGTTGGGAAGAGGGTCGTCGTCACAGTCTCCAGGAACATGGGCTCCAGCGTCTGAGTCAGTGGAGGCGCCCAAGGGCGGAGTTTGCCCCGTACCAGCTGGTATGGGCGCCCCCATGGGTCGGCGTTGAGGGTGGACAGCTGTTCCCTCCGCGCCGCATCTTTGGCCCGACTGATGGCCAGTTGGAGGGACCGTCTGGCCCCTCTGTAGGCATCATACAGCCGGGCCTCCAGCTCGCGGTCTGTGCGGCGTCTTCGGCGCTGGCGCACGTACTCGCGCCTGAGCGCTGCGCACGATACGCGCAGCTCTGCCAGTTCAGCCGTCCACCAGTACACCTGACGTCGCGAAGGCCGCGACTTGGCCCGGGGCATCGCACTGTCGCAGATGTTGGACAGTGCATCCCGGAACCAAGCCGCCTCCTCATCAACCCCCGCGAACGTCGGTGAGCCGACCCAGGCCTGGACCAAGGCCGCCTCGAACACCATGCCCCTGTTGAGCTTAGATAGCACCCACCGGGGAAATGCCGGTGAGTGCGAACTCGACGACGATGACGACGAAGGGGTGGAAACGTCAAACCGAATGTATCGGTGATCCGACAGTGTCTCCACCCCCTCTAGGACCCTCCAGTGGGCGACCGTACGTGCGACAACAGGGCTAGCGAACGTGATGTCCACTATGGACCCGCCGTTTTGCCGCACGCACGTGTCGACCGAACCCCGGTTGAGGACGCACAGTCCCAACGTCAGCAACCACTCCTCCACGAGCTCGCCGCGAGCGTCGGTGGCGGGGGAACCCCAAGCCGTGCACTTGGCGTTGAGGTCCCCAAGAACGAGTACTGGGAGGGGGCGGTTCTGCCCAATCAGGGCCTCCAAGCTGTTGAGGAAAACCTCGAACTCAGCAAGGACCCTGTTGGGCGAGAAATAGACCCCCACAACCAAGATGTTGTCCGCCACCGCTGCGACGCAGCCTGGACGCCTGGCGACGACCCGCAGAGGAGTCGATGCGACGAGGGCAACGAGGCCCGATGAATCACCCGCCCAGTTGTCCCTGGGCGGGATGAAGTAGGGCTCCGCAACCGCCGCGACGTGGATCTCCCACTGCGCCAAGCTCTGGACCAGCAGGTCCTGCGCTCTGGCGCAGTGGTTGATGTTCGCCTGGAGGAATCGGTGGGCCATATCTTAATCGGACATGGTTACCACCTCTTCCCCAGCCGTCGCGGCCGGCAGGGTCGGTTGCGGAGCGACCTGCCCCCTCTTCTTCTTGGGCACCTTGGCAAGCTGCTTATCGCAGGCCTTGGTGCCCATGCGGTGATCCGCGGTCAGCCCAGCCGCCGCGCAGGCAGTGCAGTGAGGCGCTGACGTGCACTGTCGCGCGATGTGGCCGACCTGCCCGCAGCGGTAGCACTCACCGCTGCGGTCGACCTCCGACTTGCAGCTGACCCGGATGTGGCCCTTCTGCAGGCAGCGGAAGCAGCGAGTGGGTCGGGCCTCAAGAAGCCTAACTTGGGCCGAGACCCACCCGATAAGGAGGCGCTTTGCCTGCACCACCTTGCTTGCCGCCGCCATTGGACACCTCAGCCAGATGGCGCCCATGCCCGAAGGGCCACGGCGAATCTCGCCAGCCTTGATGGCATCAGGCCGGCATTCGCCCACCCGAGCAACGACGGAGACCACCTCCTCGGGGGTGATGGAGTCATCCAGGCCCGAGACGCGCAACTCCGCTGTCTTGATCGGCCTGGTGACCCTTATGTCTTCCGCAAACGCCTCCCGGAACCTGTTGGCGATGGAGTCGGCTTTGTCGCCGCTGCCGACCCCTGGTACCTCCAGGATCCGGGCCCCTGTCGCCGTCTCTTTGATCCGGACGGTGGTGACGCCCAGATCGGACAGGGGGACTCTGTCCCTAGCTTGGGACAGAACCGAGGCGTAGGTTACTCCCCGCTCCACCGCTTCCGGCTGCAGCTGTATAACGACAGCGGAGGAGCGCGGAGGACGCAGTTTTTGGGACTGCGTCTTCGTCTTCTTCTTGGCCTTCTTGGCCTTCTTGTTGGGGCCTGGCTTAGATGGGCCGCCAGGCACCTTGGGCTTTTTGGGCTTCCTGGCCACCACGGTCCAGCCTTCGTCAGCGGTGCTAGTGCTGGCGGTCGGTGCAGTGGTACCATTTGCAGTGGTGGGCGCGACCTGAGCAGATGCGCTGGTCGTTTTGCCCTTCCCCTTGCCCTTCTTTGAGGCAGTGGCAGCAGGAGGAGCAGGTGCAGCGACAGTTAGGCTCGCAGTTTTCTGCTTCTGCTGCGGCCTTTGCTGTGGCTTCTCCCGCTGATTTAGGGCTGCCTTCTTCGCGTCCGCGGCCAGTGGGGGTCGCAGACGCTTTTCAGGCAGCAGCCTATCATCCACCGCCTCAAATCGTGCATTGACCATGGTCCCCATCTGGACCATGATCCTCTGCACAAGGAGCTCCTCTCTGTCCGCGGCAAGCTGATCTCCTGGTACTGGGGCGGCTGGCAGCGACTGCCGCTTTGCTACCTCAACCTGGAGCTCGACGAAGTCCTTGCGCAGGTCCGCCAGCTCCTTCTGTAGGCGGGAGTTGTCCGCCTCCAGTCTGGTGCTTGCGGCCTGCAGCAAGGCTGTCTCATCAGAGACAGTCCGGCTCGAGAGCGTCTTCAGCGACGACGCGATCGTCTTCGCCGCTCTGTTCAGGGCCTTTTGGTACGTCCCCTTCAGGTTGCCAGACTTGGCGGCAACCTTCTGGATGACGTCCACGCTATCCCTGACAGCGTTGCTGACTGCCAGTGCTGTTTTGGTGTCATCACCAGCAGTCAGAGCAACCTCCATTGCCTTTCCTGAGGCATCAGCCCGCTGAGCGCACAGCTCAAGCTCATCCTCGGTCTGGCGGAGGTACGCTTCCTTCGCAGCTTGTTTGGTGGAAGCTGCAAAGGCGGCCCTAGTCTTGCCGAGCCCCACGTGCTCGCCAGTCGTAGCAGGCCGACCCCTTCCACGTTTGGGAGTGTTACTCCCTGATGCCGAAAAGGCGTCGTCACTCGACAGGGAGTCCGATGCCGCACTCCCTGCCGAACAGGGTCTTTTGCGGTGACGTTTTACCGTCTTGCCGCTCACCCCACCATCACTCTTGACGCTTGTTGCGGAGTCGTAATCCGACCCCACAACGCTCATCCTCGAGCCCGCTAGGCTTTGAGAGCCAATGCAAGTGGTGCCCCCCCCAGAATACGAGGGGCAGACGGGCCATGGAAGGCCCGCAGAGGATTCTCCAGCCGCGGAGCGGCCGGTACCTCCCTGGGGTAGTTTTCTATCTTCACTTGACATTTGCATTGTTTGTTTCCTTTTTTATTCAACAGGGGACGGTCCCCTGCGACGCCCTTGGAACCTAACCTAACCTAACCTAACCTAACCTAACCTAACCTAACCCATCGATTTTTCAACTACTACAATTAACCCTACTGCGTCTGTTAGTTACCTACCTATAAGTTCCCCAGATTTTTTATCTACAATAATCTATAATTTAAATTGACCCCCCTTTAAAATTGACCGAATTATTTAAATTTGTTTGGAATTGCAAGGTCGTCAACATAGATGAAAATTTTGAAAATTCGAGAATCAAATCCCCCTACAAGTATTATAAAATTTTAGACTTTTAGAAAACTTGTTACACATATACCTTCCTATTTATATATATAAATCAAATACATTTGGAAAACTACAAAAGTTATTGACTATTCAAAATTTCACAGAGACTTGATATTGTCGTCAAAGTAAATAAAAATTATTTCTAAAATCGATAACTCCGAAATCCTACGTCTTAAAATTTATATTAAATTATTATTTGATACGCTAAAACTAGGACATCAAACTGTAGAAATTAGATTTGGAAAATTCAGAAGAATAAAACTTATATAAATATAATTTACGCAAACTCTTTACACTTTTCAAAATTTTTACATTTTAAAATCGCTAACTTTTTATTCGCTGGGGATAAAATTCTAAATAAAACATAAAACACGCATTGGACAGGGAACTGTTAGAAAACAGCTTTCAACAAGGACAAATAGCACTTCTTTGCTACTTTATATATTTTACAAACCGTATACGTACACTTTTCTGACAAAATAAAATCGACTTTGTACTTAACGGTACTCTATATACACATGACAATATATACTATAGACACTTGTGCATAAGAATAAGTATACGAACGAGACAGACGCAAAGGGGATTACTTACCTAGTTATAAATATATACATATACACACACAAAATCAAATCGTAACTTTATATATACAGAGTCCATATTGACGCTCCGGCCTTACACCGGAGACAAGCAAACAAATATTTCATATTTACAATATATACACATATGTACACGCATTGACATCTCTCGGCCCTTTACACCGAGAAATTTGATTTGTTTAATACCTACAAGTTTGGGTCAGGCGAAAGACAAAAATGTTCGGCTTTAGAACTCCGGCAAAAAAGGCCAGTGAGTCAGACTCACAGTCCCCAGAGCAACCAGACTCACAAACCACGACCAACGCCTCAAATGTGAGAAGAAGCATCGGGGAATGGGAGTCTGGAAAGCAAGCATCGCAAGCATCGCAACCAGTCTCCTCCCCTCCTACTACGAACACAGCCCCAGCGGCACCACTGAAACCCAAACAAAAGCCAGCGCTCTCCCAAGAGGCAAGGGCGCCGCCGCCTAGGGTGGCTACAGTGGAAGCCGCAGGTCACTCGCCACGGAGCCTCTTTACCAGCAGACTCGACGAGGCAAAGCGTGCTTAAATAAAGCAAAGCTATGCCTCTCGACATCCCGGAACATAAAAACCGACCTAAAGGAAGGGATTAATCAAGCCGTAGAGCGGTTGTATAAAATCACAAAGGAAGCAGAAGCGGAATTGGTAAAGGAGAGGAGTGGGAAGGGACAAGCTAGTAAAGGAAAGAAACCGGAGATGTTGGAGCTACAGGAAGAAAAGAAGGCGGAGGTGGAGAAAAGTGATCAAACAGTAATAATTAATAGATTAGAAGAAAACACAAGACTGTTGAAAGAAAATGGGAAAAGAATACAAGAATTACACCAGATAATAGAGAGTCAGAAAGGAGTGTTGGAGAGGGCAACGTACGCGGGTGTAGTAGCTGGGTGCTCGAAGAAACCTTCTGAGCAAACCGCACTACACTCGGTCGTGGTCACCTCCAAGGATGAGGGAGAAACAGGGGAGGAAGTACTGGACAGAATAAGGAAGGCCGTAAACGCCAAAGAAGGGGGAATAACCGTGGAAAGAGTCAGGAAGACGAAAGACAGAAAAGTTATTGTAGGATGTAGGACAGAAGAAGAAAGGGAAAAGATCAAGGAAAGGCTCAAAGGAGATGAAAAATACTTAAATGTAGAGGAAATTAAGAATAAGGACCCCCTTCTCGTTTTTAAAGATGTTCTGGAGTTTCAGAGCGACGACGACATCGTCAGGGCTCTGAAAAACCAGAACACGCATATTTTCAGAGGCCTAAAGGAAGAAGACGAAAGGATGGAGATAAGGTACAGGAAGAAGACGAGGAATCCCCACCAATGCCACGTGGTCATGAAAACTTCCCCTAGCATATGGCGCAGGATGACAGAAATAGGATCAGTACACATTGACTTGCAGAAGGTGAGAGTCGAAGACCAGTCTCCGCTGATCCAGTGCTCTCTCTGCCTAAACTACGGTCACACCAGACGGCACTGCAAAGAGAGCACGGAGAAGTGTAGCCACTGCGGAGGCCCCCACCTCAAAAGCAAATGCGCGGAATGGCTCGCCGGCACAGCCCCAACCTGCTGTAACTGTCTGAGCGCGAAACTGGATCACACGAACCACAACGCGTTCAGCAGTGACTGCCAGATCCGTAGGAAATGGGACCTGCTGGCTAGAGCAGCAGTAGCGTATTGCTAAGGTGGCCAATGCAGTAAAGGACGCAAACACCTCCCAGAGTAGCCGTCCGTACACCGTGGCACAGGCTAACCTGCAAAGGAAGAAGTTGGCGACGGACGAACTAATGATGGAGGCCACTAAGCAAAAGCTCACGTTAGCACTGCTCCAGGAACCATATGTGGGAAGGATCAAGAGGATGAAGGACTACCAAGGTGCGCGCATCTTCCAATGCGCGGAGCAAGGGGAGGGCATTGTAAAAGCCGCAATAGCTGTTTTTGATCACGACCTAGATGCCCTGCAGTGCCCAAAACTCACCACGAATAACATCGTAGTGGTGAGGATCCGAACCCGCGCATGGGAAGTAGCGGTTGTCTCCCTTTATTTTGAGCCAGACCAACCCCTAGAACCGTACCTGGAGCAGCTAAAATTAATAAACGAGAAGCTAGGCCCTTCGAAAATAATTATGGGTGGTGACACAAATGCCAAAAGTGCTTGGTGGGGGAGTCCCAAGACTGATAGCAGAGGAGAAGACCTGGCGGGAACACTTGAGGAAATGGGCATGCAAGTGCTAAATGTTGGCAACACGCCAACCTTTGACACTATAAGGGGAGGCATAACATACACAAGCTTTGTGGACGTTACGGCGTGCACAACAAACATGCTTGACCTCATCGGCGGCTGGCGGGTGGATACTGGAATGACGAGCTCGGACCACAACGGGATACTATTCAACCTAAATCTGAAAAAGGAAAAAGGAATTAACATACAAAGAACAACAAGAAAATTTAAAACTACTAAAGCAAATTGGAGCAAGTTTCGTGAGAAACTTGCACAATTAAAGCACGAAAAACAAATAAACAAAAAAGAAATAGAAAAAATTAACGATAATACAACACTTGAAAACTTAATCCAAAAATATACAAATATAAAAACCAAATCCTGTGAAGAGTCAATACCTAAAAATAAAATGAATCAAAAACTTACCTTACCGTGGTGGTCCCAGCAGCTCGACGAAATGAAGAGGGAAGTCAACACGAGGAGACGCCGAATCCGATGCGCCGCGCCCGTCCGAAGAACTAAAGTTGTCGAAGAGTACCTGCAAGCAAAAGAAAATTATGAGAAGGAAGCAAGGAAAGCTCAGACGGATAGTTGGAAGGAGTTCTGTGGGAAACAGGATAAGGAAGGAGTCTGGCAAGGAATATATAGGGTGATAGGGAAGACCGCAAAACGGCACGAAGAACTGCCCCTGATCAGAGACGGAGTGGCGCTAAACCAAAAGGAGTCTGCCACGCTACTTGCGGAGACATTCTACCCGGAAGATCTGGAGAGCAGCGATAATACCAAGCACCGACAAATAAGGGCTGCAGCTAAGCATGTAAACGACTGGGTCTATGGTGAAAAACATGATCCACCGTTTACACTCCAAGAACTGCAAACGTCGGTGTCGAGTTTTAACCCGAGGAAAGCGCCCGGATCGGACGGCTTCACCGCAGATATCTGCAGCAAAACCATAGCACAGGACCCGGACGCTTTCCTCTCAATAACCAACAAGTGCCTAGAGCAGGGATACTTCCCGAAGATCTGGAAGCAAGCCACCGTGGTCGCACTCCGGAAGCCCGGGAAGGACACCTACACAACCCCGAAGTCTTACCGGCCTATTGGTCTCCTGCCAGTCCTGGGCAAAATAATGGAGAAGATGCTAATCACGAGAATAAAATGGCACCTTATCCCACGGATTAGCACCCACCAATACGGCTTTATGCCCCAGAAGAGCACCGAAGACTCCCTCTATACCATGATGAAACATATAAGAACGAAACTAGAAGAGAAGAAAATAATTACAATAATCTCGCTGGATATAGAGGGAGCCTTCGACAGCGCCTGGTGGCCTGCCATAAGGCTCAGACTGGCAGAGGAGGAGTGCCCGGTGAACATTAGGAGGATGGTGGACAGTTACCTGGACGACAGGAGCGTGGCGGTGAGGTACGCGGGAGAGGAGAGCAGGAAAAGGACAAACAAGGGATGCGTTCAGGGATCCATAGGCGGCCCGATTCTGTGGAACCTCCTCCTGGATCCGCTGCTAAAAGGACTGGAAGACAGAGGGGATTATTGTCAGGCATTCGCCGACGACGTCGTCCTGATCTTCGATGGACATGTAACACTGGAGATCCAGAGACGTGCAAATGCTGCGCTCGCCTATGTCCAGGAGTGGGGTATCAAAAACAAGTTGAAGTTCGCACCGCACAAAACGTGTGCAATGGTAATTACCCGGAAACTAAAGTACGATATACCGCTCCTGAACATGGGCGGAGTCGAGATTGGCATGTCTCGAGAAATAAAAATACTTGGGCTCACAATAGACCACAAGCTCACTTTTGACGCCCACGTAGCCAATATATGCAGAAAGTCTGCAAATATATACAAACAGCTTTCGAGGGCGGCAAGAGTGAGCTGGGGTCTACACCCAGAGGTTATACGTACCATCTACACGGCGACAGTGGAACCGGTGATCCTGTACGCGGCGGCTGCTTGGGCACCTGCGGCTAAGAAATTGGGAGTGCAACGCCAACTAAATGCGATCCAACGAGGCTTCGCCCAAAAACTCTGCGGGGCCTACCGCACGGTCTCTCTCAACGCTGCACTGATGCTGGCAGGAGTGCTCCCCCTCGACCTACGTATAAAAGAAGCAGCTGCCCTATTTGAGACGAAGAGGGGAGTACCCTGGCCGACTCTTGCGGGCGTTGAGATGGAGCGTGCGGCTGCGTTCGCTAGGAGCCCGCATCCAGCTATGCGCGCAAGTCTGGAGTTTGAAAGCCTGGTAGACGAAGAACACGTGGCTACACACAACACGCAAAGCGTACGAATTTTCACCGACGGCAGCAAGATAGACGGCAGAGTCGGAGCCGCACTAACACTGTGGAAAGGCGAGACCGAACTCAAAGCCGTCAAACTTTGCCTGTCCCGGTACTGCACGGTCTACCAGGCCGAACTGCTGGCCATCCACAGAGCGACTAAAGCGATTGTCAAACAAGGAGAAGAGAGCTTCGGAATCTACAGCGACTCGAGATCGGCCCTACAGACGATCACCAACCCAGAAGCTCTCCATCCATTGGCGGTGGAGGCCAGAGCAAACATCCAAGAGTCTTTATCCCAGGGCAAAGTTGTATCCTTGTTCTGGATAAAGGCTCATGCGGGCCTGGCTGGAAACGAACGTGCGGACCACCTAGCGAAAGAAGCGGCCCTCACCAGCAAAAGGACACCGGACTACGATAGATGCCCGATCTCATTCGTCAGGCGACAAATCCGCACGGAGTCGCTTGACGAATGGAACCGGAGATACAAATCCGGTGAAACAGCATCTGGCAAAAACTCTTTTACCCAGATGCAGTCGCAGCGTACAGGTGTATAAAGAGACTACAGCCAGAGGGAATGATCACCCAGATCTTAACGGGACACGGTGGGTTCTCCGAATATTTGAACAGGTTCAAACGTAAGGAGAACCCATCGTGTATCTGCGACCCAGAAACAAAAGAAACCGTAACGCACATACTTACCGAATGCCCGGTGTTCGAGGCCGAACGACACAAACTGGAAGTAACAACTGATACCAAACTAAGTTCAGAGACCTTAAAAGAAATAATAATAAACAAATTACAATCGAAGACTTTTATAAACTACTGCATTCAAATCGGCAATCGGGTAATAAATAGAAACAAAGATAAATAGAAATTTTAACAAATTGCTCCCAACTTATATGTTTGCATACAAAGTGGGAAGCAGTATCATTAACAACACCAAATTTCACAAAATAATAGCAAGAAAACCAAGAAGAAATCAAATATGAAAACGAAAACAAGGTCTCTGACAAAGTTAGAGGAAACAAGCTGAAAAAAAAAAAAAAAAAAAAAAAAAAAAAAAAAAACCTAACCTAACCTAACCTAACCTAACCTAACCTTTTTTTTTTTTTTTTTTTTTTAACGTGAGGAAATGCGTTACGCATTCCCCGCCGCTGGGAGGCGACGGGGATATGTGGGACTCTCCCCCGAACCCAATAAGATCCAGGGGCCTACCCACTAAAACCTCACCTGCCTGCTCTGCGCTTTGGATGGCGGGGAGGCGGGATCGCTGCAGCATTCTACCGCCAACCCCGCCAGCGCTGTCCGCCCTGTAAAGAGGGGCGGACACTCCTTGGTGCCCCCTTGTATAGGAGGGGGCTGCAGGACTTCAGCGGAGGCCTTTTGAGTGCGGAGTTGGGTCTCCCAACCCAAGCTCCGCAGGCCTCCTGTGGCAGGGGACTGTGGATGTCCCCTGCACCTCTTCAGTGTGCGCGTAGTGGTGCGCACACACGACCCGGGCCTCTGTTGGGCGGGCGGCAGTTCTGCCCTGACTGCTGCCCTGAGACCGGGTCTTATGGCGGCTGGTAGAGGGCGTTATCGGCCCTCCCCCGCCGCCGGGGTCTTCGGGCGCGGATCGGGAGCACGGAGTTGAGTTCCCGCTCCCTTTCCGCGGCCTCTTTGAGCGCCATCACTTCTTCGCAGAAGTCTGCGATGGCGCTCCAGGACCCCTCACTCCCTACCATCTCTTCGATGATAACTGGGAGCGAGAGGTCCGACCCCACTTCCGCAACGAGTGTCCGGCGCTGCACAGCCCAAGCAGGACAATGCTCGAGCGTGTGCTGCGCCGTGTCCTCGTTGCCCCCACAGTGGTGGCAGGAGGTAGACTCCTCCCTGCCAGCCACTCGACACAGGTAACTGCCGAAGCAGCCATGCCCCGACAGTACCTGCGTCAGCCGAAACGTGAGTGTCCCGTGACGCCTGCCCAACCACCTCAGAATCTGGGAGCGGACGGCCTGGATCGTACGATGTCCCGCCGTCGGGCGGGCCAACCTGGCCGCCCACTCCAGCTCGAGGGCTCTACGGAGCTCCCTGAGGTGCCGTACAACGGCTCTGGGCGGAGGCCCATCGCCGCGACTCGCCTGCTCCTTGCGCCAGTAATAGGCGTCCGCAAGGGCTCTGGCCTCCAGGTCCCACGGCATGGATCCGGCTAGCAGACACGCTGCTTCGCCGGATACCGTGCGGTAGCCGCGGATGACCCGGATGGCCATTACGCGCTGCGGCCGCCGCAAGAAAGCGGCGCCGCGCGGCGTCAGACACTCCGCCCAGATCGGTGCTCCGTAGAGCGCCATCGACCGGGCTACGCCCATGTACAGACGTCGGACACTCTGTTTCGGCCCACCCAAATTCGGCAGCAGCCGCCCCAAGGCGGCCGCCGCTGCGGCCACTCTGGGCCCCAATCGCTCGAAGTGGGGGTTGAAGGTCCACCTGCCGTCGAGCAAAAGCCCGAGATATCGCATGGTGGACCCTACGTTGATGGTAACCCCCCCAACGATGATGTGGGACCCAACGGGTGGCGCTTTCCGAGGCCCATGGAAAAAGAGGGCCTCGGATTTTGGCAGCGCCACCTCCAAGCCGAGGGCGCGAATGCGCCCCACCACGTGGGCCACTCCGGCCGTGGCGAGCAGAGACGCCTCCCTGTGTGTTTTCCCCCGGGACAGCACCAGTGTGTCGTCAGCGTAACACACCAGGCTGACACCCGGGAGAGTGGCGCCTCGCAGGACCCAATCGTATCCGATGTTCCACAGGAGAGGTCCGAGGACTGACCCCTGTGGAACACCGCACGTCACCTGCTTGGTGACCAGCCCGCCACGACCTTCGTATGCAACCACACGATTGCCCAGATAGGCCCCGACTACCCGACGCAGGTACTCCGGCACTCCATGATATCGGAGCGCCTCGGTGATGACGCTCCACGGCAGAGTGTTGAAGGCGTTGGCGATGTCAAGAGACACCGCCAACAACACCCCGCCACCCGACACTGCCTCGTCCGAGAGGGTCTTGACACGCAAGATCGCATCAATGGTCGATCGACCCCCTCGGAAACCGAACTGGTGTTCGGACAGGTCGGGCCCTACCCTCGTCAGGTGCTTGACGAGGCGGACGGCGAGAATTCGCTCGAACAGCTTTCCCACCTCGCCAAGCAACACGATCGGCCGGTATGCGGATGGAGCATCAATAGGACGCCCCTCCTTCCGGAGCAGTACCAGCCTGCCTGCCTTCCACAGCTGTGGGAACTCTCCGCGTTGCAGGCAGGCGTCGAACAGCGTCAGCAGTCGGGGCCTTAGGGCCTTCAGTGCCAGGGCCAACACTCGGCCCGGCACGCCATCTGGTCCAGGGGCGGTGTTCTTCGCTTTGAGGCGAAGCACAGCCGCCCCCAGTTCCGCGGTAGAAACCGCCGGCACCTCGTCGTCCCCCCCGGCTACGTTTGAGCGCATAGGCGGGGGGGGGTGGTGCGTCCTCGTTGGGAAGAGGGTCGTCGTCACAGTCTCCAGGAACATGGGCTCCAGCGTCTGAGTCAGTGGAGGCGCCCAAGGGCGGAGTTTGCCCCGTACCAGCTGGTATGGGCGCCCCCATGGGTCGGCGTTGAGGGTGGACAGCTGTTCCTTCCGCGCCGCATCTTTAGCCCGACTGATGGCCAGTTGGAGGGACCGTCTGGCCCCTCTGTAGGCATCATACAGCCGGGCCTCTAGCTCGCGGTCTGTGCGGCGTCTTCGGCGCTGGCGCACGTACTCGCGCCTGAGCGCTGCGCACGATACGCGCAGCTCCGCCAGTTCAGCCGTCCACCAGTACACCTGGCGTCGCGAGGGCCGCGACTTGGCCCGGGGCATCGCACTGTCGCAGATGTTGGACAGTGCATCCCGGAACCAAGCCGCCTCCTCATCAACCCCCGCGAACGCCGGTGAGCCGACCCAGGCCTGGACCAAGGCCGCTTCGAACACCATGCCCCTGTTGAGCTTAGATAGCACCCACCGGGGAAATGCCGGTGAGTGCGAACTCGACGACGATGACGACGAAGGGGTGGAAACGTCAAACCGAATGTATCGGTGATCCGACAGTGTCTCCACCCCCTCTAGGACCCTCCAGTGGGCGACCGTACGCGCGACAACAGGGCTAGCGAACGTGATGTCCACTATGGACCCGCCGTTCTGCCGCACGCACGTGTCGACCGAACCCCGGTTGAGGACGCACAGTCCCAGCGCCAGCAGCCACTCCTCCACGAGTTCGCCACGAGCATCGGTGGCGGGGGAACCCCAAGCCGTGCACTTGGCGTTGAGGTCCCCAAGTAGCAGAACTGGTAGGGGGTGATTCTGCCCAATCAGGGCCTCCAAGCCGTTGAGGAAAGCCTCGAACTCGGCAAGGACCCTGTTGGGCGAGAAGTATACCCCCACAACTAGCATGTTGTCCGCCACCGCTGCAACGCAGCCTGGACGCCTAGCGACGACCCGCAGAGGAGCCGCTGAGACGAGGGCAACGACACCCGACGCATCACCCGCCCAGTTGTCCCTGGGCGGGATGAAGTAGGGCTCCGCAACCGCCGCAACGTATATCTCCCACTGCGCCATAGTCTGGACCAGCAAGTCCTGAGCTCTGGCGCAGTGGTTAATGTTCGCCTGGAGGAATCGGTGGGCCATATCTTAATCGGACATGGTTACCACCTCTTCCCCAGCCGTCGCGGCCGGCAGGGTCGGTTGCGGAGCGACCTGCCCCCTCTTCTTCTTGGGCACCTTGGCAAGCTGCTTATCGCAGGCCTTGGTGCCCATGCGGTGATCCGCGGTCAGCCCAGCCGCCGCGCAGGCAGTGCAGTGAGGCGCTGACGTGCACTGTCGCGCGATATGACCGACCTGCCCGCAGCGGTAGCACTCACCGCTGCGGTCGACCTCCGACTTGCAGCTGACCCGGATGTGGCCCTTCTGCAGGCAGCGGAAGCAACGAGTGGGTCGGGCCTCAAGAAGCCTAACTTGGGCCGAGACCCACCCGATAAGGAGGCGCTTGGCTTGCACCACCTTGCTTGCCGCCGCCATTGGACACCTTATCCAGATGGCGCCCATGCCCGAAGGGCCGCGGCGAATCTCGCCAGCCTTTATTGAGTCAGGCTGGCATTCGCCCACCCGACTCACGACGGTCACCACCTCGTCAGGGGTGATGGAGTCGTCCAGGCCTGAGATGCGCAGCTCCGACGTCTTGACTGGCCTGGAGACCCGAATATCCTCTTTGAACGCCTCCCGGAACCTGTTGGCGATGGAGTCAGCTTTGTCGCCGCTGCCGACCCCTGGTACCTCCAGGATCCGAGCCCCTGTCGCCGTCTCTTTGATCCGGACGGTGGTGACGCCCAGATCGGACAGGGGGACTCTGTCCCTAGCTTGGGACAGAACCGAGGCGTAGGTTACTCCCCGCTCCACCGCTTCCGGCTGCAGCTGTATGACGACAGCGGAGGAGCGCGGAGGACGCAGTTTTTTAGACTGCGTCTTTGTCTTCTTCTTGGCCTTCTTGGCCTTCTTGTTGGGGCCTGGCTTAGATGGGCCGCCAGGCCCCCAGTCCCCTTCAGGTTGCCAGACTTGGCGGCAACCTTCTGGATGACGTCCACGCTATCCCTGACTGCGTTGCTGACCGCCAGCGCCGTCTTGGTGTCATCACCAGCGGTCAGAGCTACCTCCATTGCCTTCCTCGAGGTGTCAGCGCGCTGAGCGCAGGCCTCGAGCTCATCCTCGGTCTGGCGGAGGTACAGGTCCTTGGCGGCCTGCTTGTTGGAAGCTGCAAGGGTGGCCCTAGCCTTGCCGAGCCCTACGTGCTCGCCAGTCGTAGCAGGCCGACCCCTTCCACGCTTGGGAGTGTTACTTCCTGATGCCGACATGGCATCGTCACTCGACAGGGAATCCGATGCCGTATTCCCTGCCGAACGTAGCCTTTTGCGGTGCCGTTTTACGGCCTTACCGCTCACTACACCATCGCTCTTGGCGCTCGTTGCGGAGTCGTAATCCGACCCCACAACGCTCATCCTAGAGCCCGCTAGGCTCTGAGAGCCAATGACAGTGGTGCCCCCCCCAGAATACGAGGGGCAGACGGGCCATGGAAGGCCCGCAGAGGATTCTCCAGCCGCGGAGCGGCCGGTACCTCCCTGGGGTAGTTTATTATTTACACTTGTCATTGTTCATTTTTTGGTTCCTTTTTTTTATTCAACAGGGGACGGTCCCCTGCGACGCCCTTGGGACGGAGTTGCTCCCCCGCCATGCAGCCCACGGCCAGGCGTCAAAGCACGAGCTTCGAGGTAATTTTATAGTGTTTTCTTCACTTGGTCCCCAGCCAAGGCCAGAGACCCCCGTCCCTGTCCCAAAAAGAACAGGATTACGGGTTCGGCCGACGGTGGCCCACTGCCATGCCCGACTGTCACTTTCGTGAGCAGCCGGACCCGCCGCCCGCGCTTGCGTCCACCTCCCCCTCTCACAGAGAAGGGATCAAGCACCTCGCCCATCGCCGCTACTCGGAATACGTCCGAGACGCCGACGGGCACATCCGCATCCCCGCAAAACCACGAAGAGCGGACCTCAACGACGTCGACAAAAGTCGCAGTCCGGCCGGGCAAAAGGCACCCGACCAGACCCGCCGCCGCAACGATCGCGTCCTCTCGCGAAGAGCGATCCCCGTGCCATGTCGCCAGTTCGCATCCACAGTCACGTCTGAAAACAGACGCGTACCGGGAGCGAACTTCCCCACCCCCCCAGCGACAGGCACCCTTGGTTTTTTATAGAGGTGTTCTCCTCGCAGCCCGTCCCGGCAAAGCCGATGCGAGCCCCCGTTCCTCTCAGTGAGGCTTACGGGTTGTCCGACGGTGACCGAAGTCGCCGTCCGGCCAGTCAAAACGCGACTGACCGGACCCGCCGCACCGATCGCGTCCTCGAGCAATGAGGAGCGATCCCACCGCCTAGTTTTGGTCCGCGCCGGTAAAAACCGGTACCGCACACATGCACGGCATTCCCCTATCCGCCACCTGGGGACGCGCCCGGTCCGAGACTAGAAACTCGTCCAGCCGAAGCTGCCGGGAACCTAACCTAACCTAACCTAACCTAACCTAACCTAACCTAACCTTTTTTTTTTTTTTTTTTTTTTTTTTTTTTAACGTGAGGGAAATGCGTTACGCATTCCCCGCCGCTGGGAGGCGACGGGGATATGTGGGACTCTCCCCATGAACCCAATAAGATCCACAGGGGCATACCCACTAAAAACCTCACACTTTGCCTGCATAAGCGCATAATTGGCGGGGAGGCGGGGTCGCTATAGCATTCTACCGCCAACCCCGCCAGCGCTATCCGCCCTGTAAAGGGGCGGATTCTTCTCTCCCCCCTATGTAGAGGTAGGGGGGTACAGGACTTTCAGTGCAGAGGCCAGTGCAATGCAGAGGTGGGTCTCCCAACCCAGCCTCCGCGGGCCTCCGCTCAGCAAGGCGACAGAGCTCCGTCACCTTGCTGACTCTTTGGCGCATGGGTGCGCAACATCAGACGGAGAGGTGGGCCACATCAGGATGACATGGGCACCACCTCCCCACCCGTGGCAGCTGGAGCAGGGGTCGACCGCGAAACTGCGGCCTTCCCCATACCCTTTCGAGGCACGCGAGCCCCACAGGGCTTGGTGCCGATCGGGTGGTCGGCCTTTAGACCCGCGGCAGCACAGGCTGTGCAATGCGGGTCCCTGGCACACAACTTGGCCAGGTGGCCGACCTCGCCGCAGCGGTAGCACTGCGTGCGGCGATCCACCTCGGACGTGCAAGAATATTGCACGTGCCCGTTTAGTAGGCAGCGGAAGCAGCGGGTGGGTCTGGCCTCCAGCAGTTTTACCTGCGCCGAGACCCATCCCACCAGCAGCCTACCCCGAGCCACCTTATTGGCGGCTGCCACAGGGCAGCGCACCCATGCGCTGCCAAGGCCGGAGGGGGTTCTTCGCACCTCCCCCGCCTTGACCTCGCTGACCGTGCAGCCACCCGTACGGGCTACTGCGGCAGCGACACTCTCGGACGTCGCGCAGTCGTCCAAGCCAGAAATGCGCATTTCTGCGCACTTGGTGGGCCTGGAGACCCGGACGTCCTCGGCACCCAGTGCCTCCCTTAACTTTGCGGCGAGGGCGTCAGCCCTCTCGCCGCTATCCGCCCCCGGCAACTCAAAGATGCGGGCACCGGACACCGCCTGCCTGTATCGCAGGTCGGCGATGCCGATGTCCGCAAGGGGCACCTTGTCCATGGCCGTGGCGAGGACCGCCGCGTAGGACAGGCCGCGCTCCACCGCGCCCGGCTGCAGCGTGATGACTACAGCCGATGAGCGCGGCGCGCGCAGCCTCGGTGCCCTCTTCTTCTTAGGCGCCTTCTTAGGCGCCTTCTTCGATTGGCCCTTTTTGGGGGCCCCCGAGGGCTTGGTGGGCGCCTCGGGCTTCTTCTGTTTCCCCTTCTTGACCACCGTGGTCCAGCCCTCCTCCGTTAGGATGGGGCTGGCACGGCCGGTGGCCTCAGGGGCAGCCGACGCCGTAGAGGTTGAAGGCCGCGGAGGCTCCGCGACCCTCTTCCCCTTGGCCTGCTGCTTCTTTCCCTTGACAGGGTCCGAAGCAGCAGGCCGCAGTTTTGCGGCTTTCGCCGCAGGTACGAACTCCACCGGGGTTGGCGGGTCCGCACGTCTCTTGTCCGCCGCGAGGGGCGGACGGGTCCGCTGCTCAGTGGCGAGCTTCGCGTCCACCATGGTCCCTACTTGGACCAAGATGTTGCGCGTCAACTCCTCGGCGTCCAGGGGGGGCGCCATCGCAGCAGCGGCGGCCTCGGCCGCGCCCTGCTTCTTCGTGAGCTCCGTCACCTCGCGACGGAGCTTCTTCAATTCCTTGCAGAGGCGCTCGTTTTCGTCCCTCATACCAACGCACGCCTCTTGGAGCAGGGCCGACTCCTCCGTCACATTACGCCCGGCCAGGAGCTCCACATCTCGGCGGATACGTTTTGCGGATTCGTTCAGAATCCGCACGTATCCGCCCTTAAGGTTGCCAGACTTGGCGGCAACCTTTGACACCAGCTTCAGGCTGTCCTCAATGGACTCCTGGATGATGACCCCCAATCTGTCCTGGAGTTCGGAGTCATCCGACTCCTCCTCCAGTTGCCGCTTCCGGGCCTCTTCCCTCTTCTTGACAGCGGCCTCGGCGCGGAGGATTTCGTCCTCCGCGTCTTGCTTCCGCTGCTGGTCCTCCGCGGCCTTGAGAGCGGCCTTTAATTCGGCTTGGGCCTTGGCCATACCGACATATTTGCCGGTGGTTGGCGGTCGGCCCCTGCCTCTCTTTGATGCGCTCCCGGAGCGCGATCTCAATGTCGGCCTCGAGTCGCCGTCAGGCGATGGTGAGGCCGTTCGTGGCCGTTTCCGGTAGCTCTTAGCTGCCGCCCCGACCACGAGGTCCTCAGCGCTCGTGAAAACTGACGCGCCGCCGTCCGAAGTCGGCTCCACGTCAGCTTCCGAGCCTCTAGAGCCCGATCTGCTCATTCTCGTGCTGCTCGCAGGAGCAGACGAGTGGCGGTGGTTGCCCCCCCCAGAATACGAGGGGCAGACGGGTCCCGAAGGGCCCGCAGAGGATTCCCCGGCCGCTGAGCGGCCGGTACCTCCCTGGGGTAGTTGTTTCTTACCAGGCGCCATCATGAGTGTTGTTTTCCTTTTTTATTAATCAGGGGTCAGGTCCCCTGAGACGTCCTCGGGACGGGGTTCACCCCCGCCATTCAGCCCACGGCCGGACGTCACCAGCTCGAGCTTAGGGTAATTTTATAGTGTTTTCTTCACGCGGCCCCTAGCCAATAAAGGCAAGAGACCCCCGTCCCTGTCCCAAAAGGAACAGGATTACGGGTTCGGCCGGCGGTGGCCAACTGCCATGCCCGACTGCCACTCTCGTGAACAGCCGGACCCGCCGCCCGCGCTCGTAACCACCTCCCCCTCCAGAAGGAGAGGAGGAAACAAGCACTCCGCCGTCGCCGCTGCTCGGAATAATTCCGAGACGCCGACCGGCACTCCGCACCTCGCAAAACCGCAAAGTGCGGACCTACAACGACGGTGACCAAAAGGTCGCCGTCCGGCCAGACAAAAGGCGTCTGACCAGACCCGCCGCTATGATCGCCTCTCTCGCGAGAAGCGATCCCAACTCAGCCGGTCGCTAGTCCGCATCCCAGTCGTGTCTGAAAACAGACACGTACCGGGAGCGAACTTCCCCACCCCCCAGCGACCGACTATGACCACTCCTCAATAACCTTTTTTTTTTTTTTTTTTTTTTTTTTTTTTTTGAGGCGGGGGAATCCTACATTGGACACCCGCTCACCCGGGGGGGTGAGCAGGTAGTGCCGGACTCTTACCGGCTAAACCACCCTCCGTGTTCCGTCCTTCGCAGTAAGAGACTGATGCGTGGAAATGCGTTGCAATACTTCACGCACCAGTCCTGCGCCAGCCGCCGGCCAATCAAGGCAAGCGGCTTTCCTGTTTGCTGCCAGGCAGCAAACACAGTTTTAGGCCGACATGTATAGTATGTCGGCCTAGGACTCCTCCTATAGGAGACGCACCTGAACACTAGGTGCATCTCCTCGCCGCGGGTCCCTATAGTCGGACGGCAGACACCCCCGTGTCTGACGTCCAGGGGCCCAGTTAGGGTGGAAGGTCGCGCTCATGTGCGGCCCTCCTACGCCCAACTCTTCTCCGACGGATCTGTGGGGCGAGAGGATCATTCTCCCGTTCCCTTTCCGCCGCCTCTTTTTGTGACATGACCGTTTCACAGAAAGAGGCCATCGCGTCCCATGCTGTGCGGTTGTTAACCATAGCGGCTACAACCGCCATTAGCGACAACAAATTGACGCCTCCAAGCGCCGTTTGAAGCTCGGCGCGAGGCTCAGTCCAAGCCGGACACGTGGCCAGAGTGTGCAGCGCTGTGTCATCGTCATGACCACACTGGTGGCACGCGGTTGTGGTTTCGCGCCTAGCGACTCTGCACAAATAGTGACCAAAGGCCCCGTGCCCGGTCAGCATCTGCGTGAGGCGGTAGGTCATGATGCCATACCGCCTCTCCACCCACTGGTGAAAATGTGGGCGGATCGCATCCACTGTGACATGTCCGGCTGTAGGTCTTTGGAGTCGAAGCTCCCAGTTCCTCTGGGCAACCAAGCGAGCCTGGCGCCGCCACCGCTCCACCTGCCTGTGCATGGGCTGAGTACTCCGGGACCGAAGCTCAGAAGTTCTGCGAAAAACGTCCGCAAGAACTTCAGCCTCCAGGTCCCAGGGTGGTGTTCGTGCCAAGACGCATGCGGCCTCGTGGCCGACAGTACGATACGCCCTTATTATCCTGTTGGCCACTGCACGCTGTGAGCCAAGCAGAAGCGCCCTGTTATCGGGCGATAAAGCTCCAACCCAAATGGGAGCACCGTAAAGGGCCATAGATCTTATGACCCCGGCGTACAGACGGCGGCACCCTATGTCAGGTCCACCAACGTTCGGCAGAAGTCTTCCGAGAGCAGCTGCGGCAGCCAGGAGTTTTGGCGCCATTTGCTCGAAGTGGTATCGGAAGCTTAGCCGCCCGTCTAGAACCAAACCCAGGTACTTCATCTTGTTGAGCACCGGGATCCGAACACCGTCAACATTAAGGTGTGCTCCTGCTGGTGGACGGTTACGAGGGCCGTAAAGATGCAAGGCCTCCGTCTTCCCCAGAGCCACCTCTAAACCCAGCATCCGGATGCGACCTATGACGAGATTTACGCCACAGGTCGCTCGACGGACACATTCATTAGAGTTGGCTCCTCGAGCCAAAACTAAGGTGTCATCTGCATAGCAGACTACACGCAAGCCAGTGAATAGGGCACCGCGCAGCACCCAGTCATACCCGATGTTCCACAGGAGCGGTCCAAGAACAGAACCCTGGGGAACACCGAGACCGGTCTCCTGCCGCTGCGGGCCAGTCAGTCCGGTATAGATGACACTTCGACCACGAAGGTAGTCCCCCACAACACGCTGCAAGTAGAGTGGCACTCCATAGTACCGGAGCGCTGACTCGATACATTGGTGCGGCAGCGTGTTGAAGGCGTTGGCGATATCGAGCGAAACCGCCAGCGCCATTTCCCCCCGTGACACAGCCTCCGTGGTGAAGTCTTGCACCTGGCTCAAGGCGTCCAAGGTGGACCGGCCCGCCCTGAAGCCAAATTGGGATTCGGATAAGTCCGGCCCTGTCGTGACCAAGTACCGGACAATGCGGGTGGCGATGACGCGCTCAAGGAGTTTACCCGCCTCGTCCAGTAACACAATCGGCCTATATCCCGATGGGGAATCGGCCGGACGCCCCTCCTTCCTTAGGAGGACAAGTTTCCCCGTCTTCCAAATGGAAGGGAATCTGCCCTGCTCGAGACAGGTGTTGTACAGACCGCGGAGTCTGCTCTCGAGTGGGCCGAGAGCAACAACAAGTGCCCGACCAGGTATGCCATCCGGTCCTGGGGCAGTCTTCTTGGCCCGGAGACGGTCGATGTGCGCTTCCAACTCCCCTTTGGTGATGGCGTTGAACTCTCCATGGGGCTGCGCAGTCCCCATGACCGGGGGATCGAAATCGGTCCGAGGTGGAAACAGGGCAGGGATGATTCTTTGGAGCAGTTGTGGCTCCATGGACTCCGTGATTGGGGCCGCCGCGGCGCGGAGCTTGTTCCTTGCCGCAAGGTAAGGACGACCCCAAGCGTCCCTATTAAGGTCTTCAAACATCTCCTGCCTGCTGGCCGCTTTAGCCTCTAAGATGGCTATGCGGAGATTTCGGCGTGCTGCACGGTAGGCCTCGTAGAGGAGCGCCTCTGTTAGCTCATCCCTACGGAGCGAACGGTGGCGTGTGAGCTCCCGCTGTGCACCGATGCAGACTCTTCGCAGCTCGGCGATCTCTGGCGACCACCAATAGACCGCCCGTCTGGCTGGTCTGTTTCGAACGCGAGGCATCGCTGCGTCACAGATAGCTGTGACAGTGACGCGAAACTGCGATGCCTCATCGTCGACCACCACTGTGTGATCAAGCGGTCGAACAAACCAATCGCTGATGATGGCCGCCTCGATCAGCAGCTCGCGATCCAGCTTCTTGAGAGCCCACCGGGGAGATGCTGGATTCGAAGTGATGTTGGGACGAATTCCAGCACCTCTAAGAGGGGAGACGCTAAACCGGATGTAGCGGTGGTCGGATAGCGTCTCCGCCTCCTCGACGACCCGCCAGTTGGATACTCGTGTAGCGATGGAAGAAGTGCAGAACGTTAGGTCCACTATGGACCCTCCGTTCCATCGGACACAAGTGTGGGTTCGCCCTCGGTTCAGTAGAGCGAGATCTAGACCGAGTGCCCACTCTCCGACCAGTTCCCCGCGTCGATCTGTTGCCGGTTCTCCCCATGCTGTGCTCTTAGCATTAAGATCCCCAAGCAACAGGACCAAACGAGGCGCCAAGCCTCTGATAGTGGCCTCTAGGTTGGCCATGAAGGTCTCAAATTCTGAGAGGCCTCTATTAGGGGAAAAGTATACCCCTATGATGGTATACGGACCTAGCGACGCAACGACAAAGCCCGAACCCCTACAGATGGTAGCGAGGGGTAAGGAGTTTACGCCTGTTGCGGCGACGATAGCAACGGATCCGTCGTTGTCACCCACCCAATTGGGCCGGGGGGGAACAAAATAGGGTTCCGCTGCAACAGCGACATCGATGGACCACTCCACCATTGCTTGCAGGAAAAGATCCTGGGCACCAGCAGAGTGGTTAAGATTCCCCTGTAGGAAGCAATGTGATCGAACTTGATCCATTATCCGACCATCATTGCCTCCTCACAGGGTCGAGCCTGCTCTGCCACCAGCACGGCGGGGGCCCCTCCTGCCGGTACGGTAACATTTTTTTTTGTCGCCTTTTTCTTTGTGGCGGGGGGAGCACATCCCCTGCCTCCCATAAGATGCGCAGACTTGCGCCCAGCCGCATGACATATGGCACACTGGACTTTAGCCGTACAGGCCGCAGCTATGTGGCCCGGTTGTCCGCAACCATAGCAAAGTGCGCTGCGGTCTACTTCCGACGTGCAGCGTGACCTAGTGTGGCCGATCTCTAGACAGCGGTAACACTTTGTTGGCCGCCTCGTCAGCAGGACCACCTTGGCCGAAATCCAACCAACAAGCAATCTCCCAGCTGTCGCCAGAGTTTGCGCAGCTTCCAGCGGGCACTGCACCATTGTTGCACCATTCCCGCCAGGGCCGTCCCTTATGTTGCCCACCTTAACAGAGCTAGTTGGGCAACGCCCCTGCTCGGCAACAGCGGCAAGGATCTCTTCTCTTGTGACGGAGTCGTCCAGGTAGGTGATACGAAGCTCCGCACAGTTTATGGGCATGGTAACCCGTGCATCTTCGCCGAGAAGCCCTTTGAGCTTTTCAGCTAAAAGGTTGGCTTTGTCCTGGCCAACGTTCTTCGGGAGGTCAACAATACGAGCTCCTGAAGGCGCTTTCCGCAGCCTAAATGTGGTAACCGCCAAATCGATACCCATCTCAGTGACGTTCATCTGGGTGCGCGCCTTGGCCAGAACATCTGCGTACGAAACCCCTCTCTTTTCCGCTGCAGGGTCTAAAGTAATAACGACGGCGGCAGTACTGCGAACTGGGCGTCGTTTTCTCCTCCTACGTCTCCGCCTCTTCTTACCCGTAGCCTGGGCTGAAGAAGCCGTCGATTTGGAGGTTTGTGGAGCTTTGGTGACCTTCTGCTTTTCTTTCTTCTTGCTCTTCTTTTTCGTCACAGTGACCCAATCCTCAGCAGCTGTTGTTTTCTCCGACGCTGTGGAGGCAACACCAGCAGTATTAACAGCAGGCGCTGTTGCCGGAGCAGGTTTGGGGGCCTGCTTGGCTTTAGGCCCGCTGACTGCAGGAGCCTTGCTGCCCGACGCTTTAGCCGTGTTCGCTTCAGCTCGTTTACGGTCCGCTGCCAAAGGTGGACGGATCACTTTCTCCGGTGGCAGCGGCTCCTTGAGCCCGGCGAGTTTGGCATCCATCATGCCTCCTAATGACAGCATGATGGAACGCCGGAAATCTTCCATCCAGTTGGTTTCGGGGGCTATACGTTTACGCATAGCCTCCATGTTCGCCTTTAGGTCTTCAACCTCCCTGCTGAGCCGTTGGTTTTCGGCCTGCAGCATTTGCGTCTCATCCGTGGTAGTCCTTTTTATCAGGGTCAGGACATCACCTTGAACAAACTCAGCGGCGTCCTTGAGAGTCTTGACAAAGTCGCCCTTCAAGTTCTTCGAGCGATGTGCGACCTCTAACACTGACAGAAGGTGCCCCTTAATGCGTTCTTTAATGCTAGCAGTGTCTTGGGGCAAGCGGCGTGAGCGGATAAGTTCCCGCACAGCTGCTCTAGCCTCTCTAGACTGCCTGGCTTCCTCCTTCTGTTCATTCAGTAGGAGCTGCTCTTTTTCAATAGAGAGCTGCTCCGTCTCCTTAGTGAGCTCCTTCATGAGCTCTCGTTGCCGGTGCACTCCAACGTACTTGCCGTGCGTTTGCCGGCTTCGCCCCCGAGATTTAGACGCCGTCGATGCGACTGAGCCGTCGGTATCGCAGTCGGACAACGCCCGGGACCCCGACTCCAACGACTCGTCTCGTCTTGGACGTTTAGGGTCCGATTCAGGGTATTCGAGGGGTCGACTAAACAACGTCGCTTGCTCCATCGCCACATCAACCTCCGCCCCGTCATCACAGCGGCCGGTGTTCGCCGCTTGATCCAACGACGACGAAGGTCGATCAACCCAGGCATCCGTGGACGCATCGGCCCACTTCTCCTCGCCTTGTCTAGCAGCAACGGAGTCTACGGACTCTGTAGAGCCGTCCCGCCTAGGCCTCTTCCTGTCCGGTGTACGGCTGGTCGTCGCCGTCCGGGTCAGTGTCATCTTCTCAATCACCACCAGTGCCTCCTTGATAGCTGGTGTCGTCTCCAAGCCCATCCTACTCTGCGAACGGGTCTCCCTCCTCTCAACTCTCGGTTCGTGAGTTTCCCCACTCCCCGTGGCGATATTTTGCCGCACCTGATACGTCGGCTTGTACTCTAAAGAGCAGTGGGATTCTCCTTCGGCAGCGCCTCCAGTACCCACCAGGTGTATATGTTTTTCAATATTCGCCATCATGGTGTTGTGCCCTTTTTAATTCGCCAGGGGTCAGGTCCCCTGGGACGCCCTTGGGACGGGGTTCTCCCCCGCCATGCAGCCCACGGCCAGGCGTCAGAGCTCGAGCTTCGGGTAATTTTAGAGTGTTGTCTTCACGCGGCCCCCGACCAATGAAGGTAAGGGACCCCCGGCCCTGTTCTGAAAAGAACAGGGTTACGGGTTCGGCCGACGTTAGCCAAAGCCGCGTCCGAACTGACACTCTCGCACCAGTCAGACACGCCGCCCGCGTTCGCCAACTCCTCCCCCTCCAGTATGAGAGAGAAGAGCGAACTCCACGTCCGTCGCCGCAACTCAGAATATGTCTGAGACGCCGACGGACACTCCGCCTCCTTGTAATACAACAAGGAGCGGACCTCACGTACAGCGGTGACCGAAGTCAGATCCGCCGCACCGATCGCATCCCCCCACCGAGTCAGTGAGGAGCGATCCCACCCACTGGTTTTGGTCCGCGCCGGTAAACCGGTACCGCACATGTTTGTGCGGCATTCCCCTATCCGCCACCTGGGGACGCGCCCGGTCCGAGACCAGAAACTCGGCCAGCCGAAGCTGCCGGGACTCCTCAATAACCTAACCTAACCTAACCTAACCTAACCTAACCTAACCTAACCTAACCTAACCTGCGCAATTATTTATTTGCACATTTTAACCTAATCTAGCCTAAACCATACATATATATCTCTCAAATTCATCAACATTAAAAGTAACATTATTAATACTTCAGATTGCAATCATTAATTCATTAGTTACACTTATAAAATATATATACAGAATGTCTCAGGCTGCTCAGGACATCCCTTCAGGATCAATTCAAGAGCAGAATATCACTGCATCCGCTAATAAATTACTTCAGGAAGCGAAAGCTCAATTAGACCAGTCAGGCAACTTGAAGACTACAATAAAGGAAGCAGTGCTTAATAGTCTTACGGGGTTGCACAATATGTGCGTCAATCTAAGTGAGACCCGTCAAAGCCTGCTACTTGAAGTGGAAAGGCTCAGATTGCAACTGAAGGAAGAGTTACTAGAGGTAGAGAAGGAACACTCCAAACGTCTAGCCGAACTGGTGGGGAATAATCCACAAAGCGCCCCATTCTCAGTGGACAAGATCCTAAGGGAACTAGATACCATTCGCCGTGACTTACCATCTAAGGTTGCTGAGAAGCTGTCGGCTGTGCGCGGCCCTTCGTCATCGAGTGATAGTTCCCAGGAGTGGTCTCAGTTACTGAGCGAGGTTAAAGTACTTCGCCAGGCAGCTGAAGAAACAGGAAGACAGATCACCTCACTCAAGGAGTATATACCAACTACACCTTATGCACCGACTTATGCACACGTATTATCCCGCCCAAAGACCACTCCAAGGATCACCATGCCCAGTCACTCTATCATCGTGTCATCTGACCAGGAGAAGGACACTAGTGACGAGGTTCTGGGCAAGGTCAGGGAAGCGCTTGATGCCAAGACGTCTGGTATTCAAGTATCAAGAGTCAGGAAGGTGAAAAACCAGAAGATAGTCCTGAGTTGTGGAAGCAAAGACGACCTAGATAAGTTGACCAACAAAATAATGACCAACGGGAACCTCAGAGTAGAAGAGGCAAAACAAAAAGACCCACTGGTCATCATCAAGGACCTTTTGACCTATAATACGGACGATGATATCATAGCATCTCTAAAATCTCAGAATAAAAGCATATTGGGGGACTTGTCGGATGAAGATATAAAGGCCAGTGTGAGATACCGAAGGAAGGCACGGAACCCACATGAGAACCACGTGGTCCTTCAGGTGTCTCCTAGACTATGGCAGAGACTGACATCGGCAGGAAAAGTCCACATTGACCTCCAATATGTGTCAGTATTGGATCAATCCCCGCTCGTCCAGTGTACTCGTTGCCTGGGTTATGGACATGGTCGCAAAACATGTAGCGATGACTCAGACCGCTGCAGCTACTGTGGAGGCAAGCATCTACGAGTAGAGTGCCCCAGCCACGCCGCCGCAGAAACGCCAGTGTGCTGTAACTGCAAAGCCGCTAAATATCAAGAAACAGCACACAGCGCTTTTGCCTTAGACTGCCCAATTCGACGCAAGTGGGACAACATAGCCAGATCAAGTGTCTCCTATTGTTGTTAACGCCGAGGGCACCTCTACAATAGTTACTACAAATGCATACAAATTCATACAGGCCAACCTCCAACGTAAAAGATTGGCGACACAGGAACTCCACCAGGAAGCCCTTAAAAGAAAGATCAGTGTTGCATTAGTCCAGGAACCATACACTGGATCCAGGGGTGAGATCAAGCAGTACACGGGAACACGGGTAATCCAAGCCGGACCGAGTAGAAGCGGACCAGTTAAGTCCGCTATCATCATCTATGATGATGACATCGGCGTGCTTAATGACCCGACGCTAACTACAGAAAACATAGCGACCACGATCCTTAAAACCAACAGATGGACATTAGCAACTATTTCCGTGTACTTTGAGGGTAACACACCACTTGAACCCTACCTGATCCAGCTAAAGAGTATCCTGGACAAAATACATGCAGATAAAATAATAATCGGAGGTGACGTCAACTCATGGAGCACCTGGTGGGGCAGCTCAGACGAAGATAGCAGAGGAGAACTAATCAGAGGGTTCCTTGATGAAATTGATGCGCATATCCTGAATCACGGAACTGATCCCACTTTCGACACCATCAGAGGAGGGAGACTACTGACAAGTCATGTTGACTTGACAGTATGCTCTACAGCACTTTTAGGAAATATTACTAATTGGATAGTAGATAAATCAATAACGAGTTCAGATCATAACGCAATTACTTTTACCGTCAACCTCAAGAAACCCTCAGAAGAGAACCCAAAAAGTTCCACTCGTGTCTACAACACTAGGAAGGTGAACTGGAGTCGGTTCACTGAAACTCTGCAAACATCATTTGAAGAAAAAGAAATCACACAAAATAGTATTAAATCCATAGAAAATAGAGAAGAACTAGAAAAATACATACAAAAATATATACAATGCATAAAAGAAGCGTGTGACAAAACAATACCTATAATTAAAGCTAATAAAAATAAAAAATACTTACCCTGGTGGACCGATGATCTGGAGCGTTTGAAGTCTGAAGTCAACACGAAGAGACGCAGGATCCATAACGCAGCACCCCACAGAAGACCGCACGTAGTCGAAGAGTACCTGCAAAGTAAAAATAAATATGAAGAGACAGCAAAAAAGGCACAAACAGAAAGTTGGAAGGAGTTTTGTTCAAAACAGGAAAGAGAAAGTTTGTGGGACTCCATCTATCGCATCATAAAGAGCTCAAATAAAAGACAGGAAGACCAACTGCTAATTGACGAAGGAGTGGTCCTGACACCGAAAAAATCTGCAGAGCTGTTGACAAAAACATTCTTCCCCGAAGACGACTCAAGTCTGGACAACGACACTCATACAAATATTAGACGAAAGGCAGAGGAAACCAACAACGATGTACAGGAAGATCTGAAAGATCCACCGTTCACGGAGGCCGAACTAAAGATTGTATTGAAGAATCTTAATCCCAAGAAAGCCCCAGGACCAGACGGCCTAACAGCGGACATATGCTGCTCGTCGATTACAGCCCGACCACATGTCTTCTTGGAGCTTGTCAATAAGTGCCTCTCCCTGGCGTACTTCCCTGCGCCATGGAAAGAAGCAACCATAGTTGTACTTAGAAAACCTGGGAAAACGGACTACTCCCAGGCTAAGTCGTATAGGCCAATTGGACTTTTGTCGGTGATGGGAAAGATCTTAGAAAAAATGTTGATCAAAAGAATAAGGTGGCATACCCAATCACAAACCAATCCCAAACAATATGGCTTCATACAACAGCATAGCACAGAAGACGCACTATTTGATCTGACGCAGCATATTAGGGAAAACCTGAAAAATAAAGAAATCTCACTAACCGTATCCTTGGACATCGAAGGAGCGTTTGATAGCGCATGGTGGCCCGCTATCAAATGCCAGCTCGTCCGCAAAGGCTGCCCTGTCAACATAAGACGACTAGTGGATAGCTACTTTGAGGGTAGGAGTGTAGTCGTCCACTACGCCGGCGAAACATCTAAGAAAGCTACTACAAAAGGTTGTGTACAAGGGTCAATAGGGGGTCCAACCTTTTGGAACCTGCTATTAGACCCGCTTCTAGACACCCTAACTAGAAGAGGAATATATTGCCAGGCCTTCGCAGATGATATAGTCTTAGTATTCTCTGGACAAAACTCAGGATGTATTGAAGCGCAGGCAAACGAAACATTGGCATACGTACATGAATGGGGTGTCGAAAATAAACTAAAATTTGCACCACACAAAACACAAGCGATGATAACAACAAACAAGTTGAAATTCGATATCCCAAACGTGCACATGGCAGGCAATCCAATCCAAATAGTACAGGAAATAAAAATATTGGGTCTAATAATCGACTTAAAATTAACATTTAACAGCCACATAAACCATATCTGTAAGAAGACAGCAAATATTTACAAAATGGTCTCACGTACCGCCAAGATCAACTGGGGACTCAATTCCGACATCATAAAAACAATATACACAGCAGTCATTGAACCTACTATTCTTTACGCCGCAAGCGCCTGGGCACCAGCAGCAAAGAAGCAAATGTCACAAAAACGACTAAATGTTATCCAGAGGGGATTCGCACAAAAAATCTGCAAATCATACAGGACTGTATCCTTAAATGCAGCCCTGGTACTGGCAGGATTAATCCCCCTAGACATAAGAATAAGCGAAGCTGCCCAACTATACGTAGCCAAAAGACCTGACTTAATAGATGAAGATGAAATCAGAGAGATAGAAGATCGAATATGTTTCAAAGAAGCCCCACATCCGGCGTTAGAAGAAGACATCGACTATAAAATTATTGGAGATAATGCAGAAGAAGAAAACCTCCCAGAAATCCAGATTTATACAGACGGAAGCAAGATGGATGACAAAGTCGGTGCAGCGTACTCATGCTGGATTGAAGGGTCAGAGAAACGAACAAAAAAGATGCGATTGGAGTCATATTGTACTGTTTTTCAAGCGGAACTTTATGCAATCCATCAGGCAACTGAGTTAGCGCAAAAGCTTAAAAATGAGGAGATTAGTATATTGAGTGACTCCAGATCGGCACTCGATATCATAAAAAATCCCAACACCTTCCATCCCCTGGCCTTTAAGATCAGGCAAAACATCTCGGACCTGAAGAGAAGAGGACAATACATCAAATTATACTGGGTGAAAGCACACAATGGAAACCCAGGGAACGAACGAGCAGATATACTAGCTAAACAAGCAGCAAATTATACCAGAGTGTCTGCTTCCTATAATAGTCGTCCCATTTCTCACATCAAAACAACGATTCGTCATCAATCCCTGCAGACTTGGCAAAAAAGATATGAAGAGGCACAAACAGCCGGCGTCACAAAACTGTTTCTCCCAAGTATACTATCAGCCTATAAACTAACGCGCGAAATCAAATTAACACCTACCATGATACAAGTTATTACAGGACATGGTGGTTTCTCAGCTTATCTGGCACGCTTCAAATGCAAAGAAGACCCGTCATGCGTATGCGACCAGGAAATTGAAGAAACAATAGAACATCTCCTGATAACATGTCCAAAGTACAACTACAAGAGACACTGCCTGGAAACAGCGATCGACGAAAAACTAACAACGCAGACTTTACAAGAACTACTACTGAACAAAAAGAAAAGACCAAAATTCATTGAATATTGTACAGAAATTGCAAACGACGCAATCAACCGAAATAAGACAAAATAATTTATACAAAATATGTGACAACATCATACGATAAAATATACAAGACAAATAACACAGGAATACAATAGAAACTTCAAGAAAAAGTCTCCGACCACCACATCGGAGGAGAAAACACTGAAAACTTACAAAAAAAAAAAAAAAAAAAAAAAAAAAAAAAAAAAAAAAAAAAAACCTAACCTAACCTAACCTAACCTAACCTAACCTAACCTAACCTAACCTAACCAAACCACCTCCAAAACCGGTCAAGTCACTAAGACGTTCCTCCCGGACGTCAAAGAAGCCTATAAGATCGTAAGGGCCTCACGACTAAAACCGGTTCAAATCCAAGCCTTAACAGGACACGGGGGAATCGCGAGTTATCTACACCGATTCCATCTCAAAGACAGTCCGGCGTGCGAGTGTGATCCAGGCGAAGAAGAAACCGTGTGGCATATCCTTCTGGACTGCCCACGTTTCGCGCCGGCACGCCAGGACTTGGAAATACAAACAAGGGAGAAAATCGGAATGAACACCCTCGAAAAGTTGCTAAGAGATCCGACAAAAAGAATGCTCTTCCTACAGTTCGCAGAAGCCACTTTCAGGAAGGCAGCGATACGGAACAAGAGCACTGATACCACCACGACACCCACAATAATACCAGACCAAACGACGTCCCCACAGCCACCAACAACAACGACATCAACTCCTTCAACATCAACAACCCCAATGCCAATGACAACAGCTATCACTCATAGTCCCTCCGCGCCCGGAATCACTATGGAGCACAGCCCAAACACAATAACCATAGGGCAGCTGCTAGACCATGGAGAGAAAGGGGAAGCTGGAATAGCCATACGCGGAGTGGCACTATTCATGAACACCAATAGTGAAAGACTGGGAATAGCCTTCTGTAACTCACACGCCAGCAAATGGGTTAGTATTTCACCGGGACTCGCAGCTTTAATAAACGGCAGTACATCAAAAGCGAGCATGAGGCGGAAACTCTACGATGCCATACCTGAGTCGGAGATAGCAAGCCAACGCTGCCGTTTATTGCGTTCGCGCAACAAAACGGTAGTACTTCTAGAAGGTAATGCTGAACTCAGTTGCTACGCTCAGGCATCCCAACTACTGACAGCCGTCAGTACGGTGAACAACACCGGCGAAATAAACCCCAAAAAAATCAGCCTAGACGCCACAGTGGTCGGCCACGACAAAGGAGGAGCGGCGTGTTACATAGGTGCGATAAAAGCCTCGGAACACCACGAGATCGTAGCCTATGAAGACAGAGGAGATGACATCAGCTTCCTCAGAAAACACAAACCCCCTCCACCAGACGGTGCCGGCCCATCGGGCATCCAAGAGAGCGGTTCAGAAAAACTGCAGAAAAGACTTGCCAAAGAAAAGGAAGCAAGAAACCTGCAAAACCGTGAGGAAAAGAAAAAGAAGGAAAAAGAGTCTGGCGGCAAACTGAGAGCAATAACATCAGCTCTCAATGCAGCCACCAAAGCTATACCAGAGACTCTACAATTCAAGGCTATTCACAACATCCTGCAATGGCATTCGGCAAAGGACAAGGAGAAAACGGCGAAACAAAAAACCAAACCTAGCCAGGCTCAAATGGGACGGGTGAAACAACCTGACCTCCCCAACACCACAAACACGCGAGATAGTCTCCTTAACGCATTACGTGAATTCCTAGCGATTAATGAGGCTACAAAACAAGTTAAACAGCGAAGTTGCGAAACCATCATGCAACTGTACCTCCAAGGAAACACGGAACTGCTAAATGAAAGGCTAGAAGCGGCGGAAGCCGCCATATACGACAACGACACCGAAACAACCATCTACGGAAAAGAAGTTAGTCAATGTATGGCGGCCTACAGCGCAACCGCGGGCTTCGTAGCAGGGGACAAAGGATGGGAGGAAAAAGACGTGGGACCGGCAAGATACAAAACTCCACCCGAAGATCCAATAGTAGTTGTAGCCAAGTGTACAAAAGTAATGCTGGAAGACAAGATCCGAGACAGAGCCAAAACCATTACCGGATCCGACGAAGACGGCATTACACTTGGCAATTGGGAGCCCCCAAGAATTACATGGGTCAACGGAGTACCTGGATGTGGGAAGACGACATGGATCATAGCCAACTTTGACCATCGAAAGGACTCGGTACTAACAACCACGACGGAGGCAAAGAACGATCTCCAAGAGAAGCTGGCGAACAGAGCGGGACAAGATGCAGCAGATAGAGTTCACACTATTGCTTCGATTCTAGTAAATGGCATGAGAGAGCGAGAGAAGAAAGACTGCTACAGACTAATAGTAGACGAAGCCCTCATGAACCATTTCGGAGCAATAGTCATGGCTGCACGGTTAGCGGAGGCGAAGGAAATCCTGCTGATCGGTGACGTAAACCAGCTTCCCTTCATCGACCGAGACAACCTCTTCCCCATACACCACTGCCGCCCACATGACAAGGCCGTCGACAAGGAACTGCTGTGTACACACCGGAACCCGATGGACGTAGCATACGCCTTGAAATCCATCTACAACGGCATATACTCGTCTAACAAAACAGTGAAGTCTCTGGAATTGAAACCGTTCAAGAGTAGCCAGATACCCTCCAACTCCAAGAACACCCTATACATGGTACACACACAAGCCGAGAAGAAGTCTCTGATCGAGCAAGGATACGGTACCGGAGAAGGGTCAAGTGTGCTGACGGTGCACGAATCACAGGGACTGACCAGGGAAACCGCCATAATAGTGAACACAGCAGCCAAAAAGACGGACATCCACCAAAGTGTCTCACACGCCGTAGTGGCAATATCGCGTCACACAACAAGATGTGTGTACTACACGGATATCAGGAGCGACGCGATAAGCAATTTCATCAGCCAAGCCGCAGCGGCGAGTGAAGACAAAATAATTGAATATAACCTAAAAATGGCTATGAAGATACGGGACGAGGCGGTTACTGACAAAATACTGAAATCTGGAACAGCAAAGTGAAAACGGAGCTCGAACGACATCAGGATTTATCAGCACCACCAAAAAGACGACAGGAAAATACCTACAACAAAAACAAGAACAGAAACAACAAGAAGTGACATCGTGACTGACAGGCGGACGTGACAAGGTTTGGAAAAAAAAAAAAAAAAAAAAAAAAAAAAAATATTAATAAAAACAAAAAAAAAAAAAACAACAAACAAATTCATAACAATAAATAAAAAAAGTATATATATATATAATAATAATTAAAAAAAAAAAAAAAAAAAAATAACCAAGGAAACAAAACAAAAAAAAAAAAAAAAAAAAAAAAAAAAACAAAATCAAAACCAAACCTTGTCACATCTTCACAGAAGCTACACTCACAACAGCGAAGCCACCTCCCGTGCCTCGGAGAGCACGTTAAGCCGTCGGTCCTGCGCCCGATCTTTAGTCAGGGAACAGTGAACATCTGGTAAGCAAGTCTGCAACCAGTCAGGAGGAAGTCAACGGCATCGCTGTTGTGAGCAATCCCCCTCACCATAAATGTAAAAAGTCGGTGACACAGGTGTGGTGCGGTCTTCAACGGCACCAACTTGTGGGAGAAAAATGTGTACGATATAACAAATAAATAAAAATAAAAAAACAAAGTGAAACATAAAAAAGGCACGGACGAAAGGTCCGTGGAGTTGTAAAAGTTATTAAGAAAAAAAAAAAAAAAAAAAAAAAAACCTAACCTAACCTAACCTAACCTAACCTAACCTAACCTAACCTTTTTTTTTTTTTTTTTTTTTTTTATTTCGGTGTGGGAAATGCGTTACGCATACCCCGCCGCTGGGAGACGACGGGGTTATGTGGGACTCTCCTCCGTGGACCCACCCAGAGACCGAAGTCGCTCGGTTGATCCTCGGAGGCCTACCCACTAAAAACCACACTCTATGCCTGCGCAGCGCGTAGTGGCGGAGAGGCGGGATCGCTTTAAGCATTACTACCGCCAACCCCGCCGCGCTGTCCGCCCTGAGAAGGGCAGACTCTGCGTGTTGGTGTCCCCGATGAGCAGGGGACAGCAGGACTTCGTGCAGAGGTCAGGTGCAATGCGGAGATGGGTCTCCCAACCCATTCCGCTGACCTCTGCGCAGTGAGGGGACGGCTAGTCCGCCACCTTACCGCACACGGAAAAGACGGTGGGCCACATCAGTCTGACATGACGACCACCTCCTCTCCCGTATTAGCGACTGTCGCTGGGGTCGGCTGCGGAGCAGCAGCCTTCCCTTTACCCTTTTTGGCCACCTTGTTGGCCCTGCAGGGCTTGGTGCCAATAGGGTGATCGGCAGGGTGACCCGCGGTAGCACAGTATGTGCAGTGTGGGGTCTTAGTGCACTGTTTGGCCAGATGGCCGACCTCGCCGCACCGGTAGCATTGGGTGCGGCGGTCTACGTCCTTGCAGAAGTGCTGGATGTGCCCCTGAAGTAGGCACCGGAAGCATCGAGTGGGTCGAGTCTTAAGCAGCCTGACTTGAGCTGAGACCCACCCGACCAGCAGTCTGCTTTGCGAGACTTTGTTCGCAACGGCGACGGGGCAGCGGACCCAGGCTGACCTGCCCTGCCTCGAGGCGGTGAAGCGCACTTCACCAACCTTGACCTCCGCGGCCGAGCAGCCACCGGTACGAGCCACGGCAGCCGCTACCTCCTCAGACGTAACCGAGTCGTCCAGACCCGATACACGCAACTCTGCGGTCTTGACGGGCCTGGAGACCCGGACATCTTCGGCGTTCAGCGCCTCGCGGAACCTCTGCGCTAAGACGTCCGCCTTCTCCCCACTAGTTGCGCCAGGCAACTCGAAAATGCGGGCCCCGGTCACCGCCTCCCTGTATGTCAGTTTGGTGATGCCGAGGTCCGCCAGTGGCACTTTATCCCTTGCCTCCATAAGGATGGAGGCATAGGTAAGGCCACGCTCCTTCGCGCCCGGCTGCAGCGTAATAACGACTGCCGTCGTGCGCGGAGTGCGCAGCCTTTTCGACCTCTTGCTGGTCTTCTTCTCGGCCTTTTTAGGGCCACCCGATCTTGGAGCCTTTGACGCCGCCGGTTTCTTCTCCTTCTTGTTCTTCTTCCCCTTGACCACCGTGGTCCAGCCCTCTTCAGTAGAGCTAGTGCCAGCGGTGGGTTCGGGGACAGTCGTCTCGGCCAAAGGTCGGACAGGAATGTCAGCAACCTTCGGCTTCTTCTTTCCCTTAGTAGAGGGTGCAGTCTTCTTGGCAGCGGGCACCTGTACCTCTTCCGGCATTGGTGCAGCTGCTTTCCGAGTGTCCGCCGCCAATGGCGGACGTCGCCTCTTCTCCGGCAAGTGCCTGTCCTCATACTCCTCGAACCGGGCGTCCATCATGGTCCCAAGTTGGACCATGATACTGCGGACTAGCTCTTCGGAGTAAGGCTGTGGTTGGACAGGCTGGGCTTCGACGGCTGGTATGACGGGAGCCGCCCTTTGCAGCACCGCCTCTGCCCGGAGATCGGTAAACTCCTTGCGGAGGTCCAGCATCTCCCTCTGCATGCGGGCGTTGTCCGCTTGCAGGCGCGCGCACTCCGCCTGGAGAAGCGCTGTCTCGTCGGAGGTGGAGCGAACGCTCAACACCTCCACGACCTTCTTTAAAAGAGCCGCGGACTTATTAAGGGCACCTTGGTAAGCACCCTTAAGATTGCCCGATTTGGCTGCGACCATCTGTATCATGGCGATACTTTGGTCGGCGCTCTGCTTGATGGTCAGCGTTGTCTTGTCGTCCAAGACGACTGGGACGCTGACCAACTTCTTGAGGGACGCCTCAGATGTTGCGGCTCGCTGAATGCTGTCGGCCAACTCCTCTTCCGCCCTTAGCTTCAGCTCCCTCTCCTTTTCGGCATTTAAGGCCGCTTTGGCCTTCGACAGCCCGACGTACTCCCCCGTTGTCGGCGGTCTTCCCCTTCCTCGCTTCGGGGTGTTGCGCCCCGACTGTGAGGCGGGTCTAAGCTCGTCGTCAGACGAATTCGGAGCCGTCTCCCCACCTGATTGCCGTGTACGCTTGCGGTAAAACTTCCCCGCGCTGTCGTCCACGGTCACGCTCCCCACACTAATCATGCTCGATGCAGATTCGGAGCCAGAACCTGCACCTTCCACATCCTTGAAAGGACTAGAGCCCCCTTGGCTCTCATGGCGAATGTTGCCCCCCCCAGAATACGAGGGGCAGACGGGTCTCGAGAGACCCGCAGAGGATTCTCCATCGGCATTGCCTCCGGTACCTCCCTGGGGTAGATCATCTCTTGCATTGGCCATGTTCATGTTGCTTCCTTTTTTTATTAGACAGGGGCCGGTCCCCTGTGACGCCCTTGGGACGGGGTTTCTCCCCCGCCATGCAGCCCACGGCCGAGCGTCAAAACACGAGCTTCGAGGTGATTTTAAAGTGTTGTCTTCACTTGGCCCCCAGCCAATAAAGGCAAGAGACCCCCGTCCCTGTCCCAAAAAGGACAGGATTACGGGTTCGGCCGGCGGTGGCCAACTGCCCTGCCCGACTGCCACTCTCGTGAACAGCCGGACCCGCCGCCCGCGCTCGTAACCACCTCCCCCTCCAGAAGGAGAGGAGGAACAAGCACTCCGCCGTCGCCGCTGCTCGGAATATGTCCGAGACGCCGAACGGCACTCCGCACCTCGCAAAACCGCAAAGTGCGGACCGACACGACGGTGACCAAGAGATCGCCGTCCGGCCAGACAAAAGGCGTCTGACCAGACCCGCCGCTATGATCGCTTCTCGCAAGAAAAGCGATCCCAACTCAGCCGGTCGCTAGTCCGCATCCCAGTCATGTCTGAAAACAGACACGTACCGGGAGCGAACTTCCCCACCCCCCCAGCGACCGACTATGACCGCTCCTCAATGAATGAGGAGCGATCCCACGTGTCTGGTTTTGGTCCGCGCCGGTAAAAACCGGTACCGCGCATATCTGCGCGGCATTCCCCTATCCGCCACCCGGGGACGCGCCCGGTCCGAGACCAGACAACTCGGCCAGCCGAAGCTGCCGGGAACCTAACCTAACCTAACCTAACCTAACCTAACCTAACCTAACCTAACCTAACCTAACCTAACCTTTTTTTTTTTTTTTTTTTTTTTTTTTGAGGCGGGGGAATCCTACATAGGACACCCGCTTACCCGGGGGAGTGAGCGGGTAGTGCCGGACTCCTACCGGCTAAACCACCCTCCGTGTTCCGTCGTCCGCATAGAGTGACTGGTGCGTGGAAATGCGTTGCAATACCTCACGCACCAGCCCTGCGGCAGCCGCCGGCCAGTGAAGGCAAGCGGCATCCCTGTTCGTTCCACTAGGAACGAACACGTTGTGGGCCAACGATGTTGTGTCGACCCCTATCACCTTTTGGAGACACATCCGAAACACCCAAATGCATCTCTCAGCCGTGGGTCCCTAGAACCGGACAACAGGCACCCCCGTGCCTGTCGCCCAGGGACCTAGTTAGGGCGGAAGGTCGCGCTCATGCGCTGCCCTTCTGCGCCCAACTCGACGCCTGCGGATCTGCGGGGCGCCAGGATCATTCTCGCGCTCACGCTCCGCCGCCTCCTTTTGCGACATAACAGTCTCGCAAAATGAGACCATCGCTGTCCAAGCTGCTCGGCTGCTTACCATGGCTGCAATAACAGCCATCAGTGAGAGCAGGTTGATACCCCCAAGCGCTGTGAGTAGTTCAGCGCGGGGCTCCCTCCAAGCCGGACACGAAGCCAATGTGTGCAGTGCCGTGTCGTCATCATGACCACACTGGTGGCACGCAGTCGTCTCCTCTCGTCGAGCGACTCTGCACAGATAGTGGCCAAAGGCCCCGTGCCCGGTCAGCATCTGCGTTAGGCGGTATGTCATAATACCATGCCGCCTGTCCACCCACTGTTGTAAGTGTGGGCGGATCGCATCCACTGTGTAACGTCCAGCGCTAGGTCTCAGAAGACGTAGCTCCCAATTCCTATGGGCGACAATTCGGGCTTGTCGCCGCCATACCTCCACCTGCCTTTGCAGGGGATGAGTGCCTCGGGATCGGAGTTCGGCCGTTCGGCGGTAAATGTCCGCAAGAACTTCGGCCTCCAGATCCCAAGGTGGAGTTCCGGCTAGGACGCACGCTGCCTCATGACCGACAGTACGATACGCCCTGACAACCCTATTGGCTACAGTGCGCTGCGAGCGAAGCAGAAGCGCTCTGTTTTCTGCTGATAGGGCATCTGCCCATATGGGAGCGCCGTATAGAGCCATCGACTTGATGACTCCGGCATAAAGCCGACGGCATCCCACATCAGGACCTCCGACATTAGGCAATAGCCTCCCGAGAGCAGCCGCAGCAGCCAGAAGTTTTGGCGCCATACGCTCAAGGTGTATGCGGAAGCTCAGCCGTCCGTCCAGTACCAAACCAAGGTACTTCATACTGCTCAGCACTGGGATCCGAACACCGTCGATCGTTAGGTGAGCTGCAGCAGGGGGTCGACTTCGAGGACCGTAAAGGTGTATGGCCTCAGTCTTCCCCAGGGCTACTTCCAGTCCCAGCAGCCGAATGCGACCTACGACAAGGTTGACGCCGCAGGTCGCACGTCGTGTGCATTCTTCCGAGTTGGCTCCTCGAGCCAAGATCAACGTGTCGTCCGCGTAGCACACTACCCGAAGCCCAGAGAGTAGGGCACCGCGCAGCACCCAGTCATACCCGATGTTCCACAGGAGCGGTCCAAGAACAGACCCCTGTGGAACACCGAGACCGGTCTCCTGCCGCTGGGTGCCAGTGGCTGAGGTGTAGGTGACACTACGACCACGAAGATAGTCGACAACAATACGCTGCAGGTAGAGCGGCACTCCATGGTACCGGAGCGCCGACTCGATACACTGGTGCGGCAGCGTATTGAAAGCGTTGGCGATGTCGAGCGAGACCGCCAAAGCCATTCCTCCTCTTGCGACCGCTTCCGCGGTGAAGATCTTTACTTGGCTCAGGGCGTCCAAGGTGGACCGGCCCACCCTGAAGCCATATTGGGACTCTGACATGTCAGGCCCCGTCCTTGTCAGATAACGGACAATGCGGTTGGCGATGATGCGCTCAAGGAGCTTACCCGCTTCGTCCAGTAGTACGATCGGCCTGTACCCCGATGCTGAGTCGGCCGGTCGTCCCTCCTTCCTTAGAAGGACGAGTTTCCCCGTCTTCCATATGGCCGGGAAATGGCCCGTCTCCAGGCACATGTTGAAGAGACTTCGCAGTCTGTGCTCGAGCGGGCCTAGAGCCAAAGTAAGTGCTCGACCTGGTATACCGTCAGGACCAGGGGCAGTCTTTTTAGCCCGGAGACGGTCGATGGATGCCGCCAGTTGCCCTGCCGTTACTGCCTCAAACTCACCACGTGGCACTGCAGTACCCATCGTGGGGGAATCAAAAACAGCCCGGGGAGGGAACAGGGCAGAAACAATGCTTTGGAGCAGATGTGGCTCCATGGATTCTGTGATCGGGGGTGCCGCGGCGCGGAGCTTGTTCCTAGCCGCCAGGTACGGGCGACCCCACGCATCCCGATTCAGCTCTTCGTACATTTCTCGCCTCGCAGCGGCTTTCGCCTCCAGGATACCGAGGCGAAGATTTCTGCGTGCCGTCCGATAGGCCTCATAGAGTAACGCCACTGTCGCCTCGTCTCTATGCCGCGAGCGGTGACGGGTCAGCTCGCGCTGTGCACCTATACAGTGTCGTCGAAGGGTCGCGACCTCTGGCGACCACCAGTAGACTGAGCGCCTGGAAGGTCTGCTCAGGACACGAGGCATCGCAGCGTCACATGCAGCGGTTACGGTGACTCGAAACCGCACCGCCTCGTCGTTCACATCCACCAGGTGACCGGGTGGCTGGTAGAACCAGTCACTGATGATCGCCGCCTCGACGAGTAAGTCTCGATCCATCTTCTTTAGTGCCCACCGAGGGGATACTGAATTCGCCGGGATGTTAGGGCGGACTCCAGCTCCCCTATGTGGGGAGACGCTAAACCGGATGTATCTGTGATCGGATAGCGTCTCCGCCTCTTCGACGACACGCCAGTTGACAATCCGTCTGGCAACGGAGGGGTCGCAGAAGGAAACATCCACGATAGACCCTCCGTTCCACCGGACACAAGTGTGGACGCGACCTCGGTTCAGAAGTGTGAGCTCCAAACCAAGCGCCCACTCCTGAACAAGTTCTCCGCGCCGGTCGGTCGCTGGCCCCCCCCATGCCGTGCTCTTAGCATTGAGGTCACCAAGCAACAGAACCGGGCGAGGCGCCAATCCTCGAACAACCCTCTCTAACTCTTGCATGTACTGCTCGAATTCAGAGAGGCTTTTGTTGGGGGAGAAGTATGTCCCGACTATGGCATACGGTCCCCACGACGCCGCGACGAAACCCGAACCCCTACGGATGGTGGTGAGAGGCTGGGAATTAATGCCGGTTGCGGAGATAATGGCAACAGAACCGTCAATGTCTCCTACCCAGTTAGGCCGGGGAGGGACAAAATAAGGCTCCGCTGCAACCGCAACGTCAATCGTCCACTCTGCCATTGCCTGTATGAAAAGATCTTGGGCATTAGCAGAGTGGTTGAGGTTACCCTGAAGGAAGCAATGTGAGCGGACTTGATCCATTATTCGATCAACATTGCCTCCTCACAGGGTTTAGCCTGTTCAGTCACCGGAGCGGCAAGGACTTTTCTTGTCGCTGTCGTTTTGCCCTTTCTGGAAGGAGGGGGAGCACATCCCCTGCCTCCCATCAAGTGGGCGGACCTACGACCTGCTTCTTCGCAGATAATGCACTTGGGTTTTCCCGTGCAAACCTTAACTTTATGTCCCGGCTGCCCACATTGGAAGCAAAGCCCACTGCGGTCTGTTGCCGACGTGCAGCGAGCCCTTGTGTGACCGACTTCCAGGCACCGGTAACATTTCATGGGCCGGGCTGTGCGCATCTCGACTCTGGCCGAAATCCATCCGACCAGTAATCTTCCAGCCGAAGCGAGAGATTGCGCTGCTCCCACTGGACAACTCACCCACGTAGCGCCGGTGCCACCGGGACCCTCCCTAATTTCGCCCACCTTTACGGTGTTGGGTGGGCAACGACCCTGCTCCGAGACAGCAGTAAGGATCTCCTCCTTAGTGACGGAGTCATCCAAGTAAGTCACTCGGAGCTCCGCACTATCGACAGGCCTAGCGACCCGGGCATCTTCGGCGAAGATGCCTTTAAGTTTTTGTGCCAGGAGGTCGGCTTTCTCGTGGCTTATGCTCTTAGGAAGCTCCACGATGCGAGCCCCCGTGGCAGTCTTCCGCAGTTTAATGGCATTAGCCCTAGGGTCTATGTCCATCTCTGCGACATTTAGGTGGACGCGTGCCTTTGCCAGAACACTGGCATAGGTAATCCCCCTCTTCTCCGCCTCAGGATCAAGAGTAATGACGACGGCGGCCGTGCGAGGTTGTCGTCGTTTCTTCCTTCGTGACCTCCGCTTCTTCGCCTTCTTTCGTGCATTGGTCGGCGCCTGAGCTGAGTTGGTCGTCGTCTTCGATGCCGGTGGAGCTTTCGGCTTCTCCTTCTTTTTATTGGGCTTCCGTCTAGTGACAGTGGCCCATCCCTCGTCTGGTACTGCACTCACGGTTGATGTGCATGCAGTAGCAGCAGCAGCAGTGACAGTGGCAGGTGTTGATGCCGATGCAGGCTTAGGGGCCTGTTTAGGTTTGGGTGCATTGGCCGTAGCCTTGCTTCCTGAAGCTCTTGCCACTTCTGCTTCGGCCCGCTTCTTGTCCGCTGCCAAAGGCGGGCGGAGAATCTTCTCTGCCGGCAAGAGCTCCTTGACCCCTGCCAGCTTGGCGTCCATCATTGTTCCCAATGACACCATGATGGAACGCTCAAAATCCTCGAATAGGCTGGCATCAGGAGCTGGAGCTATCCGCTTATTCATAGCCTCCATACTCCTTCGTAGCTCTTCGACCTCCTTGCTGAGGCGTAGATTTTCAGCCTGCAGCTTCTCGGTCTCCTCCGTCTGGTTCCTGTTCGCCAAGACATATACATCGTCCTGGACAAACTGCACCGCGTCCTTCAACCTTTTGACCCAATCGCCCTTAAGGTTTTTGGAGCGACTTGCGACATCTAGGATCGAGAAGAGATGCTTCTCGATGCGCTCCTTAATGGCAGCCGGGTTTGAGGGCTTACTGCCAGAGCGCATTAGCTCTCTGACAGCAGCTCTGGCCTCTCTTGCCTTCCTGGCTTCTTCCTCATCCAGATCGCTCTGATCTGAGACCTGCGACGATTCTGCAACGAAGTTCTTGTAGAGCTCCTGTTGCTTACCCAAGCCAACGTATCGTCCGTGAGTCTGTCGGCCTTTACCCCGTGACTTCACCGACTTTGCCGAACAGTCTGAGTGATAGTCACCGTCACCAACAGGTTTCTGTAGTGGCAGCCGCTCTAGTACCACCACAGCCGACCTGTTTGATCCTAGTGACATCCGTGAACACACAGACTCACCCGAATCGCTTTCCCCACCAGGCCTTGGCGTTTCGGTACGCCTATGGAAACGACCTTTCCCATCTCGCGATGGGGTAGGTGTAGGCCCAGAACCCGCTTGCCCACGGCCTCTGGTAGCCGAGGGCATTTTTGGAGCCGGCAGGCTCTCGTCACCCGACGAACCTGTCAGCTGCCGTTTGCTCGCCTGGTCATGCGAGCGCTTCCTCCAAAATTTGGAGCCTGTCTCCTCCGCACCACCGGTGTTAGGGTGCTCTCTCCTTTCGTCATGGTCCTTAGAAGGACCCGAGCCCTCTTGGCTCCTCTCATCTAATAGATTAGAATTAATCCGATGGCATTCGTTGCCCCCCCCAGAATACGCGGGGCAGACGGACGAGTCCGTGGAGGATTCTCCAACCGCGGAGCGGTCGGTACCTCCCTGGGGTAATCTTTCTGTTTCGCTTGCCATTGTCATAAAAATCCTTTGAAGGGTTTGGTCCCTATTCTCCCTCCCCCAAAGTGTTTTTTTAAAGTGGTTTTGCTTCCACGCGGTCTCCAGCCAATGAAGGCAAGAGACCCCCGCAATTCAGCCTTAAAAAGAACTGAGCTGCGGGTTCGACCGACGTTGGCCAAAGCCACGACCGAACTGGCACTCTCGCACCAGTCAGACACGCCGCCCGCGTTCGACTACTTCTCTCCCTCCAGTACGAAAGAGAAAAGCGAACACCACGCCCGTCGCCGCTGCTCAGAATATGTCTGAGACGTCGCCGGGCACTTCGCATCCTTGAAAAGAAGACAAAGAGCGAACAGCACGTCCGTCGCCGCTACTCAGAATATGTCTGAGACGCCGACGGACACTCCGCATCCTTGATAAAGAACACAAGGAGCAGACCCCACGTACAGCGGTGACCGAAGTCAGAATCCGCCGCACTGATCGCATCACTCACTCAGAACAGTGAGGAGCGATCCCACCCGCTGGTTTTGGTCCGCGCCGGTAAACCGGTACCGCACATGTCTGTGCGGCATTCCCCTATCCGCCACCTGGGGACGCGCCCGGTCCGAGACCAGAAACTCGGCCAGCCGAAGCTGCCGGGAACCTAACCTAACCTAACCTAACCTAACCTAACCTAACCTAACCCCCGATTTCGTTTATCAAGCGACACGCTCGTATGGTGACGCTTGACGAATGGAATCAGAGATACGCTTCGGGTCCGACGGCGTCGATCACTAAAATGTTTTTCCCGGACGCAGCAGCGGCGTACAGGATAATCTGTAAAATTAATATAAATGCCATTAGAACACAAATCTTGACGGGGCACGGGGGGTTCTCTGAATATTTGAACCGTTTCAAGTGTAAGGGGAGCCCATCGTGCACCTGTGACCCTGAGGTGAGCGAGACCGTTCCTCACTTGCTGATAGATTGTCCGGTGTATGCGGCCGAAAGGTATAACATCGAACAGGAAATAGATAAAACGCTTAACACACAAAATATAGCAGAGATTATGGCAGGAAAGGAAAGGGAGATATTTATAAACTACTGCGTTAACATATGTAGTAAAGTAATAAAAAGAAATAGAAGCGCATAAAACTATGTTTCAAATATATTTAGATATATACCAAATGAAAACATAGAACAAATAGGAAATCAAAAGTAACTCTGGAATAAGTAGTAGGTAAAGATGTAATAGACGGAAGAAGGTAGTAAGTAACGCGAACACTAAAGAGATCGAACGGAAAAAGGAAACGACCAATAGGAGTCCCACCTATGGAATTAATGAATGGCGATGGATGCGAGAAAGGAATAGTATGCAGCACATAAAGTGCAGGAAGACAAACTGCAAGAATTGGTATGTATGAGGATAAGACTGAAAAAAGTCTCCGACTGCCGTTGGAGGATATAGAAAAAAAAAAAAAAAAAAAAAAAAAAAAAAAACCTAACCTAACCTAACCTAACCTTTTTTTTTTTTTTTTGTTTAACGTGCGGAAAATGCATTACGCATTCCCCGCCGCTGGGAGGCGACGGGGATATGTGGGACTCCCCCCCATGAACCGAAAAGGCCGGTCCATGAGGGTATACCCACTAAAAACCACACATTGCCTGCTTGGCGCTTTGACGGCGGGGAGGCGGGATCGCTAGAGCACTCTACCGCCAACCCCGCCAGCGCTGTCCGCCCTGAAAAGGGCGGACCTTCGATGTTTGTGCCCCCCAGAGGATGAAGGGGGCTGCAGGACTTCGGCGGAGGCCAGTGCAATGCGGAGTTGGGTCTCCCAACCCAGTCTCCGCAGGCCTCCGCACAGTGAGGAGTCAGCTAGTCCAACCCCTCACTGTCTTCTCTTCATGCGCAGCGCCCAGTGTGGCGCGCGCCATCAGGCATTTGGCCCTAGGGCCATTTGCCATTATGGGGGTTGGAAGAGGGCGTTGTCCCCCCTTCTTCTCCCCCTGGGTCGCCGTGCGCGGCTTGGGTGAGCGGGGGCAAGCTCCCGCTCCCGTTCAGCTGCCTCTTTGAGCGCCATCACCTCCCCACAAAACTCCGTGATGGCGCTCCAGGACCTCTCGCTCCCTACCATCTCTTCGGTGACAGCCGGAAGCGAGAGGTCCGACCCGATGACTGCGGCGAGGTTTTGGCGCTGCACAGCCCAAGCCGGACAAAGTTCGAGCGTGTGCTGCGCCGTGTCCTCGCCGCACGAACAGTGGTGGCAGGAGTCGTTCGGCTCCCTGCCAGCAATACGACACAGGTACTTGCCGAAGCAGCCATGCCCCGACAGTACCTGCGTCGTGCGGAACGTTAGCGTCCCGTGGCGTCTCTTCAGCCACTCCGCGAGATGTGGGCGGATGGCTTCGATAGTGCGGTGACCGGCCAGTGGCCGGGTAAGCCTATCCGCCCACTGCAGCTGAAGAATCCCGCGGAGTTCTTCAATGCGCCGCTCGATGGCTCGAGGCGGAAGCCTCTCGCCGCGACTTTCCTGCTCCTTGCGCCAGCAGTATGCGGCCGCAAGAGCTTTGGCGTCCAGGTCCCACGGCATTGACGAGGCCAGCAAACACGCTGCCTCGTACGAGATCGTGCGGTAGCCGCGGATGACCCGGACCGCCATCGCGCGCTGCGGCCGCCGCAAGGAAGCAGCGCCGCGCGGCGTTAAACTGTCCGCCCAAACTGGCGCCCCGTAGAGCGCCATCGAGCGGGCAACCCCCATGAAGAGACGCCGGACACTATTTTTTGGGCCGCCTAAATTGGGCAGGAGACGCCCAAGAGCGGCAGCCGCTGCAGAGACTCTGGGCCCCAATCGCACAAAGTGGGGGTCAAAGGTCCACCTGCCATCGAGCACTAGCCCGAGATAGCGCATGGTGGACCCGACGTTGATAGTGACCCCCCCTACGACGATGTGGGACCCAGCAGGTGGCGCTTTCCGGGGCCCGTGAAAGAACAGGGCCTCGGACTTGGACAGCGCCACCTCTAACCCTAGCGCCTTGATGCGCCCGACCATATGTGCCACTCCAGCCGTGGCGAGGATGGCAGCTTCGCGGTGCGACCTCCCCCGGGATAGGACGAGTGTGTCGTCAGCGTAGCAAACTACGCTGACACCCGGGAGAGTAGCGCCCCGGAGGGCCCAGTCGTAGCCGATGTTCCACAGGAGAGGTCCTAGGACTGACCCCTGCGGAACACCGCAAGTGACGAGCTTCGTCTGAAGCCCGCCACGACCCTCAAACTGCACCTCCCTGTTGGCCAGGTAGGCCCCAACTACGCGCTGCAGGTACTGCGGTACCCCGTGGAATCGGAGCGCCTCCGTAATGCAGCTCCATGGCAGGGTGTTGAAGGCATTGGCTATGTCAAGAGACACAGCCAACAACACCCCGCCGCCCGATACTGCCTGGTCCGAGAGGGCCTTTACGCGCAAGATCGCGTCGACGGTAGAGCGACCCTCCCGGAATCCGAACTGATGGTCCGACAGATCGGGCCCAACCCTCGCTAGGTGCTTGACGAGACGGGCAGCGATGACGCGTTCGAATAGCTTCGCCATCTCGCCAAGCAACACTATCGGCCGGTAAGAGGATGGAGCGTCGACGGGGCGCCCCTCCTTCCGCAGCAGCACCAGCCTGCCTGCCTTCCACAACTGTGGGAACTCTCCGCGCTGCAGGCAGGCGTCGAGAAGTTTGCGCAGTCGGGGCCCTAAGGCCTTCAGTGCCACGGCCAGTGCACGGCCAGGCACACCATCCGGTCCCGGGGCGGTGTTCTTCGCCCTCATGCGAAGTTCAGCCGCCCCTAGCTCCGCAGCCGTTACTGCGGGCACATCGCCCTCGTCATCCCTCGCTGCCTGCGAGTGCATAGGCGGGGGAATGTGGTGCGTCCTCGTCGGGAAGAGGGTCGTCGTCACGGTGTCCAGAAACTGGGGGTCCAGGGTCTGGGTCAGCGGGGGCGCCCAAGGGCGGAGTTTGCCACGAACCCACTGGTACGGGCGCCCCCACGGGTCTGCGTTCAGGGTGGCCAGCTGCTCCTCGCGAGCCGCGTCCTTGGCCCGGCCGATCGCCTCTTGAAGGGCCAGCGTGGCCCCTCGGTAGGCGGCGTAGAGCCGGGCTTCCAGAGCGCGGTCGACGGTGCGTCTTCTGCGCTGGCGCGTGTACGCACGCCTGTGCTGGGCGCACGCCACGCGCAGTTGTGACAGCTCAGCTGACCACCAATACACTTGGCGTCGTGAGGGCCGCGACCTGGCCCGGGGCATTGCACTGTCACAGATGTTTGACATAGCGTCCCGGAACCAAGCCGCCTCCTCCTCTACCCCCACGAGCTCAACTGTGTTGCCGACCCAGGCCTGAACGATAGCTGCTTCTTGCAGCATATCTCTGTCCAGCTTCTGGAGCACCCAACGCGGGAAGATCGCGTGTGACGACGACGACGACGTTGCGGGAGTGGAGACGTCAAACCGGATATACCGGTGATCCGATAGTGTCTCCACCCCCTCTAAGACCCTCCAGCCGGTGACCCTACGCGCGACAACTGGACTTGCGAGAGAGACGTCCACAATGGACCCGCCCAGCTGCCGCACGCAAGTGTGCACCGACCCCCGGTTGAGGACGCACAGTCCCACCTCCAACATCCACTCCTCCACGAGCTCGCCTCGTGCGTCGGTGGCGGGGGAACCCCAAGCCGTGGATTTGGCATTGAGGTCCCCGAGAACGATGGTATGAAGGGGGCGATTCTGCCCAATCAGGGCCCCTAAGTTGTTGAGGAAGACCTCAAACTCTGCAAGGACCCTGTTGGGCGAGAAATACACCCCCACAACGAAGATGTTATCCGCCACCGCTGCAACGCAGCCCGGACGCTTGGCGACGACTCGTAGAGGAGTCCGCGAGACGAGGGCGACAAGTGCCGCTGGATCACCCACCCAGTTGTCCCTGGGTGGGACGAAGTAGGGCTCCGCAACCGCCGCGATGTCTATCTCCCACTGCGCCATGCTTTGGACCAGAAGGTCTTGGGCCCTGGCGCAGTGGTTGATATTCGCCTGCAGGAATCGGTGGGCCATGTTAATCTTGGGCCATGGGTACCACCGACTCCCCGGCGCTTCCAGCCGAGGTTGAGACTGGGGTCGGCTGCGGAGCAGACTTCATCCCCTTCCCCTTCACCGTCTTAGACAGGCCACTTTTGCAAGGCCTGGACCCGATGGAGTGCCCAGCATCAAGCCCGGCAGCCGCACAAGATGTGCAGTGCGGCTGTTGGGAGCACTGCTTGGCCTCGTGGCCTGTCTGTCCACAGCGGAAGCACTCCTGACTGCGGTCCACGGACTCCCTGCAATCGGGCTTGATGTGCCCCGTTTTGTGACAGCGGAAGCATCGTTTCGGGCGATCCAGGAGCAATTTTACTTGCGCCGAAACCCACCCGACGAGCAGCCTGCCCCGCGTTACTTTGCGAGCCGCAGCGACGGGGCACCTTACCCAAATGGTACCCACTCCGGTCTCGGAGTGGCGCACCTCGCCAGCCTTCACGTCGCTCGGCGCACAGCCACCCGCTTTGGCTACAGCGGCGACAACCTCGGCGGTAGTGACCGAGTCATCCAGGCCTTTGATGCGCAGGTCGGCGCATTTGACGGGCCTGGACACCCGGACGTCTTCGGCCTGGAAGGCCTCGCGAATTTTAGCGGCGAGTGCATCAGCCTTCTCGCCACTCATAGCACCCGGGAGCTCAAAGACGCGAGCTCCCGATGCCGCCTTCCGGTACCTCACCGAGGTAATTCCCACTTGCGGGACCTTTTCTTTGGCCTCCGCAAGCACGGCCGCGTAAGACAAGCCACGCTCCTCCGCGCCCGGCTGCAACGTAATTATTACAGACGTTGAGCCCGGAGAGCGTAGCGCCATGTCCCTCTTCTTGGAGGCCTTACGCCCTGCCTTAGGGTGTTGGGCAGGCGTCTTCGGCTTCTTTGACTTCTTCACCACCGTGGTCCAGCCGTCAGCGTCCGTACTGGCACCCACGGTGGACTTCGAGGCCGCCTCGGTGGTAGAGGGCGCGTGGACGTTCCCCTTTTGCTTCCCCTTGGCCGGGGTTGCAGCGGGGGGCTGCTTTGCAGGCTGAGCCTGCGGCTTCGCTGCTCGACCCGACGGTTTCGGCACCTTAGCTGGCTGCTTCGGTGCCTGCGCCGACTTTTTGGCGTCCGCAGCAAGCGGTGGCCGCAGGCGAACCTCGTCCTGTCCGGCAAGCTTGGCGTCGACCATGGTCCCGACCGAGATCAAGATCGCACGCAAAAACTCGTCTTGGTCGAGTTGCGGACGGACCGGCTGCGCCTCCGCGACTGGAGTGACGGGGGAAGCAGAAACGACGGCAGCTGCCTTTTGCAGCTTCGCTTCCACCCGTAGCTCGTCGAACTCCTTGCGGAGCTCGATCATTTCCCGCTGCATGCGGGCGTTATCCGCCTGCAGACGGGCGCACTCCGCTTGCAGGAGCGCAGTCTCTTCAGAGACGGAGCGAGCGCTCAGCGTCTCTACGACTTCCTTTAGGGAGGCCGCCGCTAGGTTAAGGGCACCCTGGAAGGGGCCCTTCAGGTTGCGCGACTTCTTTACGACCTTGAGTATGGTCGCGATGCTCTCCTCAGCGCTGAGTTTGACAGCCGACGCTGTTTGGTCGCTCAGCTTGCCGGTGTCAACTATTACCTTTTTAAGGTAGGCCCGGGATTTATGGGCGCGCTGGACTGCCTGAGCTATCTCCTCCTCTTCCGATAGCCGCAGCTCCCTCCCTTTCTCGGCTTTTAATGCCGCTTGCGCAGCCGCCAAGCCAACGAACTCGCCAGTAGTCGGCGGCCGTCCTCGTCCTCGCTTTGGGGTATTGCGCCCCGAAAGCGAAGATCTGGTCACCCTCGGCCCAGCCTCGTCACTCGACGATGCCGACTCCCCGGGCCGTGACCGTTTGCGTCGGTAGAACCTCCCGACCTCATCCTGGACCACCACATCCTCCAGACTCAACATACTCGATGCGGAGTCAGACTCCGCATCCTCCACAACGTCTTGGGTTTTTTTGGGTTTATTTTTAAAATTATCCATATGATTCCCACGAGTATGGGGGAAATAAAAGGTCCACCCAGGCAGTGCCCCCTGTACCTGGGTAAGCGTATTACTGCCAGAGAGTCCGCCGGTTCTCTGGAGTGTGTGCGCTCGAAACTGAAGATCCCATCAGCCATCCGTCCCATCGCCGCGCACAAAAACTTAGGATTCGGGGATTTTTTATAGAGGTTTACTCCTCGCAGCCCGGGCAATTAAGCCAAGACCCTCGTTCCTGCCCAAAGACTTGAGCAGGCTTACGATTTGCACGACGTTGGCATTGCTGCCAGTCCGCCGGCCGCACACGCGGCCACCAGACCCGCCGACTACGCGTCCGTAGACGCCCACGTCTAGTTTTTTATAGAGGTGTTCTCCTCGCAGCTCGTCCCGGCAAGCCGATGCGAGCCCCCGTTCTTCTCAGTGAGGTTTACGGTTTGTCCGACGGTGACCGAAGTCGCCGTCCGGCCAGTCAACACGCGACTGACCGGAACCCGCCGCACCGATCGCTCCTCGCGAGAAGAGCGATCCCACGTGTCTGGTTTTGGTCCGCGCCGGTAAAACCGGTACCGCGCATATCTGCGCGGCATTCCCCTATCCGCCACCCGGGGACGCGCCCGGTCCGAGACCAGAAAACTCGGCCAGCCGAAGCTGCCGGGAACCTAACCTAACCTAACCTAACCTAACCTAACCTAACCTAACCTAACCTAACCTAACCTAACCTAACCATCTATCTATCTATCTATCTATCTATCTATCTATCTATCTATCTATCTATCTATCTATCTATCTATCTATCTATCTATCTATCTATCTATCTATCTATCTATCTATCTATCTATCTATCTATCTATCTATCTATCTATCTATCTATCTATCTATCTATCTATCTATCTATCTATCTATCTATCTATCTATCTATCTATCTATCTATCTATCTATCTATCTATCTATCTATCTATCTATCTATCTATCTATCTATCTATCTATCTATCTATCTATCTATCTATCTATCTATCTATCTATCTATCTATCTATCTATCTATCTATCTATCTATCTATCTATCTATCTATCTATCTATCTATCTATCTATCTATCTATCTATCTATCTATCTATCTATCTATCTATCTATCTATCTATCTATCTATCTATCTATCTATCTATCTATCTATCTATCTATCTATCTATCTATCTATCTATCTATCTATCTATCTATCTATCTATCTATCTATCTATCTATCTATCTATCTATCTATCTATCTATCTATCTATCTATCTATCTATCTATCTATCTATCTATCTATCTATCTATCTATCTATCTATCTATCTATCTATCTATCTATCTATCTATCTATCTATCTATCTATCTATCTATCTATCTATCTATCTATCTATCTATCTATCTATCTATCTATCTATCTATCTATCTATCTATCTATCTATCTATCTATCTATCTATCTATCTATCTATCTATCTATCTATCTATCTATCTATCTATCTATCTATCTATCTATCTATCTATCTATCTATCTATCTATCTATCTATCTATCTATCTATCTATCTATCTATCTATCTATCTATCTATCTATCTATCTATCTATCTATCTATCTATCTATCTATCTATCTATCTATCTATCTATCTATCTATCTATCTATCTATCTATCTATCTATCTATCTATCTATCTATCTATCTATCTATCTATCTATCTATCTATCTATCTATCTATCTATCTATCTATCTATCTATCTATCTATCTATCTATCTATCTATCTATCTATCTATCTATCTATCTATCTATCTATCTATCTATCTATCTATCTATCTATCTATCTATCTATCTATCTATCTATCTATCTATCTATCTATCTATCTATCTATCTATCTATCTATCTATCTATCTATCTATCTATCTATCTATCTATCTATCTATCTATCTATCTATCTATCTATCTATCTATCTATCTATCTATCTATCTATCTATCTATCTATCTATCTATCTATCTATCTATCTATCTATCTATCTATCTATCTATCTATCTATCTATCTATCTATCTATCTATCTATCTATCTATCTATCTATCTATCTATCTATCTATCTATCTATCTATCTATCTATCTATCTATCTATCTATCTATCTATCTATCTATCTATCTATCTATCTATCTATCTATCTATCTATCTATCTATCTATCTATCTATCTATCTATCTATCTATCTATCTATCTATCTATCTATCTATCTATCTATCTATCTATCTATCTATCTATCTATCTATCTATCTATCTATCTATCTATCTATCTATCTATCTATCTATCTATCTATCTATCTATCTATCTATCTATCTATCTATCTATCTATCTATCTATCTATCTATCTATCTATCTATCTATCTATCTATCTATCTATCTATCTATCTATCTATCTATCTATCTATCTATCTATCTATCTATCTATCTATCTATCTATCTATCTATCTATCTATCTATCTATCTATCTATCTATCTATCTATCTATCTATCTATCTATCTATCTATCTATCTATCTATCTATCTATCTATCTATCTATCTATCTATCTATCTATCTATCTATCTATCTATCTATCTATCTATCTATCTATCTATCTATCTATCTATCTATCTATCTATCTATCTATCTATCTATCTATCTATCTATCTATCTATCTATCTATCTATCTATCTATCTATCTATCTATCTATCTATCTATCTATCTATCTATCTATCTATCTATCTATCTATCTATCTATCTATCTATCTATCTATCTATCTATCTATCTATCTATCTATCTATCTATCTATCTATCTATCTATCTATCTATCTATCTATCTATCTATCTATCTATCTATCTATCTATCTATCTATCTATCTATCTATCTATCTATCTATCTATCTATCTATCTATCTATCTATCTATCTATCTATCTATCTATCTATCTATCTATCTATCTATCTATCTATCTATCTATCTATCTATCTATCTATCTATCTATCTATCTATCTATCTATCTATCTATCTATCTATCTATCTATCTATCTATCTATCTATCTATCTATCTATCTATCTATCTATCTATCTATCTATCTATCTATCTATCTATCTATCTATCTATCTATCTATCTATCTATCTATCTATCTATCTATCTATCTATCTATCTATCTATCTATCTATCTATCTATCTATCTATCTATCTATCTATCTATCTATCTATCTATCTATCTATCTATCTATCTATCTATCTATCTATCTATCTATCTATCTATCTATCTATCTATCTATCTATCTATCTATCTATCTATCTATCTATCTATCTATCTATCTATCTATCTATCTATCTATCTATCTATCTATCTATCTATCTATCTATCTATCTATCTATCTATCTATCTATCTATCTATCTATCTATCTATCTATCTATCTATCTATCTATCTATCTATCTATCTATCTATCTATCTATCTATCTATCTATCTATCTATCTATCTATCTATCTATCTATCTATCTATCTATCTATCTATCTATCTATCTATCTATCTATCTATCTATCTATCTATCTATCTATCTATCTATCTATCTATCTATCTATCTATCTATCTATCTATCTATCTATCTATCTATCTATCTATCTATCTATCTATCTATCTATCTATCTATCTATCTATCTATCTATCTATCTATCTATCTATCTATCTATCTATCTATCTATCTATCTATCTATCTATCTATCTATCTATCTATCTATCTATCTATCTATCTATCTATCTATCTATCTATCTATCTATCTATCTATCTATCTATCTATCTATCTATCTATCTATCTATCTATCTATCTATCTATCTATCTATCTATCTATCTATCTATCTATCTATCTATCTATCTATCTATCTATCTATCTATCTATCTATCTATCTATCTATCTATCTATCTATCTATCTATCTATCTATCTATCTATCTATCTATCTATCTATCTATCTATCTATCTATCTATCTATCTATCTATCTATCTATCTATCTATCTATCTATCTATCTATCTATCTATCTATCTATCTATCTATCTATCTATCTATCTATCTATCTATCTATCTATCTATCTATCTATCTATCTATCTATCTATCTATCTATCTATCTATCTATCTATCTATCTATCTATCTATCTATCTATCTATCTATCTATCTATCTATCTATCTATCTATCTATCTATCTATCTATCTATCTATCTATCTATCTATCTATCTATCTATCTATCTATCTATCTATCTATCTATCTATCTATCTATCTATCTATCTATCTATCTATCTATCTATCTATCTATCTATCTATCTATCTATCTATCTATCTATCTATCTATCTATCTATCTATCTATCTATCTATCTATCTATCTATCTATCTATCTATCTATCTATCTATCTATCTATCTATCTATCTATCTATCTATCTATCTATCTATCTATCTATCTATCTATCTATCTATCTATCTATCTATCTATCTATCTATCTATCTATCTATCTATCTATCTATCTATCTATCTATCTATCTATCTATCTATCTATCTATCTATCTATCTATCTATCTATCTATCTATCTATCTATCTATCTATCTATCTATCTATCTATCTATCTATCTATCTATCTATCTATCTATCTATCTATCTATCTATCTATCTATCTATCTATCTATCTATCTATCTATCTATCTATCTATCTATCTATCTATCTATCTATCTATCTATCTATCTATCTATCTATCTATCTATCTATCTATCTATCTATCTATCTATCTATCTATCTATCTATCTATCTATCTATCTATCTATCTATCTATCTATCTATCTATCTATCTATCTATCTATCTATCTATCTATCTATCTATCTATCTATCTATCTATCTATCTATCTATCTATCTATCTATCTATCTATCTATCTATCTATCTATCTATCTATCTATCTATCTATCTATCTATCTATCTATCTATCTATCTATCTATCTATCTATCTATCTATCTATCTATCTATCTATCTATCTATCTATCTATCTATCTATCTATCTATCTATCTATCTATCTATCTATCTATCTATCTATCTATCTATCTATCTATCTATCTATCTATCTATCTATCTATCTATCTATCTATCTATCTATCTATCTATCTATCTATCTATCTATCTATCTATCTATCTATCTATCTATCTATCTATCTATCTATCTATCTATCTATCTATCTATCTATCTATCTATCTATCTATCTATCTATCTATCTATCTATCTATCTATCTATCTATCTATCTATCTATCTATCTATCTATCTATCTATCTATCTATCTATCTATCTATCTATCTATCTATCTATCTATCTATCTATCTATCTATCTATCTATCTATCTATCTATCTATCTATCTATCTATCTATCTATCTATCTATCTATCTATCTATCTATCTATCTATCTATCTATCTATCTATCTATCTATCTATCTATCTATCTATCTATCTATCTATCTATCTATCTATCTATCTATCTATCTATCTATCTATCTATCTATCTATCTATCTATCTATCTATCTATCTATCTATCTATCTATCTATCTATCTATCTATCTATCTATCTATCTATCTATCTATCTATCTATCTATCTATCTATCTATCTATCTATCTATCTATCTATCTATCTATCTATCTATCTATCTATCTATCTATCTATCTATCTATCTATCTATCTATCTATCTATCTATCTATCTATCTATCTATCTATCTATCTATCTATCTATCTATCTATCTATCTATCTATCTATCTATCTATCTATCTATCTATCTATCTATCTATCTATCTATCTATCTATCTATCTATCTATCTATCTATCTATCTATCTATCTATCTATCTATCTATCTATCTATCTATCTATCTATCTATCTATCTATCTATCTATCTATCTATCTATCTATCTATCTATCTATCTATCTATCTATCTATCTATCTATCTATCTATCTATCTATCTATCTATCTATCTATCTATCTATCTATCTATCTATCTATCTATCTATCTATCTATCTATCTATCTATCTATCTATCTATCTATCTATCTATCTATCTATCTATCTATCTATCTATCTATCTATCTATCTATCTATCTATCTATCTATCTATCTATCTATCTATCTATCTATCTATCTATCTATCTATCTATCTATCTATCTATCCACACTCCAGGCACAGCCAAGCACGACGTTTCGCAGCATTTGTTTTTACATGTCGTTGGTGCTTAATCACTTTTGGGTACCACACCAGTGGCGTGCATTTGTTTTCAGACTAGGTAGGCAGGTATTAGGCAAGTGATGTTTTTTTTTTTTTTTTTTGCGTTTAACGATTTTTGACATGAAGGTAAAGTGTAAATAAAGTAGGTGTGAATGTCCGGCTAGTGGCAATTGGCTCGCCCAGACTGTGGGACGGATAATTATACAACTCGCAAATACTACATTACAGTAGTAATAAAAGACAGTGTTCAAAAATGCATACGAGTATACTTATACGTAATTGTTATATAAAAAAATAGCATACAAATGTAGGCACCTACATTTGTATGCTCGTGAAGTATATTTTTTATTTACAAAAAATAAAACTACTTCGTACCTACTTAACTATTCGTCGAAAAGCATATAAATTAATTACTTACTCACATATTTCTAATTCCACGAATCTCCTATTGACATTTCTAGGCAAAATCACTTAAACTTTTATTTACCACTACAAACATCTACTTAATTGTTTTGTCAACAAACGAAAACTTTAAAGTTGTTTGCATGTTATTTATTAATACATGTTGCATTTTCACCACAAACTAAACACTGCAAATTATCGATATTCCTACAACACAATTATTTGTGTAATACTTTTTACTATATTACGATGTAATAAAAAAAAATATTTCTTTGTTTGCAATATAATATAAATCGCGCGAGTAAATGACACGTAGCCGACTGCAGAGTTGCCAGATATATAAAACCTTTTACCCGTACTAAAACTGTTTGAATATGTATTTTAAATTTATATATATTTTTTTTTTCATAAGAAATATAATAAATAGACCTTATCAATTAATTAAAATGAAAACATGTCAATATGCTATAACGAAATGTAATGAATATTTTGTTTTTTTTGAATGTTGAAATAAATAATAGTTTGACTCTTCGAATCTTGGCAACATTCTTCTGTGACGTCATAAATTTTACTTTGCGTGGCTACTGTCACCATGTTTAGTACGAAATTCATGATAGATCTGCTCTCAGTTGGTGCTTAACTTGTTATTTTTCTATAATTTTTGTGAAAAGTACGCGTTTCTATTAGTTTTCAAGGATTTGCCTGATACCTAACAATTATGCTCTCGTGCGGTAAATGATAAATGATTTTATTTCTGCAAATAGGTTTTTTAAAAAAAAAAAAAAAAAACACTTTTACACGTCTTCTTTTTTAAAACTAGATGGCATCGGTATAAAACAATGTAGAGTAATGAAAAGCCAAAATCAACCCTACATTGACTTTTTATAGGTTAGTAACCGTATTTATCTGTTATTGTTAAATATTGTTTAATACAAAATGATAATTGTAGACTAAATAATAAAAGGTATAATTATGTTCTTAGTGGTTATAACTATAAATTCCTTAATTTCTATATCAAACTTACGCGTGGACGAACATTGTAAGGGTTGAGTATAATTCAGAACTTCAACACAAAATCTAGTTATCTTTATGAACTAAAGTAAAAATGCTGAAGAATGTTTGTATCTTTTTTATTTTTATTCACACTCTATCTTACATAACCTAATTCATAAATAGGTTTAGTTTTCTCGTCATACGCGCATAATTTAATAAATAACAACATCAACTTCCATCACACATCCAAACACGGCACGCAATGTCACCGAGTGCACATAGATGACGCGGACGACGTCATCGGCACGGCGCCGGCCGGCAAGCGTAACCAGAGGTGACGTCACCAGGGCGAGGGAGCGGCGTCAGCGCATGCGCTTGTCGCAGCGCGGCAGCGGAGGCGGCGAGCGGCGCGCGCACAGCCGGCGCCGCGCGGCGTACAGCGCCACGGCCAGCGCGGCCAGCAGCAGCGCGGCCGCGGCGCAGCCCACCGCCACGCCTCGCAGGCGCGCATACTCCGGCACGCGCAGCGCCGCGCTGCCCCACGCGCCGCTCGCGCACTGCACGCGCGCCCAGTACCGCGCGCCTTCTTCGGCGCCGCTCACTGCACACACAAGAATCGATGTTATTCAGGTACAGTTCCAACGGCGAGTAGCTAGCAATCTGGACTCACCCAACATATAGTCGTGCAGCGTGTGGCCGGTAGCCAACAGACGCTCGCCGGGCGCGGCACCCTCGTACCAGCGCACGGTGCAGCGAGACGTGTCGAGCGGCTCGCGGTGCCAGCGGACCAGCGCTCCCTCGTCAATTAACCGGACGGTCACCTCTAGCTCGCCGCCGTCGCTCGACTCTGGCATCTGGGGTTCCTCGGTCGTCACGGCAGCGTACGCAATCTGTTCACCCTCTATGGCTTCAACCTCCACCTCCTCCGCTAATGATCCTGAAATCGACAACATAACAATGAAATAAAAGCAACTGGAAAAGTGAGAATGACACCCTTGACAGCACTTACCGAGTGTCCTTGCGAATACAGGTTTACTGAAAAGTCCATCACCGATCAGGTCCTGAGACAGCACACGCAGCTCGTATTCGGTGCTGGGCCGAAGACCGACTAGCGTGGCTTCGGTGACGCCTCTGGTCAATATTTTCATGGTGCGCCATTCGCTAACGGTTCGCTCGCGGTACCATACGTTATAGTCCACCTCGAGTCCATTATGTCCTGCAGAATCGGGGAAGTGTGTCAAAAAGTGCTTCAATGTAGAATACTATAGGTCCATGGCAGAAACTGATCTCACCGGGCACCCAGGACAGGTGGAGCGAGTCGGCGGCAGGTCGGACGGTGAGGTTGTAGGGGGCGCGGGGCGGCATGTTCTCTACTAGGAGTTCGGTCTCCACGTCGACGGCGGCCGCCTCGTTGCTCACGGTGCACACGTACACTCCGCGGTCCTCCTCCGTCACGTCCACTATTGTCAAGTTTCCGTCGTCCAGGTTATGCCGGCCCGCGGGCAGATCACCACCATCTTTCTGCAATAAATGATAACGAAATAATAAGTAATGTAGTAAGTGACACAGCAGTTGACACGAACAAGGGCTGCGTGTCTCACCCGCGCCCAGTGCACGAGCGGCTGGTCGTGGTGGTTGCGCGCGGTGGCGGCGCACGGCAGCGTGAGCGTGGCCCCCAGGCGCGCCACGTACAGCGGCTGCGGCCGGGCGGCCAGCGCGGGCGGGCGCTGCACGCGCACGCGCACGCCGGGCGAAGGGCCCTCTGAGCCGAGCGAGTTGTACGGTGTACATGAGTATTCACCTTCGTGCGACTCATCCACCTAAAAAGTTGAGTAATAATTTCACCTGCTTATAATATATGAAGGAAAGTTTCAGTAGCAGAATAAAATATAAGTTTGTGGGACAACACTTCAGTGCTTAAAAGTGCAGATAGAGCTGTTTGTACTGCATACTCGTGTTTTTTACAAATAAACGATCTTTATCTTATATTTATCTTTAGCTGTCGGACTGATTCCTCGGATGTCTTTCGACGTGTAGATTAGAAGTAGGTAAGAGGGCGCTTGTTTTCGCTGTAGTCTTGTTGAGATTGGCTAGCGTCATCGATAGGTCAGGGCCCAGGGGGAAAACATACTTAAATAGTATCAAAATAACAAGATAAAGGTTATAGGTAGTCCGGGTACCTGATTGAATAGTAGACTTCCATTCCTGCTGTAGAATACTCCAGGCACGTTGTACGGGTCAAACAAGAAGCCATCTTTCTCCCAACGCAAGTTAGTGAGCGGTGGGTTAGCGCTGAAGTGGCAGTCGAGGCTGGCCGGCTTACCGTACGGCAGGTACCGTTCCTTTGGGGCGTACACCACTTTGGCCTTATCTGCGAATACGAAACGATGGCATGAGTTCAGGGCGCGGTGACTGCGCGGGCGGCGGGAGGCCCCGGCACTCACACTGCACGTCGAGGAAGGCGCTAGCGCTCTGCGTGGCGTGGTCGGGGTCGCGCACGCGGCACTCGTACTCGCCGGGGTCTCCGGATGCGGCGCGCCGCAGCACTAGCGAGCCGTTGGCGGGCCGCTCTGAGCGCAGCGCCAGCTCGGGCAACTCGCTGAGCGGAGCGCCCTCCTTGTACCACTCCACCACGGACTCGGGGCTCTTCGGCAAGCACTCCAACTCGGCGCGCTCGCCTTCTAGCACCGTTACGTTCATCGGAGGCGTTACTATCAAATTACCCCCTGAAAGGCCATGTATTATTGGTATAGTAAAAACGCAAACACGATTTCCGCTCTGATCTAGTCTAAGGAGGTTAGGGTGACTGACCGTCCACTTGCAGGTAGTAGAAGGTCCCGTTGTTGCGGGCAGGCGGCGTGCGGTTAGGGAAGGTGACGCGGCAGCGGTACAGGCCGGCGTCGGTCTCGCGCACGGCGCTGACGTTGATGGAGCCGCGGCCGAGCCCCAGTCGGCCGTCGGGCACGCGGCGCACGCGCCCGCCCCACCGGTCTGCCAAGCGAGCCGCGCCCTCGCCGCTGTACCACGAGAAGATCACGTCTCCCTGTAACGCGACGTTAATGCTGTAACATTTAGCCAATAAGCAACATATTATAGCCGAAAGCAACATATTATAGACGGGATGAATCCTAGGCACCACTAAAATTTGTAAAATAAAAACCCTCCTTAAAAAACACGAACTTAAGTTCGGCTCGGAGAACTTACTTATACAGGCTTAAATTTTGGTCGTTTTAATCCCGTCGACCGGTGGTATAACTTACAAAATACTATTCATCTAGTGCTTGCACAACATTCTGTCTCCTAAAATAAACAAAATGGCAAGTGATAACTTAATATTAGCAAAATGCATGAAACCAGTCGTAGGGCCCCCAGTTTACCTACGCGCACGCCCGTCACGTCGTCGGTGCGTACCTAACTACCTACACTCCGCCCGATTAACTAAGGGTATTGACTCGCTCAGCTGATGTTCACGTAAACAATTTTAATGTTTCCAATTTTTTCTTCATACGTCCAAATTTTACGGGCTTAGGGCAGTCCTAATTAGTTTGCGTCTAGGTTTCGGGACATACCTAAAAACAAATTAATGTTAGAAACTGTAAATGAAAAAATAAGTCCCTACAGACCTGCTAGTTATGGCGTATTTTAAACATTTGTATTTACATAACATAAACATAACATCACGCCTGTATTCCCCGAAGGGGTAGGCAGAGGTGCACATATAGTACACCCACATTTCGCCGGTTATGTTTTAGGTCCGAATGTAATAGGGGGCGAGCCTATTGCCATTAACCGGGCACAAATCCAGATTCCGTGCTGCTACTGAGAATAACCTAATGGAAAAACCCAAGAACACTTTGCGCGACCCGGGATTCGAACCCAGGACCTCGTGCTCAGCAGTCGCGCTTAGCGACCACTAGACCAACGAGGCAGTTGCATATAATTATGCTATGCGACTGACTATACTATGCAAGAAATACAACTAAAACTATGAAGAACTAGCATCTTACAAAAGTAAATAAAACCCCAGCGAAACATTTCACTTTGGTTGCCAAGGCTTTTATTATGAGCTCACAACGCTTTCACTGTTACTAGTTTACTACGTAATCTTATAGCTTGAAGAGCCTGACCTCTAAGTCTAAGCCCTAACCTACAAACCCACCATCTAGACAATTACTGGCTTGGGTGTTTTATAAAATTCATTTGTACCATAATAAGTATACGTTAGCCGCCCATGGGAGTGTCTGAGCGATGGCGCTACGGTTTCCATTCCACGCGTTGGGCCGCCGCCGTTGAACGGACACCATGGACATTATGATGCATACGGATAATAAGTTATTTCGTTGTTAAGACCGGACCCGGTTTTTGTATTGTACAGGGTGGCTGTAACTTTTACGTTAACAAAAAAAAAGGTCCTTCGTGTCGTGGGGTATCCGAATTATTCCAATGTTGGTTTGTATGTTCCGCGATATTTCAGTTTCCGAGTTACGACTTATTGAGAATTTTTTGCTAGCATGTACCAAATTCTGATAGTAAACGCCCAAAAAATCATCAAAGATTTCGCATTTACTAGTAAACCCTAGTATTTCCCAGTTTACAGGGTCTTACAATAACAGATACCCCCTTTTCATTACACGTTGTTTAGTGTCCTTGGATACAGAAAAAGAATCTAAATAAAAGAAAAAGTTCGTTTAGATTCTTTTTATGGCGACTTCCTCATGGCACCCGTGATGGTAGCGCCGGACTCTTGCCAGTTAAACCTCCCTCCGTTTTCCGTCTTTAGTAAGATTGAATTGTGTGTCGAAACGCGTTGCACTACTTCATCGAGTCTAGCGAGGTACCTATCTACCTATGCTAGCATCGTTCGAAATCAGTAATGCAAGTGCAAGCGCAGACACCGCAGGGGAACGTACCTACTTATGTACATAATGAAGTTTCAATGTAGTATTGATATGAGCTGCGCGCCGCTAGTCACTCAGACAAATACAATAACCATAATATAACATACACCCTCTATGGACATAAATCAAGAGCACGACCAAATGTTTGCGAGTGCCACGTGCACGTGCACGCGCGCGAACAGGGTCATCTGCAAGGAGCGGAGTGTGCCGGGGGCCGGGGGCCGCGGGCCGAGCGGCGGGAGGAGGGTCGAGTGCCGCTCCTCTAGCTAATGTAAGCTTGTCCGAGTGTCATCAAGTAGACAATTACCGCTCCCACGCGCAGTTCGCACGTCTACTGGTACCTACATATCTGACAGGGCGAGTGTGTGCGCCCCAGTGGCACACATCCCACGCGCCCCACGCTTCCCGCTGAAGACTCCGCCACCCTCAACAATGAAGGGGCGCCTTTTGATCTCCTTAAAACACGCAATTTCTCTGGTACTCTCCAAAACCAAAGAAATTGTGCAGGGTGTACGGTGTCCAGGCTTGGCTTTAATAAGAGCACAGACTACTTAGGGATATAATTTAAATCCAAACGTGATGTCACTGGCCTCGGCGACAGTGCGCGCAGGCGCTCACCTAGTATGTAGTAGGAGGATAGCATAACGTAATACGTATAGATCCCAATTGTCAGCGGTGGTAAGTAGGTAGGTTCATTAAGCTAGTTAACGAGTCCAGATGAAGATGAATAAATAAGGATAAGCCGTAACGAGGTCGGCTGTGGCAGGTCGCAATGCACGCGCTCTAGCGGGAAACTACATACCTACCTACTATTGAATATGGTATGAGCCTTATCTATCTACTATATTAGGTATCAATCGACATGCACCTCTGATGATGATACAAGTTTGATCTTTGACAAAACATAGATTTTGTACAGTAGGTGTCATTTAGAAAGGATTTTTCTAATTCCTCCCCTGAGAAGGTAAAATACGGAATGTAAGTTGGTTTGAAACTCTGTCCTCTCTAAAGTTGAATGCATACAATTGTATAACTTTAAGGTGTTTTAAAATAATTACCTAAATCCAACCAATTTTTTATAAATTTCATCCCTGAGGGCTGATATGGGAGATAAATGTTAGCAAGGGAAGGTTGGCATTATTGTAGCTACACTAGGTACACTCATAAAATTTAATATTACAGCTCAGAATTAAAACTAAAAAAAATACGTCATGTCCGAGTGAAAAGAGCTAGTGACTAACAATCGGGAGGCATTATTGAGAAGATTTGGGCCGGTCGAGATTATATGGCTCCCCACTGTTGATCACCACGTTATATGTAAAATAAATCTAAACTTGTTCAAGTATTTCTTCTCAGTTTTTCAGCCGTCGGGTGTTTTTATTTTATTAATTACTTTTTTTACTTAAAACTCTTTAGTTGAAATTTATTAATAAGAATTGATTAAGAAATTTCATCGTTAAATTGCCAATTTATTATTCCTAATTAAATTTAAACATGAAAATGTATATTATTGGAATCTCCTTTAAATTTCCTTCATTTCGAAACCCTCTCGACAAGCATGACCATTTTTTTTATTAACAATTTGCAATTTTGCGCCAAAATCCGCCATGTTGCTTTTTTTAAATTTTATTATACCCAGTGTATTATACCTCTTTCATTTGAGACGACTGACGAATCTAACGACACCTCGCAAGCTAAAATCCATTAAGCCGTTGAAGCTACAGAGTGTACCAAAGAAATATACAAACATACCTACTTACATACATACACTCGAAAGACATAACCCTCCTTCTGGCGCAGTCGGGTAAAACACAATGAATAGAGTTTGAAAGGGTTTTTAAAATTTGCATTACGCAGGTGCGTACCGGGCATTCCTTGAAGGCGCAGGCGCGAGGTTATGAGTAGTGGAAATCAAGTAGGTATTTGTTGGTCTGAGAAAGAATTGTGGCACGCGGCATCGATGGCTCCATCATATATAGATAGGTCGTTGTGCGCGGCGGCGGCGCGCCCGCTGCGGCAGGCACCACCTTTGTGCTAATGAAGTACTTGCTCATTGTTGCTATCACACATTAGGCCACACAATACGGTTACAGACCGCTCGCTATCATTGTGCTACCCGGGTGTACCTACACTATTACCGCCGCAATATGGGACAAAACCATGCGTACCATCTCAAAAATCTGTAAATTTGGTAGGTACGTAGTATCTCTATGAGATAATGGTACCTTCGTTGTTAATTTTTTTACTTATAATATTCACATATGCATAAGAAAATAAATAAATAGACACTTTTTCAAATAAAACCATAGTTTACGTAATTATAATACAGTTTTATGATACGAGGGTCAAACTGAAAGTTCTTAGAAAATCAAAAACTGATTACATTAGCCAGTTATTAGTTTTATTATATCTTTTCAAAATATTGTCCATTCACGTCAATACACCGCTGCATGCGATGGAACCACTGGGAAAAGCACTTTGCCCACTCGTCTTTAGGGTTCTCTTCAATGGCATCGCGATACGCAGCCACCGCTTCTTCAGCATTCATAAACCGCTTTCCTTTAAGTTTTTCTTTAATTTTTGGAAATAAATAAAAATCACAAGGGGCGAGGTCGGGGCTATACGGCGGGTGACCCAGTAATTCAACGTTTGATGTCGCCAAATAGTCGATCGTTCGCTTAGCGGTGTGCGACGAGGCGTTGTCGTGGTGAAGGAGGATCCTACTGCGAGGTCGTTTCTCTCGAACTTTTTCCAAGACAAGTGGCAAACAATTGGTAGTGTACCATTCTGCAGAAACTGTTTTTTGATCCTCTAACACAATTGTTGCGAAATGACCTATCCTTCCAAAGAACGAGGCCACCATTTTTTTCCCGCACTTCGATCTCTCTTCACTTTAGTTGGCAACCTCTCGAAAGGAAACACCCACTGAGCAGATTGTCTTTTGGTTTCAGGATCATAACAGTAAATCCAGCTTTCGTCACCTGTTAGTATGTCGAACACAGCATTTGAGTCACCTCCGTTAAATCTTTCAATCATTTTACGGCACCAATCCACACGATGGAGTTTTTGAGCCTCAGTCAAATTATGAGGTATCCACCGGGCGCAAAGCTTCCTGACTGCTAAATGTTCGTGGAGGATTTTGTGCACTTGACTCATACCGATGCCTAAGCTTGTCCGAATCTGCTGATAGGTCACTCTTTTGTCAGTCTCTATCATACGCCGCACAACACAGATGTTATCTTCAGTCGTCGCCGTAGAAGGCCGTCCCTTACGTAAATCATCAGTGAGATTAGTGCGACCACGTTTAAACTCATTAAACCAGTTGTAAACTGTCGCACGAGATGGGGCTTCATCGTGAAAGGCCAATCGTAGTCTATCATAACTTTCTTGTTGACTTAAATGACATCGAAAGTCATAAAAAATCATTGCACGAAAATTTTCTCGTGTTAAATTCATGTTGACGTGACACAGACAATTTTCAATTTGCCGCCAAATCGTAAAACAAATGACAAATTAATGAAATATATACTCAGTAATATTGGCAAAGAGTTCTATTTTCAAATTTTAGAATTATTTTTTTATTATATTGTTTATAAGTGGCCAGTTCTAAGAACTTTCAGTTTGACCCTCGTATTACACTATTATTTCGTATTTTTGGTAATATTATACATGAAAATGTCCATACTTCAATTTAATTTCTAAGAGGGTCTTAGCTACGAGCTGCTTGGAAACAGTGGTTGATAGTTTTCTGATACTTGATAAGTATCGTAGATCTGATGTAAATAGGTAACCATGAAATATGCCTTCACACAATGCAGATCTAGAGCACTTTCTAGCATGATATATTCTGACATTATTGTAATCTTTATTTCGAGATTCCTGGGTATCCCTAGATATATGACCAATACGCAGAACAGCGACATATCTAATTATTATACTTTCCCCGTGTATTAAGTTACACCACATATATTTAGTTACGTACAATTGTGCAGAAGCGCGACTGGATTGACAGCTGCAACGCGTCAAACTCCCTAGAATAACACGGAACCTTTTAATAGGAACCTCATCAACTTCTGTCATTTCTGAAGCGCAGCAGTAGTTCTCAGAAATACTTGGAGCTGTATTGCCGTCATTGCTTTTCCACTTCCTTACCGAGGTTTATCAATGTTCAATCCCATTCGGCTTCAAAATACACTTTGAACGAGTTTCTCCTTGTCTTCCTTCCTGTTTTTTATCTTCTGGAGTTGTCGCTGCTCATTTTTGAAGCGAATGATACCTAACCATTTTAAGATTGCTTTTTGTTGGGTTGTACAGTCGAGTTCATTAATATATTGGCACTGTCAAGGATTTAAAATATTGTGACATTAAATGCTCAGTAAATTCTATAAAACCTATAAGTAGATCAAACATATGTCCTCCAATTCGAACGGTTGAATAATATAATTATGTACATTAGGCACAAAATTATTATTGATATGTAATCACCCTTTACAAAAATAAATCTAAATTAAACTGGCTTTAAAAATATCTGAACAGGCTAACCTCATAATTATTATCTCTACATGCATGGGATAGTCAATTATTGTGTGTTACGAGTATTTATGTGTACATACATATTTGCGATTCCTTCATGTGGTCTACTAAGTATTTTTGAATATTATCTTCTGAATTTGTCTCATGGTTACTTAAAAATACAAATTCTCGTCGAATATATACACTAATTTTGTTCAATAGGTACTTAGTGAATATTGTTTTTACCAAGGAACTCGACGACTGTTTGTCGAAGCACAATAAAATACTGATAAATAACAATATAAGTCGATATAACTTTTATATTTAAATTCCGGGAGAAAAACCCTTATCTATCACCACTATTTATTAAACTTCATAACAAACTAGTTACCAGTACTGATAACATGTGTTACATCTTTAACCACCATTTCCTCGCTTTTCCTTAATTACTCAGTGGAGAAATACATAAACTATTTGAGAATTATTTAATTCACGCAGTGATAACAAACATTAATCACATCACACTGAATGATAAAAAAAAATCCATTCGGTAATTCTCAGTACCTAGCTGCACGGAGTCTGGATTTATGCCCGTTTGATGGCAATAGACTCGCCCCCTATTACATAGGGATCAAAAAACATAACTGGCGAAATGTGGGTCACCTCTGACTACTCCATCGGGGAATAAAGGCGTGATGTTATGTTTTGTTGTGTTATAGTGCTTAACTCCATTCTATAAGTACATATTATACTTACAGATTTGTATTTAAAAATAATGGCAATGTGACCACTGGCAGAATTCTGATCTATATAATTGATTGATTATTTTTAGCATCAACTTGTAAGTCATTTTTTATTAAAAAGAAATGCGAAATAATGTATTTTAAATTTTAAATATGAAAATGTATTTGACATTCAGTTAGATATGTGCATTAACAAAATATGCAATATCGAACATTCCCAAAACCTATTTTTGACACGATACGCACGGTTCTGTCCCATATAGTGCGTCGCCGGCGCCGTCGCAACTTCCCAACGGCATTACACACACGGGCCAGGTCGCATACACTCCTTAAAAGATCTGAATAGGACAGCAACGGTATACTTTATTAGTATGTTGAGACTAACTCCCGCTGAAACCGTGTGTTGTAGTGTTAGGCTCGACGATGTTACAGCCGCGCAGGGAGCCGTGGCAAACGATGTGCTCAGTGTTTAATTCCACAGTCCCATTCCACGTGCAACAGGGCATTATAGAAGCATAAAGCGAGGTTTGCGGCGTGGCCAACACATTCAACTCCGAGCAGCTGACGTGACATGAGGATCCAGTCCTGACCTCCAAGTTTAACTTAAAAGCATGAATACTTGCGACTATCTATAAGAGAGGAGAACAACCGATGCTGCGAAAGATCGCAGACGGTCGGAAACACGGCTTTAGCACCCTACGCTGATTTAAACAGCCTGCAGGTGTGTGCTCTGTGTCTAATATGCAACCAACAGGTGGAGTTAATAACAGTGGCGATGCCATTACTTTTGTAGGAACATTTAATTTCATTTACATCATTCAAACCAAGGGGTAGGCAGAGGTATAGTACACTCATATTTCACTAGTCATGTTACACACACACACTTCTAAATTATGTAGTATACTTACATTTAAAACGATATAGCTTACGTCGGAAATATATTTATGGGTATATAGAAATCAGTACAATGACTACCTAGTCGGGTTAGTGATTGCTAAGCACGACTGCTGAGCATGAGGCCCTGGGTTCGAAACGGTCGGGTAAAGTGCTACGGGTTTTTTTTACCCATGACGGAACGGAGAAGGTGTATGCGTTTAGGGTGAGAGGTTGTTTGTTTGTATGTGTGTACACAAGTGATTGATACCAATTTCCTTAAAAAATTGGTTGACCGACTTTTATGCAGTTTTCGGTAACGGGTAGGTATAATTATGGTTTATTAGAGATGGTTCTTAGCTATCATTCATGACATTTTTTTTTACTAAAACGATTAGTATAACAGTCATGGGTGTTCTTTTCATTTTAATTTTTGTTTTTTTTCCATTAAGTTACTCCCAGTAGCAGCACGGAGTCTGGAATGTGCCCGGTTGGTGTAATAGACTCGTTCCTTAATACGTTAGGCGTAAAACAACTGGCGAAATGTAGGTGTAAGTATCCAATAATACAGGCGTGATGTAATGTTTATTTAACTCTGACCTTAAACTTAATAGCGTAAGTAATATACCTAATATTACTTACACTTGGTACTGTATATTACACTAAGTATGGAAAAGTATCAATTAGTCAAATAACGGACACAGAGACCCGATCGATATAAAGCACCTTATATTTTATTTACTTCAAATGTGTAGTTATATTTTGGCCATACGGCTGAAATCAATTAGAACATCAATTTTCAGCACTTATGTGTCAAAACTAATGAATTTCTATTTAATTTTACAAGTACTTAGTTAATGTCTCCTCATACCAAACTTACATCTTTATCCCACTGAAGATGATACGGAATCTCGTTACCGAAGGGGAAGTCCAGATGACAGTTCATGACTGCAAATCCCCCGACGCTGGCGTGCAGCTGCTCGGCGTCCAGCGGCAGCAGCGAGGCAGCCGCCGCCGCCGCGCACAGCGCCCACACGACGCGCGACGCCCACGCGCCCCCAGACATGTCGCGATACGCCACGAGCACCCGCGAGCACGCACGAGCGACTGTCCCGCCGAGAGTCGCGAGACCAATTGACCGCTCCTTCTCGTAATGGAGATAACCTCAGGCATGACGCATGAGTAACGTCCGCGATGCGACCTCGCGCCCGCGCGCCGCACCTGCGCGAGCCGCAAGCGCCGCCGCCGCGCGCCGCGCTGAACAAAGGCGGGCCACAAGCAGGAAGCAACGCTAATTCCCGCTCCACTACGCTTAACTTCTTCGTCTGGCTACTCGCTTGTTATTGTTCACAAATCATTCTTAATTTTTAAAGTATGAGTGGTAGGTTACAGCGGTAGTCTACTATCGTCTGTTTACCGCGCCAACTGCATTGGTTGCAATTTTCTTTTACATATTATTATTATATTAAGTTACTATTAAATTCCCTTGGTAAATCCTGACATTTATAAGCGTCAGTTGGTAAACTTTCAACAAAGAAGACATTACATTTCTGGGCCCACTAACGATTTGTAACGTATACTAATCACACAATGTTTAAAGGCAAAGTTTGTAAGTGTGTTTGTATGTTTGTTAACTCTTCACGCTTAAACGACTCGACCGATTTTGATGAAATTTCATATGGAGGTAGCTGACACCCTGGATTAACACATAGGCTAGTTTCTATCCCGAAAAAAATTAGGTGGTAACATTGCGGGGCGCAGCTAATAAAGTTAATTGGTAATTTTATCTTAGAAAACGGGCTAAAAATTATATTTTGTTATTGGAATCATGAAATTATTATTATGCGCAATATTTTGATAAATCTTATTTTTTTATTGATTTCTTGTCATACTGTATTCTAGCGCGTGTAGCGGAGCGTTTTTGCTCACTAATCAAATATAGACTGAATTAATCTCGAGTTCAGTGAGGTAAGTAAGGGTAATAAGTAAAAGAAAATATTAATGTTTCCAGAACCGAAATGTAAAACTTGAGCCGGTCGAGATTTAGTATGGCTCCCGACTATTATATTACTAGATAGAATAATTCTAGACTTGTTTATTTGTTTTCAGTTTTTAAGCAGTCGGGTTTTTTATTTTTAGATTACTTATTTTATTCAACACTTTTTAGTTGAGAATTTATAAAATATAAGTATTTACAATTTAAACTTTAAATCGCCGCTTCATCATTCGTAATTAAATTGAAAGATATATATATTTAATTTCCTTTGTTTTGATACCATACTCGACAGGTTTAGTATTTCTTTTTTATAAATGACTTACAATTTGGCTCCAAAAAACCACCATTTTGATTGTTTTTAATTTTGACGTACCCAGTGTCTCTCTCACAGTTGAGACGAATCCAACGACACCTCTCAAGCTAAAATTCATCAAGCAGTTTAGGCTACAGAGCGTGCCAAAAAAATTACATACTTACACTCGAAAAAACCATAACCCTCCTTTTGGTACAGTCGGGTAAAACTTAAAAAAACCCGACTACTAAAAAACTGAAAAGAAATAAACAGTGTCTTTTACAGTCAGTCCATAATAAATCTCGACTGGCTCAAGTCTTTTCAAGAATGGTTCCCGGCTTTAATAGTCACTGCTATAGCTTAACCTTAACTAACATAAGTAATTCTAGACTTGTTTATTTCTTTTCAGTTTTTTAGCAGTCGGGTTTTTCTATTATTGTTTTTTTTACACAAAATGCAATACTCGATTATTTACCATACACTGCGGCGCGACGCTTCGATGAATTAGCATATCATTCTATTCCCGAATCCATAAAAAAATGTATAGGTATAGGTTATGGCTACGTTCTCAAATAGGTACAATACACACATACAATTGTAGGTAGGTACTTACCTACAATAATTGTATGCTCGTGAAGTCGTTGTGTACAAAAACAAAACTACTTAGTACCTAACTATTCGTCGAAAATCATTTAAATTAATTACTTACTCACATACTTTCAGCTCCACGAATCTCCTATTGACATTTCTAAGCAAATTTTCGTCACTTGAACTTCTATTTATTACTACAAACTTCGGATTGTCAACAAACGAAAATGACCCATGTGTATAAGCTGTTTTGGAGTCATTACGAACTGTCTCAAAAAGGCAGGCATGATGACTTCCAGCCTCCCGAACAAACCGGCTTCCGAAACGGCTTTAGTACCATAGACCACATCCACACGCTCCGCTAGGATATACAGAAGACCGAGGAGTATAATCGGCCACTGTGTCCAGCGTTTGTGGACTATAAAAAAGCCTTCGATTCAATCAAAACCTGGGCTGTATTGCAGTCCCTCCAGCGATGCCATATTGACTGTAGCTATAGTTAACGCCACCATGTTTGCCATGCCATGTTTCTCCGAAACTGTTCCCAAAGCGTTGGACGACGTTTGCAGGCTCTTGGGCTGGAACAGGTTCGGCTTCAACATCAATGGCGAATACATCTCACCTTCGTTTTGCCGATGACATAGTTACCATGGCAGAGTCGCTGGAGGAGCTCAATACTATGCTCAGCGACCTCAGGTGGTTTCCCAACAGGTGGGTCTTGAAATGCACATGGACAAGACGAAGATCATGTCCAATGTCCATGTCTCACCTGTACCGCTTGTCGTTGGGAACGATACTCTCGATGTTGTCGAACACTACGTCTACTAAGGATTAATGGTTCAGTTAGGCCGGTCCAAATTCGACAAAGAGGTCGTCCGAAGAATTCAACGCGGATTTGCAGCGTTCAGGAAACTAGGCGACTCTTCTTCTCCAAAACTCGGCAGACACTGCCGAATTTAGGCAGTGTCTGAAGACAGGTCTTTGACTAGTGTGTATTGCCAGTGATTACGTATGGCTCTGAGACGTGGTCGCTAACGGTTGGCCTATTGGAGAGGCTCAGAGTCACTCAGCGAGCTATGGAGAGAGCTACGCTCGGGGTTTCTTTTCGCCATCGGATTCGGAATACGGAAATTCGCCAAAGAACTAGACTCACCGACATAGCTCAAAGAATATGCAAGTGAAGTGGCAATGGGCAGGCCATATCGCTCGAAGTACCGATGGGGAAGAAAGATTCTCGGATGACTAATTCTTTAATGATGTGTAAAATAGTTTTGTAAAACCTATTTGCAAAAATAAAATCATTTCTGACGTCCACGAACCGGAAGACGCAGCGTTGGCAGGCCTCCCACCAGGTGGACCGACGATATCGTCAGAGTTGCGGGCAACCGGTAGATGCAATTGGCAAGCTGTGGCTTTTTAGTGTTTTCCTATTTTGATAAATATTTTTTAATGAATAGTGTCGGTATAACTCAAAGTTGGGCCCATATAAATTTGGAATAAAAAATCCTACCCTAAAGGTGGGAAATAGGGGTGATTTATTGTTCACGCTCAGATTTTAATACCGAGTTGTGTATTACAATTAAAATAATCAAAAAATAAACATGTAGTAATTAGTACATTATAGCTCCAAAAAATTATAAAATAAAAACGTTTTGGATTTTCAGTGAATTTAGACTGTAAACTAACAAATTTGCCTAAATATGGGTAGATGTAATAAACGTGCTGCTCATATGAGACAGCGCCGTTTAAATGAAACAAAGGAAGTTAGGGAGTTCCAGAGTAGATATATCTTCTAAGTCCAAGATTCAAGGTCAATGAAATTAATACAAAATCATCCTTGTTTAATATTTTTTCTAAAAAATGAAAAATCATCGAAATCGGTTCATAAAAACCGCAGAAGTCGGAGAACAATCATAGAAAAATGTAGTAGACAGCGTGAAAAAAACAGCATTATTAAGAATTACTGAAAAAGTACTGATCGGATCTTAATCAAATTGCAATGGGACCAAACGGGAGGCACCAGCTTTCAAATAAATAAAAAATCATCAAAATCGGTTCACCCAAGCGAAAGTTATGAGGTAACAAACATAAAAAAGAAAAAAAAATACAGTCGAATTGAGAACCTCCTCCTTTTTTTGAAGTCGGTTAAAAAATAAAACAACCGTACTAAGTGTAAAGTAAAAAATAATAAACCTTTGTCATTTAACCTTAATTAATAAGTTCTTAAATTAATGTAAATATTCCTAAGCAATTTTGAGTCGGCGCCAGAGAAGAAAGAGATAAATATAACATAAGTAATGAATTTTCAAATTTAGTGCTGAGTAAAAATTACGTAGGTACACTCACATTAGTTTAAGAACTTAGTTATTGAGGTTAAATGAAAAAGGTTCATTATTTTGACCGGTAGGTACCTAGTAAGTATGTCTAGGATTAAGGTCCTGCATAAAGATCAAATAGGCGGCGCGTAGATAGTGTTCAATGAATTTTTGTTTATCAACTGATAGAAGACCATTCATCGATAGAAGAGAAAGAATATAATAATTTAAATACTTTATTTTTGTACAAACATTATATAATATTATTAATTAATTAGTTTTGGAATACAATATAACGGGAATACGTGTACGGAATCGTAAGTTTCAATAAACAGTCTACGAGTACAATGAGCGGTGCGTGCAACCACCGTAAATGCGACCCCTGGCCGGTACCTGGTACACCCGCGCCCCCGGCTCACTTACAAACAGTTAATGATTAATATATAAGTATTACAATAGAGACAAGGCGGGGCGCGCGCTGGGCTCAGCCCTGCATGATGAGGTGCACGAAGTTCTCGTAGTTGATGTTGCCCTGCGAGTCCTCCTGGCCCTGCAGCAGCTGCTCCACCTGTGGCACAAGCTGACTGAGTAACGCGGTCACAACACATGCACACGGACTCATTCTCTTCATTAGGACCCAATAACTGTTTTAACATTAGGGATCGTCCATTCATCACGTGAGGCTTAAAGTAGGATGTAGTGAGATATCACCGGGAAGTTATCTGGACTCATACTAGCGCATGATTGTTATGGATAGAAACGAAGACTCTTTCGTCAATCCGTCTATGAATGATTAAAAATAACTCCTACTAATCCTGTTGTACTTACACAAGTAGGTAGGGTAGGATTTAATCTAGAACCTCACCAAGTATCACCAGAGGGGAGGGGGGGGAGTAACTAAAAACATCACCATTGATCATTAGACGACCCCTTATAGAAAAATAACTTCTATATGAACACAACATCACAATTACTGTATTTCCCGAAGGTGTAGGCGGAAGTGTATAAAATACAAAATGTATTCCCAATGTAATAGGGGGCGAGCCTATTGCCATCAACCGGGCACAGATCCAGACTCCGTGCTGCTACTAAGAATTACCTAAAGGAAAAACCCAATAACACTTTGCCCGACCCGGGATTCGAACCCAAGACCTCATTCAGCAGTCGCGCTTAGCGACCACTAGACTAACGAGGCAGTCAGTTTTGCATATACGTTGTGAGGAAAAGGCAGAAAATATAAGGGTACTTTTCATCCAAAAAAGAACACTGTTTTCGAAGGAAAGAAGGGTGTCATTCGACGATCACATTATATACGACGATCATAATAGCTTCAGGCCACTAGATGGAGCTCCGAATCTTTCCAACCCTGAGTCAGAATTATAATATACTAGCTGTTGCCCGCGACTTCGTCCGCGTGAATTTCAGGTAAAAACACTGAATAAAATAGATGTTGGCCGATTCTCAGACCTACTCAATACGCTCACAAAATTTCATGAGAATCGGCCTAGCCGTTTCGGAGGAGTATGGGAACGAAAACTGTGACACAAAAATTTTAAATATATAGAGACAGTTTTAAGACAATATAAGTATTGACGAGCAGGGGGTGCAAACCAACCGGAAATAATCATAGCTGAGTCTGCAATGAAACATGCAGTATCATTTAGTATGATAGGCATAATTTAAATTAATACAATATTGTATTTTGTTTCTTTTTATGTTCTTTTTCATGTATAATATATATATACATAGTTTTATCTTCAATTTAGTGTAAGTGGCTAAAGGCTGTACAATTTTTAGATATATAGGTAAAGACTAGTTACTAGAACAAATTATATACCTAGATATAAGTTTAAAATAATGTAAATAATTAGGTTAACTCTGTTTCTCTCTCTGCTTTTTGTTGTGCCCGACAGGGTCCATAAAGAGCTGTACTATTAAGTCCATCTATTTACTTTTATGGAATGCAATAAAGTATTGAGTATTTTTTTTTTCTAATAATAAATAATAATCATTGACCAATATGTAAACCTCATGATGACGTAGTATAGAGTACATAGTGTGTATTAGGGTAACTGTACCTCGTCATCGCTAAGCTTCTCGCCGAGCGTGGACAGTAGGTGGCGCAGCTCTGCGGACGAGATGAAACCGTTGCCGTCCTTGTCAAAGTGGCGTAGACCCTCAATAAAGTCGTTGGCGGTGTCTCCACTGCGCGCCTTGGAGATGGCCTGCCGACACGCGCTACGTATGAAGCACAAGCATTTTTGGGCCTGGTGGTGTCTACAAAGACCTCAATGACGGTACCACAACTCATTCAGACCCGATGGTAACATTACCAATACATTTATTACAGTAATAGTATATTATATATCTAATAAATAAAGATAAAACTACCAATAAGCAGTTATAATTATAAGCATTGTTTGGTCACCTATCATAAATACAAGTTACCCCCAGACATTCAACCTATATAGGTATATTTGTACAGTGTACAATTCATGTGATCACCATAACCATTCCACACACCAAGAAATTAATGCTATTTGCTCAGCTATAGTTCTTCATAATGGTAATAGTCCCAAACCTGCACCTGCTATGGTCTCTATGAACATCATAGAAACCATAGACACAAGAATGTATGCATGTAATGAAAGGCAAACTAAGGATTCATGTAAATTCTAACAACTGTACAACATAAAATACATTCAAATAAAATATTATAATGAAATTGATAACCTAATTCTGATGATATAGAAACAAAAATCATACTGTGTTGAAGTTAAAAAACTAATTAGTATTCATTGCATCAACATAATTTCCACATTTAACTTTTTAATTGTATGTTATACATTTATAAACATCATGCAGTCTGCATTAAAAAAGTCATCAGTCTAGCTAGACAGATAAGATTCAAAATATAATAATGCATTAAAATAGATTATATCCAAGACCTGATAACATGATGACAATTTCAACCATTACAATAATTCTGTTACAGCTCTAATGACATAATGTTCATGTTTTCCCTTACTGCAAGGATGTTTAAGAGCATGTAAAACATTTAATTTCCTAACAATAGTGTTTGTTCAGTTGGATTGTGTATTGTTTTATATAAATATATTTCTAACATATAATTTTCCTCTTACATCCAGCTTATTTAAATAAAAACATGGATACAAAAATACTTCTTACCTGATATATAGGTAGAAAGACTTCAAATGATATTCTTTCATCTGGTTTCAGGTGGAGGGTGCATTTCTTGACATCTGACTCGGTAGGGTTCTGACCGAGAGCTCTTAGGGCATCTCCAATCTGTGCCACATGGATCTTGCCATCACCACGGGAGTCAAACAGTTGAAAAGCTTCCTGAAATTCTACAAATTAGAACAACTTGTCAGAATATGTAATTTACTTAGAGTACAGGTGTCACCAGAAAAAAGTTTCCAATCTGAATGAACTGTAGAGTGGTGAAAAGTTGAAGTAGCAAGTATTACAAGAGGGCGAAGTACCTTCGACAGAAGTAAGCTTAAGCTTAGTAGGTGGCTCGTACATAAACATGTTGCGAGTAGGGCGTGTGGCGACGCACTGGCCCCGCGCCCCACTTACTATACTCGCAAGCGAGGCCGCCAGCCCAGACAACACACCTGGATCGCTTTAAAATACAAACCATATAAGGAAACTAGGGCGCATGTAACAGCCACCAGTTTCGGTAAAGACGTTGATTGACAAGACATGACTCACGGCTTACGCGCCACACTGCAACTCCCCGCCTGCGGTGCCTGCCACTTACGAGTAACGATTGAGTCGCTAAGTTAAACACAGCCTTACTGTTCTGTTTATGTTCATAAATGTAGTTGCGTGGCAAATACTTCAGAAATATGTGTTATCAGAATTAAATAAATTGACAACTCACCAGCGAGTTGATCCTCAGAATACCCAGCCTGTAACAAAGTTAACGTTTTTTATGTGTCGAAAACAAAATCTTGTGTCTAATTAAATATTTTATAGTTATTTACCATCTTTGTAAACTATATCAACGAAAATTATCCACCCCGATGACTATTTACAGTAGATATATTGTAGAAACTGAGTGAGTCACAAGTAGCCAACCAAGTTTATTCCAAATCAACTCAACAAAACAATTCAATGACAAATTTTCAATCTAACTTGGTAATACAATACTTCAAGTTCAAAATCAAATAGAAAAAAACTGGCAATACTGAATATTTAGAAGTATTTATTTTGTTACTTTATTTATAAAGTTTTAGTTTAGAAATGTTTTAGATACATAATGTGTATCCCGCGTTATTAATTATTCGAAAAGCCAATTTAATAAGTCAAATCTCACTGCTGAAAAATCATAATTATATCTATCACAAATCGCCAGTCTACATTCTTATAAGCCCATGCCCACAGCCCAAAGGCATGTGCAGCCATTCCCTTATAATAATTATGTAGAAATTTAGAAAGGGCAGTGGTAAATTAATTATTAACCAGAAGGTATTCACCGATACAGTTCTCAAAAGTTTGCCCGCCTCTTATAAAAGTGAATATTTTAATCGTCACAGATAGAAATAACAGGTATTCAAAGATATTAGGTAACAGTTGTTACTACGATTGTGCTACGATTTTAATATAATATCTGTTATTAAAAATATGGTAGTATAGGTGGGTATGCAGTGGGAGGAAACATTACCACTTTTAGTTTCGTAAACCTATTTATGAATTATTTAAGTTGTAGTTGTTTTTGCTTAATAAATAAAATAAATATCCTAAACGTACTTTCTCATACACACCACAGGCACTACACAGCTGCACAGCCATAAGCCAATACTAAACAAACTGTCCCTATTACTGTTGACTAATAAAAAGCGAAGCATAATATAATATTATCCCAGTTTCGTAATTGTACAAGAAGAAAATCCAAAATTCAATCGTATTATCAGTTACTACTAAGTATTTATTGCTGTCTCGTTTATATAAGTGAATGGTAAACGCTTACTGATGAGGCTTACTATTAAAAATTCGCAATTAATAGTTAAAATATAACAAGCTGTTATTTAATGACATGTATACTTGCAGCTTAGGAAAGCCCAGCAGTGGACTGAGATAAGCTGGCGATACTGATGATGATTTACAACTGGTGTTTTTACGTATAAATAACAGGCACAATGCTTGCCCTGTTATCAACCAAATATTATTTAAATAGCCTTAGTTGGAGGCCCATAATATAAATAAATAAAAAAGTTGTTACGCATTAAGTTTCGTAGCATCTCCGATGTCATTTTTTAACTTTTAAACGTTTGTGGATTAATGCTAGTGCGTGCAAACCAATCCACGAATGACGAAGCTTATAAAAACCAGGATGTCTGTTTAATATTATACCATTATGTCATATGAATAAAGCGCTAGGTGAAGACAAGCCCAATGTGGACAGCCTTAAGTAAGAAGACAATATTATAAATGTATAATTGAGGAATAAAATTGATAAAAGCTCCACTTGATTGCATTAAAATGGCACATGACCATACCAATCAGAAAAAAACAAGAACCTAAACGGGTGGTTGACTCTCTATGTCAGTCTTTCCAAAAGTGGGCGATAACGCCCCCTTGTGGGCGCTGCAGGTCTCAAGGGGGGCGGCAAGAGACCCAGAAAGAAAATGTTTTTTTTTTGCTAGGAGCTTTATTTAGCTAGGAGGCCTCTTAAACAACGACTGCAAGAGCTCTCGACTCTCAACAACAACTTGTGAACATCAACTAATATGAATTAAAAGTAAAAGTTTCGTTTAGAATTCTCCGTTAATATACGTAATATACATATATAGATCACAATAATTAATTTATTTAATTTGTAGTTATAGTGGTTTTTAAATAGGTGAAAAAATGGGGGCGCTAAAAAAAAATATTCTCAAAGTTACTGCCCGTAGACAAAATAAGTTTGGGTACTACTGCTCTATGTGATCAAAACTGAGAAAAAAAATACCAAATACTTTAAACGACCGCCATTTTGGCGCGCTTGGTGTAACCTAAAAGTGTATAAAAGTTTTAAATATCAAACAACTGGTTACTAGGTATAAAATTGTTGTGCTTCGTAATTTGTCAATGTTTTGTATTTTCCAACAATTATAACACGAAAAATAACATAAAACCAACTTATAAGTATTGTATTAAAATACCTAAATGTGAAATACACTTTCGATATCGTAATGTTTGACGTCACATAACACATGACAGTTAGCGTTGCGTTTAAACTGCTTTATGATTCCCGCTCATTTGTGGCACTTTCAATAATTATTTTTGAATTCAAATCGAAATTATATAAAATAAATTTGATATAGGTATAATTCTTAAACAAAAGATATTATTAAAAAAATATATGGTTCATATTTTTGAAGCATGTGCATATTTCCTTTCATTGAGGCAACTGCAACTACAGTTTGGTGCTGCCAGCCTTTTGGGCACTTTTGGTTTTTAATTTCATGTAAATTTTATTTTTACAGGTATGAGTTTATTACCATCTATTTTATATTATGTTATATTTTTTATTGTTTATTAATATGACACGAAAATATAATGAAATTTTGCATATTATTATGCGGTGTCAGAAAAAGGTGTACCTAGCTGTGGGCAACAACTGGTAAACGACATAATAAAAATAACCCGAAAGATAAAACAAGAAACTCTTTTGGGTACGACCAACATGTACAACCATAGATCAAGGTAAATAATTATATAATTACTCCATGGTACGACGGATATTTGAGAATTATAGTGGGAGGATTACTTTGTTATCTATCTATCTAGTATATTGAGAGATTATATTAGGATTACATTAGGTAATAATTATGTGCATGCATGTTGCATGATATTTGGCCGTATCTAGCTGTCAGCTGTCATGGAAGACAACGATTTTTAACACTATGGAAATATGAACTAATTCCAATTTTTCTTACATCTAAATCTTAATAATCTGAATACGGATTTTATGAATGAATTATTACTTGAAACGTGCAGGAAGGGATTAGGCTAGCTCAAAATTTGAGCTTTGTTTGTATGGTCTCTACTACTCTACATTTAGTTGGTTACTCTTTGGTTTGTCCGAATAGTCTATGGAGAAGTCGGCGAATCAGCGAGCGAATGGCGATTGGTGAACGGGCGCCACGAACGGGTGTAGTGTAGAAGAAAAGAAAATGGCAAAATGGTGTGATCCATTGATCTTTTTTAGAAGGTTAGTGTGCAGATTAGTATTAAATATTTGTGATGTTGATTAAAATTGTAGGAAAGGTTAAAATAATGCCGTGCCAATTTTTGCAATTTTGGTATAGCGATTACCGTTATCGCATTGTGTAGCGAGTCGTCGGTCGACAGACTGGCGACGGCGCCGTTCGGCTTTCGCTTTGTTCACTCATCTCCACGTGCCTTCCGCCATTTAGAGCACTTTTATCGACAGATTGACGTGAATCTTATTAATTTTCAGCTGCAAATACATTCAATCTCTAAGAAACATTCACAGGAATTAATATTTTCATGTATTTGAGTCAAATCAATGATAAAAAAATAATAGCGCCGCGACCCGGCGGCGTGGTCATGTTCGGCGGCAACTTAGTGAAGTAACAAATTAGCTGTAAGCATCCGTAGTGGACGTAATCAGACATGGTATTAGGTGTATACTGGCCTCTGGGCGGCGGCTGCTGCCGGGTTGCTGTTTGCTGACAGTGCGTTGGTGTTGCAGGTGACAGCGCAAGGCGGGGCGATGGCTGCGGGCGCTGCCGCCGAGTTCGTCGAGGGCTGGCTGGTTGCTCAAGTGTTGGGAGAAGGTGCTTATGGCGAGTAAGACCGGATATTCATTTAATCAAAATTGTAGTATTTCGTGTAAGCACCTATTAGTTATTTTGGTAGGTATATAAGCAGGTACCTACTTGTGTTTTAACTGTTAACTGTAGTTACTTAGGTACCAAGATTTTATCATTAGTCTCGATTCCTTAGATTTTTATAATGTTTATTATTTGTAGGTAGGTACTTAAAATCCCAAAATATGTTAGTTGTACAAATTGAAACTTATCCTATTGTTTTTATCTTAATATTAAAATTATAATAGGTATCTATTTAAACTAACTCTAATAGTAAGTACCTACCTACATGTATTTATTATTGAATTGAACATCCTTCACTTCAATTAGCATAAAATAGAGCAGATAAGGATTTTGATTGATCCAACTATGAAACCAGAAAAAATAGTATCTAATTTACTAGCATGTAAGCTGGAGCTTACCACTAGAGACAACAGTACTATTGTGTTTTATAGATTAGTTTTAGAACAAAAAAACTTCGTACTTTGACTTCTAGAACTTAATAAATCTCACCGAGTTGATGTAAATATTAGAATAATAGGTTTAATATAGTTGATTGGTTTAAAATTAGTCGAATTTCAGCCTGTCTGACACTTAATGTAAAATGTATGTAGGTTAACATTGCATTGACCACAATATTACTATGCTCATGCTTTCACAGGTTACATTGGTTTTGCTGGTGGCTGTGTTACTTGTTGATGATAACACCAGAGATTTAAATTATTTTCTTGATTAATGTTAGTCCATTATTCCCTAATATTTGTCAGAAGATGTACACTGCTGGAAATTGCCCTCCTTATGTACCACATCCATTGGGTTTGTACATTGCATCGTGCCAATTCCTATAATCTTGACCAGGTTCTTGGTTTACCTGCCGTGGAGTCTCCTTGGACGGTGGCTTAACACTGACTGTGTGTGAAACAAATACTATAGTTAAGCAATAGCCATGGCCCATATGTGGGAGAGGGTAACTTGAATAGGATCCATGTTGATTATTTTTTTCAAAATTTAATCAGTTTTGTGTCTTAATGACTGATTGCCTTATAATGCATAACTTAAACGGAAATTAAAGTGCAAATATGCAATTAGTAGGTAAAATATACATAAGAAGTTTAAAGGAACATGGGTCAGTCAGATTTGTATCACTTGAGAAAACCTATGCTGCATTATAATGCAAGTAGGTACTTTCCGTGCTTTAATGGATTAAAATGCGTCATGATTTTTTTTTTAACTCATCAATATTCTGGTATGCGGAAGCGTTCTCCGTTATCAGGAGCTAACAGCCCATATTTTGCCTTTTATGACACAGAAAATTTTACTTATAACTAAATTAGTTATTCAACTCATTGCAAAATGAAATTGTTCATGGAGCCTTTATGTACATAGGCTGTGAAGGTAACTTGTAGGAACACAAAAGGAACTGATGCAATTTCAATATCACGGTCATCATAATAATTTAGATACTTTTTATCTACGGACAAGCTACGCCCCGCGATGTTACCTCTACATTTTTTCGGGATAAAAAGTAGCATATGTGTATCCAGGTTGTCAGCTACCTCCATATAAAATTTCACCAATATCTCGGTCTAGGCGTTTGGGGGTGAAGGGGTAAGAAACATACACACTCACAAACTTTCACCTTTATTATATTAGTGTGATGTGATTTTTAGGTAAATATGTAAACTGAATCAAATCAATTACTTCTATACTTACATAATAAAATATATTAAATTAGCCACACTTGTAAAATTATGTAGGTAGGAAGAACCCTGCCAGATAGTACATATTATATAGACAAGACTCAATAGTATTTGATGGCGTTATTAGGCAAACGCGGAACTAGATCGGCGCTGCAATTTGGAGAAAAAAAACAGCACGATGTGAGCGAGTCACGGCGACTCGGCGCATCCTTGAAAGTTTATCCACCTCGCGCGGTCAGTGCCGCCGCCGCGTCCGACGCCCGTTGTTGTTCTATGACAACCTTGTATTTTCGGCGCACACGCTTGTGCATAAAATCGCATAGCATGTTAAATTAAAATTTCGGCGTCCCATTTATTCGCCGCGGTCCGTACTGTACCTGTCCGTGCCCGCGCAGAGTGCGGCTGCTGGTGCACGCGCGCAGCGGCGCCGCCGTGGCGCTGAAGGTGGTGCGCGGCGCGGAGGGGAGCGCGGAGGGGGGCGCGGGGGGAGCGGCGCGCGAGGCCGCGCTGCACCGCGCGCTGCGCCACCGCCACGTGCTGCGCTGCCTGGGCGAGCGCACGCACCAGGGGCTGCACTACATGTTCCTGGAGTACGCGCCGGGCGGGGAGCTGTTCGACCGCATCGAGCCCGACGTGGGCATGCGCGAGGACGAGGCGCGGCGCTACTGGCGCCAGCTGCTGGACGGCCTGCAGTACCTGCACGGTCGGGGCGTAGCGCACCGCGATATCAAGCCCGAGAACCTGCTGCTGGACGACCACGACGATCTTAAGATCTCCGACTTTGGCATGGCGACGCTCTTCAGGTGAGGTACGTTTTCTCTCGCCAATTATGGAGATGTCACAATTGTCAGATCGCTGGTCGGATTTCCTAACGCGTATTATAAAAAAAAAGAGATAAGCTTGTTTTGTGTCTTAAACGCATCTTTACACGACTAGTCGCAGAATGTCTTGGTATCGTTTGAAAGGGCTTTTTGTAAGGATTTTATAAATGCGATATCTAGGGCGATGAATCCTGGAAACCACTAAAAAGCGAGAAATAAAAAAAATAAAAATTAAAACATTTAAAAAACACCAACTCGAAATATATTTTTTTAATTAATAACAACAATTTAATTTTGCGACAGACACGTTTTGCAACTAAGCCAAGTATGGGCCTAGTCGCAAATATGTATAACGAGCTTTTGTCCGCGGTTTTGGCCGCCTTAAGTAGCCTATATCCTTTTTCGGGTCTTAAACTTTGTTCATACTAAATTTCATAAAAATCCGTCCAGCGATTGAGTCGTGAAGGCGTAACAGGCAGACAGAGTTACTTCCTCATTTATAATATTGGTATTGAAGTATAGATTAGTTATAGATTAATAATAATTTATAAAAAGTGTATGAAGGTTATAAAAAAAGTTATACATTGTATATTCTATAATAACAGATTCATATAATTATTTTTTATATACTTAAGGGGATTGTCCAATTTCTATAAGACTTCTTTGGCCACTCGTGAACAAAAAGTTCAACTAATAACATGTGATTGATTCAATAGCTCATACTAGTAAGAATAGGGGTATAAACCTAGTTTTCTATCAAGAAGTAATATTTTGATATTTTTTTACATTTAATTGAAACAGATTATGTATGAAATGAAACTTGATAACATTGTCAAGGAACTGGGCAGGTAAATTTATATATTCTTGATACCTCTCCCATCTTAGACACCAAATAAGGGTCATTTATTATATGCACAGCAACCTACTGTTCTACGGCCCACCATACAGTTCCAACGATGTCTGTAGGTTGTTCCAGGTCAACGTAAATACAAGGTTCGGGGTCCATAGACGTACCGGGGTCGTCAAGAATGGAGGAATCGGAATCCATTTAAAAGATCCAAAACTGGAACGGCAGCAATAGCAAATATATTATTCACCTTCGTTTAGCGGATGATATAGTTATCATGGCGGAGTCGCTTGAGGAGTTCAATATTATACTCAACGACCTCAGTATCGCTTCCCAACAGGTGGGTCTTAAAATGAACATGAATGGACATGGACAAAACGAAGATCATGTCTCATTTCCTTGTCTCACCCATTCCGGTTGGCGTTAGGGACGATACTCTTGTGGTTGTCACCACCTTGGACAAAATGTTATAAAAAAAAAAATATATTCTAGTTTTTTTTTTGCATTAGGTGCGTGATTTTTATTCATAAAACATAAGGTTTCGTTCTATTTTTATGCACAGTTTCAGGTTTATTATTTTTAAGAATAACAACATTTGGACCTTTATCTTCTAAAACACTATATGGACCATTAAACAATTGTTCCATTTTATTACCTGATTCATTTTTTAACAATAACAAGTCATCCTTATTGTATAAAAGTGGTTTACAATTTTGGTCGTAATTAATTTTTCTTACAATTTTACTGTGAACTAAATTTTGTTGAGCATCCTTATGCGCTTTTTGTAACCTATATCTTAATTCTAGAGCATAATTTTCAGTATTATATAATGGTTCAATACAATCTCTTAATCTAGTAGGTATTCTACATGGTTTACCAAAAACAAGCTCATATGGTGCGTACTTGGTTGCTGAATGGACAGTTGTATTGTAACTAAAACTCCAGAATGGTAGCCAATGGCTCCACGTTTCGGAATGTCCTTCACATTGTATGCGTAAAAAGTTGCGTAAGTTTTTATGAGAGTTCTCTAGCGCTCCTATTGATTGATGATGATAAGCAGTGGATGATTGTTTATCTATATCTAGAAGTTTACATACCTCTATCATAGTTGCAGCCATAAATTCTGCTCCTCGGTCTGTTGCTATTGCCTTTGGTATACCGTATCTTAATATAAAATTACTTACGAATGCTCTTGCTACAGTAATTGCGTCTTTAGTAGGTAATGCGTAGGCCTCCACATACTTACTCAATTCGCACTGTATCGTGAGTATATACTGATTACCTTCTATGTCCTTATCTAAAGGTCCTACTATATCTAAAAATATTTTTTCTAGGGCTCCTGAAGCCGTTGTAGTTATAACCATAGGTTCTTTATAACTAGGAGTATGTTTCATAATCTGACACTTAGAGCATTTGCTTACAAATTCTCTAACATCTCGTTCTAAACCTGGCCAAGTGTATTTCCTCTGTATATTATTTACCATGCGTCTCACTCCTGCGTGTCCGCTGGTTGGCAATAAATGAAAGTCTTGTAATATAAATGTCCGCTCGTTTTTATCAATAATTTTTTTGACATTTCGCAGTACGTGTATAATTATATTTGGCCATTCACGTCTACTATTTATTTCAATAGTTAATTCTTTTATAAACAACGCGTTGTATGAATCTTTAATTGTAAATATTTCTTGAATATTTAACTTTTTACAAAAGTCTCTTAATTCATTCACAAAATCGACTCGCGAGTATTGCGCTTTGAAATTAAGATTAACATAAAGTGTTTTATCTATCGGTGCGTACGCTAAACAGGTAGTTTCGTCCTGTATTTCTCCTTTTTGTCTTTTCTTGTTCAGTTCATGTCCCTTTATAAATGTTAAGTCGACACTGTTGTCGCTACTACAATCGGTCGGTTTTCTTAGTATATCTACGACTCGTGGTTGATCAGGCCCCTCGACGATAGGTATATTAAGATCCCGATTATTGTCTTTCTGTTCTATTTCTTTTAATTTCCTAATCTGTCCTCTAGTCATAACAGTTATAATTTCTTGATTAATTGTTTTTAAATCGTCAGATGTTATTTGGATACGCGATAACGCGTCGGCTACAACATTATTTTTACCTTTTATGTATACTATTCTGTAATCGTATTCTTCTAAAGTTAATCGGAATTTTATTAAACGACTTGAAGGATCTTTCATTCCAAATAAGTACAGTAACGGTTTATGGTCGGTCATAATTGTAAATGTTCTCCCATATAAATAAGGTCTAAAATATTTTACACACCACACTATTGCAAGTAATTCTTTTTGTATTACAGGATAATTTAATTCAGCTTTATTTAACGGTCTGCTTGTATACGCTATTGGCTTTAAATTTTTATTACAAAGTACTCCTCCTATCGCTACTCCTGACGCATCGGTTTGCAGAATAAATTCATTTTTATCCGAAAAATCTGGATATTCCAGAATAGGTGGTTTGGCTAATGCTTCTTTTAGAAAATTAAATGCTTTATTACACTCCTGTGACCAAATAAATGGTTGATTTTTTCTTAGTAGTTTATTTAATGGTATTGTAATTTCTGCAAAGTTTTTAATAAATTTTCTATAATAATTACAGAACGCAACAAATCGTCTAGTGTCGTCTGCATTTTTTGGTACTGGATAATTTTGAAGGATTTTTGTTTTATCTGGATCCGGTAAGACACCTGATGATGATACAACATGACCTAAATATAAAATCTCTTTTTTCATAAATTCGCATTTATGTGGATTGAGTTTAAGATTTACTTTCCTGAATCTTTCAAACACCGATATGAGATTTTTATTATGCGTTTCTAAGTTCCTACCGAAGACAATGACGTCATCACAATATACAAACGCTTTATCATAAGTGAGTCCCGCTAGCGCTATTGACATAACTCTACTGAATGCGCTTGGACTTATTTTGAGACCCATAGGTAGGCGCTTCATCTGGTACTGACCTGAGCCGGTAGTAAATGATGTAATCTTTCTGCTTTCTGGTGTAAGTTTTACCTGATAAAATCCTGAATTTAAGTCTAAATGTGTAAAATATATTGATCCTCCTAACGAATCAAGGATTTCTGCAATATTAGGAAGTGGAAATTTGTCATCCTGTATGACTTGATTTATTTTCCTGTAGTCAATTACTAAACGCCATTTTTTATTTCCTGACTCGTCGTTTTTTTTCGGAACCAACAAAACTGGACTTGACCATGCACTACATGATTTTTCAATTATATCCTCATTTATCATATTTTCTATTTGTCTTTCAACTTCTTGCTTATATTTTTCTGGTAACCTATAGGGTTTAACATAAACTGGGCTACTGTTTTGTTTTAACGTTATTGAATGGTCCATCAAATTAGTTGTAGTTAACTTGTCACCTTCCAAATAAAATATGTCCGCATACTTGGCACAAATAGTTTGTAAAGAAGTTTTTTCTTCTATATTAAGATGTTCTAAATTTAATAATGGTAATAACCTTTTAGCTCTGTTTATGTCTAAATCAGATCTCTCGAAGTTACATATCGTATAGTTACGTATTGACTGTAGCTCTGGTTCGAAAACTGGTAGTCGATAAGTGTCATCTCCACTATTAAGAATTCTAACCGGAATTTTTCTATTTTTTGGTGTTACAACTGTACTAGCTAAAAATATATTCTCCCCTAATTGTTTCGAAAATAATACGCAATCTTCCTTTATATCTTGTTTCAATTCTATGAAGTGTATAGATTCGCTTCTGGGAGGTATTAACAAATAATCATTGTTAAAGTTTTTATCGTTACAAAAATTATAAATTGGCATTCTCCATTGTAACCGATGTTTATCGTATAAGCTTAGAACATTGTTCCTCAAATCAATGTCAGCATTGTTCGTTCTCAGGAAATCTAATCCGAGTATGCCGTCTGCTGAGCTCGGCATGTTATCGAATACATGGAACTTATGAAGTAACAATTGTTCCCCGGTGTCATTATACAAAGTTAAATAAACGTACCTACTGATTTTTACATTCCCGCCTATACCTTTTACTGTTGTATTATCTATATAGATAGTTGTATTTTCTGGGATAATCTTACTGTGTATAATAGAAAGAGATGCACCAGTATCTAATAATAATTTACATTTTTGTTTACCGATAATGAAGTTAACGTAACTTAAATCCTTGTTACACGTGAATGCTTTATACTCGAAAAAAATTTAGTTCTGGATTTCCTTCACCGTTTACAGGTGTCGCATTTACCTGATTAATCGGTATGCTTGGTACAAATTGTCCTGGTTGATTTGGGTTAGGATGATTTTGCGAGTAAAATACATTATGTTGATAACGCCCTTGACCTTGACCTCGATAGCCTCTATAACCTCTGTGACCTCTTCTCCCACGATATTGTCCTCGAACATGGCCATTATTTGGGTTGTAATTATAATTATAATTGTTAGTATTACCTGTTCCACGATGACCTTGACTTCGTTGCCTTGGTCCTGGTCTGTCTGCTCGGGCTCGTCCTCTAAAACTAGGTCTCGACTTACCCCTGTAATTCAACACCACACCTGCTTTAGGCTGCGCCAAGTCTTCGTCCTCTGCAGCTCTAATCGCTTTCTTCAAGCTGTCAAAATTTCTAGCAGCTATGATGGTGCTAAGGCGTCTATTTCGTAGGCCATCTGCAAATCTTTTAATTGCAATATTTTCATTTATTGGCCTTAATATTTCATAAGCAGAGTTGTTATTGTCTGCTTGTGAGATAGTAAGGTCGGCAAATAGTTGTTCTATTTTTGACCCATAGTCGGTTACTGACATTTCTCCTTGCGCAATGTTATTTAATTGTGTCAGTAAGGAATTTGAAGATTTTTTTGTTAGTAAATAATTTCTCATGTCACTAATTAGGGTATCAACATTTTCGTATTTTGATTTAATTTTTATTTGGGCTAATTTACTTAATCGCGTCTTTAATACAAAGGAAATCAGCAATTTTCTACTGTTTTCATCCGACAAACAGCTATTGTACATATCTATACCATTAATTATTCTCTCAGTTATTTCATCTGTTCCGTCCATAACAGGAATCAAGGACGCTGCCGCTTTTATATCGAACTTGTCCATGGTAAAATCACAATCTTTTTCTGGCTCAACGCAAAATTTTAAAGTTAACTCATAAATTGACTCGATTTTTTCAATCAATGTCTGGTAAATATACCCAGATAATTCGCTTGAATCTTCTTGCAAGTTAATTAATTCTACAATATCCTTATACTTACAATACAATATTCTAGCTTTCTGAATTTTATCGTTAACATTATCTTTATATTTTAATCTTTTACTAGGGCCCAATTTTCGTAACGCTATTTGAATTAGTTTCAACTTTTCATAGATTTGCTCTAAATCATGTTCCATTAATAATACCTAACTAAACAATACATATTCTAATTTATCTTAACTACCCGAAAATTCTATAATTAAACTGCACCATTTACCTTTTCTTTTTATATCACTTTACTCACTTTATTCACTTCACTCTCTTCTGTACGCTGTGGCTATAGCTCAAACATCCTCCTGGCCCTTAGGTTGATCGCGTTGAAGTCCGCGTCCGGAAAGCCTTGACTGAATTCGCCTCATGAAGTCAGATTGTATCTCCTTCCGTATCCATTTCGAGTGGCATTTTTTGTAGTATTTGAAAATAAATATCAGTATTCCGATTCCCAAAATAGCAAGGAATATTGAGAGCAAGATATTGTTTGCTTGCAGGTGGTCTGCAGCGATTCCTGTAGCGCCATTGTCACCGACAGCATTTTGGGAAATTATGACTTCTTTTTCTTCTTGTTTGTTATAGGTCTGACCCATCATAAAAGTTTTTAACAAAATTTCACTCAGGTTTCCGGCACTAAAAATGATTGCAAAAGTTTTCGGCACACAAAATAATGAACGTACAGTTTTACACTTTAGCGTTTCGGTTCAATCTCCATAGCAGTTTGTATCGAGTTTATCGGAATGTGCAGACTCCGCGTTTTGCAGCCCGACGCTGGCGCATCGCCGTCCGCTCCCACGCGAAACCCGATCTGCTCCTGGCAGGGTCGCCATGTAATGTGGGGACTTATATTAAAAGAAACACGAGTGTTCGGTGAGACGTCTCATTTAATACTCTCCATTGACCATACAATAACTAACTTAAATATACAGTACACGCACACCACTACATTATAAGGCTGGTCCAACTTTATTAAAGAGGTCGCCCTAAGAATCCAACTACGATGGGCAGCGTTAAAAAATCTGCTGTGTCTGAAGATGAAGGTTTTTAACCAGTGTGTGTTGTCAGTGATTACGTATGACCCTGAAACGTGGTCGCTAAACGTTGGCCTTTTGGAGAGGGTCAGAGTCACTCAACGAGCTATAGAGAGAGCTGTGCTCTATGAGTTTCTATGCGTGACAGGATCCAGGAAATGGAAATTTGCCAAATAACAGAGTCACCGACATAGCTCGAAGAATATGCAAGTTGACATGGCAATAAGCAGGACGTATCGCTTGAAGAACCGATAACCGCTGGGGACGAAAGGTTCTCGAGTGGCGACCACAAGTAGTTGTGTAAATATTGTACTACAAATAAATACACCTAGGAGACTTATTTTATTACTTTTGCCAACGATAGTAGTGAATTTTCAGTTTTTTGGCAGTCGGGGTTTTTTTATTTTTAAATTACTTTTTTTATTTACCACTTGGTTTAGAAGTTATAAATAAGTACCTATTTACTTATCCTTATTTCAACTTTAAATCGCTGATTTATCACCCCTAATTAAATTTAAACATATGACATATATATATATTTCTAATGTCTTAATTTCCTTTATTTTGATACCCTACTCGACAGGTTTGGTCGGTTTTTTTATCATCTTAGCTCCAAAAAACCGCCATTTAGATTTTTTATAATATTGATGTACCCAGTGTCACTCTCTCAGTTGAGACTAATCTAACGACACCTCAAGCTAAAATCCATCAAGCAGTTAAGGCTACAGAGCGTGCCAAAGAAATATACATACATACATACACTCGAAAAACATATCCCTCCTTCTGGGGTAGTCGGGTAAAAAGAAGGTGCTAAATGTTCTTAATATTATACCATCATAATGTTACACACTTTTATTTATAAAATTGTGACTGTGATAAAAACGGGAAGATTTGCTATAGGTGTTAAGTTTTAGTGTTAAAAATAAATTAATTATGTACCATTTTATTTTAAACTTTTTAGTTTATTTTATTTTTAACGGAGAATATGGAGAGCTAATATTCAATAATTCAAATTGTTTTTACTTCATGTAAACCCATTACAGGCGCTTATGAAGCGTAAGGATGCTAGTTGCACGGTTCCTAAATGTCGTTCCAATGGAGAAGAACCGGCAAGAAACTCCAAAGTTTTACTTAAATTAGTTAACATTCTTAATTCGAATTAAAACTAGGTAAATAGATAATATTTAATTAGACCAAAAATATAATACGCGAAATAAGTAGGTAAGATTGTGCAATCGGATTATCATTATCATCACTAATTTCTAAACTATCGCATTGCACGATTGTAATAGAATATTACGACACGGGAATTAACGCGGACACACTTAATTTTTGGCTTGACGTTTCGACGACAAGTAGGATCGTTGTCGGCGGCGTCAGTAGACCGCCTCCGTTTTCTGCAGCGAGTGGTGTTGCAGGCACGGCACGCGCGAGCGGCTGCTGGCGCGCGTGTGCGGCACCGTGCCCTATGCCGCGCCCGAGGTGCTGGCCGCCGCGAGCCGCCCCTACCGCGCGCCGCCCGCCGACCTGTGGGCCGCCGCGCTCGTGCTGCTCGCCATGCTGGCCGGCGGTGAGTAGCCGCCCGCACAGCCGCCGCCCCGCCGAGTGCCGAGAGCCCCGTCGCGGCTCGTCTCTTTGGTATCCTAGCTGTAGGCGTGCTCGCAGACCCTAAAGTTATGGTACCGAAGTTACGAGTCGCGGCGCACGCAGCGCCGCCGCCGTCGTCGTCCGGTGAGCCGCCTCCGTCCTGTTACCGGCCGAGCGCCGTCGTATCCTCACTCACAGTCGTGTATGTCCGAAGAGTTGCCGTGGGAGCGCGCGTGCGACACGGACGAGCGGTACGCGGCATGGAGCGCGGGCGCCGAGAGCGCGGCGCGTGGTCCGTGGCGCAAGCTGAGCGCGCCCGCGCTGGCGCTGCTGCGGCGCGCGCTGCAGCCGGACGCAGCGCGCCGCCCTGCGCTGCCGGCGCTGCTGGAGCACGCGTGGCTGCGCGACCCCACCGGTGAGTGTCCCGGCTACGACGTGACTCGGAGTGGATGTGCTCCGGCGGCGCGCCCGTGTCAGGTACTAGGTGACTCCGAGGGGGTCCGGTCCCGACGGCGCGCCCGTGCAGGGTACTCGGTGACCCCGAGTGGGTCCGGTCCCGATGGCGCGGCTGCGTCAGGTACTAGGTGACTCTGAGCAAGTCCAGTCCCGGCGGCGCGGCCGTGTCAGGTACTAGGTGACTCTGAGTGGGTCCGGTCTCGGAGCCGCCTCGTGCCTCAACACGGCGCGCCGCCCCCTGCTCGGGAAAGCTGCGAGTCGTCGTCGTCTCGCTCGGCGCGGCTCTTTGGCGATTTAGCTCCGTGACGTGTGATATGCTCATAAAGCTAGATTACCAAAGCACCGCGTCGATGCACGATCTACGCTTCAGCGCCGTGTCTCGTCGTCTTCAAAACTGCTTGTATATATGTGTTATTATTTGTATTTATATGTGGTCTTTATCAGAAAAGGAGAATGACCAAGTTTGTATTGGCACTGGTCCAAAAAAACAATTTGCGCCCCCAGACTAGACATTTTTTTTTTTTTCTATTTTTAAAAAAACGTCGCCCCTCACTAGGAATTTCTCCTGTATCGTAGGTGCGTTTCACAAACATGAAATATTCACATACACAAACACCCAGACTCGGGACAAACATCTGTGGTTCGCACAAAGTTTTGCCCCGTGCGGGAATCGAACCCGCAACCCTTAGCGCAGCAGTCCAATCGCTTAGCCACTGCGCTAATCAGGTCGTCGATTAATAATTATTGGTGGGTTTATAATGTTAGACTAACTAGGTCTGCAAAAGCGCATCGAATTCTAACCCACAGTTTTACAGTAATAGTCCAGTCATTTTAGTAAGTTCACCTCGGAATTCGAGATACCCAGTTGTAAGTGTGTAAATAGTTGTATATTGACACCCTAAAAGTTGTCTCAAAACCTACATATGGTAGGGTGTGCGCAAGTATTCAATTTCAAGGTCAAAGGTCACAAAAATCGGTTTTTTGTGCCTTTTTTGTAAATATCTCATTTCTTATGGGTTTTTTGCTATAAGTATTATTAGCAATATTGTAGAATACAAATTTTGTTTAGAAAAAAATATCATATGGTGAACCGTTTTTGAGATGCGGAGAGCGCGCGGTCACAGGATCACTTCAGGTCAACCGGTGCCTCCGGTTGAAAACGCGCCATATAGGTATATAGTTGATGAACTATCGATAAATCAATGATTTTAAATATTTGTATATTTTTATGAAGTATTATATTATATTTTATCATTTTTTTCCTAACCTATCCACTTTTTATTCAGTATTAATTTATTTAACAACACTTACCTGCCTATATCATTGCAGAATTGTTAATGAAAATATAGGAATTATACATAACATCACGCCTGTATTCCCCGAAGGGGTAGGCAGAGGTGCACATATAGTACACCCACATTTCGCCGGTTATGTTTTAGGTCCCAATGTAATAGGGGGCGAGCCTAGTGCCATCAACCGGGCACAAATTCAGACTCCGTGCTGCTACTGAGAATTACCTAATGGAAAAACCCAATAACACTTTGCCCGACCCGGGATTCGAACCCAAGACCTCGTGCTCAGCAGTCGCGCTTAGCGACCACTAGACAAACGAGGCAGTCGTATGATGAATAAAATAAAACAAATAAATTATGAATTAATCATACGTATATCAAACAAAAAAATATCATTCAATACATTTATTTTGATTAAAAGTAATAAAATGAAATAAAGGGTACAAAAACTACAATTTATAATTTTAATCATCTTCTTCCTCTTCATCGTCGTCTTCCGGCTGCTGGTAAATTTCAATCTAGTCTTCATTATCGTCTTCAACGACATTTGTCTCAAGTTCTTCCATGATTTCGGGGTCAAAGGTTCCATCTTCGTTAATGTCGCTCTGATATGGTAGAGCATTGAAACAAGCTTGCCCATATTACGTTGGTCACAAGCTAAAGAGCATTGCAAGCTCGCTTTCCTGCATCCGCATCGCGAACCACACTTGCAGTTGCAGAAAATTATATTTAGCAAATCTTCTGGAGCAGGCATTGCCCAACCCCATACCTGGGGTTTAAATCATGCCCTAACCAAGTGTGAACTTGATAATATACACGTTTGAAATGTTGATGAGCAGCTGCACTGCACCGCGCGCTCTCCGCCCTCTATCTTGAAAACGGTTCACCGTATGACAAATTTTTTTGAACAAAATTTGTATAGAGCATTTTGTATTCTACAATATTGCTGATTATACAAATAGCAAAAAAACCATAGGAAATGAGATATTAACAAGAAAAGCACAAAAAACCGTTTTTTGTGACCTTTGACCTTGAAATTTATTAGTTGCGCACACCCTACCATATGTAGGTTTTGAGACAATTTTCAAGGTGACAATATACAAGTATTTACAGACTTATCGCTGGGTATCTCGAATTCCGAGATTCTTACCTAATTTAAGCTTGACTGGACTATAATTCGATGTCATATAATAGCAAAAAGATACACTCTTAAACCAACCAATTTTTGTAATAATCCTATTTCGATGTTTTTTCATTTAAAAAAATTACTCAATAATTGAGTGAGTAATAAATAAAGTAGAATTTCTCCACATACTATTATTAAGTGATATAATTTAAACATTTTCGTCAATTATGTAACTGTCTGAAAACTGTGCTGGATCATTAATATTAACATAACGCGCATACAACAAATACAACAATGAAGACATTAAGTGTGCCTAAAGAAAGTCTGCTACTTTTGAATGAAAAAAAAATGTTTTTTACTGAATTTCGGTCATGGCGGCTTATAACTACTGAGACTATAGCCAGCTATAGAAGGTAAAATGGTGCACAAGATGCGGGCCAACACAGGTGCACTCCCTATTGCCACACTCTCATAGTCCAATAGGACGGTAGACCGGCATGGCCAGAGAAAGAGATCAGGCCCAGGACCAACGGCCTAATGTGCCTTTCGAAGTACGCAGGGGTCTCCTGATATAAAAAGGACGCTATCTGCTGCTACATGTGTAAAAATAATCAAATGTGTAACTTTTTTTAAGGTTACATTTAAGCTAATATCTGTGTTTATGTAGTTTAGATTTTTTTGGTTTGTTAGAAGAAAATGTACTTAAAGAGCCCCCATTCAAATAAGCTATGTGGTTAAGCTGGGGCGGAAATTAATTTTTGGACCAGTTTGGTCATTCTCCTTTATACATTTTTCATAAATTGATGTGAAGTCTTGTCAAAGTGAATAAAATTTAACAATAACTATATGTATATTTGTAAATTAAATACTAACTATATTTTTGGTCAATAAGTTTGTGATTCCACAGAAGTATTGAATTGTGTACAGAAATAATAAAACAAATTAGGAGTACAGAGTGTATTAGAATGAAAGTACCAATTTTTTTTTTGTAAACCTGGAAAAAATAAAAACTGTCTTCAAAAAAACACGAACACTTAGGTAAAAAATTATATTTTATTCACTGCACCGCACACTTCGCCCCAAATCGTTCGCTGTGTTTTGTTTTGTTAAAACAAAGCAGATATTAGAGCATTCTCGTAACTTATTTGTCTGAATTAATTAATGAATGTTGGTATTTGACTGTGACTTCCACTTTGCTTAAAGTAAATTGAAATGAATAAAAAAATAATTTTCACTTTTGGGTTCGAGTTTTTTGAAGCCGGTTTTAACCGACTTCAAAGGGGATTGATTATTCGCCTTCCAGTTCAAGGGTACAGCCGTAGAGCTAGAGCGAGGCTATGTTAACCCTTTCCCAGTGTAATGACCCACTGATGAGGCATAGCTATTGTTTTACTATTGTGGCTTCACGCAGCCATGTCAAAATTATATGTATAAGAGCGAATCCATAAACAACAGCGTGAGAAGAGAGAGAGAGATGAATATGTTATAAAAAAAGTTGATTATTAAGTTACCCCAATACTAAATATGAAATAGGTATTTGCAGCTATCTGACCTTATTCAAGAAAGATTTAATCATCATCATCAGCCGGGAGACTTAATTATATCATCGAAATATTTAATATGGATGAATAATTTTAAAAGAAACTACAGTAATCTAAGTAGGGTTAAGGCAGGGGTGTACCTACCGCCGTATCAATGATACGGGGGCCCCAAATGTATGTAAGCAAAAAATAGTAAAACTTGCTACCGGGACAAAAATCATGATTATCATAAAAAAATTACTCAACGTGACTAAAAAGATTTCAGACACAAAAAAATAACGAAAGTCAAAAATGGAATGTTTTATTACGAAATCTTTTCTCACCAGTTGGGGGGGCCCCCCCAACAAATTTTTATACAGGGCCCGTCAAGTCACGCTACGTCACTGAGTAAAAGGAATATGTGTTAACTACATCTGAGCCGATATGGATTGGAATGCATGCCTAAATGTAAATGTAAGACGATTGTTAGTATAATATATAGGTATTATTATTTTTATATGTATATTTGGTTATATGGAGTAGTACGACTATGACTACAACTTTATCCATACATACTAATATTATTAATGTGAAAGTAACCGTGTGTCTGTCTGTCTGTTACGCCTCCACGACTAAACCACGGGAAATTTGGCTTGTAGAAAGTTTAAAACCCGAGAAAGGATATAGGCTACTTAACGCGGGCAAAACTTAGTTTTTTATATGATTCGTTATTTAATTACCACGCTAGCCCCCTTGCGGGTTAGCGATTTCAGATAATTAACATCCAGGTTTCCTCACGATGTTTTCCGTCACCGTTAGTGGTGTCTTAGAATAACTAAGAAAGTATTTATAACATTGAAAAAGTTGCATTGATACTTGCTCGGGTTTGAACCTGCAACCTCGTGCATACAAATCCGGTATGTTTACCACTAGGCCACCACGACTTCTTTTCTGCTCAACTACGTCAAATTGTAAATTAAATAGTCTTATCGGTCTAAGCATGTAAGTTTGCAGAATAGGAGCGAAAGTAGGTATGTGATGTAAGGTTCGTGGCGTCGAGCCGTGATAAATAGGTTCGACTACATATATGTGCTGTAAATGAACAGCATTAGGTAGAGTCATAAGAGTGAGACGATTTTCCCAACCGTTCCCGTCGACAGAAGTCGCAGAGCGTGCGTGGCGCTCGCAGCCGGCGGCGGCGGCGGGCTCCGGCGCGGCCGAGTTCAACGAGTTGTCAGCCGCCGACATGGACGCGCTCATCAGCTACTCGCAGCCCGCGCAAGCCGACGACGAGCTGCCGGCCGAGCCCGGCGCGCCGCTGCAGCCGTGGGGCCGGCGCCGCACGCGCGCCTGGCTGGCTTGCGACGAGGACGCGGCCCTGCGCGCGCTGGCCGACGCACTGCAGCGCCGGGGCTTCGGCTGGCGCCGCCTGCACCCGCGCCTGCTGGCCGTGGAGTGCGGCGCGGAGCTCACGCTGCGCGCCTGGGCCATGCGCGGCGCGCCGACGGGTGGCGAGGCGCGTACGCTGCTGGAGTTCCGGCGCTCGCGCGGCTGCGGGCTGCAGTTCAAGCGTCGGTTCGTGGAGCTGCGGGACGAGCTGCGCCCGCTGTTGGCCGAGCCGCCGCCGCACTGACGGACTCGTCTTAGCTCTATGTGATGGTTATATCGATAAGTTGAAACTTGTGCTAATAACTTGTTACGAAACTGCTTCATATTACTACACAATATTTTCTGTGATAACGTCGAAGACTGATAAAGTGGGTATGGAAACCAAATCTTTGTATAGGTATATGCAAATCTTGCAATCAAATAATAAAACATGTTTTCAGTCAACGAGAACAATTCAAAGATTGAATAATAAGACTATATGGCCTATTTAATAGCTGACCTCTTTTGTGGGGTACTTAAATGCATGCTGAGTGTGTGCCATGAATAACAATGTGTTCTTAGATAATTATGTTGTAGCAAGTAATACTATTCAAATAAAAAAATATTTTTGAATTGTCTTTGCGCTTATTTCCAATATCATAAGTTAAATAATTCGAGAGAAAAGGCTCTTGCACACTATGCTGGCTGGCATGCCACTAAGAGCCTTTGCACACGACGTATTTTTAACGCGCCGACGACGCGCGTTGTACGCAACTAGGACGCTTAGCAAACGCAGGGCCGTCGACGCTCTGTGACATACAATCTGCTAATACGCGTTGATAACGCGCAGAGGACGCGCTCATCAAAAACGCGCGTCGTCGGCGCGTTAAAAATACGTCGTGTGCAAAGGCCCTAACAAACAAACCCGGCAGCAGTGAGAGTGTTAGCCGGCTGTCGCTACTGAAATGATGCTCTGCGATCGTTAGTGGGTAGTGCCGCCGCAGAGGATTACCGCGAAGCTGACTCGCGCCGGTAGTATTTACCCATGGTGTTAGAAACGTAATATAACGTATAACTATTAACCCTTTAACCGCGCGTGTCGCATATATGCGACAAATATTTCCGTGTCCCTACCGCGCGTGTCGTATTTCTGCGACAGAGAACATGCATGATTTTTTCGTTCTATTTTCGTCCTATTAATTGCGTGGTACAACTAAAACTATTATTAAATAGAGCTATTATTTACAACAATTACTTAAAATTATGTGTCATAACTCTAAGCATTCAAAAAACTTAAACAAAAATAAGTAATTGGCAGCTTGAAATTTTCTTCGGCGTCTATCGCGCGCGTCGCATAAATATGACCATAGGGATGGGATATAATGCAATGCGCATTTTAAAAACGAAATAACAAACAGTTAAATAATCAGGTATAATGCATCATTCAGCATAAAATAAACGGTGTCATACCAAATAAAGTTAAATTTAACATATTGCCTTGTGTTATTAATTCTTTTCCTTATTATTCATAAGAAAAATATCCCTCACGATCTTTGTATAATGCCAACATTTGACGTTAGTTCCCATCCCTTGACTCCTATGCTTGCAACATATTTCTCTAGTTAGTCTAGCGCGGCTGTCACATTAATACGACCACTGCCTACGTCACAAGCGGATCAAACGAATGGAAAGTTCCATTAATGTTGTTCGTTGGTATTTGTGCATTGTCGATAAAATAGTCACATTTCAATTTTCAACAATGACGGCTACTGAGGAATTATTAAGAATATTAGAAGGTGACGACGAATTGGAAATATCCGATTCGATAGAATTTAGAAGTGATGGAGAGGTAAGTACCTATTTCAATTTCTTCTTAGGTTATTTGCACATTATTCAGTAGGTATAGGTATAAATAAGACTTTCGTTGGGTTTAGGTAACTCCTTGATGAATCGAAATAGTATTTTAAATATTGTGATGTAATTCTGTTATTACCTATATTACCTACTTAACCTTTTGAACGCCAATCACTTCTATACAAGTTCGAGATTTTCGTGCCCTCAGCGCCACTACTTGATTAGAAGTAATAAGAGTATAAAATAAATGTACGACTTCTACAAGACCTTTTGTTGTATTTTTATGAAAAAATACTCCGTTATAAGACATATTTTTAAGTTTTATCACACATATAAGTTCTTGTTTGTTTTATATTCAATAGAAACAAAAACGCCAGAAAATATTTTAGTGCCCCCAACGCCAATTACTTGGTATAAAGTAAGCCAGTGATGGGACACGATGAAGACCTCGCTATATTTCATCTCGTCGAAACGATCATAAATACTATTATTGCAAGAATACGACGTGAATAAATAATATTTTATAAATATTGTAAACTATAAACTACGTTTCATTCACCTTAATCGAGAATAAATAGGTTTTGTAATAATTGTCGATAGTAAAACACTGTTTGAAAAACCCATCCTTACAAAGTGGCTACTTGTCAGTGCGCACAACGCCACGAACTTGTATAGAAGTAAATCTGTGACGTCATAAGCGGACGAGTTTCAAGGTCACAGTGACTTGGTGCATTTTAGTGTAGTGCAATGTTGACCACCTCGCGTTGGCGCACGTTAAAAATGACTGACAGTGATGACGAATTATTGCGACTTTTACAAGGTGTGGAGTCTGAAACAGATTTTTTTTTTAATATGAAGTAACAAGATACATTTGGAGACCAATATGGGATGTGACTTCTCAACACACGTCTAATAACTTTACAATTATTTTCTTTTAATTATGGGAAATATATCCAGGTTTTCATATTGATTTTTTTATGAAATAAATCAAAATATGAAAATAATTAATCAGTTTTTATTTAGCTTCGTAAATTGGTGAATAAACATTAATTTCAACTTATAATATTATTTGTCGATAAGTCGTTAATCCCATCCCTACGTTTTACTATAGATACGTTATACATTTGTAGCGTGGCGCTGGACGACACATCGCGTATTATATCGATGGGCGTCGAAAAGGTTAACTACCTACATATCCTATTGATTGTTCAAATTTGGAACCGTGTTGTATGTTGTCCTTACCATTATTAAGGTACTGTGACAGTACTGTTTGTAGAAGCCATAAGGCTGATTTAAAATAAAAACATAAAAAATTCTTTGACTTTTTTTTATCGATACAACGATTGCCCCTCCTTATTTATTGTAGGTATTATTTTGTCGATTTGTAGCCTCGCGCTAGGGGCACGACAATTGATATTTAGCCAAGCGGTTAAAGGGTTAAAGAAGTAGTAACTTACTAACAAGCAACGATATTTCTACTTTCTGACATATGGTTACAACATACGGAATACATAGACCTCAGAATACAGAACAAACCAGAAGCCGTGACCGCGCAAAATAATGTCAGTGCACCAACTATTTCAAAATGAAAAATACCTACTTGAACAATTTTAGATTCATTAGTTTATAAAAAACGCGCGCATCGCGGGAACGATTTACGCGCTGCGCATTTAATTCGATTATGTCGTCCTGCGTAATGCTAATGACCAAAACTGCAGTCGGAAATATATAAAAATACTAGCTGTTGCCCGCGACTTCGTCCGCGTGAATTTCGTGGTATGAAAAATAGATGTTGGCCGATTCTCAGACCGACTCAATACGCTCACAAAATTTCATGAGAATCGGTCTAGCCGTTTCGGAGGAGTATGGGAACAAAAACTGTGACACAAAAATTTTATATATATAGATAATAGAATTACATGTCATGTGTACGTAGAACATCAATACGTCTCTTTATTTAAATGTCGAATATTTTTTATCGTAATTATTTGACAATGAAACTAAACGTCCATTTTGTCAGTGTTGCAAGTATTTAGGTGAAATATTACCCCATGATTTGTTAATTTTTTTTTTTGTAAAAATGCTAAAAGGAGATAGAACTATGTTATTTATTATTATTGTATGTGTAAGGTGTTGAGTTTGATTACCGATCTGGGCAGTAGCATCCGGTAGTAACACGGAGTCTATTATTATTTGTACTTATTCGGTCAATGGCAATAGACTTAGAATTAAAAACTATTACATTATAATAAACCATTTGTTAATTAAAAATCTTTACACAAATCTTTAATAACCATAACCAAAACATCGCCATTTACCCCAGAAGCGGTATTCCACTTCTAGCCTAGCAACATTAAGCAGGTGTGAATAAGATATCCCAGCCCAAACCATTATTGTTCCTTCACCGAATGACACCTTTTCTTTAAAACACACTTGATGATACCGTTCTCCGGGTCCTCTAAATACTCATTGTCTCCCGTCGCGCGTAATTAAACAAAATCTGGACTCATCCGGAAACATAACCTTAGACCAATCTTCATTTGTTCATCTGATTTGTTCTTGAGCATGTGTTATCCTTGTTAGATAGGTTCTTGTCTTGCGGTTTGAGTATCTTATACAGCCTACCCAAATGACCTGCAGATGGTACGAGACGGGGCGTATGTCAGGACAGGTCGACTTAAACTCGCCGTGGTTCTTTCCTAAAAATACCACTTCTCAGATCACTTACACTGTTCTCACATAAAATATTGAGCTTGTCTGGACTTTAAAAGAGACCTTAATCCCTGAGTTTGTTTCGGTATTTCTTCTCAAAGGGAGTCAGTTAGGAAATACCGATGCCATCTAGTTATAAAAACAATGACGTGTAAAAGTGTTTTTTTTTAAACCATTTGCAGAAATAAAATCATTTATCCTTAAAAGTCATGTCAGAGGCCTACAATCGATCATGTTTATACGTGTATACGATGATATGCATTGAGTAAAACGCTGTGCTACACTCTTAGGATTCCGCCTTGCATACAGCGCTGCTGCAGCGGTGATTATCATCATCCATTAAAGTGCCAAGCTATTATCCTAGGTAGCCACCGGAACATGGCAAAAATAGTTACCACGGCTCTTCCACCCATTATTTTTAACGGCACGGGTATTCCTATCGACTCATGTGTTAGAGACCTTGGGTTAAACATTGACACTACATTAAGCTGGCGTAATCAGGTTGCAAGTGTCAGCCAGAGGGTACGAGGGTCAAACTGAAAGTTCTTAGAAAATCAAAAACTGATTACATTAGCCAGTTATTAGTTTTATTATATCTTTTCAAAATATTGTCCATTCACGTCAATACACCGCTGCATGCGATGGAACCACTGGGAAAAGCACTTTGCCCACTCGTCTTTAGGGTTCTCTTCAATGGCATCGCGATACGCAGCCACCGCTTCTTCAGCATTCATAAACCGCTTTCCTTTAAGTTTTTCTTTAATTTTTGGAAATAAATAAAAATCACAAGGGGCGAGGTCGGGGCTATATACGGCGGGTGACCCAGTAATTCAACGTTTGATGTCGCCAAATAGTCGATCGTTCGCTTAGCGGTGTGCGACGAGGCGTTGTCGTGGTGAAGGAGGATCCTACTGCGAGGTCGTTTCTCTCGAACTTTTTCCAAGACAAGTGGCAAACAATTGGTAGTGTACCATTCTGCAGAAACTGTTTTTTGATCCTCTAACACAATTGTTGCGAAATGACCTATCCTTCCAAAGAACGAGGCCACCATTTTTTTTCCCGCACTTCGATCTCTCTTCACTTTAGTTGGCAACCTCTCGAAAGGAAACACCCACTGAGCAGATTGTCTTTTGGTTTCAGGATCATAACAGTAAATCCAGCTTTCGTCACCTGTTAGTATGTCGAACACAGCATTTGAGTCACCTCCGTTAAATCTTTCAATCATTTTACGGCACCAATCCACACGATGGAGTTTTTGAGCCTCAGTCAAATTATGAGGTATCCACCGGGCGCAAAGCTTCCTGACTGCTAAATGTTCGTGGAGGATTTTGTGCACTTGACTCATACCGATGCCTAAGCTTGTCCGAATCTGCTGATAGGTCACTCTTTTGTCAGTCTCTATCATACGCCGCACAACACAGATGTTATCTTCAGTCGTCGCCGTAGAAGGCCGTCCCTCACGTAAATCATCAGTGAGATTAGTGCGACCACGTTTAAACTCATTAAACCAGTTGTAAACTGTCGCACGAGATGGGGCTTCATCGTGAAAGGCCAATCGTAGTCTATCATAACTTTCTTGTTGACTTAAATGACATCGAAAGTCATAAAAAATCATTGCACGAAAATTTTCTCGTGTTAAATTCATGTTGACGTGACACAGACAATTTTCAATTTGCCGCCAAATCGTAAAACAAATGACAAATTAATGAAATATATACTCAGTAATATTGGCAAAGAGTTCTATTTTCAAATTTTAGAATTATTTTTTTATTATATTGTTTATAAGTGGCCAGTTCTAAGAACTTTCAGTTTGACCCTCGTAACTGGTGTACTGCGCGCTCTTTATCGGCTAAAAATCTTCTCCCTTCTCATACTAAAGCAATGCTTGTGCAGACCTTGGTCCTTCCAATAATCGACTATGGTGACGTGTGCTACTTCGACCTGAATGCAGACTTGCTCAACAAATTAGACCGTCTTCTCAATAATTGCATTCGATTCGTCTTCAATTTGCGGAAATATGACCACGTATCTGTTCATCGATCGCTGTTGAAATGGGTACCAATTCGACAGCGCCGATGTATTCGGGCATTGACTACTCTCTTTTCTTTACTCGACTCTCCTGATTCTCCTTCTTACTTATCTTCCCAATTTCAATACTTGTCCTCTAACCACAACAAAGCTCTTCGTTCTTCACATAATCGTCTTCTACAATGTCCCTCTCACCGCTCTGATTTCGTGCACTCTACCTTCTTCGTACAGTCCATTCTTCTGTGGAACGCCCTCCCTGTTGAAATCAGGATGGCTAACAGTCGGTACACATTCAAGAAGAAAGTTCGGGCATTTTTTTACAATAAGTCTCCGGCAGTGTCATCTCAGCTGTGATTATCTCTTCCCTTCTTTATTATTATTATTTATTATTTATTTATTAAAGGTACTCCAACGACTTATCCACTAATACACATACAAAACAGTTAATAACATAAATTTCGGATTATGGTGGATTTGTCACTTATAGAAGTACACAGCACTTACAAGAAAAAAGCTAATACTAGTCAATTAAAGTAAAAATCATAAAGTGAGATCTAGATCAAACAAACTGTTAATAGATAAGACAAACGAAAAACAAACAAACATCTGAATGTGGCGTTAGTTAGCGAGTGCAATACGTACATGCTTAATATTACTATTACTATATATGAACACAGTTGAGTCATGCATGTGAATTGTCTAAAGCAGCTAAGACACTTTTGCGAAATTGCGGAAATGTGTCTGAAAAGATATCGATGATATTGTTGGAGAAGCTTATTTTATTATAGTTAGTCATTAACCGGTTCATGGGGGCAGTTTGACCAAGGTTGGTTCTAGACAAGGATATTACAAAAGTATTTATTTTGCGTGTAGATCTTATTGAGGTGCGTCTTGGTATAGCTATATTTATTCCAGATAATAATTCAGGTACATTAGCCAAACCATGGATTATTTTATAGAGCAATAACTGATCAGATGAGCTTCTAAGGTGCTCCAATGACAACATATTAAAATGGCTAAGCCTATGGGAATAGATAGCGTCACGAGGGCAACTAGTGCATCTAAAGCGTAGGTATCTGGTAAAACTCTTCTGTATACGTTCAATCCTGTTGACATGGACACGATATGTGGGGTTCCAGACTGGAGATGCGTATTCTAAGATGCTTCTGACGAGGGAATTATAGAGTACTTTAAGTGTCGTCGAGCACCGGAACTCTGAGCAGGTTCTTTTCACAAATCCTAACATTTTTGAAGCTTTAGCTACAATTGTGTCAATGTGATTAATAAATGTCAGCTTTCTATCGAGTTGGACTCCTAAGTCGCGGATCGTGTCGACCTTTTGCAAAGCTATGCCATTTAACGTGTATGATGTTAGCCGTACGTTCTTATTTCGCGTGAAAGTCATGTGGTAGCACTTACTCGCATTGAGAGTCATCATGTTTAGTTGACACCATTCGTGTATTGCATTCAAGTCTTCCTGAAGGAGGATGGTGTCTGAACTCGTTTTAATTTCCCTATATATTTTTAAATCATCAGCAAACATGGAATATTTGCAGTGTCTGATTAAATGAACTATATCGTTCACGAATATTAAGAAGAGAATCGGTCCCAGGTGAGATCCTTGTGGTACTCCGGAGGTGGAATAGTAAAGCGGTGATTCGTAACCCCTAACTACCACTCTTTGTTTACGTTCGGACAGGTAAGATGCGAACCACATGAGTAGTTGGCCGAATATGCCGAAGTTTTCGAGCTTTTTTATAAGTATTTCGTGATTAACCTTATCAAACGCACTGCTAAAATCAGTATATATGGAGTCAACCTGTATTCGGGAATCCAAAGATTTGCTAATGTCGTTGATGTAGTGTACTAAATTGGTGGTAGTAGATTTGCGAGTACAGAACCCGTGTTGTTGGGGTGCTAACTGGGTTTTAATGTGAGACGTTAACTTAGGACATACAAGCGATTCAAACAATTTCGCAAAGACTGAAAGAAGCGATATGGGACGATAGTTCGTAGTATTGTTTGCCTCTCCTTTTTTAAATATGGGGAGAACGTTAGCTATTTAATTATATATTAAATTTTAATTAGCAAAATCATTATTATTTAATAAATTTTAATTAGCAAAATCACAGTTTCCACTCTATTTAGTTTATGTATGTATAAATATTATTATTTATAATATGTAGTAATGTATCTATGCATGTATATCGTATTTAGTTTATGTATTAGTACATACTTTATTTTTATTTTTGGTTAATGTTTGTCCCCTTTGTACACTCAGTGCATCTACCACTGTTCAACTCTGCATCACCCTAAGGTTGACTGGTAGAAAATGCCTAATGGCATTAAGTCCGCCTTTGTACAAATGTGCATCAAGTATAAATAAATAAATAAATAATATACTATATAATACAATAGTGATGATACTCAGTTTGGTATTCACTAAGCAGCGTAAAGCTACACTAGCGCTCAGGGATGTGACGGCCGTGAGTTGGAACTACCCAACGGCGGGAAATTGACACTATTGGCAGTTTACTCATTTCCTTAAAATACCTAAAGGTAGGACTTTATTTTATTTTTTTTAATCTTTATTTTAATCATAAACCCCTAAAACTGTCAGTCGAGATTGATCGATGATAAAAATATTTTTTTTCATGTCCTTATCTCGTCTACAAATCAGCGACGAGAGGTTACAGCTTTTGTACGTCGACGACCACAGCGGCGCTAATGAATACCATTTGAATCAGCGCTACACGCTTGATCGATCTCAAGGTTGTCTCGTCGACGAGCTCGTCGCCGAAATTGCCTTTTAGAAAATAGCACTGCTGGATAGCGTCCGCCGCGGTTGCGAGTGTAGCGACATCAGCTCACTGCAAGCTGAATCGCGTTTAATCACTTCGCTGGAACGCGCTCGTATAACGCTGAAGCGAGTGAGATAGTTTGGGAAAATAAAATATCAGATTTAGTAAAATTATTTATTACAAAGTGCTTCGATCTCGAAACCACGAACACAGTCGAGGCTCCGCCGCAAACAATAATACCTACACATGTAAACTTATATTACGTCGGTTTACCCGCCGCGGGTCCGGGCCTCCGGGTCGCGCCGGCTGTACGCGGCACCAGCGCAGCGAAACCTTATCATTAGACCGCATTACATAATATATTACGTAGTATAAATTCGAACCAATTTAACAGTTCTTTTTCAAAACAAATTATTATAGAAATACCTAGGAAGATAGTTATTAGTTGTTTATTAGCCACTGTCGCAGTATGCATAATTATGTAGGTAGGTACCTACGTTAATTGTTCAGGTTTGTGGCATTCCCCCGATTCTCTTTGAGTAGCTGTAGATGGTGTTCTCATTAATCGTTTAGGTAAATTTAATAATTAGGTACCTACCTCCGAAATTCTCAATAATATTCTTATATGAATTTGTTATGTACTTACACGATTGTTAAAAGTCTGATAGCTGTGTCCCCCACAACGACCACCGTATCACTATACACTCAGCTAGTTGTAAACACGTACGAACATAATGACATCATACAATAAGCAGAACTTTACAGAAACATCTAAAGTAATAAATATCATTACATATCACTTGTAGCAGGAATTAAGCACAATACACACTGTGTTTACTGTACGAGCGTTAAATGATACTGTATTGATGCCAGACCTGCTGTGACTGGATAGTGGTAGGTGAACGTAGCGCCCGGAGGAAGCTGTTTCTTTGTACGTTAATATATTAGGTGCAGTACACCAACATTTGACTGACATTTGGACAAACTGCGTTAGTTGCTGGACTGATCGAGAGCTGACGCGCGCCACACATTGTTAAACAGATTATGTAATACTGCTGGTACTTAGCGCAGAAGTGCGTTGCCGCCGTAACCGTGATATGTATTGTATGTAATGTCGCGGCCGAGGCCCGCTCATGCGCCTGCGCCACTCTCCTCAGCACTCACACCTCACACACTAAGCTTAACGTACACGCTGAAGGCCGATACGTCTCTGCGACGCGCGGCGGCCACGTTGCGTTACACAGCCACACCACTCACGACACATATATCTACGAGCTAAGGACATGATTACAATAATTATATGATACTATATGTCTAACGGGAGCGCCGCTGGCCCGCCGGCCGGCTGGCTCGGCCGCTCCACACGTTCGATCCATGAGATTTGGTTCCATAGCCTACAGAGTTTTTGCTTTCTCTAATAAGTCGTTTATGAATTTCTGGAAGAAAAACCAGGCAAATTAATTTACTGAATATATTATATTATTATTTACCTTAGTTAGGTAGGTAATAATTAATTCTCTATGAACAACCCATTTAACCATTTTCGCACTCAATATCTTCTAAGTCCTCACTAGTCGTCGCAGTTTCGTAACTGTTATGATACGTTGCGATTGTGCGGGGTTTGATTTCTGAGTGGGATGTGTTCAACTGTTCGCACAAAAGGTGCCAACTTGAGCAAATGACACAATGAAGAGTCGACTTACTTCATTACGGCTACCAAAAATGGCTAAATGGGAAGATATAAGTCGATTCTGGTCACATAACTATAAGATCTCTTGAGAGACCTTAAAAGACTATGTTACAAGTGTTTGGGACCGTGGGAGGCGCGAGAGAAAATGTGCGATCAGATAAGTGACGAAAATACTTACATGTACATCTTTTTGAGGTTTTTTGGCATCCGCTAGTAGAACCTGCAAAAAATATAGGAAGTTTCGTCAATAGTCGTCGCAACCTGATGAAGCGTGACACATGTCAAAGCATTTCTGCTGCGGATCGCCACCTCATCCCCTCGCCGTCAAACTGGCGGCAAGCTTACGTAAGCACATAACCCGTACATTTTGAATAGGGGAGACCGGGGCTACAATTATCACAGGTAAGTATTAACAAGCGATTTTCTACAAAAGCTACGCCCACTTGCTTTGATATACCCTCTAGACCAGAGGCCGGCAACGCGCAGCCCTTTTCCTTGCGGCTCGCGACTGTTTTGAAAACAGTCGAATTCTTATAATTAAATACATATAAATTAAATTAAATAATATAAATAAATTGTGCGGTCCGCCAGCATCTCATGTTATCACTATATAGCAGCACGCGGGCTGCGAGTCGAGTTGTATGGTAGCGGCAAGCGCGCTGACTGCCCGCCGTTGGCCTTTTCATAATGACATTATAAAATATATTATACTATACACGATTTAATGCTATAAATTGAATAACAAGTTAATTGCTGGTTTGAAGCGGTGCCGGTATAATGTGCATGAACTTAATATTATGTAATGAAAAATCGATTTTGTTTTTTACACGCTTTATTATACTAATTGAATTCATTACAAAATATTAAATAATATGCATACATTCATATATATCAGTGGGCATTGTAAATATTTACCTCAGGGCTTAATTCTAGTCCAAAACACGGGGTAATTTTTAACAACTGACAGACAACATTCAGCAAAAAAAACGATATTTCTCAGTATCCCTACTATATTCCTACTAATATTATAAACGCGAAAGTTTGTAGGTATGGATGGATGTTTGCTACTCTTTCACGTATAACTACTGGATAGATTGTAATGACATTTCATCGTCGACCGTAGGTTCAATTGAGGTAAGGGACAAAATACGATTTTTCAGGAGAGGCCGACAAAGTTTTATTTCGGATTAAATCGCCTATAACTTTTTTTCTTACTAACCTTTTTCGGGTCTGTTTTCACACATAATCTTGTATTTTAGTGCTCTCTTGCGTGAACATTTATTTTAACACGTGAACATTTATTTAAATAAATTAGCTATTTAAGAAAATAGATGTCCCTTACAGCAACGTATTTTGTTAGTAATGTCCCTTACTGACCAAGTATCTTGTAGTCTCGTCCCTTACTGACCAAGTATCTTGTAGTCTCGTCCCTTACTGACCAAGTATCTTGTAGTCTCGTCCCTTACTGACCAAGTATCTTGTAGTCTCGTCCCTTACTGACCAAGTATCTTGTAGTCTCGTCCCTTACTGACCAAGTATCTTGTAGTCTCGTCCCTTACTGACCAAGTATCTTGTAGTCTCGTCCCTTACTGACCAAGTATCTTGTAGTCTCGTCCCTTACTGACCAAGTATCTTGTAGTCTCGTCCCTTACTGACCAAGTATCTTGTAGTCTCGTCCCTTACTGACCAAGTATCTTGTAGTCTCGTCCCTTACTGACCAAGTATCTTGTAGTCTCGTCCCTTACATTACAATGAAAAAATTGTGTAAAGCACTTGTTGAATAAAATTATGGAAAAAATACAGTGTAAAGAGATTGTGTGTTATGGTAATTCGTTGATTGGGAAGACCCTTTCAAGTTGATTGGCGGCAATAATTACATCATTTCAAGTTCCTATATTGCATAGTTTTTCAGATACATTGTTATTATGGGGCTGATTTGAAATTTGGATCCAAAAATCATTAGGGTAAGGGACATTTTTCTTAAGCTAGAATTTTTTCATATACACCATTCGATAGAGCGAAACATTCTAAACAAAACTGTATACTTAACTCATTTTGGGTATTTTGTCCCTTACCTACCTCAATTGAACCTACGGTCGACGATTATGAAGGTAGCTGACGCCCTGGATTAGCACATAAGCTACTGTTTATCCCGAAAAAATATAGCGGGCATCACCGCAGCTAGTTATATCATAAATAAGTTAATATTAAAAATATAATTTTAAAACAAGCTTTTAGACCAGCTAGGCTCAAAGTACTAGTGAAGATGGATTAAACAAGCCTAACACGGTGTGGGATTGCCTCATTTCGTCAGAGAGTTCCCATGACCATCTTCAGACTCCATCATCAGATCAGATCATAATATTGTATTGTCACCGAACATATTTAAGTATGCAAAATTTCATTTCAATCGGATGTCAAAAAGTGGGTGTTATTTAGATTGCAACATGTGACCTAAACAAACTCACATATTATATACATACAAACATTGCAACTTGAATAAAAGCTTGTAAAAATGTTGTAGTAATTCTAAACTATATCAGAATATCTTTTTTGATAATTTTTACCCCTATTGCCCCTACCAGAAAATCTATAGTAGTACTGTAGATTTTCTGCGCGGGAACAGAAAAATCATAAATATCACAGTAAATATTAATCAACAAGCGATTTTTACGATAGACAGACGATATGAAATTGTGCCTCACAGCAGTACAATATGTCAAGAACGCACGCATTTCATTTTTGGTCTCGACTTATTGTAACTTGATCAATGGTGTAGAGTATATCCGGTCTGAGCCGTACGCAAAGCGGACCAGCCTGCTGGTCTGATACGTCGACTCGGGTACGGCTAGGCGACACTGCGCTTACAGCCAGCCGGTCCCAACGCGAGGCGATTCTGTTACGAATCTGATTAGTTTGCTTTGTAGTAGGGAGTTTCCTACAAAGAATCCTGCACGGGTCGGGTTGATACGGTTAAGTTCCCTTTCTAGATTGATATAATTATGTGCTACGAATTTTGAACCGATACGTTACAGAACAGCTGCAATGATTATGTATACCTACTACTGTTACAGATATAACTCGGTATGTTTGTGTGTGATCACTGCGCAGACGAGAAGCTATTTATAAGCTAACAAAAACAAGTGAAGCGCGCAACGGTACCTACCGTGAGGTGTCTGCGGCGGTGATCGTCGCTGTCCATATCCAGCAGCTCGTCAATGTCCACCTCCACCTCCTGCGAGCTGCCCCCTCCGCCCCCACCCCCACCAGCACCGCCGCCGCCATCTTTCTGCAATACATTAATTACTTTTTATAAGTATGTTACACGCAAATTATAATAATAGTCTACCAAACGTAGACACTCGAATTTTTTGAAAACCTATATGGGAATGCTGCACTATAAATGTCAACCTCAATTTGTCAAGACAATATATGATTTGTTGTGATCTTGTGAAGTATTTATCTAACTCAAAAATGAATAAAACTATTGACAGGGGATGCCGAAGATGCTGTTGCGTATGATTTCTAAATTTGAAGAAAAACAACAGGAGGAAGAGGCCGAATTCAAACAGAAACAAGATTGTTTGCGTGTGGTGTTGGATGTCTTAGGTTAGTATGACGCTATAATGTTGATTCTGTTTCGAATTCGAGTTTATTAGGAATTTATCTTTTACAAAACACGATTTATCTATTTTTAACCGAGGTTTACAATTCTTCGAAATCTTTTTTTTGTATGTCTCCTGATCACTCGAAGACTTGGACCTATTTATGAAATTATTTTTGTAATTGATAGAGTATACTCCCCAGGTGGTCCCATTGTCACCAAGTTAGGATCTGATGATGAACTGCGGAAGTATGGAACGAAACTCTTGTTGTGACACGTGATACTGCTTTGTTTGTACGTGTGCTTAATAACTGACTACTAATAAGTAGGAGGGGGTGCGTCGAATTAAATTTATCGTTTGAAAGGGCTTTTATTAAGGATTTAAAATATTAGTCTTACAAAAGTTTGGGGGGAATAAATCGTAGGCACCGAAATCGTCTTACTTAATAAAGGAAAGAAAAACTGATTTTTCGATATGGCACTAGCATTTGTTTTGAATCATATTAGATACCATAGATATTTCACATCTCACAACTTCAGATTACTTCGTATAAAGTCATTCAAAGTATAAACTACTACTTTTGGGGTTGCTATGCTGATATTTTTTTTATATTTGCGGCACTTTTTCAGTCTTTACTTTCGTTTGACAGACTTAACCACGTACCTTAGGTTAAATAGGTGAGCAAGCTTACTGCGAGTAATAATATGATGCGAGTATCTGCCCGTACTCCGTAGAACCCTTTTTCAGTCTTTCCGGGTTACATTCAGGGATACAAATCGGATGAGTTTCCTCTTTATAATATAATTTATGCAAGGTATATCCTGGACGTCCAGCTCGGACACATGTGGAAAGCTGAACTCACCGGCGACTCGTATAACTTCTGTAACTCGTCATACAGCCACATCTCGACGGCGAGCCGCTTCCGTATCAGCGCCATCTGGTGGCTGCCATACTTGGCCGTGAGGAACTTCTCGCGGCGCTCCTTTACCTGCGATACAGCATACAGATAACGTGACTATGTGACCTACAGATCTACAGAAGATAATCACAAATTCAATATTAATGTACATATCCTTAAAGAACAGAATTAAACAGTGACCAGAAACAAAGCACAAATCCCAGCTACAGGTGCCGGCTGGCTCGCCCGGTATATCTCCGGTTCGAGATAGCTACTGATACTACTAGATACTATCGGGAATTATTGGGTTGTCCAGTATTCCGTAGCTTTAGAACTTGATCAGTGTATGTACCTCTCCTTTGTCGCTGAAGTTGACGTGCAGGCCGGACTTGGCGGGCGAGCGCTCGGTGGGCGAGAGGGCGGGGTGCGCGGGGGGCGCTGGGTACCCGCCGGCCGCCACGCCGCACTCCATGCCGCACGCAGCCGGGCTCGCACTGCTGCGGTTCTGCAACCATACAACACTCGTCACACGAGCGACCACGACACGACTACTCAGAACACAGCCAGGGGGCTGTAAACGAGTGCAAACGTCAAGTGTCCATGAGAAATTGAAAGAATGCACAACCTATCTGATTTATGATGGAATTTTACTCAAGTGCGACGAATCCAAAAAGGCGGGAAAGGTGACTCATGTTTGTGACCTGTAGATAAGTATGTATTTAGTAGCCTACGATACAGCGGCCAAAATCCGCTATTTTTTAACCGACGAATAACTTATAGTATAAATTATATATCTTTTTATGTACCACGCATAAAATTCTCCAGAGAAGTCCGAATTTGATAATTAAAAGAGTTTTGACATTAGATAAGGAACTTAACTTATTAAGGTTATATAAAAAAGGTTTGTTATTTTTAACCGACTCCTAAAAAGGAGGAGGTTCTTAATTCGTCTGTATGTTTTTTTGGGTCCCGTACCCAAAGGGTAAAAACAGGACCCTATTACTAAGACTTCGCTGTCTGTCCGTCAGTCTGTCACCAGGCTGTATCTCAAGAACCGCGATAGCTAGACAGTTAAAATTTTCACAAATTATGTATTTCTGTTGCCGCTATAACAAAAAAATACTAAAAGCAAAATAAAATAAATTTATAAAGGGGTATCTCATACAACAAATGCGTTATTTTTTTACTTTTTTACTCGATATCAATAAATGGTAACAGGTAAGCAATTGAAATATTCACAAAAAAAAATTGTAAATTTACTTTAATAAAATAATATTACCCGACAAACTTTTTTCCCAACGCCAGTGGGTTGAGCCGCTCTGTAGGTTGACACGGAAACAATTAATTAATACGTCAATCAACACTGCAGAGCGTGCCGGTTTGCTGGCTGTGGGTGAATGGGAGTCGGGTCTCTGGTTGCAAGCACTTCCGTCGTCCCGCATAGGCACGATGTTGGACGACAATACATTTCGAATCGCCACCAGCTTACGTGTAGGTGCACCCTGTGTTCTCCTCCCGGTGTCATTGTGGTGAAGCCGTTGACAGCCTCGGGCGCCCTGGCCCACCCTGCGCCACGAGCGCTGGTCGCATACCGCGGCACGCGAATTAAACGACATTATTCGTCGTGCTCTCGTCACCAGCGTCCCAGCTATATTAGAACCGAATGGATTGGTACGGGACGATGGAAAGAGATCTGACGGTATGTCTTTGATGCCATGGAAATTGGGTAGGCCTTTGGTGTGGGATGCAACATGTGTCGTCAACCTTGCGCTATCTCATGTTTCCAGCATGGCAATTTGCTCAAGCGACGGAAATATTACAACCTTATTGGTACCTAATTATATGTTTCAGCCGTTTGGGATCGAAACACTCAGGTCATGGAGTCCGAGTGCGCGTCTCGTATTTAGACCAAACGGCTAACTTGTTTTTCGGCCAAAGAATTAGCATTGCCATTCAACGTGGCAAAGCCCGCGCCGCCAGCCTTTTGGGCACCCCCCAGTCGACAGCGATAAGGAGGAATACTTTGATGCATAATTTTTAGTTTCAATTTTTTCTTTTGTATGTATTTATTTTGTAACGCAGCTTATAGTGTGTAAATAAGCTTAAGTATGTTGTAAAATGTATGTGCACTGGCAACACACACTATGACCAGTGTGTGTTGCCAGTGATTAAGTATGGCTCTGAGACGTGGTCGCTAACGGTTGGCCTTTTGGAGAGGCTCAGAGTCACTCAACGAGCTATGGAGAGAGCTATGCTCGGGGTTTCTTTGCGCGACAGGATCCGGAATACGGAAATTTGCCAAAGAACTAGAGTCACCGACATAGCTCGAAGAATATGCAAGTTGAAGTGCCAATGGGCAGGCCATAACGCTCGAAGAACCGATAACCGCTGGGGAAGAAAGGTTCTCGAGTGGCGACCACGAACCGGAAGACGCAGCGTTGGCAGGCCTCCCACCAGATGGACCGACGATATCGTCAGAATTGCGGGCAACCGGTGGATAGAATTGGCAAGCTGTCGTTCTTTGTGGCGTTCTAAGGGGGAGGCCTTTGTTCAGCAGTGGACGTCTTCCGGCTGATGATGATGATGATATTGTAAAATATTATATGAATAATTACAATCACCAAGTTAGGATATGATTATGAAGATATCTAACTCCTTATAAGATCATAGTAGGGTTGTCACAACAAGTAATATTGTTTTGTTAAACACTATGTAGTCCATGACTAACCACTCACGAGGAAGAGGGGGGGGGGAGGTGCACCGACCCCCCCCCCCCTCAACTTTACATTTATCGTGTGAGGTATCGTTTGAAATGGCTTTTTTAAGGATTCCAAATATTAGTCTTACAAAAGTGAGGGGAATTAATCATAGGCACCACTAAAAATTGGAATAGTTTTTTGTAAAAAACACCGCCTTTAAAAACACGAACTCAAAAGTAAAAAGTAATACCTGTTTTATTCACTTCACTTTATATATGCAAAGTTGAAGTCGGTGCCAAATCTAACATTCATTAACTAATTCAGACAAAAATGTACTTAAGAGAATGCTCTCATAAGTGTTCTATTTATAATTTCGATGCTAAATCTATTCACAAAGCGAACAAATAGGATTTGTCACAGACTTTAACTTCGCTTAAGCAGACCCAAATTTAGACACTTCCCGTGCTGCTACCTCCCCCCTTCAAACTAGGATACATCCGGGGAACCAGGACCAATGGCAGAAAAGACAATTTTTAGTTCGAACTAAGAAAAAGACAACTTGAACGGGTTGCGGAGCGCCATTTATCGGTGTCACTAGTGTCATATAGGTTGGTAACTGGTAAGTAATGTGCGGGCTCCCAGAGCGGGCTTGCCTGCGCCTCGGCGCGCCTCTCCGACATCAGGCCGCCGCGAGCACTGTGCGCTCCGGCAGCGGGTGCTGACGGCTGACGGCTTACAACTAGCTGGCCGCGGCCGGCCGTTGTTGTCAAAACATTCGACGTTCGTGACATATGCTGCTGCTACATTAACGGCCACACATTTTAATGGGCTCACATAGTTCTATGGATTACAGATTCTCTGCGGTTTATTTCAGCGAATGATTTTTTGACATTTCGCGGTTATAAAATCAGTCACAAATCAGATCAGATTCTGTTTCCATACATTTCCTTGTATCTTGAAATCTTGCGGTTGTCTCGAAATTGTGCGGCCTGGGCCTAAAACGTGCAATTTATTTTGCAATAGAGCCTCAGCCTACTCCTTTAAGGAAAACAGGCGTGATCATATTATGAAATAGGTAAGATCTAAAGTAAATTCATACACTTTGAAAAGCATGATATGAAGCTCAAAATAAAAACTAAGCCGCGGCACAGCGCTACCGGCACCGCGCCACTGAACTGAGTGAGAACAAAGGAGACTCGCGAGCGGCGGGCGGCTACGACCGCTCGAAGAGCTTCCAGACAACAAAATACTTTTTGAGGTCCTCACCCCGAGACAGGGGGTGCGGTGTAGACGGACACGTCTGGACTAGTCTAGAGCACACGATCGGTCATTCGTCGAGGCGCTTCATTATCATTCATATCATTCATCGTACAACCATCAGCTCATTGATCCCACGTGGTTGCTCATCTCCTGTACAACCGATAACATCTCCACAGATTATATAGACTAGATTATACGACTAATCTCCGAAACGGCGAACCGATATAATAACTAATGATAATCGGGGTGACTAATAATTGACAAATTTTAATTTTCGTAAATATTTAAGGTATCGCGGGAAATAAAGAAAAACGCGGGCGGAGCGGCAGGTTACAGCTAGTTAGTAGGTAATAGCCCGGCAACTAGCAGAGGGAGTGGTGATTCGATCCGCGGCACATAACCTGCTAAGATGCTATCGTAAACAGCGATGAAATCTACAAATACCTATCAGCGATATAAAACGAACTTCCGCCACTTTCGGAGCTTGTAAAGGTTGTTGACCTTCGGCTTGTCGCACATGAATCACACGATCGCGATGGCAACTACACAAAAATGTTAATGAGCGGCGGAGTCGCGGGTCGCGCGTGCTCCCGCCGAGCCCCGACCTCCGGCTGCCGGCGCCGCCTTCATGAGTTAGGATGATGCTCTCAGCGACTCAACTACGAACTGGCACCTGTGTAACGCGGCACTGTTTGAATTGTATGATATACAATATTATTGGACCGGCTGACGGCTCGGGCTGGTCTGGCAGGTGCAGATCGTTGGCACGTTGATGACGTTGATTTGGGGCCCAGCGGGATACCTATGTAAAATAAAAAAATGTTCTCTTGGCCGAATTTCGGTCACGGCGGCCTGTCTCAGCTGAGAACAGCCTACAATGCAGGAGGTATTATAGTGCAGAAGTATGCGCGTGAACGAAGATGCACACCCAATTCCCTCTCTCATATAGTCCGACGGGACGGTAGAAACCGACACAACCGACGACCGACACAACCGGAGAGAAATTAGGCGCAGGATCAACGGCTTAACGTTCCTTCCGAAGCACGGAGCTGCGGAGGCGGAGACTTCGTCTAGACATGTGAAAACGGTCACCCATCACAAGACTGACCGCGGCGAGCACGGCTTAACCTCGCAGATCTCTCCCTATCCCTGACACTGATCTGCGCGGAAGCCACGTAGCTAGACGACCTGATTAGCGCATTGGCTAAGCGATTGGACTGCTGCGCTAAGGGTTGCGGGTTCGATTCCCGCACGGGGCAAAACTTTGTGCGAACCACAGATGTTTGTCCGGAGTCTGGGTGTTTGTGTATGTGAATATTTCATGTTTGTGAAACGCACCTGCCATACAGGAGATATTCCTAGTGCAGGGCGACGTTTTTTTTTAAAAGAGAAAGAGCTACAAGCCCCTCAAGCGGGATATGAATATGTATATTGTATATACCTTACAAGTTTAACAGGGAAAGTCATCTATCATGGTACGAGACTATTTTACCTTATTAAATGACTTACAGGAATGTGGGCACGCGCCCTACGCGGCGTCTGTAGCTAGACCTTGTAAACTTTCCTGACGAGCTGCCGAGTGACGAGGGAGCCCAGCGCGGCGCCCGCGCTCCGCCGGGGCTTTGGGGTTGCATTTGGAACAGTCGAGTATTACCCTCGTGGTTCACATTAGTAACTCCTCTTCCGTTACATGGGATCTGTCATTGCATGTTATTTTTGTACCTTTAAAGACTGCCTCGTTGGTCTAGTGGTTGCTAAGCGCGACTGCTGAGCACGAGGTCCTGGGTTCGAGTCCCGGGTCGGGCAAAGTGTTACTGGGTTTTTCCATTAGGGACCTAAAAACAAAACTTGCGAAACGTGGGTGTACTATATGTGCAGTGTGCACCTCTGCCTACCCCTTCGGGGAATACAGGCGTGATGTTATGTTTAATTACTGCTATTTAGCTCCACATTTCATTTCAGTTCAAAGATTACCAGTTCTAGATACCATACTTTAATTTAAAAAAAAAAAACCGACTTCAAAACAAAACTATTTCACAACAAATTAAAAAGCACTAAAAAGTAAAAAAAACCGCAGAAATCGGAGAACAATCATAGAAAAATGTAGTGAATGAACGTGAAAAAAAACCGCATTATTAAGAATTACTGAAAAAGAACAGATCGGATCTTATTCAAATTGCAATGGGACCAAACGGGAGGCACCAGCTTTCAAATAAATAAAAAATCATCAAAATCGGTTCACCCAAGCGAAAGTTATGAGGTAACAAACATAAAAAAAAAATACAGTCGAATTGAGAACCTCCTCCTTTTTTTGAAGTCGGTTAAAAACCAGTGATGGAGCAGGTGACGTACTGCTCCTGCACAGAATTGTGTATTGTTTGTACTATTGTGTATTTACCTAATCACACACTTAACGATATCAAGGCACACATGTATCTAACTCAAAGATTCACAATATAATATTATCTCACAACATTTAAAGCCAAGTGGATAGTTTATCGTTAATTAAGTTGTATTACAATTTTATCGCGTATGTAGCGAAGTATGGATAATAATATTATGTTATATTGATGTCGGTGAGCGTGTCATGTGACTCGAGGTTACGTAGTGCTTATACAGCGCTGTCTAAAGGCACGGAGCACGAACGGCGAAGAGGCGTGTACCAGTATCACAAACTATGTACATCCAATAGTAACACACCGAGCTTGAAAACTTCCTAACCAATATACAGAAGGTACCAGTTTCCCAGATTTTTTAAAAGTCATGAGCATGATGGGGACAGCGGTGAAAACACCACTGAAGAAGATTGATTTTACACAAAAACACATTTTACACACAACACAACAGATTGATTTTAAACAGCACTCATGCGCAAAAGTGTATACTGCATGGCTCCAGTTATTATAATAAAATACCAAAATCTTGGAAAGAATTGCCATTATTACTATTTAAGAAAAGACTTCGAAACTTTTTAGTGGTTAAAGGATATTATAATTTAAGTGAATTCCTAAATGAAAGAGATTTTGTAATATAGTTTCTATTTCAATGTTATTTAGTTTATTAGTTGTGTGGGTTAATTTTTATTTGTATGTTTAAATTCATATTTTGCATGCCACTATGGTAAAATATGGCTGAACTTATATTTATTTGTCATCATACTGTACCTGTACTGTAATACCCATATTTGCAAAATAAAAATATCTTTATCTTTAAAAAAGGGGCTGTGTGCGCACGGCGGCGGCCCAAAGTCACCAGGTACTGGTAGCACATGCCCTCAGCCTAATAGTAGGCAATGTTCTATCACTGCTGTACGGTTTTTAGTCCTGAGACGCACTGATAAACGTCTGCAAAACAGCCGACACGTGTCGGATAAGATGGCTGCGTAGAGATATCTAGAGCAACGTGAGCGTCGCTCACAGTCATTCTTTATTTATGTAGTACATTCTGGGTAGCTCGCGCTGAATAGATATTTCTTAACGAAGTGTTTATTATGATAATCGACAGGAATATACTCATAATAGTACCGCAGTTAGTGGCGACAGAACCGAAGCCCCTTTCATTTTCCAGTCAAAAAAGAAAACTTTAGTTAGAACTTAGAATGAGACTGACATGACGTACCAACAAGTAGAATTTCAATTTTTTATAATTATATACATATAGGTATATTTTACTAGTTTATGCCCGCGACTTCTTTTCCCTGTAGATGCCGATGAAAACAGTATTCAAATTTGATCCGTTTTGTTTATTATTTTTTACAAACTAACATAATATATTTATTTTATTGTCATTATTATTGTTAAATTAATGTACGATGCAGGATTTATCCTTCTTAGATAGTTTCTTGTCAGGAGGTTTGAGTATTTTATACAGCCTACCCAAATGTCCTGCAGATGATATGAGACGAGGCGTCTGTCAGGACAGATTGACTCAAATCTGCTTTTGGTTCTTTAAAAGACCATCATAAACGTCCTACATTGTACATACCGTGTATTAAATGTAAGCATTGTGTAGCTTTTTTCCTATTTTTTTAATTACTAGTTTTTTCTTATACGTGTGTGACGGTTTGAGTATTTCATGCGGCTTACCCAAATGTCCTTCAGATGGTACGAGACGGGGCGTCTGTAAAGACAGGTCGACTCAAACTTGCCGTGGTTCTTTCCTAAAAAGACCACTTCTCAAACCACCTGCACTGTTCTCACATAAACTAACTTGTCTAGACTTTAAAAGAGACTTTGGCCCCCGAGTTTGTTTCGGTGTTTCTTCTCAGAGGTAGTCAGAAAATGCCGGTGCCATCTAGTTTAAAAAAAAATTAGGTACGTGTAAAAGTGTTTTGTAAAACCTATTTGTAAAAATAAAATTATTTATCAAGCTTTTTTATCAGGTTTTTTATCAATTTCATGGGTTTTATTTTTATTCCCGCTAAATATTACATACATATTATAAAGCATAAATACTTTCGAAATTCAAAGTATCATACATTAGACCATATAACATCAGCTATATCGTATATAGTAATTAATTACTATCGTAATTATCCATTGAATTAAAATGATGTTATTTTAATGTTACAAACAGACACTCCAATATTATTTATATTGACGATCCATGTTGTATTATAGGTAGTATACTGTATACAGTATCCGGAAACTAAAGTTGCAATTAGAGGCCTCTTCAGGCGCAAGGCCCTAGCGGCTAGCCGACAACTAGCGCCGCCACTGCCTCCGTCTCCAGCAGCCCGTCGCGGCAGGCTTGCTCTTTAGAAGGTTAGGTTAGTCTGCTGGTCTACACTGTACGGTAGTGTGGATGTAAATTGTGCAGTTCCACATTGCCACATTGTCCTGACTACCAATCTACATCAAAAGTCGGGCCTGTCGGATGTCAGTTATAAAATTAATTGTGTAAAACGCATGTAAGATAATGATAAGCAACGTCGGACCACATCGAGAGCATGTTTCAGGTGTTAAGGTAGCATACGTATACCCCACTCACTCCACCATAGCTGAATGACGATTACCCGACACAATAAATTACCGAACGGAATGAAACATGAGACACTAGCGCGCCGTGAGGAAGTTGTTATCTACTTCGTTAGGTAAGCTACAGCGCATCTTTCATGCTTCATCGCCGTGATGTAGGTACATAGAAACACTTATACACCTACATATGTAGGTAGACATCTCAAACATACGACAGCAGTGATATAAACCACGCAGCGTTATCATAATCAATTAATGTTATCAGAGCAGTGTTGATACAGCGCCAGCGGCCAGCGGGGGCGGCGCGGGCACCCAAGTGCGGGCTGGCGAGCACCGGTCACGCCGCGACCCTGGCCGTTCCCGGCCGACCTACTGGCGTGTGCCTGGTGCCCCAGTGTTTGTATACTAGCCGTGAACCTAATTAGATTATTATGAGAGTATTAGGTGTCATTTAATTGGTTTACCTACTGATACATATTACTTATGTGCACAGAACACCGCCGCCTGTCGAGTTTCTGGCAAATCTAAACTCAGCAAATTTAAACTCAATGGGCACAAAATGAAAGGTATTTTATAAGTTATAGCATAAAATTATAAATAAAACGATGTTTTAGGGAAAATATCGTTTTATAAGTTTTCTGTGTTACTACAAACGAAAATAAATGCACTACAATCCTCTACTAACACATACGCATGCCTATTAGCCATTTTCATATTCGTTTTGCAATTTCGGGTGCTGCCTTTTTTCACGAATTTTTGATTTTTAATAATTTTTTTTTTGGTTCTACTACAAACGAAATTAGCTTCACTACTATCCACTACATACCTAAATCTATCAAAAGCAGAACCTAAAAAAAGGGTTTTTTTCCAAAGTCGGGTGCCAAGTTCACAAAGCTGCTACTGTCGAACCCCGCACCGCACGTTTGCCTAGACTATTTCGTGTCAACTATATGTATGATACAACTGTGACAAGCCGGTGGTCGTGGCACTAGTACACCTGGAGTTAAGTACAAGGGATCTACGATTTGAATCCTCCTAACGATGCACTACCGGACATCTACATTACTGATTAAAATTTGAAGATAAATCACTATCGCTTTGAAATAAGTGCCGAGGTAGGTAGGTGGTAGGTACCTACTGAGATAATATTATTTTAGATAGCACAGCATTACAAGTCTACAATCATGTAGATAGGTACCTACCTATATATACCTAGACTGTTTATTATAATATAACTTATTAGCAGCGTCTACTGCTGTAGGTAGGTAAATTTTTTATTCTGGGAAAATCATCAAGGACTTGCGCTGTCCTGAGGCGGACGGAGGGGTATTTTTATTGGGACAAGCCCACCACTCATGCCCATCATTGCAACTCCTGTAAGCCAGGATCTACAATGATAACCGTTGAGAACCATCGAGGCAATGAAGCTCGAGGCGTCCCAGAGAAATGACTCGACTGTCTTGGAACCCGCAACGAAATTAATCATAAAAGAATATATAGGAGGAGTAGGAATATAAATTTAGTCCGACTTCCCTCCATAGCCATAGGACGGAGGGGTATACCAAACTCTTAGCAGATAACATCCTAGTAGGGTGTTCTCCGGACTATTTAGGTCGAGGGACGCCGGATCTGCCCTCTTGATAACCCATGTATTAGTACTACCTAGGTTCTACTAAAAACCCATGTCAGATCCTGCGTCCCTTCCCAATACCCCATGCGTAGCTTGCGAAATGTAAACATTGAATTATGTATATTTCAATTATGTATCTATAGGTAATAATAAAAATATCTTAAGTGTTATAATATATGTTATAATACCTAAGTAGGTATGCATTCGTCGAAAAAATCACAGTGTAAACAGAAGTAAAGCACTCAGTGATACTGGCAGGTAAGGAACGTAACTCTTACGTGTATTGTAACGCGCCGCATTCACTACGGGCTGATTCAAACTAAACACGTCACGGATGTGATCACGAGGCCATAATTACTTAATTCTATACAAAATAATGGCTTCGCCGACGCAGTTACTGAAATAGAAAACGTTTGGCCAAATACTCGTGTTGAGTCGAGATTATTTTCAACCTTCATCAAAATCGCTAAAATAACTATTTGGTAGATAGTGGCGATAAGGTAATTCATGAATAAAGTAAGAATGTACCTGTGAATACAAGATTCTATTAGGGACCACCGTTATTCGTATGAGTTAAACAACAGCTCCTAGAACGTTACGCGCGAGTGTGTCGCTCGCGAGCAATCATCTCAAGCCCATCCGTACCGAGATCACTTGTGCGGTCAGTGCCCTCGGCGGAGTTCGGCCGGCAGCAGGGAGTGCCGAGCACTGCGGCGCGCGGCGACGTCGACCAGCCGCGCTCCAGCTTCCGCTGAGCACCGAACACTAGCAAATCTCCACCAGTCAACACTGACACCAAATGCGTGCACTGTACTGCGTCACTACTATGACACGGTCGCGCGAAGAGCCGCGCGAGCTTCGACTGTGCGGCCGGCGGCGTGCGCAAAGCCGCGAACCGCCAAGTCAGATTGCGGAGCGCGGGGCGAGGCGCGCGGGGCGAGGCGCGCGCGGCGAGGATAGCGCCCGCTGCGCGACGCGACCTCTCAGCTGATAACCAGCGGGCCCGGCCGTGCCCATGCACAGCTGCAGCTAGTACATGGGTGTTACAACAATAACAAAACACAGAAGCCTCTGAATACAGGCATCATAGGTAGATTTACATAATCTGATAGCCACCTAGTGGCTGTCGGCCTTCAGTCTAATTTATTTATAGGCATGAGTGAACAACTTAAATAAATACCATAAATACCTAGAAAGAAAACAGCATGCTGATGTCATCGCAGTGTGGGCCGTATCCTAAAAACTTCTAATAAAACAAAACATGTCTTACGTTTTATAATTTTTTCAGTATTTGTTAGGGTTCCATTATCAACAAGGAACCTTTATAATAATTATAGTGTCTGTCGCGCTGCACATCCACACCTCAGCTCAGCTCAACTGAAAGCGCACTTACTGAAACTTATCTAACAAGCCGGGCCTGAACCGGATCAGACGCCTCGGGGCCCCGCGCAGCGCCTTAAATAATTTTGGGTATTAGGAAAGATTTAAAAACGATAAAGGAACCCCGAGACGTTAATTGCATAGGGGCCCCGATAGGGTTGTCAACTCCTCTATCTTACTCCACTTTTCCACCAATTAAACTAATCGCGTTTAGTACAAACAAAACTCAGTTTTAGCGTATAATCGAGTTTAGATCTTCATCTTGCGTTTCACCACTGTAAACTGAACTTAGTTCATGCTTCATGCTAAACTAAGTTTCAATTCATAACGCCCATTTTTCGTCGTTTATCTCGCTTAAACGCGTTTAGCCGCTATCACTTGTCTATGTGATAATAATAACAAACAATAGTGCTGATTATTTTACATACCGATTACCGGGAACAAAAACAAAATTGCTAATCGTGTTAAAAAAGTCCTAAAAAAAAACATGTTAATCATGCAGCGCAAATCAACTATCTTTTTAAATAAATAGTGTGTACAAAACTAAACATTATTATAATTGCAATATAATTACTTCATAATTGGAAGGTATATACATTTTTCAAGTTATTTGCGTATTGTATTACCCATATTTTCTGAGCTTGTAACACTGTGAAAGATATATAATATAATATATATTTAATATACTGCTGTTTGTTGTCCCTATCTAAATAAATAAATAAGATACCAAGGCACGTTTCGTTATTACTTAAAAAGTATATTTGTAAGCGCAGTAGGTCGCTGAATTCGCTAATACATTTCGTAAATACAAAACGCGGTTACGGCAGTTTAGGGCTTTAGGTCTCCCATCATATACCTTGTTTAGGTAAACGCGCTTAAAATGATGCCGGTGAAATCGGTTTGACGTAAACCCAGATCAACAAGGATGTATTTAAACTAGTTTACGCGGAACTCAGTTTATTAAAACGTAGTTTTTATAGCGAATGGTGAAAAAGGCCATTAGTCGGACTAACATAGTAGTTCTAACATAATTACTCACATAAATATAGTATAATAATATAACGAGAAGATGAAAAAAGTAATAGGCATCAAAATGGGAGCTTAATTTCTTGAAATATTATTCTTGCTACCTTTCCTTTAAACATTACATAACACATAACATCACGCCTGTATTCCCCGAAGGGGTAGGCAAAGGTGCACATATTACAGTACACCCACATTCCGCCAGTTATGTTTTAGGTCCCAATGTAATAGAGGCGAGCCTATTACCATCAACCGGGCACATATCAGACTCCGTGCTGCTACTGAGAATTACCTAATGGAAAAACCCAATAACACTTTGCTCGACCCGGGATTCGAACCCAGGACCTCGTGCTCAGCAGTCGCGCTTAGCGACCACTAAACCAACGAGGCAGTCTTCGATCTACGAAACTTTCCTTTAACTTATATTAATATTTTTATTATCTTTGAGAATCATTTTGGAATGAATATTATTGTTTTGAATTGTATTTACTTAGAATTATAAGTCGGGTCTCTAATACAGTAGGATAGCTGTATTAGGTACTATGTTTATCGTATGAATTTCTATCGCTTGATTAAAGGGGCTCGTAGCTACGAGGCTCGTCGAGATCGACTGATCTGCGAGGTTTAGCCGTGTTGCAGCGGTCATTCTTGTGATGGTTGACCGTTTTCACATGTCGAGACCCCCCGTGCTTCGGAAGGCACGTAAAGCTGTTGGTCCTGCGCCGGATCTCACCGGACTAGGAGCACAGGTGTGTTCGCGCGCGCATCCTTGTGCACTTTAATAATTATCTCCTGCTAAGTTGGTTAGTCTCAGCTGAGATAGGCCGTCGTGACCGAAAATAGGTTAGAAGGACATTATTATTATTAAAGATACACCCACATTTCGCCAGTTATGCGCCATTAGTGAATATGTTATATTTTAAATACTCAAAACCTTTGAGGTAAAATACTAGAGACGAAAGTTCCTGGATTACACGTCTTAGTAATCAGTTGCTAAAAACGGCGAAAGAAATCATCGTGAGGAAACCGGCACATCTGAGAGGGTTTTCTACGGTGTGTAAAGCCTCTCTGACGACTGACACCAGGTTGCTTATCAACCATACGATGAGAAGAAGATTCGTCAACAAAGTCTCAGCCATTTTACAATTAGAAACATAGCGTTGTAGCGTTGTAACTAGTAACTAAGCTTTGAAGTCATTGAAGTAACGTACTTATATTCTCAGCCTATGTTTATCTCTCTTAAACCAACAGGAGTATGACGTATGCTATTTGGTATAAGTGACAGCATTATAATAGAGATTGTGATGATGATGAATTATTGATATTAACCCCAAGAAGAAATTTGTGACGCCTACTGTTATACTGAATACTGAAAAAACCTTTTTAACAAAAAAAAACCGTAAATAACTGAAAAGCAAAAAATAATAAACCTTTTTTATTTAACCTTATTTAGTAGGTAAGTTATGAAATTAATGTATTTGTCACCTGTGTGGCCTAGGGTTGCCAACCGTACTCTAAAATAGAGTATTGTCGTCTATATCATGCAGGCGTACTCTATAATCTATAACACTAATAGAGTACGCTAAAATACTCTTATTTACAAAATGTTTACTAAACTAGTGCACGTCTGTAATAATATGCAAAAATCCATAATCAGAATGAGCTCTTGATACTTATATATAAATTTCGAATTGGAATGTTTGGACTCATACAATTTCTTTAAAAGCAATGAAAAATTGTTATGTGCTGCAAAAAGTACAAAAAAATACCTTTTTAAAAGTACAAAATAAATGATACTCTTATTTGTAAGTCCGTACTCTTTATTTACCTCCTTTAAAGTCAGATATACTTTATTTCTTCTAGAAAAAGTTGGCAACCCTAGTGTGGCCATACATTACAATCAATGAGTGAACAATCATTCAGCCGCTGTTTTCCTACCCTTATGGTTAGAATTTTTTATCCAAATTTATATGGGAGGAACTTAAGTACCTTTTCCAATAAAAAATAATTATCAAAATCATACTACTCTGTAAACATTTTTGCGAGGTCATACATATATTACCTATATATACCCAGGTACGCGTTGACTTGAGAACCTCCGTAGGTTTTTCGGTGGTTAAAAATGTAACCTCAAAAGGATGAATAGGTACATAAAAATGCATGTTATTTGTGTTTTACTAGAAATATAGGTTTTAACTCTTCGTCAGTTTAGAATGCTTGTGCCCGCGAGGCTTCGATACGGTCTTTACTCTTCACACACAACACGACAGAGCCCCAAGCCCCGCCGCCCGGCACGTGTACCTATGTACCTGCGCGGCGCCGCGGGCCCAGCAGCCGGACACCCCGCCCTGCGCACTACAATACACTATGCCCTATGCCTATAGGTACCGACGTGATCACACTCTGCAACCAGAGCCCCGGAGGCGACCAGACGTTAAACCTTTAACCATTTGTCATGTCTATCTAAAATCTAAATAAAAATAAAAAAGTTAGTTTTCTAACGAACGCTGCAGAGTCGATTAAGTCTGATTACTCGCGTCTCGTCTACGTATTTAACTTATTTTTAAGACTACCGAGGAGAATTGGCGTTACGATAAAACAATGATTCGATACAACAACGTTATAGTTTCCTGTCATCATCGGAAGCACCAACGGGCACACGAGTCACTTGTTGTGGGACACTATACAATGAGCGTCCCGAGAGCGCGAGCCATGAGCCCGGAGCGGGGTCATCTCATGTGGTGGCATGCACTAGACGAGGTCGGGTCGTAGAGCGGGCGACGGTGACGCGCGACGTGTGACGCTGGGCGGTGACGCGGCGTGACGTCGCCCGCTCGGACTCGGCCGCGGTACTCACGCCGCTCCTGAACTTGAAGAACAGCGACATGAGGGCGGCGCGTCGGGCTGCGGCCGGGTCGCGCCGGCACTGCCGCGCCGCACGCCACGCAGCCGCGCCCGCCCGCCGCCTGCCACCCGCCCCCACACATTCTCCTACAGAAGGGCTACTTCGCTAACAAACCCATAATAGGTATATCAAACTAGTCGAACTATATAAATTTCAGCTACAACCTGCTTCCAATATAAGCAACATCTAATATATTATGTACATAAGTTTTAGTTAGATATATTGATATCAGTAGTAGTAGAACAACAGGCCAACACCTTTCTAAGTTCATAATACTGGACCTAAGTCATTAAAGCTCCCCGTAACTCGCTAAAGCCTTCTGCTCGTTCATGTTTGGTGGCACGTGGGCGAGCATGCGCAGCGGCGTCTGGCCCTCGAGGGTCTCCCCAGCCTCCAGCGAGTCATAACGCGACGTTTGACTCCTGCGTGGCAATGGGCGACGCGGCGCGGCGCGGCGGCGCGGTCCGACGTGCATACACTAAGCTAGCGACGATGACCTACACTGTGTCCACGCATTGGACACAGTGTATGTCTGTGGGTATGCAATACACGACTGGGCCGCGTATTTAAACACTGGTTATGTAAGGTTATAATTATAACCGACTTTTAAAAAAGGTTTTTTATTCGACTCAGTGCCTTACGGGCCCTGTACCAAAATTTGTTGGAGGCCCATATGAAGGGTAAAGATTTTTCACAAAATAACGCTTGCATGTACATTCAGTGATTCTTAGTTCAAATCCGTAATTTCGCCTTCGTGGTTTTCGATAAAAAACCTATTCGTAGCAGCACTAAGCATGTTCGATTTTTTTAGGTCCTTATCTGATTTTGTCAACAATTGCATGTTTTTAAATATTTTCTGGATTTATGCCCGGTTGATGGCAATAGGCTCGCCTCCTATTACATTGGGATCTAAAACATAACTGGCGAAAAGTGGGTGTACTATAATATATGTGAAACCCTTTTGAGAAATACAGGCGTGATGTTATGTTCCCCTTCCTACACATATAAGAAAGAACCGGTCAAGGCGCGAGTTGAAATCGCGCACTGAGGGTTCCGAACAGAATTTAAATTATGTTTATTTTTTTCACTATTTAGTTTACTGTCTATAAATATATATGTTTACTCTGTTTATTTATTTATTAAAATTATAAATATAAGTTTATATGATAATAACATTGCTATAACAAAACGATAAACCTGATTGACGAACAAACTTAACTTTGCCGTTAGTAAACTGTTACCCTAATATAAGTACATTGAAGTAGGTAGTAGATAGTTTACCAAATAAGTTATTCTTCTTTTTTATGTGATGTAACTACAAATTCACAGTTTTCAGATTTATTCCCTTTCTTACGCTGTAAGCCAATGCTTCTTGCCAAATTTCATGTTTTTATTCAATTTAGAGAGTGAAATTTGAAAAACAATCAAAATAATTAAGTACTCGTATCTTTTGATTGCGTTGAGTTAGAAGTTTAATGCTCACGGCTTCAAGGGACAGCAGAGCCGAGTATTTGATATTAATTTCAACTTTATATCTACACGCGTTTTTGAGAAAAAAGGGTTGATAGGCAGATAAGTTAATCTTAATATTTATGGGAAGTTTCTGAAATTTTGATCCTGAAGTTTTTAGATTTTTCCTTCACTTGTGCTATTAGACAATGCTTCTTGCCAAATTTTATGATTCTATGACAACGGGAAGTAACCTGTAGGTTTTGAGTGTGAAAATTGCAAAAATAAGAGTTCTTGAGAAAAAGGGGTTGACAGACAGATGAACAACGGAGTGATCCCATGAGAGTTTCGGTTTTCTTTTCGTTTCGAGGCACGGAACCCTAAAGATAAGAATGCACCGCCCCCTGTTTAACATTTATTACGAAGAATCTTAAGAAAAAAAATAGAACCGCCTTCATAAAACAGGAACTCAAAAGTGAAAAAATATATTTAAGCGAAGTGGAAGTCGGTGCCACGTCCTGTGTCATAATAGTTTTATCATTGAAACAACATTCACCAAGGCAGTTATGAGAGCATTCTCAAACCTTTTTTGTATGTATTAATTAATGAATGTTGGGATTTTTACTAAAGTAAAAAGCTGTAAAAACTAAAAATAACAGCTTTCTAGTTAGTAAAAGCTGTTATTTTTATGTTACATACAGACACTCCAATTTTATTTATGTTTATTAAATGAAAATACCTAAATAGAAGTGTTGGATACTTTATTGATTTTTTTCTCGGGAAGTTCTTAAATTTTTTTCTTACATACGTTCAGGGTCGCTGTGCCCCGGGGGCCCCGTATAATTGATACGGCGTTAGTCACGCCCCTATTTCGATCATTAATTACCGGCAGTTGTATAATGCGATATTTATCCGGCATATTGCTGTATAGAATATTATCTATTATATGTATATACCGGTTGTACTCACGTTGATATTCGCGAATGTCAGTTTCGGACTCTAACGGAGCCCTTATTCATGAGCAGGTGGTGGCAGGGTCGCGACACGAACTGCGCGCACGCGACGATGGTGGTGGTCGTGGCGGCGCCGGCGTAGGGTGCTGTATGATATAAGAATAAGAGATTTTATTTACGCAAACATAGGATGCTGCATGTGGCCGAGCGTTGGTGCCAGCGGTGTGGTTATAGTAAATTGTATAGAATACCTAAAACCTTGAGGTAATGTATAAAATATTACGTATTTTATATTGTTCCTACGTAACTACTTAAATCAACCGCCATTTGCAAAAATTATAGCATCTTCCGATAGGATTATGATGTCAGTCAAGTTAAAGAAAAAAGCAAACTGTTAAATAATTATCTCACTGTTTTAACTTTTGTTTTTAATAACTTGATTTAGTACTAAGTAGTAATACTATTATTAATGTTACCCTCTACTCTACTGATACACTATTATTACATCAATAATATTATAGTATATCAGTAGAAGATCCCCTACACCCTTATTTTGATTTTTCTATACCAATACTAGCCGATTCTTACCTAAAAACAAAACCAATACACAAACCAAACTTTTTTAAAGCCGATTATGGAAATATAATCCATCAATTAGAATTAATCGATTGGGAAAAGGAATTTAACACATGCTCAGCAGTTAATAACATGGTAAACGTTGATTAAAAAATATCATTAAATGACACAATTACTAAATCAGTGCCCTTAAAGAAGATCGCGGGTAATAAATATCCGCCGTGCTTCTCCCGAGAATTTATAATTATGTTTGTTTAAACAAAAACACAAATACCACTCCGAAATAAAGAAATACAATAACCCACTCGGATCGGATATCCTTTGATACGTTACGTGCTAAATGCAGCACTGTTAGCAGAACTTGCTACAATACACACATAACTGATCTGGAAAGTAAAGTAACAAAATGTCCTAAATTGTTTTAGTCTTTTATTAAAAACAAAAGAAAAGGTAAAGTGTATGTCTCCTGCACTAATGCCATTCAAAGACAACATTGCTTCCAATGGACAGGATATCTGCAACATATTCGCTGAGAATTTTGCACACACGTTTAATTTTTCTACGTATCTACCTGTACAAACCACTAGATCACTAACAACATCATCAGCACTTTGTAAGTTAACATTTAGTAACTCAATATCCAATACTTTATTGCATTCCATAATAGTAAATAGATGGACTTATAATAAACGTAACGTACCGATCTTTATGGACCCTGTCGGGCACAGCAAGTAGCGGAGAGAGGAAGAGAGTTAACCTAATTATTTACATTATTATAAACTTATATCTAGGTATGTAATTTGTTCTAATAAGTAGTCTCTACACTCAGACATTTATAGAGCCTTAAAAAGCCTAGATGAGAATAAAGAAGCAGGAAACGACGGCATTACACCAGTTTATATCAGACGGTGTGCAAAAGTTCTGATCTCCCCATTATCACTTATTTTTAATAAATCGATAACAGAAAGCACCTTTCCCGATCTTTGGAAGAAGGCCCTCGTAGTTCCCATACACAAATCTGGTAAAAGGAATTTCGCAGATAATTATAGACCTATATCAATCCTAGTAACATTATGAAAAATATTTGAAAAGCCCTTAACTGAACGTATAAGATGGCTCAAGAAAGCAATTTTAGAGTGGCTTAGATTGTAGAGTGTTTGGGAGATAACGAGTTCTACAGAGTGATACAGCTTATGAGAACGATTTAGTCGCTATGATATTTTACGTTTTGAATATTGTTATTGGTTTAGCATCCACCAAGCCTACTGGACTGTAGGTGGACAGTCTCAGAAGTATGGTGAGTGCGGGCTGTGCGGGGCCTGAGTGTTGACAGTACAGACAGTGTCGACCACTAATCCTACCATTCCTACCTCTACGCTACACTTGCGAGCACATGAAACAGCTCAATGAGGTATCAGGCGACACGCGCTGGCTCGCACTTCACTTAGTAGTAGGCACTAGCAACTTGGCAATGGTAGGTACGTTATGGTATTGTTATAATAAGCCATACAGTGCGCAAGTATAATAAAGGCATCAGGTAGAGTATCTATGGTCGCGTAATCACCTCACCACTCATTTGTTAGAAACTCGCGGTTATACACAATATTGATGGTCAATTAATGTTTTTCATTATTTTTAATAATATTATGTAACTATTGTACTGATACTACCACATAGGTCGAACGATCGAGTTTAAGCTGTATATTCACACGCGATCGTTTCATGGATGTTTGTAGCGTGCAATGCAAACCATTAATTACCAATGACCATACCCAACTACCCACACACTCGGATCCGCCAGTTTCTGGCACAACTCGCAAAACTATCGACTCCGGGTGTATTTCCTACTTCCATGGAGAGCAAACCATGAGTGATTAATGTTTGAATGTTGCAGGACGTACCACAACGTGCTGCAAGACCACGGTTACCATTGGTGACGTGCAGTCCTTTTTAGAAACCCGTATATTGTATTACGTTCGTTTTTAATAATTTAGTAGCAGTATAAAATAAAGCTGCGAATAAAATTAAAATCGTTTAACATAACTAAATATAATACGCACTGACGTCGCAGTCGTTCAGTTTAGTTTAACAGATAAAATATACCACATCGCATGTTTCTTACGTGCGGGTCAGGTCGGCAGAGCGCAGGCGTGTCAGTATCGACCGCCGCGCCGCCAGTCAGGTCGCCGCGAGCCGCACAATCTGCACCCGTTAATGTGAGCGATAACATTTAGTGACGGGCGCCTGCTACCGAGAGAGTCAGTACACCACCAGGACATACATGGACGACAGGCACGTGCGGGCCGCAAGTGTCCCTCCCCGGCAGGCCATTGTGACCGCGCCAGCGTCGGCCAGCTGTGAACGCGCCTGAGGATGCGCACCCGAGCGTGGTCGTGGTGGGCGGCGCTGCTGCTGGGCGCGGTGGGGGCGCGCGAGCTGGACCCGGCCGCGTGCGCGCCGCGCTTCAACGTGCAGCACGACAAAATCATCCGCACGGAGGAGTCCCGCGAGATGGGCGCGCGCTACCTGTCCGAGCTGGACGTGGGCGCGCGCCACGAGTGCCTGCGCCTCTGCTGCGAGACGGACGCTTGCGACGTGTTCGTCTACGAGGAGAAGGTGAATAATAATAATAATAATCAGCCTCGCGAGCATGCTCTCTGGTCACTGTTTCAGCCCATGCTAAATCAAGAGTTATTCTGGCTAGGATCTGAACTAGAGGGATGATGATTAAAAATTAAGGTGTACGGCAAAAACAAGGTAGGTATCTGACCTAGATATAAAAATCGATATCAATATTCTCGACTAGAAGCATTGTTCGATTTAACTATATGAACCTCACAGAGCTGGTAAGTAAATAGTATAATAACCCCGAACAGTTGAACAGTGACGTCTAGTCTGGCAGTTCTGTCGCGTCTGGCTGCAGCATGTCTGTGGTGGAGCGCCGCGCCGCTCGCGCTGGTGGCGTGCGAGGTAAGTGCGTCGCGGACCGGCACGCCGCGTTAGTTATAGTGACTTGCTGCATCGCAAGTCCTATGCACCGATCAATAATAGTAGTCGACACAATGACCAAGCCTATTATGCATACATATGTATAAGTTGCGTGGGGTGTCAATGTATAGCTAAAAACTATCACTAACACAAAATCGAACAAGAACCTAATGTACTATGTTGCCCGGAGGAGCGGAGGTTGTGGCGCAACATGAGAGAGGCGATTTAGGCTGACAGATATTAGTTGCGTTGCCCAGGTTAGGCTTGAATTTGAAGGCTACGGTACGGTACTACACGGTAGCTCAGATGGAAGAGTTGCACCACGGTTCGGCGAAAGTGGCGGGTTAGAATTCCGCTCGTGTCAATCATTTATAATTTTTTTTATTAATTTAAACAAAATTAATCAATACGTTAAGATTGTTATTAAGTCTCTCGTTACCCATATAACCAGTCGAGTGACCATTCAAGGTAAGACCAAGTTTAAAAAAAAAAAAAAAAAAGTTACTGTGTGTATATATATATATATGTGTCGGCCTACTTGCTGTAGATTGACTGCATGCCCATCGCATCACCAACACGGACCGACGAGCTGGGAGGCTTTCTACCCTTGATTTTTAGAATTATAACGCTTCGACTTTAAGAAGCGCTATCTGCAGACCCAGTCCGCGGACTGACGCCAAGATTTTTGCTACCCCGAGCTCAGCTGGGGTCAGCTGACATGGCCCACGCACAGGTAGGCCCCGGCGTAGTCCTGCAGTGGCTCCCTAACCACACCCCAGGCATTGATGATATCTAAAGGTTAACGCCAACGCTGCCTATCTTTAATAGCAACTCTTGGGCCGGCCCGTATCGGGCCTGTCACGTTGATTGCGTTTTTAATGATCCAAACTAGATCAGCTTTCTATTTTTAGGTCCCAATGTAACAGGGGGGCGAGCCTATTGCCATTAACCGGGCACAAATCCAGACTCCGTGCTGCTACTGAGAATTTCCTAATGGAAAAACCCAGTAAAACTTTGCGCGACTCGGGATTCGTACCCAGGACTTCGTGCTCAGCAGTCGCGCTTAGCAACCACTAGACCAACAAGGCAGTCAAGCTCACGCTTTTTACAATATAAATTAGGTATTAGTTGCTAAAAACCGTGAATAAAAACCTCGTGAGGAAACCGGCACACCTGAGAGATTTTCCATGGTGTAAAGCCATGTCAGAGGCAGTTTAAACTGTGACTCCATGCAGGTTGTTCTTCAACCATACGATAAGAAGCAGACAAATTAACGCTACGTCGCTAACGTCAGAGCATTATTTATTTGGGATAAACTAACAGTTACACATTATACCGACGAGTCCTGGCTGTAAGTAGTGAAGCGCGACCGACTGCTTCCAGGGCCCCGGCAGCTGCTACCTGTTCAACTGCGGGCCACCCGAGGATTTCCGCTGCAAGTTCACAGCGCACAGTAACTTCAGCAGCGGCGTGCTGGCCATTAGCAGGCGCCTGGCCGAGCTGCAGGACCAAGAGCGCCTGGCGCACCATGAGCAGGAGCTTGCCAACCTGCGGTGAGTCCTGCTCAGTACACATTGTCAACAGCTGCTTGTACCACAAATGTCAGAAGTTATCAGAGAGGATAACAAACTGACAATATCGTAGTGGTTTTGACGCGGAGGTACTGATGACGTCATCACATGATTCATACATTCTTTACAAACCCTATGTGAACTCTTTGGCAACGTGAGCTATCTTTTTATTTCACTCTCTTCTGCTGGAAAATTCTCGTAATATAGTCTCGTAATAATAGTTTCGGTATTCTCTGTTGATCCTAAACGGAACGTATTTGTACGAAAGTATGGTCATGGTTTAGTATTAGCTGTGTGACTGGCTATGAATATTTATGAATATATATGGTATATGAATTAAGTTTGATCTTATAATAAATTACCTACCTATAAGTTTTGTAGTAGGCCTGAACGAAAACAATAATACGTCGAGACAAAGAATGATGAGAAAATATGTCGTTGGAATGATCTGATGTCACTACTTGTTAACTGTTATCCTTTAAATAAGGATAACATGTGTTCGTGAGACATATGTGGGCCTTTCCATCAGTTATAATGTCCACTCGGTACAGGAGCGGCACGAGCAGCACGGCCAGCACGAGCACGGCGACGACAGCGGCACCTGCGCCGCCGCCGCGTCCCACTCCGCCAGCGCCGGCGCCGCTGGCTGTGGAGCGAACACCCTGTATGTATACTTATTACACCTGTGAAGTTCACCCAAAGTCTCTGGACATATTAGTATGTATACATAAAGCTCGTAAACATTGATTAGTCAGCAGTAGCGCTGTACTTCATCTCATACCAGATTTCTGTCACTTTCGATGTAGTGTCTTTCAGGCTGCAATAATTGACGTGACGATATTACGTTATGGTGCCGTCGCCGTCACCGCGCCGTCCACGACCTTTTTACAGTGCAAAGTAAGAACGATTAATATAAGAGTAGCTAGACGACATTCTGCCAAATCTTAGGCAGAGTTGAGAGTTGTAACATGTTCATAGAACTGCAATAACTGGATGCCTATCCAATGTTTATTAAAGAGAGCTTAGGCCTACCTACGGAATAGAACCAGGTAATAGAACATTTGGAACAGGTACTTCGTGTAACAAACAAGTTTTAGAGATAGCGTCACCTAGGTGTAGGTACCCATGTTTAACCAACTTCAAAATTCGCCTGTAATGTAGGTATGTATTATTTCACTATTATTTCACTTCACTTTACCTGGCGATGTTGAAGTCGACGCAAATCACAATTTAATTACCTACCAAAATTGCTCTCATAATATATTATTTACATTATTGCTTTGTATTTCTCAAGTTCTCAAGAACAGGTAAAAAAGGAAATTGATAACCTGCGGAGTGACTGCGCCGCTGGCTTCGACAACATCCCAGCTAATGTCCTTGAGCAGTCCAGCTCCACCCTATCAATTCCCATAACACATATCTGTAACCGCGCAATAGGGAATATGCATGTGATTCAAATTTGAGGTACTTACATATTTTTTTGAATAATCTCTTTTGCAAACCTATACCAATATCTTTTTTAGATAATCTCGATTTGATTTCAAAAATAATTATTAAAAAGTGCTATAAATGAGCGGAAATCATAAAGTAGTTCAAACTTAACGCTAGCTGTCATGAGTTATGTGACGTCAAATAACACGATATCGAAAGTGTATTTTACATTTAGGTACTTTAATACTAAACTTATGTTGGTTTTATGTTATTTATCGTGCTATGATAGTTGTAAAATACAAAACGTTAATAAATGATGAAGCACAATAACTTTATAGCTATTTGATAGATGTTTGATATTTAAACTTTTAGGTTATGCCCGCCAAAATAGCGGTTCAAAGTTTATAGCCCTTATTTGAATAATATTTATAATTATTTTTTAAATTTTCGTTACTTGGAGCTGTTTTTTTTTTCTTTGTTTGGAAACGTCGCCCCACACTAGGAATTTCTTCTGTGCCGTGGGTGCGTTTCACAAACATGAAATATCACATACACAAACACCCAGACTCGGGACAAACATCTGTGGTACGCCCAAAATTTTGCCCCGTGCGGGAATCGAACCCGCAACCCTTAGCGCAGCAGTGCAATCGCTTAGCCATTGCGCTAATCGGATCGTCGAAAGGTTTGGTTTTATAATTATAATAATGATGTAAGGTATAGTATAAAAAAATATATGCATATTCCCTACTAACTCTGACACTTTCCCTAATGCTTTCAAAAGGGATGTTGTTCACCCCATTTTCAAAAGTGGGGACAGCCCAGCAATGTCACCAACTATCGAGAGATCTCAGTATTAAGCTCCCTGTCTAAAATAATAGAAAGAATACTCAATAAGTGTCTTACCTTGCAAAATATAAATTCCTAGCAGACAGACAACCAATATGGCTTCAGAAGTTCAATAGTCCCAAGTATGAAATACCCCGGAGTCTTTATTGATGAGCATCTCAGTCGGCGCCCACACACGCAAGCACTGTTTACAAGGATTAGGAAATTAATATAATATATTCAAGGAACAGAGACACTCAGCTGAGCGTGAAACCTTATTCCTTGGCTATCAAAGTCTGTGTGTGTCTAATGGTTTCTATCATTTACGCGAATATTAGACATTGAAATAAAACTAGGTTTACGGATTTTATCGCGGTTTTTTTAATTGGTTGTAGGTCCCGACGTTTCGAATCCTTTACAGCATTCATGGTCACGGGCAGACTGGGGTGTTAAACGTCTAATTGGAACAATTACTGTCAATTTCCTTACATTAACAAGCGTAAAACTGCAAGACCGAATGACACAGTCAGCTCATTTTGCATAAATTTGATTGTTAATAATAATTAAAATGTAAGGTAATTGATAGTAATTGTTCAAATTAGACGTTTAACATCTCAGTCTGCCCGTGACCATGAATGCTGTAAAGGATTCGAAACGTCGGGACCAAAAATCAAATAAACACCGCGATAAAATCCGTAGACCTAGTTCTGTGTGTGGCTGTTCACACTTACTGTATTTCTACCTGGGGAGGTACCTTTTTTTTTTTATGGGACAAGCCCACCACTCATGCCCATCATTGCAACTCCTGTAAGCCAGGATCTACAATGATAACCGTTGAGAACCATCGAGGCAATGAAGCTCGAGGCGTCCCAGAGAAATGACTCGACTGTCTTGGAACCCGCAACGAAATTAATCATAAAAGAATATATAGGAGGAGTAGGAATATAAATTTAGTCCGACTTCCCTCCATAGCAAGCGGGAGACACAAAGATTAATATGCCAAAAGCATAATAAATATGGGATCCACAACTGAGATAAGCCCAGTCGCTAAGCACCACGGGTATAAAAGTTAAAAACTACTGGGTCCTAATTGTTATTTTGATTCCAATAGAAGGTATGGCAAAAACGTCTGAAAGCACGGAAATTTGATCTGGTCGCAACAAGGTCCTCATAATAAATTACACCGGATGTAACATATATGCTGTCTAACAAGGTATTACGTTCATTCTGCCATAGACCACACTCCCACAGGATATGATGTGCTGTTTGCTCGTATTCACAATCTGGCGTTGAGCAGTGGCACAGAGGTGAAGCAACAAGCTTGAAAGAGAAGAGCTTACCCCTAAAGTTACCATGACCCGTCAAGAACTGAGCCACGCAATGATCCACCTCCAACCAAGTCTTTTCCAGGCGCTCACGAACGGATGGAAAATACTGGTAAAGGTGGCGGCCCTTGATAGATGTATCCCACCTAGATTGCCATTCGTCCAATAGCTCGTTATACACCTCGATTTGGGATTTAAATAACCTGATAATTTTAACGCGGTCCCGTTGTGTTAGAAATTCGGTGTTCATACCCTCTCGAGTGGAGAAGTACATCGCGGCACGTCTTTGTATTTCGAGATCGACAGGTAGCACGCCCGCTAGTACCGGCAGAGCTTCAGTACTGACCGTCCGATAGGCTTTACATAAGAATATCAACGCTAACCGTTGACTTTGAAGCAACTTACGCCTTGCCGCGCCTATTGTGGCTCTATCAGCCCAAACTGGTGAACCGTAGCATATGCATCCTAAGTAAGTTGCCCCGTAGATGGTTTTTAGAGTGTTAACGAGAGACCCCAAGTTGACGTTGATATTCGTGTTAAAGCATAAAAGTTCTTTTTTGCTTTTTCACCGACGGTTTTAATATGTTCGATAAAAGTAAAATTTCTCTCTAGCACAAGACCAAGATAACACACGGATTCCCTTTTTTTAATGGTTACGTTATTAAACTTAATAGAGGGTGACGATTTGAGATTTCCTTTTAAAAGTAATTGAAAGGTTTTATGTGGAGCAAAATTAAGACGATTCCGCTCACCCCATTGAGAAACTAATCGTAAACACGTATCGGCTAGATTTTCAAGTCCGGCTCTTGTATTAGATTGTATGAGGTGAAGGCCATCGTCCGCATAGCCTGTAAGTGAACAGCCGCAAGGAAGTGGTATCGCGAGAAAGTCATCAAATCCTATATTCCATAAATATGGACCTAGAACTGATCCCTGAGGACATCCCATTGTCAGTTCCTTCGACAGCGAATGATGGCCAAGTTTTAGTTTAGCTGATCCATGTGAAAAGTACGAGTAAATAATACTATAGATGTTGTTGTAACACCCACGCGCCTTTAACTTGAGTAGTAGCATTGGCCACCATGCATTATCGCTGGCTTAAACCTACCTTATTCAAGTCGAACGAGCTCAAAGAACTATCCTGAAAGTTATGCAGTTCAAACGTAGAGCTTACCCTACCGCCCTGCTATACTCCGAATCTAAACTCCTTACCGTTGGTCAACTCTTCATTCTACGCGCTGTATTGCGACGTCACTCTCAGCTTCATCTCGATGAAAAAGTTTTGAGTAGACGAAAAAGTCTTCCGGTTTGCAACCCTATTCCGTGTCGTACCACATTTGCAAGCCGCCAATTTGATTTACTCAGTGTCCGAATTTATCATAGAATTCACCGTCTTCTCAATGTGTATAGTTTGAGCAAACAAAAACTAATAAGTATGCTTACTACCTTTCTGCAAAAGTTGCCGTATGATAGCATCGAACAAATTCTTGTAATATTAACTTAATTATTACCAACACCCACACTTACACACACTCACATACACCCCTTACACTACCTTATTTCTTTTACTTTGAATTTACTCATCTGAAATCGCCTTTTGTTAACGGTGTATTGTGCTAGTACGCCCTGACGTTTTACTTGGGGAGACCTGGTGTCCTGTAACACAGGCCTCTGGCCTAGCTAAGGCAGTCTCCCACAATATCGTAATTATTGCTAACAACAGCATAATACCTTCGCTTGTAACATTCCAAATATTGTGGTGCAGAAATAAAAGTATATTATTATTATTCTAATTTTGTTGTGTCAGTGTATTTTGCACGTCGTAAGTTTCTACGCGGACTTGAATGGAAGTTCCATGTCGTCTGAGGTGAACTGGACACAAGTTTTTATTTTTATGCATTGCTAATGAGCGCGAGGTCATCGCTCCGGCGCGCGACGCCCGCTTCTCTCGCCTCACACGGAGGCATAGTTCCCGAAGTCCCGATCCCGGCATACGCCCTGTCAGCTAGTTCAACTCCCGCCGCGTCACGTACATGCTCCTCAAGTTCTCACCGAGTGACTTCTAATTAATTGTCTTCAATGTTCCGAATCATTCATTTCACGTTGCAGGTTGTGGGAGGTCAAGCGTAGCGCCGTTACGTTCAGCGCGCGTGGTGTCGGTGTCGGCAGGGATCGTTGCCTCCTCGCCCACTCATGACCTCTCACAACACAATGATTAAAGTGACGTATTTATCAACCGTAACTGCGACGGTCAGGGTGACGTCACTGTAATATAATATTATCCTTAAATTGTAATTAGTGTCGCAGTAAAAAGCTTCAGCTCCAAAGCTCTGGAAGTGTTTTGTGTCGCCGCTGGTGCTTGCTATGAATGGATTTCAAAATAAAGTTACCTAGTTACTACCGTGAAATTAGACAAAAGCTGGTCGTCATGGGCCTGATTCTATGAGTACCATAGGTAATAGGTACATCATCATCTGTCAGGAGATCGGGTACTAAACGCTGATTAGACACAAATGTATAGGAGTGTTGCCAGAGCCGTCTTAACCACATTAGGCGCCGGGGTGCGAGAATTAGACGGCGCCCACCTTACAAACAAACCCAAATAGTTTTGTGCTAAATGAGTGTGTATGGTACACCCACCCGTTATGTTATAGGTCCCAATGAAATTATGGGTGAGCCTATTGCCATAAAACCAGCACAAATCCATACTTCGTGCTGCTACTGAGAATTACCCAATAACACTTTGCCCGACCCGGGAACACGCGCTCTGCAGTCGCGCTTAGCGACCACTAGCAAACTATACGTATTGTTAGCTATATTTTTATTTTTGATGGTTGTTAGGTAGGTACTGATAGAGGACTCGGCCGAGTCCCGTACCTCCGATGCCTGCAACATTAAGGGCGAATTGTGTTCTATTCGTCCAGATTCTTAATAAACGTAGCCGTAAGGAAGACTCTTTGTGCACGCGCACCATCACCATAATTAGTAGATTAAGCTGAATCGGTTGTTGCAGCGTCCCGCTGCAGCCGCTACCAGTTCGAGTGCCGGCGCGGCGGCGAGTGCATCGCGGTGTACAACGCCTGCGACGGTGTGGCGCAGTGCGCGGACGGCAGCGACGAGGCGCCGGAGCTGGGCTGCCCGGCCGCGCCCCGCCCGCCCGCGCCGCCCGCCACCTCCCCCGCGCCGCCCGCCCGCGCTACCGCGCCGCCCCTGCTCAAACCGCTGCAGGTGCTCGCCACCCACAAGCCTCAATTTTTCAGAGCTTATTGCCAAATCTGTATCATATCATTCTTGCATCATATAAAACTAGAGAACACACGTTGTGCGGTACCTGACCGGAGATCTTGTTCTTAAAACTTAAAAAAAAATAAAAGCCGCCTTCAAAAAACACGCTACTTAAAAGTGTTCAATAATATTTTATTCACTTCACTTTACATACTCCAAGTTAAAGGTTTTTATGCTTTTATTAAAAAAATGTATTTCACACTCTTTAGCAGCACGGAGTCTAGATTTGTGCCCAGTTGATGGCAATAGGCTCGCCCCCTATTACATTGGGACCTAAAAACATAACTGGCTAAATGTATATGCGCACCTCTGCTTACCCCTTCGGGGAATACATGTTATGTCAAACCTCCTTTTTTGAAGTCGGTTAAAAAGTCTTTAATTTCAACCAAACTATTGGAGAGTATTTACTAAACCTGCAATTTACACAAGACGGTCCCCAATGTCCTTCATGAAGGTTTTTAACATTTGCGGGATAAAAGTGTCGTTACTTCAAGTCACCTTCAAGTAGAGAAATGTAATGCCACTATTTTCCCGCAAACGTTAAGCTTCATGTACCTAAAACATGCTACGATGCTCGACCCGATCTAGAAAATAAAAACATAACATCACGCCTGTATTCCCCGAAGGTGTAGGCAGAGGTGCGCATATAGTACACCCACATTTCGCCAGTTATGTTTTGCGGTCCCAATGCCCGATCTAGAAATTCTGTAATATTACCGTTTGACGTATTAATGACGTTGACGCGCAGGAGAGCGTGGACGCGCCTGCCGACGGGGTGCCGGGTGACAGCGGCACGCTCCCCGAGCGCTGGCCGCACCGCCTCACGCAGGCGCAGCCGCAGCACCGGTACAACGGTGAGCTACCACTGCAGGGCGACCATACAGCCGGCCAGCGTCACGCTCGCCCGCACCCAGACGCTGGCTCTTGTCGTTGTGGATGGTTTAAAATATAGTATAGATACTCTAGATCCATTCGGCGTATGTATATTGTGTTTGGATCTCGTAGTTTCCAGAATTAATTCCTAGTGAATGACGGTATGTTGGCAGAGGGTCCGGCCAGCTCGCATATCTTTAGCCATAAGGGCGGGCTGCTGCAGGAGCCGGAGGGCGGAGTGCAGTTCCCCCCCTTCGAGCCGCCCTGGCCGCGCCGCGCCTGGCCACAGCAGCAGCAGCCCAGTGGTAAAGTGTTCTCTCAGTACAATCTTATCCCCACATAACTATGTGGCAGTATCAGTTTATAGGACATGACCAGGTTTCCATTGACAATCAGGAGCTAATGTCAACATAGCGCTACAAATAGATTTTTATTTTTTGTATTTCTTATTATAGGCATATTATGTATAATAAATACTAATAATTATATTAATAAATACTGATAATAATAATTCGTATTTGTGCCACATATACTACAGGGACTTAAGTGCATTCTAATTGACTATACGTGGCTTTTCGGGACGTTCGTTCGCGACAAATACAGTTGTTTTAGCTTAATTTAAAAATATAAACTTAATTACCTACTTTAACAAAAATATTTCAAATTAATACATCAAGTGGATACGACTGCTCGTGCTCGCGCAACTTACTTAAGCGTAAGCCATGAAAATCTCAACCAGCTCAAATATGGCTCCCGACTGTTAAAGTCACTAAGTTATAATTATTATACCTTAACCAACCTTAATTTAACGTACTTAATTGGAGACTTGTTTATTTCTTCTCAGTTTTTTAGCAATCGGGAGTTTTATTTTACAAATTACTTTTGTTTCTATTATGAATTACATAATCAATTAAGGTTTTAAATCAGTTCTTATGTTATGGTATAGTTACAAGCTTTGATAATTATTTATAAACGTCGTTACACCTGCTAATTGCTATTTTGAGGTAAAGACACACAATGTAAACAGATTAGTTTCCGTGTGACGAGTTGAGGACACTCGTTACATTGTATAGAGTCTTGTTGTTGTGTCGTAGTGTAGTTTCTGAAGTTTTTGTTATTAATCTTCAATGGTGGGTGCGTGGTCGGATAATAATAAGTGTCATATTGAACTAGGCATGGAGAGCATGTCAGGCGAGCGCGGCTGGGGCGGCGCGTACTGGGCGGAGCCCGACCCGCGCCGCGCTTGGCCTGTGCCGCGCCAAGACCAGGTAACCCCGCTGCCACTGACCTGCTGCCGCTGTGAGACCGGCTGCATCGCTTTCAATGTGCTATACTTCAGCAGATACCGGTGTACGTCCCGCCGAAGACGATGCCGGAGATCCCTGTGATGTACTCGAGCCAGCAGCAGACGCTGCGCGACAGCCCTAAGAAGGGATTCGAGTTGCTGAAGAAGGAAGGCACGGAGCCTTCGCGGCCGCCGGACGTTGACCCGCGCGAGGAGAGGCCCCCCGCAGCGCCCGCCGCGCCCAACACCACCACCGGCAGGCCCGGCCAGGACAAGGTGCGCGCTGCGTCCTGACAGGATTTCACAGAGTGGCAGTGCAGTCCCTGCTACAATAAGTCCTTGCAGATCGACTGATCGATGTGTTACATAGGGTAGTGACGAGTCCCATAGCTGATTAAATAAAAAAATTTAAAACCTTCTTAAATAAAGAACGAAAATGATATTATACATTTTGTTACTTGTGGAAACTGGAGAAACACGTACCCCGTCGTTGGGAGCCGACAGGGTTATGTGGGACTCCTCACCGTGAACCGAACAGGCTTATCCACAAGGGTATACCCACATAAAACCACACATGCCTGCTGGCGCCTATGATGGCGGGGAGGCGGGATCGCCATTATCACTCTACCGCCAACCCCGCCGGCGCTGTACGCCTTGAAAAGACCTTCGGCTTCAGTGCGGCCCAGAGGATGAACGGCGCAGCAGGTCTCCCAACCCTTTCTCCTCAAGCCTCCGCACAGCGAGGAGTCGGCTAGTCTAACCCCTAACCGTCTTCTAATTTTGCGCAGCGCTTGTTGTAGCGCGCGCCCTTGGAATCGACTTCCACTTCGCTTATGTAAACTGAAGTGAATAAAATATTAATTTTCACTTTTGAGTTGATGATGTTTTTTGAAGGTTTTAAATTTTTAATTTCACTATTTTTAGTGACTTTTGTAGTCTAGTCTTACAAAAATCCTTTCAAACTATACGAGTTATTTAATCTAGGAAAGTGGTAGGACCCCCGTCAATTTATGGTTATTTTATTTATTTAAAAACCGGCCAAGTGCTAGTCGGACTCCGTATTTTCTGTATCATACCATAGGTAGGTACAGAAATTTCATATTGTAAGCTGATTTTAGTTTCTCTTGTCCTGGTGTCTCTCTGTGACCATAGAGTCTGGCTGTAACCAAATCTTGCAACAATACCCGCCGCAGCGTCCTCACAACAGTTTATAAACTAAATATAAAAATATTTTAACAGAAATACATAATCTGTAAAAATTTCAATTGTTTAGCTATCGCGGTTCTTGAGATACAGTCTGGTGACGGAGGGACGGACAGACAGCGAAGTCTTAGTAATAGGGTCCTACGTTTACCTTTTGGGTACGGAATCCTAAAAAGTACCCTAAGTACATACCGGAGATCCGTTCCATATCCCCGAATTTCAACATCAGGTCATGACAAAATGTCTATGTGACCAATCGCAAAGTACCTAAATGACGGACCTTTCACATGAAAAAAGATTTTTTCAAATCGGTTTAAAAATGACGGAGTTGAGTGAACGGGCCTACATAAAAAATAGGTTCCAACGAGTTGAGAACCTCCTCCTTTTCTTGAAGTCGGTTAATAATGTATAACATGGATACAACCGTAGAGCTGCTGGCCCTACCTTCCGTTGGTTCTTATGAATAATATGTTATTGATGTGACGCGTACACGCAGGTGGTTTCGGTAAGCAAGTCCGCAGAGAGCGCGGACAGGAAGGTGATGTCAGCGGCGCACGAGCACTACCGCGCGGCCGACGAGCACGACGGGCTCAGCGAGCATCCGTCCTCCGCCATGATGCTGCTCATCTTAGGTACGTCTGGGAACTAGCACGGCTTACAGACCTCGACCGCCTGGGCCGGCCCGGAGTGATGTGTGCGGCTCTGTGCAGGTCTGTCCATGATGACGGCGATAGCGGCGCTGCTGGTGCTGCGCACGCGCGCGGCGCGGCGGCGGCGGGGGCGCGGCCGCTCGCCCTTCGCGCACGACGCTGACTACCTGGTGAACGGGATGTACCTGTAGGAGGGGGTGGGATGGGGAGGGGAGGATATTTCTACAAGAAGTCAAATATATTTTCAATAATTGCCTGTTTTTGCTGGACTTATGCTGTCACGGCAAATGTAAATGTCTCATAACATGTCATTCATAGATTAATGATTATATTAAATGATACAAATACCATAGATAGGTCGATATAGCAGCGTCTGATGTAGGTAGGTACTTTCACATCAGTGTTGTGGAGCTGTACGAATGATAGTAAGTTTCCGTTGCCTAGCCTGAGTTTAGATCAATGTACCTACATTGTACAGTATCAGTACCTATCTCAATAAACGTTATACTGTTGCCGGTGTGTCTCACTCTATTGGCCCTCTATGACACGGCGGCCGGCGCGGCGACCGGCGCGCTCCTCGTCGACGGTGGAAACATAAATAAAACAGTGTATTAGATCAACACTTTAATAATCACATTGATATTTCATATTTAAACACTAAACTACACCGGCCTGGCCGTCTTCACTGCCTATTTATTGATAATGTTCAAATTGACAACAATCACTTATCACAAACGTAAACAAGATTAATGTTGGTGGAAGTGTTTCTGCGACTCTAGCGCACGCGCACACCACACCAATAAACAAGTGCTCGCGTCCGCGCGAGGTATCGTGGCATTTCACATGGCTCTTTGTGTTCGCTATTAAGTTTTTGTTGTATTTGGAGAGATATACCTATGACGTACACGCAAACCTGCAAATACAGGGAAATGCGACCATCCACAAAGGGCAGCTAAATAACAAACTTTTGGCAGCAAAAGGCAATGTGCCCTAGTCGACGGCGTGTGAATATGGCCATCGTGGAGACGCGTTTACTTGCGTACCGTACCTTTGATGTGCTCCAAAAAACCGACAGGAGCACGATAACATATATTTGGTATTGGCCATATTTGTGAAATAGACAAGAACCATATTTCGTCAAATGTCATTGTTCACACCCGGTGGTCATTTGCTAAACACGCAACTACAAATAGTCATGTGAAGTGCCACCGGTACGCTAAACATAGCCTGCATCAATAACACGCGACTCTCATCACCTATAATTACCTAATTTAGTTAACTTTAACGCATTGATTGTGATCACATATAAGTTTAGGCACTGCTTCAGCGAATTGATAAATTTAATTTAACTAACATTATACTATACCAGCATACATAGAATATACTTGTATGGAATGGAATACAACACAACCTAATTCTTTATTTTTTCTTTAATACCCAATCTATCGTTCCTGGGGAGCTAGCCGTACCGATATGATATACAATGATGGGTACCCATGACAAACACCCTACCTTATAAGTACTGAAGGCCCACCCTACACAAAGCTCCTTCATTCTGCTACACTCGCCCTTCCCCCCCAGATTGGTCCTACCTTCTCTTAACGTCACACGACGCTCGTCGTTGGTGTTCGGGAGGACCTTCTGTGCTCTTTGACATCATCGCTGTTATGGTGTTGCATGCCACAACGCTGGTTACGGATAAACGAGTCATATGGATACGTCAGATCTTATGAAGTAAAAGTAACTGAGCCAACAAACACATTAGACATCTGCCGGTCGAACCATGCGGAGGCCGGAGCCGTATTATGCATAAACTTACTTTAATATAACACTGGGAAACATATTGCACACATACATAATAGTGAAGCTTCAGCGTGACGGTCGGGCAGCCCGACGTCTAGCTGAAGCTGAGGGCACCGCTCAGGCACACGGGCGAGGAGGTCCAATTACTTATAATAGATAAACATTTAAACAAAAGAAAGAAAAACTATACATACAACTGAATTAAGAACCTCCTTATTTGAAGTCGGTTAAAAATATAAGTCAACTTGTAATCCAAATATTAAGTACCAGTTGAAAAATAAAGATGGTATCTGCTGTCACAATTTAAGATATTAAGTTAATGCTCATTTAGGAAATGATACGCTGCAACTAAATGAACTAAATTGTACAACTAGCTAGGAATGCCTGTTCAAAAATACTGTACAATTTAAATGTCATTAGCTCGCGTCACTATAGGAATATCTCCAATGCCAGCTCATCGGAGACATTCTTAGCGGCCGAAGCGACTCTCAACCCAACAAGATCGTAAGTTACATCTACACGACCGAGAGCTGTGGCCTGCGACTATACAGTGTGCAGCTCGGCCAGACCGCGGGCCGGCGCCGCTCTGCAGGACACAGACTGCGACAAGGAAGCCCGACAATGCCGCGGTCGACCAGGTTACTTCTACACGGTACCAATCAAAGAACAGTTTTGGAGATGGTTTTAGTGATAGGTAGGTATCTACTCGTGTGTGATGGTAGATACGTGTACAGGGCAATGTAGTGGACAAACAACAAACTCCTCCGCCTAACATTTAAACATATATCAATTTAAAAAAATAACAGATATGCGATGCCAACAACTGACTCGTAACACCTCACAGAGAGATCGTTCCTCCTGAATGAGACCACCAACAGGTACGACACAGGGAGTGGACTTATCCGGCCCTGCATAGACATGTCCGCCACACACGACACGGACACAGGAAATTCAAGACGTATTGATGCGGTCAACATTTAAATGAAGAAGCTTTTAATAACAGCGTAGTACATAAGAAGTGTACCGTGCACCGGACAGGATACTAAGGACAGTTAACGGAGCTAAACCAATAAATGCATTGATTTCTACTCGTGGCTGAGATAGTATCAAGTAGCACGGACCGCAGGCGACCGCGCGCAACAGTTCTACTGAATACATGAAGGTCATAGCTTTTGTCTACTTTGCTTTAACATTTTCAAACCAGTCTTGATCATACTGTATAACTGCAGTGAAAGAATATTTAGATTCTTTTTATAAAAATATTAGACAAACATTTGTTATAATAACTCTGTAGTTATTCTAACAAATGTTTAGTTGTAGTACGTTTATTATATTCAGGATCTGTATCCTGAATATAATAACCTAAATTTTGTACACTTAGCAAATTTTAAAAAAATATTGTTATTAATTGAATGTCTTCGACAATGATACTACCTACTGTGTACCTACATTTAATAATGTAACACAATAAAAATGAAAATCTACTTTCATAGACATAGGGTATTCAATTTTTATGTGTTAGCGTTTTTCCGGATATTTCATCTGTCAGCTATTACTATACACAAAAAAGTCACCGGAGTTAACATATTTTTTTTTTTACGAAAAATGTATATGGATTTGGTATGAAAAATCCGATGATGTCTGAAACTGTCAGGAAAACCGTAATATCCTCACAGATGGTTATAGACCTAATTATTTATGATTTTTTGACATCCATACTAATATTATAAATGTGAAAGTAACTCTGTCTGTCGGTGTTACGCCTTCACGACTAAAACGTTGGGGTTTTGATGAAATTTGGCATGTAGAAAGTTTAAAACCCGAGAAAGGACTACTTAACGCGGGTGAAGCCGGGCAAACACTAGTAAGTCATATAACTGTTACTCAATTTTTTTAAGACCAAAGTTAGCCCCATCGGTTCAGCCGTTGTCGAGTTTTAGCGAGACTAAAGAACCGCAATTCATTTTTATATACTTCATTCATTTATCAAGAAAATTGTTTAACACTAAAATATGTCTCAAAACAAGTCATTTGAGGCCATTACCAAACTTTGCACACAGATAAACTACTAAATAAAAATTTAGTCTAATAATAGTGATTTCCAATTTCGCGCAACGTTACCGTCTAGGTATGGACTACATTAATGTTTCTTGTAAATACTCTAATTAGTCAATAGTGATTTTCGTCCTGTTTCCTGAATTTATCAATGACTCGGAGGGATTTCTACCACCTCTGTGATGCAGCTCGTAGGAATCTTCGACAAACTTGTTTCAGAGTTACCCGCTCTTCGACACGAAGGGTTACGAAGGCTATAAAGGGTGTACCCTTGTACACCCTTTATAGCAGAACCTTTTACATCATAATTTTATTTTGCATAACAACTGATAGCATAAACCTTTTTTCGCAGAAGAGCAAACGTAGTACAACAAGTTGATGTCTAATGCGACCAGTTACTCTGGCATTTTGGTCACCATACTAACCTAACCTACCTTAATAATGAACCGCACGGCCGTTTAAATATATTTTTAGTATGTCTAATAAAATTATTCCAATTGAAATCCTGTGATCTTCGTAGTATGCCAAGTCAAATTACGCCAAATAATCTGCGCACTAAATAAACGTTATGCTAAACGAAATTATGCAAAATTGTAACTTTGCGAAATAAAATTCTGCCGTCTTAAAAGTATGTCATTTTAAATTCGGACATAAAACATTAGGCCAAAAAATTATCATTGAAAATATTTTTATGTCTTAAAAATGTTCGTTCAAAGTTAATGTCAAGTGAGTTATGCCAAATAGGTTTCTGCCAGATAGAGGGCACCCCGAAGGGCATCGTCTAGTGGGATATTACTTCGTAAAACAATTCCTCATGATTGCATTTTCAGAGATAATCGGATTTTTATACTAGTTCCATTAAAAATATTCATGTATTTTGTGCATACTTAACCCGGATGACATTTTTGAGAATAGGAATAACTAACAGAAGCATTATCAGTTAAAAAAATCCACACTTAAAAATATAATACCCCACTACCAAAGTCGATTTTCGGCACATCGTGCGGCGTCTCACGAGAACCAGACCTGAGACACTTGAACATCGTAACGCACCAACCTGTTGAGCATTATACATACGTTATATAATGAAGAAGAACGCGCCACACGTCGCGAGTACATCGTGACGCCGAGGAACATGTTCCAGTACAACTTACTGCTTCCGCATACGATATATATATGTACTATATACACAAGTATAGGAATAAAGATCAAAGGCACTGGGGGCAGGGGCGGACGCGGGGGGCGGGGCGTCACAGGCGGCGCGGGCGGTGCGCGAGCTGGCAGTTCTCCACGTACAGCTCCTTGACCAGCAGGTCGGCCGCGGCCAGGCGGGCCAGCAGGCGCCGCGCCGCCGCCTCGGCCCGCGCCGTGCGCGCGCGCAGCTCCCGCGCCTCCCGCTCGGGCCGCGCCGCGCTGCCGCCCGGCTCGGGGGAGCGCCGCCGCTCCAGCGCCTCCACGCGCGCGGCCAGGCGCGCCGCCTCGTCCGCGCGCGCCGCCAGCTCGGCCTCCTTGTCGCGGCGGTAGCGCGCGAACTCCTCGTCGAGGTCGGTGAACTGCGCCTCGAGGCTGTGGCGCTCGTCGATGGTGGGCAGCGAAGGCGCAGGCGCGAACTGTCGCTCGTACTCGGAGATCTTAGTCACGAGCTCGGCGAGCCGCTCGTCGCCCAGGCGCTGCTCCTCGCCGAACGCGTCGCGCTCCTCCTCCAGCTTGCCGCTCCAGTACTCCTCGCACTTGTCGTACTCGGTCTTCATCTGTTCGAGGCTAGTCTCGAGATCTCTGGAAAAAGCATCCGAAACCATAAATTCGACTATAAAGTACAATTATAATTCGAGCAGACGTGCTGACAAGCTTACTAACTTTACAAGACCGTTGAGCTTTTGTTTCTCTTCCTCGTGTTTCTGCTGAGCATCTAGTAAAGCCTTGCGCAGAGTGTCAGCGTCGGTCTGAGCATCGGTCTGCGCGTCGGTCTGAGCGTCGGTCTGCGCAGCGCAGTCGGCCGCTCGGCTGCCCGGCGGGCCCCGCAGCCTGAGCTGCGCGCGGCGCACTGCGGCGGCGAGCGCGCAGCACGACGGGCAGCCGGCCTCCTGGACCTCGGGGAGATTGTCTATGCTGCTGAGAATCTCTCTAAGTGTTGTCACAGCTTCCACGTGACCGACTATCCTTTGGTCTATGCTCACGGGGGAAGAATCGCATTCCTGTACATGAAACAAGATCAATGTAGTTGCAAGTTCAAGTTTTAGTTTAGATTAAATGTCGCGGTAGTCTAGTGGGTCACAGACCGAATTCGTATGGACAAGTTTGCAGGTTTAACCCAGAAAAGTGTCCCTCTTTCTTGGTTTTTCAAGACCCCACTGACTAACGCAAAGGAAATCGTAATGATTTAATTATAGTGATCAATGTTTGTTCCTGCTCTATATTAGGGGGAGCGGCACTGCTACAGTTATAATAGTTTTTAATCAGTTTTCCCCTACATTGGGAATTTTTGAGCTCCTATCAATGGTAAGCACTACAGAAATTTCCTAACAATGTCTGTGGTAATATGGATAACACTCACGAAAGTTATTATAGTAAAACAGTGGAAATGAACTAAACGGATTAGTAATAAGAATTAGCTCCACACTTGCTTATGTGACTCTAACATGTAAAAACGATGGATATAAAAGAGGTTGCAGAGTAAAGTGATATAAGGTTATGTAGGCTGTAAGGGGGACACCTCTGATCTGGTCAAATTACGTTTTATATCCACCTAAATATAACCACCACATATGGCCACCCCACCTTATACACTAAACAGACAAGCATGTATGAACAATGTGATGGAAGTGCATAAGTGGAATGCCAGGATAGTAGCTAATGGATATTCATTCAGTGTAAATAAATCGTTATACATTTTGACATACTCAGATTGCTATTTATCTAGGTTTGTACCTGCATTTTTCTATAAATAAATCTGATCAATATACCACTAAGCCACCACGACATTCGAACTAGACAGAAGTTATGAGCCGGGTCTCACCTCGCGATCATGAGTGAACAGAGAGTCGAGCTCGGCCGACAGGTGTCCCTCTTGCGGCCGCTCGGGCCCGGGCTGGCGACGCCCGCTGGCCTCCAGCGCGGCGCACAGCTCGTCGTTGCGGTCGCGCAGGCGCTGGTTGTCGCGGCGCAGCTCGTCCAGGCGCGCGGCCAGCTCGGCCGGCACCGCGCGGCTGGCGTGGGCCGCGGCGGCGCGCTCCACGGCCGCGCGCAGCTCGCCGGCCAGCCGCGCGCGTTCACGCTCCACCTCGGCGCTGCGCTCCTCCGCGCCCGAAGCACGGGTGTCCATTTCTTCGACGCGCTCACGTAATGCGGCTACCTCGCTGCGCAGGCGCGCTTCCAGGTCCGCCCGCCGAGCGACGTCTGCCTCCAGCAGTGACCGCGCCGCGGCTGCTCGTTCGCGCTCGGCTGTATTTTCGGCAGCCACCTGTCGTGACATTTCCATGTGACGCACCTCCGCTCGCCGAAGACTAGCTTTTAATTCGGCTTCGATACGAGCGTGGCTCTCGTCGACCTCCTGGGCCAAGAGTCGAGCGTGTCTGTTGGCTTCGGTGACATCACCGCGAAGCTTATCCCGTTCGGCAGCAGTTAAGTTTGCGCGTCGTCGCGTCAGATCTAAACGCAGGCGACTAAGCGCAAGGGCAGCCATTAGTAGAAGTGCACGGGCGTCGCGCGGTTCTTCCACTGGCTCGGCTAATGCGCATAATTCGTCATCGAGGGCGCGCTCGAGCTCGGGTGGGCGGAGAGTGGCCGCGCCGAAGCCGAGCTCTACGAGCAGTTGGCGTGGCTGCTGCACGCCAGCGCGCTCCCATGCCTCCAGCACCAAAGCGCTGGGCAGGCCGGCCGCGGCCTCGTCGTCGGCAACGTCGGAGCAGCTGTCGAGCGTCGTTACCGGAGCCCGCCCTTCGCGCGTGGCTTCCTCTATCGTCGTGGACAGCGACGCATTTAAACGATCAAAGAACTCGCCGACAGTCGTATCAGTGGTTCCAGAGTCTTCAAATATGCGCTCGACGAGCCGTCGGTCAATACCATCCATATTAAGGCCGCGACATAACGCCAGAGCTTCGTCTCGGTCGATGCGGCTGTTATGTTCGAAAGTTTCTGTAGATGTGGTCTCGTCTTGACCGGCGTCAAAAACGGGGTTTTCTTCTCGGGTCTCCATTGCGGAGGCGCTTCGTCTGCAACGCATTCGTTGTCTCGCTCGTTTGTCCTCTGTGTCTAGCCGTGAGGCGGATGAAGAGCGTGGGCTCGGGGGCTCGTCGGAAGTGGCACCTGAGCGAGGTGGTCTTGACCGACGCCCGTATTTTTTGGAACCGAATACGAATTTAGGAGCCACTTCGCGCCCAGAGGAGTCGTCGTCACTATGAAGAGGCGGCGGGTCTGGTAGCGGCGGCAGGTCAGGTGGGGCGGATGGTGCGAGCGCAGGGCGTGCGCCCTCGCCCCCTGCTCCCAGCACTGCCAGCAGCCCGTTCCGAAACTGCGCGAAGGTGACGCGGTCAGATCGCCTCTCAAACAGCGTATTCACCAGTGCTGCCCCGCGATCCTCTAGCTGCAATGCGTCGCACAGTTCATGAACGGCTGATCTGTCTAAGGCTTCCTCGTTATCTACGTCGAACGTTTTAAACACAGTATACAGCTGTTTTTCGTAGCGGTTCATGGACGCGTCGTCCATATCTACAGACTAGATAAGAGGTCTATACGGCCTTTGAAGCGGTTGAAACCTTACGCCTACATCGAATTAAATATTGCGACGATTCAATAAATAAAAGCCGTACTGTATCAACACGATCCATTACATCCTTGATTTAAGCATGATTTGTCACTGTCAATGTCACAAGTGTCATACAACGTTTAGTTGTAACGTGACTTAATTGCCAGTAGAAAAAAAACGTTTAGTTTAAATATAAATACTTTTTTGTATATATTGTTTTTATCTTGTATTGGACTTAAGCTGTAAATAGTTATAATAATCAAATTAAATTAATAAACGCAAAAAAAGAAAAATACTTGATTGGTAAATATATTTTGAAGACGTTTAGATAGAAACATTCTGGTCATAGCTCATGGGGTCTTAGTGCGCGTCTGTCATTACAGATCTATCTAAACGGTTGGTTGACTCTTCCCGTGACCAAAAGGGCTGGCTTGTTCTTCGGCCAAAGAATCTAATTCGACGTGGCAATGCCGCCAGCCTTTTGGGCACCCTACCAGTTCAAAGCAATGAGGAGGAATAATTCCATAGATAATTTTAGTTTTTTTTTTAATATAATTATGTTTACTACATTTCTTATAAATACCCTGAGTAAATACCTATACTCAGAGTAATAATGACTAAAGCATAGAATATCTATTGAAATACTAATGAATAAAACAACTATTTAAAAATTATAGTTAATTTTCTGTTTTTAACACAAAAAGCGTAGTGTCAGTTTTGCTATTCATTAATTCCACTTGTAGAAAGTCTAATTACTATATAACATGATTTCATCCTTACAGGTCACATCACTTGTGGGCCACAACACCCTAAAACACGACAGACGGCTTGGGTTCAATTCAAATGCGCACTTTTTAATTATGTATTAGATTTAATTATTTATAATTATTGCAATGAAATTTGAGTTTCTTTTTTCTTAAATCTTCAGGTTATAGGTCATATTGTTATTAATAGGTATACTTAATACTCAATACTTTATTGCATAAATATATTAATTAATAAATATATTATATTTAATAAAGATTTTATAAGCTTAATTTACGACATGATTATTAAAAAAAGTATTATTTTATTCAATAATATTTATGAAAGACTCGTATTCTACTAATATAATTATAATCTTTTGATCATATTATAATCTACTCCGTAAAATACAATTAATTTAATTATAATAATATATGTCTGTAAGGATAGCGATGTTGAGAAAATAAATAAATAATTTAAGCACAGACAGACTAATGTTCGTAATTATATTTCGGTGCCTAGCTCCTAGGTCCAAAACACAAATTATGCAAAGGTCCAACTGAAATTTAAGTAAAGTTCAAGCTCTTATTGTGTAAAATGTACACTGTGGTCAAAGCATTTTGAGCAATCCTTATCCTCAATCACATATCCTGCAATCAAATCAACGGAACAAATCAACCCAACCTGTATAAACCGCAGTCTGCACCGCTATTATTGCATAACGAGCACGAAACCAAATATTAATTATCTTTGTTTCCTTTCGTAAATATTTATTATCCATCCAAGCTAAAAATGTCGATATTCCATTCCGGAATTTGTACTATTAAAAAGTATTGTAGATGTTTTGGCAATATACATACATATTTACTTAACTTTGTTTCTATTTTTATTTTTTTGTTGTGATGCGTATTGTGTAATAAAAGTATTTGTATTTCCGTCAACAAATAATCTTTTTAATCATATTACATAGTAAACCTAACTAAAGGTAAGATGCACCATTGTGTACGGATCTCAATTCTCATCTCACATACCTAATTAAAAACGTATTTTATGAGTACTCGCATTGAAAATAACACTGATTAAAGTTTGATGACATTATTGTTTTTCAGATAACGATAGACAGCACTAAGCATGAATAAAATTGTTAAAGAAGAGGACATTAATAAATATAAGCGATTAGAAGATAATAAGTGGACATTAATAGGCGATCAGTATGATGCTTCTCATGGTGAAGGTTGGGGCTGGCGGGCCCAATGTAATAGTATTTTACATTCGGTGACGATGGCTATCTCGTATATAATGTTTGTGCTAATCTTGATTGCGGCCTTTACTGCCTTGTCGAGATTATATGAGGTTAAAACACATGTGAAAAGCGCCACAAGTTCGCCTGACTCCAGAAAACCCATGGCACCTCAACCAGATCTTTCCAAAGTGGTCTCATGTTACTACAACTTCCCCAGTGAGCATGGTACTAATGAGTTGATGCCCTCTGGGATCCATCCATACCTGTGTACACACATTAATGTGGCTTTTGCGAGAGTGTTTAATAAAGAAATAAAACTAGAGGACTACCAATATGAAGCATTAATTGATATCGTAAAACTTAAACACAAGAACCCTGACCTCAAAATACTACTGTCTGTTGGTGGAGCTAGCAACGACAATGGCTTTTCAGAAATGGTAAAAAATCATGCTTCAAGAAAAATATTTATCAAATCAATTAAGTATTTGCTAAGAAATTACACCCTCGATGGTATTGATCTGGACTGGGAATTTCCAGCACTGCACAAAGTGCAGGTGAGTGGCAGAGAGAGACAACATTTTTCACAATTGCTTCGTGAGATCCGCATGGAGTATATTAGAGAAAAGCGAGACTATGTTCTGACAGTTGCTGTTGCAGCCCCGCAGATGATTGTTGATGTTTCATATGACATTGACCAACTGAATCAATATGTGGACTATGTTAACATCATGACATATGACTTTCACTACTTCACCAAGTACACTCCTTTCACAGGCTTCAATTCACCTTTATATCCTAGAGCCTCGGAGCAGCTTTACCTGGCCACTCTGAATATCAACTACACAGTACACATGTACATGAGCAAGGGGTTGGATCCTGGTAAGATTGTAGTTGGAATACCCACATATGGCCACACATTTACTTTGGTCAATCACAATAACCATAGAGTCAGCAGTCCAGCATCTGGATTTGGTTCGCTTGGCTCCTTGGGTTATATAAACTACCCACAAGTGTGTACCTTTCTAGCAAATTCTTCAAGTGATGTAACCGTAATACAAGATGCAGAGGCTAAGGTTCCTTACTTATATAGGGATAAGGACTGGGTCTCTTATGACTCTCCGCAGAGTGTCATGGAGAAGGCAAAATTCATTAAAGACAATAAGTTGCGGGGAGCCATGATATACTCTTTGAATGCTGATGATTATGAAGGTGTCTGTGAGCATGGGGATACTCGCACCACCAGGTTTCCACTGTCACTTTCAATAAGGAATACATTGATATGTAATAACTGCAGCAGGTTCCTAATATTAATAGCAAGTCTGTCTAAGTAACACACACAGAGAAATTTATAAGCAGATATAAAATCACATTCTTAGAAATATTTATTTAGAAAGTTACCTGTTTTTTCCTCGTCACATATGTTATTTTATACATGGTGCACGTTTTCATAATTCGTGTGTAGAGTAACTGACACTAGTGCACTCGGAGTAGGTCGGTGGGTGGCGAGCCTGGGGCGGCCGTGGCTCGCCCACGTCGAGTGGCCGCGAGTGGCCCGGTATGGCCGCGAGTGGCCGCGGCGGCACTGGCGCGCGCTGTGGCGGCGCACCGGGCTTCTGCTCTGTGCTCATCCACATAGAACCGCACGCGCCGCATACATTAGACTTCTAATTAACTTTTACAGTTGGAAAAAATGTAAGAGTGTTGCCTTACTGTTTGATTAACAACAAGGGTTTCCGCTCCACCGACTGGGCTTAGGACACGCAGTTTTCCGGTACGCTAGCGATAGGCCCGCGGCTCGTACTTTGCAGCTAGGACTTAGGAGTTGAGTTTGCACAGCCACTCATTAGTTGTATCTGTCTGCACAATATTATGTTTAGACTACTAAATTGTGTACGTCAAATAAGATACACCTCCTCCTTTTCTTGCATTTGGATAAAATTAAAATTGTACAGTATCAAATTAATATGAAAAGGCAATACAACTCTTTGTTGGATTAAGTTACCTATCTAATTAGTTAAATAATTACCTATGTATTCTAAGTAACACTTGTCAAGTATATACACCTATATTACCTACCTAGTATAATGATTATACGTAGGCATATTATATCTGTTTATAATTTGCGTATGTATAGCTATATAATTTATTAGTATGTTGCGTGTAGGTACACAAATATTATATTAGATCATAAGATACGAGACTGTGATATGGATTTGAAAAATAAAGTTATTTAATGGGTCCTATTCATTTTTGTTTCATTTGTCAAGAAATAGATACGTTGACTAACTGTTTTGTAATATTATATATTATGAATTCAATACACACGCATTGCAACTTGGAAGAGCGTCCACGACCAACGATAAGTACCTGGGCTACTTATTATTATAATTTTCGGTCTGAAAGGCGCCACAGGCTATAACATAACTGACAAAACGTTGGTATGTGCCTGATTCCGCTGCCTATCTCTTCAGGGAAAACAGGCTGATATTATTATACTAAAATTTATTTTGGCTTAACAAATCTCAGCCTAAGATAGCAAGTTTTTCGTTTGGTAGGTATTCTACTCCTGACTATTCGTAAAGCTGAGTGTCGCCGCGACATGCGAGGCAGTTGACATTGAAAATCGTACTTGTACCGGACCCCGGTGTATAATATATGGTAGTGGATGTGGGTGTAACAACCGTCTAATGTTTGTCATTCTCCAAACATTTCAGGGTCATATACTATAGGTACTTAAGTATCCCAACCATCTAATAGGTCCTCCATGCAGGACCATACTTACAAACTACATTATTTTAAGTTAAATACCTATGCTAGGGTCAAGGGAGTTTCTGACCCAAGAAAATCTTTATAATTTTTATTTGAAATCCAAGTGAACGATATCTTCGGACAGCTCACACAAGAACATCTGATCCCAAACTGTCTTATAGCAATTTCACGAAGAAAACGTTTACTTAGAGTTCGTTTAAGTGATCATTATATGCCCAAGTTCGGGGATAATATGATTCTGTCATATTTTCAAAATGAATTCAAATAATGACGTAGGTATAATATAAATGTTAACAGTGGAATATTTATCATAAGTGGAACTGCTCGGTATTTTAATTCTATGATAAATAATATCATTGTATAGAAGCTCGATGTACAAGTAGTTTATCATTGCAAGCTCAAGGGAGTCCGCTCCACGTGCTAGGAAAAGCGGGCATTAAAGCTCCAGGTAAAAAGTATCGTTAGGGTATGTCAACAAAATTAGGTACACTTTTGGTCTATCTCATACAACAAATGGAACAGAAGGAGTAAAATAAAAAACCATTTAAAAATAGACGGGAAGCTCTTTTAATATGGCACTACCTTACAGTACCTACGCTTAGTTTCGTCGAAGGCTTCGCGGCCACAGCGGCCCGGGGTTCGAGTGCAGAGCACCACGAGACTAATGGCACTAAATTTATAGCACTGTTTCAGAAGAAACAGATACAAGGAAATGTATGAATTATCAGTTTGTTCATTATACACCCCATTTGTGCGGAATACATCCTTACATCAGATTTAAGCTGCCGGTAGCACTATAACTATAATCTAAACAAAAAAATTAAAACGAGAGCACCTAAAGTACGATGTCATAGCATGCCACGTACTGTATACGTGTACACCAGTGATATCTTGTGAACATCTCACTTTATGAGAATGTCATGTCTTTAGAAATTAACAGTGTCGTCTACAATTTTCTTAAAACTAAGTTTCTAAACTAGTTATATGGCTGTGTATCGCGATAACATTAGCTCGACAGATTCGTCTTTACTGAGGCACTGAATACTTTACGTACATAATTTATCCATCTAACACATCCCAAGAGATCGACAGAACTAGATAAACATACCGGCTTTTTCAAAATTCAAATCTGGGTGTAAATTATCATAACATAATTATTTTTTAGATTGTTAAATCAGTAGCGACAAAAAGAAAATAAGATAAAATATCTATTGTAGAAATTACATTCAAAATATTCTTAATGTAATAATAAAAATAAATGTATATGTGACCAGCAATAACACCTTATTTGTTCATAAAGTATGTTAAATAAAGAGACACATGTAGAATAATACATAATACATGAGAGAGCAAAGTATTTAAATCCAGAGTATTTCTCATAAATGCATGTAGATTTTAAATATCCAGTCTTATGAAAATAATGTAATATTCATTAAATAACTGAGAGCAAAAAATTTAATTTAGCTTTTATTTTAACTCTTTATAACAGGAGTTATGCAGAGTTAAAATAAAAGTATAATTATAATTAGATGTGTTTGTTCTAGGAATGTACTGTCCAGAAATGATATAACAATAAGAATGAAAAGCACTATTGTGACGCACACACGGTGCCGAGCGCAGGCGCACCAGACACCACTCGCTGCACTTACTTACACTATGAACCTGTTTTACTAAACATTGTAGAGTTCACACAAAATGTAAATTCATTCGTATCACAAACTATAGGTATATACTCTATACATTTCTATGCATATATGATAAAATTATGTATAATTGTTGAGTATCTAAATATTAGGATATGGCAACTTAACAACAACTTATTGTCTAATGGAATACTCTGTCTCTATGAGCCAGCTGGTGTGGTGCCAGTGAGCACACCCTAGCACTACACTGAGGCCAACATATTCATAGTCATCCCTGCCACATTGTATCATTATAATTGATTTGCTGTAGCAGAAATATCAATATGTCAAATACTAATACCATATTTAGTGCTATGATATAATATGGCCTATTTATGCAAATACATGATATGTTGGTTCAAAAATTGCCAAGCCAACTACATTTGCTTCATATTAATCAACAACAAGATGCATCATACTTTTGTTTGAGACTCCAGACACAAAATATATTTAACCTTAAATGGAACAGATACACCAAAGCTAAGTGACCAGCCAATTAGCATAGTAACACAAGGGACTAATATTTGTATGATGATGTTTTTATGTCCAATAGATGTTTGTCTCGTGTTTGGGTGACTGTGCTTGCAATATTCATGGCTTTACACAGTTTCTGAACATACTTGTGGTAGTATCATACACACTGCATAGACTTAAAATAATCATCACAACAAAGACTAAGCCTTCAGTTGTTACAATAAACAAAACAGATGCATCAATGAGCTGTTCAGCCTTTGGGAGCCACAGATGTACTTTCATAAAACAATCTTGTACCTATAACACTTAGTTTTAAAACCACCCTGAACCTTTTATTATTATCATCTACAGTCGAAAGTACATATTATTCTACTACCTACTTAGTCAATAAATCATAACAGGACGGTTCTGTCAACACATGTGAACAATTATTATCAAAAAGCAGCCATTATTTTGATATGTGTAACTGTATTACTACCACACTCACAGTTGTACAAAAAATATAGACCTTCTGTCAATACTTTCAGTCTGCCTACATGCTCATAACTAGAAATCCAGTTACTATAAATCAGTAGACAATGACATTACGGTACATTATGAACATGAACATTTTAGAAGAAATTAATAGGGATGTGAGCCAATTGTGATATTTGCTGGAGTTTAGTGTGGAGTGGGAATAGCACAGTGTTACGTCTGCAGCCAGTGGAACATGAGGCTGTGCACCGTTGGGTAGTCGAGCTCGGCGTTGGGCGAGCTGAGGAACTCCCGCAGGCTGAGCGCTGCATCGCCTGCCAGTGCCGCCTCTTTGAGTTCGGCAGCTGACTGCGCAGAGTTGTCGTCGGACGCACAGTCAGAGCCGGCAGCGCGTTCCCGCCACTTATCATCGTAGCTGAGGTCGCAAAGCGTCGGCGGCTCGTCACTGTCGCTGAACTCTTCCTCGAGGATGAGCGAGCGTGACTTGGAGCGCGCTGCGTCGCCGTCGTTGCTGTCTCTGCCACCGCCGCTCCCGCCACCTTCATGCTGCCTCCGAGCGTTTTTCAGCGCCCGGTATCGACGTGAACGTTCCCTTTGCAGTCTTCGTTTCCTCTCATCAGCGCGTTCTAACTCTTCGGGTGTTTTTTTTAAAGAATTCTTACCGAAAAAATATCTCATAAACGACTCGTCACAGTTCCGTTTTGATAGATAACTCGCCATCAGTTTGTAGTAGTATTGATTATCCATTTCTATTTTCTCTTATACAAATTATTAATTTATCTTTTTGACACAAAACAATAAATGTATGCTGCTATTCTCAAAATTGCGAAATAAAAATAATGAGAACGCGACAGTCGCTGACGTGACGTCACTGTGTCACTGACATTTCAAAACGTTTCGTTCGTTCTATTGGATTTTATTGTCCATTATTATTGTTATTTATTACGATTTGATTAACGTGCAGATAACCGACTCGGTACCAACATAAGTAGTTACGTAGCTTGAGAATTATCTGATATGATTATTCGTTTAAAATCACTATTTGTTCTAATAATGATTCATATCTTTATAGACAAAGCAAAGTATTTGTCTATAGTATCTTATATATTTATTATTATCTATACATACCTGTTTTATCTTTTCGTTTTCATTAATTTATAAGTGTAATAATAATGGTAGATACACATTGGTCCTCAGAGTAATTATGCTTTAGTCATTACTCTGAGCATTGGTCCCACATACGGTACAGATTATAATATCTAGACGTGCACTTATCGTATGCAACGCAATCCTATACTTCCTTCGCAACATTATCTTGCCTTGATCGGCGTGGAACCGTAGAAGGGATGTTCCGACCAGTACCGACCTGAGGTTCTGACGTTAGCGAACGCGTTATGATCTTAGATGCGAAGGACGTCATAAAAGTAACTTTGGTGCACGTGTTGTGATGTTCTTCCTAGTAGACAGTTCCAAAAATACTAAATAAAAGCTTGTAAAAACGCTGGATGGATTTTAAAAAAACTAATCTATTGGTGTACTACCGATACTCTAGTCTAATCCTAAGCTTAAATGTATTTAACTATCTCTCCTGAACTATCCATCCCATGTATAAAATAAATGTTGCAGCTTGCACCTAACTTAATTTCAAAGCGTAATATTTGCCCGAAACAGATAAGTCAGGCAAAGGCCTAGTAGCGGATTTACGTGTATAGTCTATTCAAATTTTTCTACCTCTATAATTATACAAACTTCTAAAGTTTGGAAGGATCTAAATGTCCATGGGTTTAAAAATAAGCTTAAACGACACTTGGAAAGGAAAGCATGTTATGATATACAGGAATCCTTTCAAGTATAGTCACATACCTATATAATATTTGTACGTCTGAAAGGCCAAGCGTGACGATGTTTATTGACATATCCCACATCTTTATTTATTATCTTCTATTGACATTGACACATCTTGCGTGTCTTATTTTATTAGAGATGTGCCGACTACCACTTTGACCGACTAGCCGGCTGTAAAGAGGCCGACTAGTCGGCTAGGCCGATCTCGGTTTCGGAGATTTCCGTACGACTTCGTTCTCAGCTTGTTCGCGCGCTAGTTGCAACCGCCGCCCGCGAGGCGCGAGCTGGTCGGAACCCGTTTATTATGCGTGTTTTGCTTACTTCACTAAAGTCGCTAATAAAATAATTTCATCTTTGCTTCTGTACAGGTTATAGTGCTGTTTAAGTGTAAAAAATAAATAACGTTTTTTGCAAATTATGTGAATATATTACTGCGTGAATATTGTTGTTGTTCGTTGAAGAAAAAGAAATTGAAAATCAATCATGTCCAAACGCAAATCCCGCGTATGGATGTTTTTTGACGAGGTGTTTTTAAGCCAGTATTTATTAGAAAATATTACTGAAGAAAAGACTGGTTTGCTTTAATTGTCGAAATGTGTAAGATTGATTATAAAATCCAATAATAACGAATAATTAAGGTTTTATTTCATTTCAGTTCCCCTGATATAGTACATATTAATGAGCAATACATACAAAGTAAAAAGCCGACTAGTCGGCGTTTTTTGCCGACTAGCCGCCGACTACTCACCGACTACAAAAGCGGCCGAATAGTCGGCTTAACCGACTAGTCGGCACATCTCTAATAATTATGTATACTCATGTTTGCACAAATAACATTTCTTGATTCTACAATAAGAACTGAGACTGCTTCGTTGGTCTAGTGGTCGCTAAGCGCGAGGTCCTGGGTTCAAATCCTGGGTCGGGCAGTGTTACTGGGTTTTTCCACTGGTAATTCTCAGTAGCAGCACGGAGTCTGAATGTGTGCCCGGTTCATAGCAATAGGCTCGCCCCCTATTACATTGGGACCCCTAACATAACTGGCGAAATGTGGGTGTACTATATTATATGCACCTTTGCCCTTCGGGGAATACAGGCGTCATGTTATGTTTATGTTTTCACAATAAGTTAAAAATGTAGTATGTTTTACTGGGCTTTTTTTATTTTTTTTCATCTAAGTGAACTCTGATGTTCTTTTGAGAATAAAGCTCTTTAAACCTTTTTTCCTTTCATCGAAATCAAGATATGTTTACATTCCTTTCTGTCTACCTCGGTATATCAAATTAAATATATTGATTAACCTATTGATTTAGTGTAGAGCAGACCAAATACGATGAAAAAAGACAAAATATATATCTACCTATTTGACTCCGGGATACGCCCAATATATTTGATCAAGTTTATAAATCCATATCCATACATACTGATACTTTAAATGTGAAAGTAACTCTGTCTGTCTGTTACGCCTCCACGTCTAAACCGTTGGACGGATTTTGATGAAATTTGGCATGTAGAAAGTTTAAGACCCGAGATAGGATACTTAACGTGGGCGAAGTTGTGGGCAAAAACTAGTAAAACATATGATAATAAGATGTTGTATATTTTTATGAAATATTAAAACACTGCAATCTCTGTGCGCTTGACGGCAGCCAGTCCGTCGTCCCACGTTAGCAAAACGTTGAACGAACAATAGAGAGCGATGGCAGACAGGATGTGCCACAGGTCGTGCGAATCGTAGAACTGCAGCACGCGGCACTCGTGGTTCAGATGCCGCGACTGCGCCGGCGTCGTGGACCTGCGGGGACAGTTGACGTCACGGCGCGGCGGTTCGAGGTGCGCATTACATTAGGTTCCAGGACGATCGGGATCAATCATTATAGGACTTACTTATTACGCATTCAGTAAAAAGTATGCAGAAAAAAAAGTGAAAATGATCATAAAATAGCTACTTTAAATGACATGCTACGAGCAAGTGCGTACCAGCTGGTGCTGCCTGAGATGAAAAAGTAAAACGCGGGCACCCAGGCGGCGGCGGCCAGCGCGAGGAAGCTCCACGAGTACCAGCGCGGCCGCTCGCCGTGCAGCAGCTTCATACACATGTAGAACGCCATGTGCATCAGTGTGTTGCTCAGCAGCACGTTCAGCAGGTGGCCCGCGAAGTCCACGCTCTGCGTGAACAGCCTGCGGGCGAGCACACACTCCGACACTCACACACACGGCAGACACAGGGACATTCTGGCGAACTTCGCAGGGAACAAAAACGCTACAAAGTCTGCAGGTGTGACTCTTTTTATTTTTTTTTATGTATGGTCTGCCGCAGTCCGCCCCGGGAGGGGCTTTTACTGCTTTACCGAACTTTATGGCGAGACCCGAGAGCCTCCAGCAAAGGTTTAAAAGCTAGAAAATAATTAAGCGAGTGTGTCAAAGGGCGTCCCCTGCGGGACTCGGACCTCGACTTTGTACATCGCTGACTATCATGACAAATGGTACGGCTGGATCTAAAGAGATTATTTAGGGACGGTTTTAAATCTACTGCTACGCTACTTATTTTTGCTCGGCCCCGGGCCAGCGTCAGGAGCTATGGTAGTACTAGGGACGGGGAAGGGTGAATTTACTTTTGTTTTCGATCGCGGCGGACCTCGACGGCGAGATCTTAATATTTTACGACAGTTCGTCTGTGTAGTGTTAGATGTTATGATGTTTAACCGTTTCTGGAGGACGGTTATTTCATCGTCTGGGCTGTTGAGTACTTCCCTCCCTAGGGCGCTTTATCGCGGACAACCGGGATGGCGTGTAGTTAGTGGCGGCCACTACTAACGGGGCAGGTGTGACTCGACACAACAGTTCCTTATATATTACGAGTAATGGAAGTACTGTTGCACATCTACGTGCGTTAGATAGATGTTTAAAGTACGCGTACCCATAGAGGGCGAAGCCCCAGTTGACGGCGTTGGCAATGAGCAGCATGACGAGGCGCGCCGTGTACAGCGGGCGCAGCCCCCGCGCGGGCACAGCCGCCAGCTCGCGCGCTGCAACCTGCAGGCTCTCCTTCTCTGGGGTTCCATATAAACTTTAATTCTCAATTTATACTTCGACTTAGACAAAGTTATTCGTCGCATTATACCTATTGTAGCAGTCTATGACCTTAAATCCTTCGAGCAGAATAGTTGAACGTATATGTCGTACATAGCTAAATTGATAAAATCAATCAAAGTTAATGAAACTAAAAAGCAAGTTATTTTGACTTAAAGCGACTTCATCATATTAAAAGTCCTCGGTCGTCGCGGCTCGCTACCAGCAGCGATGCTCACCCAGGCGGAACTGGCCGACGTAGTAGATGCGCAGCGTGAGCAGCAGGAAGGTGAACACGTGCAGCACGGTGAATACGCTCCAGAACAGCGGCCCGCCGCCCAGCACGCCCCATACCACTGTCACGACACACGACACATGCACTTGGTGATCGAAAAGGAACTCGAGAGACACCTAATTAGTTAAAAAATAATAATGCACATCTTGGTGATTTGTAATCAATCTGCAAAAGGGGCGTGACCACCGAAGCGCCTCCCCCTACCCGCCGTACGTACCGAGCGCGATGAGCACGGCCAGCACGCCGAACGTGGCGTGCGCGCGCGCGTTGATGTCGGGGTGCCGCGCCTGGTAGATCTTCACCATGCTCAGCACCGACAGCACGTACATGAAGGCCGTGTCTGACGAGAACGACACGTTAGTCAACACAGAGCAGCGTCTTCGAGTCGAGTGAGTTTCTCTCTATAGTTGGTACATTACCGAACTGGAAGTTGAGTTCGTTGGGGCAGATGTGGTACGTGGCGGACAGCAGCGCCACCATCATCATGGCGGCGCCCAGCGACGACAGCAGCCCGTAGTGCGCCGGGATGCCGTACTCCTGACACACGACGGATCTTGTTAGCCTCACTCCATCCCTTCATCATTCTAGTGAAGGTATTTCATCTATCGGCACTTCTAAGCTAGTGTTTAGCTCTACTAGATTGTATTTACTGTAAGTGTAGTACTCACCTCGTCCCTTGGTTTCCTGCGCCTGCGCATCTTGCGGCGCTTAACTTGCAGCATGAACAGCGCGCCCAGAAGCAGATAGCCTACGTTGGAGAACACGTGGTTGAAGTCGGACAGCGCCCCGGCCGGGTGCGCGCACAGAAAGTTGTAGTAGCACAGGTCCAGCGAACCTGACACGTTCAGCGTCTGCGGGGAGGCCGGGTGAGCTCGCGTCGGTTGATTGTTACTCACAATTAACTTTTATTTATAGGTACAGTAAAGTTGTATCTTTCATTAAAAATTCCAAGTTGAACTATATGAGGTAACGGGGTTAGATATGTAGGTGTACTGACTACTTGGTAGGCGGCCACGAACTGCACGACGGGCAGCGCGTAGAACAGCCCCACGGTGTACAGCGTGTACAGGTAGCGGTCCGAGCGCGCCTTCAGCGTGCGCGCGCGCCGCCGGGCCAGCGCCGCCACGTGGAGCCGCGCCGGCAGCCCGAAGGGCCGCGCCGCGCCCGACCCGAAAGCCTCGCCCGCCCCGCCCGCCCCGCCAGCCCCGCCCGCCCCGCCCGCCCCGCCAGCCCCGCCCGCCCCGCCCGCTCCGTCAGCCCCGTCGGCTGTGCCCGTCACCACTGGCGTGCCAGGCTGGAATGCGTTTGAGCGTGATACACTTAACTTAGCGAAACACAATTAAATTTTAGCTATATTACTGTACCGTAACCTGTAACCGAAGTGGCAGCACCTGAAAATAAACAGGTCACCTGATCTGCCGTGCCGTCTGACACGTGGACTCCGCGGCCCTCGAACTCTGTCCCGTTGGGGGTGTGGCCCGCGGGGGAGTGCCCGGCCGGTGTGTGCCCGGCGGGTGAGGAGCTGCTCGCGGTGTCGGGGAGGCCCGCAGACGTCTCGATGGTGGCTCTCTCTTCCTCTTCTTCTTCAGGTTCAGTGTCACTGTTGTCACTGCTGTCGAATGTCGCAGCTAGACAAAATAGTTAATAAGCTAACGGCGATAATAAAAATCTAATTAAATTAAATTAAAACATGTTGGGCTAGGGGATATTTGCAATATATTATGTTCTTTGTTTGTTTGTTTTTGCTTTTCACAACTATAAGCGACATCGCAGCAAGACTTAAAGTGACAATGCCATGCAACCCAGTTAGAGTCCGGCACTGACCGGAGTCGCGCCGCCGCCGCGCCGGCGACAGGGACAGCTGGCCTGCTCGCTCCGCCTCGAGCGGCCCTGCGGCCAGCACGGCGCGCGGGCCCACGAGCCGCCTCCAGCGCGGCAGGCGCTGGGCCAGCACCAGCGCGCCGAACGCCACGTAGAACAGCACGAACAGCGCCAGCGTCACGCCTGCCGCCACGAAGTACTGCCCGCGGGACAGCGCCGCCTGCACCATGAACACGTTAACACGATAACACGCGTTCTACTTTTAGGCTTGTAGGTACACAAATTTTATGACAGAGATTGGCGAAAGTTTTTCAACTATATGTATATTAACTTATCTTACAAATATCCATATTCATACTAATATTACGAATGTAAAAGTAATTCTGTCTGTCTGTTACGCCTTCTGTTACGCTGTGGTGCTCCTCCCCGCGGCAGGCGTGCTCCCCCCACTGACCTGCACCCGCAGCGTGAGTGTCTTGGTGCGTGGCGGCGTGGCGCTGGGCAGGCGTGGCGGCGCGGCGGCCAGCACGGCCTCCTCCCACAGCCAGTCCTCCTCCGCGTGCTCCTCCCCGCGGCAGGCGTGCTCCCCCCACTGACCTGCACCCGCAGCGTGAGTGTCTTGGTGCGTGGCGGCGTGGCGCTGGGCAGGCGTGGCGGCGCGGCGGCCAGCACGGCCTCCTCCCACAGCCAGTCCTCCTCCGCGTGCTCCTCCCCGCGGCAGGCGTGCTCCCCCCACTGACCTGCACCCGCAGCGTGAGTGTCTTGGTGCGTGGCGGCGTGGCGCTGGGCAGGCGTGGCGGCGCGGCGGCCAGCACGGCCTCCTCCCACAGCCAGTCCTCCTCCGCGTGCTCCTCCCCGCGGCAGGCGTGCTCCCCCCACTGACCTGCACCCGCAGCGTGAGTGTCTTGGTGCGTGGCGGCGTGGCGCTGGGCAGGCGTGGCGGCGCGGCGGCCAGCACGGCCTCCTCCCACAGCCAGTCCTCCTCCGCGTGCTCCTCCCCGCGGCAGGCGTGCTCCCCCCACTGACCTGCACCCGCAGCGTGAGTGTCTTGGTGCGTGGCGGCGTGGCGCTGGGCAGGCGTGGCGGCGCGGCGGCCAGCACGGCCTCCTCCCACAGCCAGTCCTCCTCCGCGTGCTCCTCCCCGCGGCAGGCGTGCTCCCCCCACTGACCTGCACCCGCAGCGTGAGTGTCTTGGTGCGTGGCGGCGTGGCGCTGGGCAGGCGTGGCGGCGCGGCGGCCAGCACGGCCTCCTCCCACAGCCAGTCCTCCTCCGCGTGCTCCTCCCCGCGGCAGGCGTGCTCCCCCCACTGACCTGCACCCGCAGCGTGAGTGTCTTGGTGCGTGGCGGCGTGGCGCTGGGCAGGCGTGGCGGCGCGGCGGCCAGCACGGCCTCCTCCCACAGCCAGTCCTCCTCCGCGTGCTCCTCCCCGCGGCAGGCGTGCTCCCCCCACTGACCTGCACCCGCAGCGTGAGTGTCTTGGTGCGTGGCGGCGTGGCGCTGGGCAGGCGTGGCGGCGCGGCGGCCAGCACGGCCTCCTCCCACAGCCAGTCCTCCTCCGCGTGCTCCTCCCCGCGGCAGGCGTGCTCCCCCCACTGACCTGCACCCGCAGCGTGAGTGTCTTGGTGCGTGGCGGCGTGGCGCTGGGCAGGCGTGGCGGCGCGGCGGCCAGCACGGCCTCCTCCCACAGCCAGTCCTCCTCCGCGTGCTCCTCCCCGCGGCAGGCGTGCTCCCCCCACTGACCTGCACCCGCAGCGTGAGTGTCTTGGTGCGTGGCGGCGTGGCGCTGGGCAGGCGTGGCGGCGCGGCGGCCAGCACGGCCTCCTCCCACAGCCAGTCCTCCTCCGCGTGCTCCTCCCCGCGGCAGGCGTGCTCCCCCCACTGACCTGCACCCGCAGCGTGAGTGTCTTGGTGCGTGGCGGCGTGGCGCTGGGCAGGCGTGGCGGCGCGGCGGCCAGCACGGCCTCCTCCCACAGCCAGTCCTCCTCCGCGTGCTCCTCCCCGCGGCAGGCGTGCTCCCCCCACTGACCTGCACCCGCAGCGTGAGTGTCTTGGTGCGTGGCGGCGTGGCGCTGGGCAGGCGTGGCGGCGCGGCGGCCAGCACGGCCTCCTCCCACAGCCAGTCCTCCTCCGCGTGCTCCTCCCCGCGGCAGGCGTGCTCCCCCCACTGACCTGCACCCGCAGCGTGAGTGTCTTGGTGCGTGGCGGCGTGGCGCTGGGCAGGCGTGGCGGCGCGGCGGCCAGCACGGCCTCCTCCCACAGCCAGTCCTCCTCCGCGTGCTCCTCCCCGCGGCAGGCGTGCTCCCCCCACTGACCTGCACCCGCAGCGTGAGTGTCTTGGTGCGTGGCGGCGTGGCGCTGGGCAGGCGTGGCGGCGCGGCGGCCAGCACGGCCTCCTCCCACAGCCAGTCCTCCTCCGCGTGCTCCTCCCCGCGGCAGGCGTGCTCCCCCCACTGACCTGCACCCGCAGCGTGAGTGTCTTGGTGCGTGGCGGCGTGGCGCTGGGCAGGCGTGGCGGCGCGGCGGCCAGCACGGCCTCCTCCCACAGCCAGTCCTCCTCCGCGTGCTCCTCCCCGCGGCAGGCGTGCTCCCCCCACTGACCTGCACCCGCAGCGTGAGTGTCTTGGTGCGTGGCGGCGTGGCGCTGGGCAGGCGTGGCGGCGCGGCGGCCAGCACGGCCTCCTCCCACAGCCAGTCCTCCTCCGCGTGCTCCTCCCCGCGGCAGGCGTGCTCCCCCCACTGACCTGCACCCGCAGCGTGAGTGTCTTGGTGCGTGGCGGCGTGGCGCTGGGCAGGCGTGGCGGCGCGGCGGCCAGCACGGCCTCCTCCCACAGCCAGTCCTCCTCCGCGTGCTCCTCCCCGCGGCAGGCGTGCTCCCCCCACTGACCTGCACCCGCAGCGTGAGTGTCTTGGTGCGTGGCGGCGTGGCGCTGGGCAGGCGTGGCGGCGCGGCGGCCAGCACGGCCTCCTCCCAAAGCCAGTCCTCCTCCGCGTGCTCCTCTTCGCGGCAGGGCTGGTCGGAGTCGCGCACCAGAGCTATCACGTAGAACCCGCGCGGGTAGCGATATCGCTGGAGATAATACAAATAACATAAGCAGGTGGCTAGGCTGATTTCTGTATATAGTCCTACAAAGTCAAAAATCTCAAATAATACAAGCGTTAAAAGACTTTTTATTTTGACTAAAAGACTGACACGGACAGCAATTCTTTTGCCGTTGGGTAAAATAAAAATAAGAATTTCATTACTGAGAGTTGCATGCCGCCTGATCGCTGCACTGTCATCCGTAGCGTAGACACTTCTATTTCCTCCAGAGTCTCAGATATTGGACACTGTAACAGTTGCAAATCTTTTATTCTTGTATATGTTTAAAATACAATGACGTATTACAAGGCGTTAATTAAAATAAAGTCTAAGGTTCAATTTTCACTGTTTTATATATACAGGTGCCGCTTACCGTGTAGTTCTGCACGGCGATAGTGGAGCAGATATCATCCTCGGACTCCACCACCAGCCGCACGGTCCTCTGTTCCGGCGAGAACTGGTAGTAGTGCACCCGCGGCGCGCCCTGCGGACATTCTGCTGGGAACACGACAGGCCCTACCAAACCCTGCCTAGCGCAGGGAGGAGGGCTCCGAAGCTAATCTGCTTTAATCCAGTTCATTAATGATGACTTGACAGATGACGAGCATGCGATTAGTATTTTTTTGATCAAAGATAGTTTTATGTGTAGAAGCATTGTAGGAGGATAAAGATAGACCATAGTTGATCCAAAATATATACCTGAACCGTATGGACGACTGTAGAACTTTCAAAGGAGAGCTGCCAGTCGCGAGCGAACGACGCGCGCAGGCGCACAGTCGCCGAAGCCGCGCACGACGAGCCGATGTGCAGCGAGAACTCGCTCGGCCCGGAGGACGCATCGTCTGCCAACAGACAACATAGATTACAGTGGATCAAACATTGAAGAACCCTACAGAGTTAGTCCGCCATATACTTACTAATGTAATGTTAATTACATTTTTATTTACTTTTATGTAGGTAGGAACCTACAATATCGAAGTCACAAAGAATGCGGTGCTCTATGAAGGCTTGAGGTCATGAGCCACGGGTCCCCTAACATTAGTATCGCGACGTCGGTACTGACCACAGTCGTCCAGCAGCTCACCGGCCTCTACGCTGTCGTCGGGGCACAGCGTGCGCTCCAGCTCGAACAGCGCGGAGTCCTCGGAGCGGTACGGCAGCTGCCACGTGGTCGCGCCTGCCGACACAACCCCCGTTACGGTCACAACTGCCCTCAAATTATCATAAGTCTCTGCTCAAGTTCACAAGGATAACAGTTTCTAGTATTCGATACGAAAGGGAGCATTACATAATATATTCTACTACCTAACTACCAACTACGAACACATAATTTCAGCTCTAAATAATGAATTTAAAAAATGCTATCGTATCTTATATAGTGCATAAGATAGCAAAACATTTTTGACTTTATTATTTTAAACTGAAATTACGTAAAGCGATGTAACCTTCGTCCCGGTCGGTCTATATATCCTTTCCATTACATACACCCTGTAAAAAAGCAAACAAATCAAAACTCAAGCTCTTATTTATCAACGAGCATCATTCCGGCATTCATTGATATCTCTATTCTTTCAGTGAACGGTATAATTAAGTCCATGGTTTAAATTGATTAGATTTTTATGAATAATGGGGAACTAGGATGACCCGTGAACAATGTTACCTATTCTTCGTCTGATCGTAATAAGCAAGGGCCGCGCGGTGTCGCCGCTGTCGGTGCTCACCCACAGCCGGACTGGCCACAGGGCCTGGTCCGGGTTCTACAGATATAAACAATTTTGATAAAAGATAAATGCACAAAATTTGTGCATTATAGGCTCAGCACAACGAACGCATTAATGACTTTTGTTTTTTTTTATTAGCCTGTTCTACGCCCTTCTTCTGAGCAAAGACCTCCCCTTCATTTCTCCACAGTCTTTCCCGCAAATGTGTCTAAACTGTCCTTCAATCGCGTTCTTGGTCTGCCTGATCGTATCAGGCGGAAAATTAATTTATCCTGGTTATTAGAGGAGTACCTCTCTCAGGTTTTGCTTACTAACAAACTCACAGTACCTACATACATCACTGATACAGGAATTTGGACTTTGGAATTGAATGGAATAGATATTCTGATTATATTGAAGGATGTATCGATGTTATATTATTCAAGATCACAAATTTCAAAATGCAATTATTGTGCATACTAGAGTACTCCGTGCAGACGACCTACCGCCTCTGGGACAGTCATAACAATTAGTGAGCAGCGGTTACTCACCGGCTTGAAGGGCAGGATGTATTCAACGGAGGCGTTCACTACCAGCTCGTGCGTCTCCTCGAACACCAACCTGTCGAGACGCCGCGCTCAGTACTGAATCTCACACATTTTTATGTAGTATCCTCTGTGTAACGTCATCCCACAATAGGAATTTCTCTTGTATTGTGGGACACAATGAAACAACTGCGGATCGCACAATTTTTGTCCCGTGCGGGAATGGAACCCGCGACCTTCTGCATAGCAGTACAATCGCTTAGCTATTGAGCCAATCAGGTCACTCAGTTTAAACAAGTAGACAGGGTGTCGTAGCCGCCGGTTGATCGCACTGGCTCGGTCTGTATGTTAAGCTGATAAGTATGATTTACTGTATATTCCGATTATACTCACGGGGGTATTGGGGAATGCCCGACTAGTTTCGAACTCGAACGGAGCCCTTATTCATGAGCTGGTTACGCGGCAGACTCGCGAGCCGAACTCGAGTTCGAAACTAGTCCGGCACTCCCGAATACACCCGTGAGTATATCAGGAATACGCAGTAAATAATATGGATAACACTCACGAAAGTTATTATAGTAAAATAAGCTGATAAGTATTTCGAGTTCGCGGCAGGTTTGTACGAGATAACTGCACAAGAACTTACGAGTTTATATTAATTGTTACACCAGTATTCAACCATAATGTTGGAGTAATCCTTCTAAAGAATCCCTTTGGGAAAAGCACATTAACTACCTAGACTAGTGCAACAAGAAATAGCAATATCTGTGGTACCATGTGCCTATTGTTATGTACCATAATATACTTATTTTCCTTCGACGCGATATAGGCCGCGGCAAAATCGAATTAATTTTGTAACCCTAGCCCAGGTGTAACCCATGAAGGTATTCAAAAAGTGCGTTGGCAATACAAAATTATTGACTGAAAACATAATTATATAACACTGTGTAGGCAATGGATGCATATTCAAAAGGTCCAAGGTGTTGAGCTCACTGTTTCCACACGACGGAGACGTTCCCCGCGGGCGCCGCGGCCGCCGCCCACAGCAGCGCGCACACGCAGCTCGCACTCAGCCTCATGGCGGCTCGTCCGCAGGTGTGGGCGCACTGCAGGCCGCGGCTGGCCGGCCCGCGTGCGCCGCCTTATCTGCCGTATCTCTGTGGTGCTTGTATAGTAGATACGGATGTGTGAATCACATACTATTTTCCTTGTAGATATTGACGAATGTAAGTAGGCCAGTGATTAGTTAGATTGACTAAATGGATATGCTTTAGATATCTGCTTAGAATAAGTAACAAACTAAAATTTGGCTTGCTGTGTGACTTTACAAACAGAACTTTGAACAAGTTTAAAATACGTCAGTACTAAACATATTTTGAAAAGACCATCCTAACGTGCCAATGACACAACATCATTACCTACGATATGTAAATTTATTTATTTTAATATAACTTTAGTATTATCGGGGATATCTAATATCAGTTTCACGAACTAACCGATAATAGCCTGTCAAGTTAACTGGTACAGTCAGAACCGGGTTCTGCAATACCTATAAAACCTATTCAAAATATAAAACAATTTTATCCAACAACAGGAACAAAATATGAATATACAATAAAGTTGTAACATAATATAAAAGTATTATGTTCTCACCTTCGATCAATAATGTATCCCTCAATGCACATACTTGATGAACGTGTGGAGACTGTGGAGGTTACTCATTTCACTGCTGAACTCTAAGTGGTCGTGTCAGATAAACGATTACACAGATAGTAGTGCTGTATAATATTGATTTATAAATATATAAATGTCGTCCTATCTAATCTACACGCCTGTAGTGTGAAATTTGTAATTCGTCATACATGAACAGATTGAAATACTGCAGAGTGGTATCCGGCCTAGAATTGATCACTCCCATTCCGTGGGTGTCGTAAGAAGCGACTAAGGGAAAATGTAGAAGATGGGCAGCAGCATCTCTTGTAATTTCACCACCAATAATTCGATCCCCAAGTCGCTTGCCAAGCGTGGGGATTATGCCCCCCGCCCCCCTTACCTAAGGGGAAGGTCTTTGTTCAACAGTGGAAGTCTTCCGGCTGATCATGAATAGATTGAAAAAGGCAGGTCAGAAGTATTATTATTCACAGAATATCATTCTGTGAATAACGCGGCATGTTCACGCCGCGTTCTGTTCGCGACCCCGACCGCAGAGCGCGGCGGCCGTTACTATTAGCACAATGTGTTACCTCATTAAATGAAACTATTGAAATGTGAGAAAATAATTTATTGAGTATAACTTGTATACAATAAATAACGAGAACAACGCAGTCGGGAGGCGGGGCAGCTAGCGGCGCGAGTAGCGCAGGCCCAGCTCGTCCACCACGTCCCGCACGGCCGCCAGGCACTCGTCCAGCTGCGCGCGCGAGTGCGACGCCGACAGGCAGAACCTGCGCGCACCACACTACTCAGGACTACCATACACCCTAGCCACGGTACAGATCTTTGCAAACGTACGACTTGTTACTTCTGGAGCTTCTGATAGGATGCGTCACAACTAACTCATTTATAAATTAAGTTATTATAAGTAGTAGGTTACGGGATCTCGTTATGTCATCAGATCATTAAATGAAAAATAACAAATTGAAATTTTGGTTTTACCGAGTTGAGTTGCGACGTTAAACAAGTGTACCTCAAGGTTCCATTTTAGGCTCATTTCTTGTGTACGTTCAAACTATGACTTCTTTATTAAAATGTTGTTCGCAGTAACGATTATTTCCTAACCTGGGAATGCATATAGGGCATAGGGTCTCACATAAGCCGGATGTTGTAAGTATACGTAATAGTCACCGTATGCGCGCCTTGTTGAGCGGTGTGGCGGGGAAGCCGACACCGACAGTGGCGATGCCGCGCGCCGTCAGCCGCTCCACGGTGGCGGCCATCTTGCTGAAGGTGTACACCAGCATGGGCACCACGGGCGAGTCCTCGTGCCCGAACGTCACTACGCCCATCTCGCGCAACCTGACCGTCAATATATTGGTTTTATTTAAAACAAGTTAAATATTGTATTACCTAGGGGGTTGCTCCAGCAAGGTTACGCGCGTAGGGTCTTTGAGACGTGTAACTAAAGTTGAACTGTCTTTTCGTGGGTCTGGCTAGTGGGGAAATAGATTTATACAGTAAGTTATTATTTACATTGTATTCTAGCTTGTGAGCAACACGTTATTATAACAAATCTGTGCTGCTTTTCGTCATCCTGAAAACTCTGCTAATGATTCGTCACTGAAGTCGTCAAGTTGCAGGTGAATCATTTATATAAAATACAGCGCGCAAATAGGTGTCGTAAGTACCCCTGTACACGCAGCTGTTCGAGAGTGCGTTTATTTAGATAATGTGAATGCGTGAGCCGGCTCACCTCCTGCGGAAGTAGTGCGTGTTGTCCCGCAGCTGCAGCAGGCGCGCGCGGCCGGCGGGGCGCGCCAGCAGGCGCATGGCGGCCAGCACCTGCGCGGCCACGGGCGGCGCCATGCCGTGCGCGTAGCCGTGCGCGTGGCCGTGCGCGCGCAGCCAGCGCACCAGGCGCGCGCTGCCGGCCACGTAGCCGCCCGCCGCGCCGAAGCTCTTGGTGAACGTGCCCATGAGCACGTCCACGTCGGCCGGCCGCACGCCCGCGCGCTCGGCCGCGCCGCGCCCGCCCGCGCCCAGCGCGCCCACCGAGTGCGCCTCGTCCAGGTACAGCTGCAGCCCCAGGCGCTTCTTCAGCGCCACCATGGCGGCCAGCGGCACGATGGAGCCCTCCATGCTGTACACGCCCTCCACCACCTGCCGCGCGACACTTTAGAACTCGTCTGCTCGGAGACGAAGCGGCCGAACTGATCGAGGACGCATTCTAGGACTCGCCGCGACGACGCCCGTTTGTTGTGTCGCTTATCATACGATTTAAGAATGTATCCAACGAGCGCATCGTCGTTTAAAACCGAAGCCATAAACAATTAAACATATCTTTAAGTTATCAGAAAAGTTAAAAAGCTGCCTGATAATATTGATATTACTAATATGAGGACGGCGATCGGTTCCCCGTGTAAAGGTACTCACGATGACGATGTTCCGCCAGCGGCCCTCGGCCACGGCGGCCCGCGCCAGCTGCTCCAGGTGGCGCACGTCGTTGTGGCGGAACACGCGCACCGTGGCGCGCGCCAGGCGCAGGCCCAGGATGAGCGAGGCGTGGTTGTTCTGGTCGCTCAGCGCCAGCGAGCCCGGGCCCAGCAAGCCGGGCAGGCCCAGCGTGTTGGTCCCGAAGCCCATGCCCACCACCAGCGCGGCCTCCACGCCCAGGAAGCGCGCCGTGAGCTCCTCCAGCTCGGCGTGCAGCGGCGTGCTGCCCAGCTCCGCACGCGGCGAGCACACGGCCAGGCCGTAGCGCCGCGCCGCCGCCTCCACGGCCGCGTGCGTGCTGCCGCCGGCGCCCTCCGCGAACCCCAGGTAGTTGTACGAGCCCAGGTTGATGCAGCGCCGCTCCGTGCCCGTGAACCTGACGCACGCTCATACTATGCTTACACGCTGTCTAATTTTTTAACATAGGCACAGCCGAACACCCTTGATAAAGTTTTGGCACTATGATTCAAGACCGAGCCGACATTTAACACATTAAATTGCATACGATTCTTTAGTGAACGTTATACTTGTAATTGCCTAGAACTCGGATATAACTTGTTTCGAGGTATTACATAATTATAATATAATATCAATTTTACTGAATGTAAAAAGTTGCAGGTACCTGAACGACCAGTTGCGATCGTCGGTGCATCGCTCCTTAAGCGTGACTTCGGCACCGGGCGCAGAGCAGATGGGTCGGTTGAAGCAGTGGCGCACGCGCCGGTACAGGTAGCGAGAGAAGAACGTCTCGAAAGGGTCGTACAGGGGCGCGTATCCCTGGAAGCAAAACACAGACATTCATTAATAAAGATGTTCAACTATAAATATGTGTGCGGCTGGCTTTTGTAGCCTATATGAAGTATGACTATGTGTATATGTGACTAGGCGGCGTCACCTTCACGCTGGGAGTATCGATAATGCTCTCGCTATAATAGTGGACTTGTAGCCTTTAGGTACAACACTTATATAAACTGATTTTAAAGACTATCAAGGAATGCCATCACATTTGCACGCTTATGGATCAGATTTTGCTTTTATTTATAGATCAGATTTTTCTAGCAATAGGTAGCAATAACTCGGCTTGACAACAGCTTGATAAATGACAATAAAACAATATAAACTTGATATCTCTAGAGTGAGGTCATCATCATCATCAGCCGGAAGACGTCCACTGTTGAACAAAGGCCTCCCCCTTAGAACGCCACAATGAACGACAGCTTGCCAGAGTGAGGTCGAATGAATTAAAAACAACAAACACTTGGTAAGCTAGCTAGCCAGCGTAGTTAGTACACAGTTCAAATATTAATTATAATGTTCATCGGAATAAGATATATCTTATAATTGGTAAAATATCGATTAAACTCAGTCGGCAGGGTGGCTCGCATTGTGTGTGCGGCTCACTTACCGCTGTCTCCAATCGATGATAACAACATACATTTCGTATCGATTAGATAGGGCCCGCGCCGCTGACTAGTGTGCCCGGTATTTTCCGACCCGTCGCTAACAGTTTCGTCACGAACTCACTAGGACACTTACTTCGTAGCAGTAGCTAGATTTCCTCGTTGCTCTATTAATATGTTGCATCCAACCGCGTATTTTCGCTTTTTTACCCGACTGCACCAGAAGAAGGGTAGGTATGTGTTTTTCGAGTGTATGTATGAATATTTCTTTGGCACGCTGTGTAGCCTAAACTGCTTGACGATTGAACGGATTGATTTTAACACTTTTTACTTTAGAATCTATAAATAAGTATTTACTATTTCAACTTTAAATCGCCGATTTTTCATTGCTAATTAAATTTAAACATACATATAACATATATATATATAATCTACTTTAATTTCCTTTATTTTGATACCCTACTCGACAGGTGTGGTAATGTTTTTTTACATTTTTAATTACATTTTTTTTTATTTAAGTAATGATTTAATGCTTTATGTACAAACCAAGTGTACAAAGGCGGACTTAATGCCAAACACTTTAATGACATTTTCTACCAGTCGACCTTAGGGTAATGCAGGGACAAATCAAAGTAGATGCACACATGGTGGACTTCACATTTACAGATATCAGATGCAGTATCTTTGTGTTCTCTCCAGAATATTAATCATTCTGTGTAATTTCGCCATACAGGGGGAAGTAATTAGGAGATGGATGGGATGGGTCATCTTAACAGACACGCTTCACGGCGTAGTGGATATTTTTAGCTGCGCCATCTTTTCTTTGAGGCACTAGACGCATATGTCGCCGTAAAATTGTAAATACCGAAACACAGTGCTTACAATTTAACGCATTATTTTTATACTGCTTACAATTCGATTGTTTCACTTCCATTTATAATTCACCGAAAAATAATGCGTTACATTGTAAGCAGTATGCTCCGGTTACCAATCTTTCGACAGTTTACAATCTCACGACATAGATTATAATGTAACGGTATTTACAATTTTACTGTGACATATAATAATAATCATTTATCCGACAAGAATATGGTACAAATTACAAAAGATGTTAAATATATATAAACTCTTGTTCAAATTTTTTTCTTGTTGATGAAACTCACATCAAGGAAGAACAGCGCACAGGTCGCAGTTTCCTTCCCGGTCGCGACCGTACTCGTGGTATTACTCTTCGGTAAAATATTCTCATAGGTAAGATGTAGGTATTTAATATTTATGGCTAGAGTTATTGATTGATTGATGGACGTTGTTAATGGCAAAGAAACGTAAAACAAATTGTATGATTGTAATTGCTGTTTTATAAAAAAAAATTCATTCGTTTAAATGTAAAATTGTATTAGAACAACAATACAGTAATTACGTACGACCATAAATAACTGGACGTCTTTATTGCCGCATTAAATTTTCAGTTAAGAATTCTTTCAGTGTTTGATAGCCCACTTATCGAGGAAATCTATAGGCTATATGTATATCATCACGCTAAGACCAATAGGAGCGGAGCTCCAAGGAAGAATGTTTTAATACGGGGGTCTTTTTCCTTTTGAGAGTTTCCGCTGCGTGCGCTGCGTTAACGGTTAAAGTTTAACAAAAATCATGTATGTCAGATTTGTTTTCCTTTAAAAGTTCTAAAAACAAGTCTGCGACAGATGCGAATGATCCGATGAAGTAGACAAGTCCTATAATTATGTACAAAACAATGTCTTAGGTAACTAGTAGTATAGTTCGAAACATGCACTAGCTAAGTACATTGTGTTGTCAATGATGCGGGGAGCACGCTTTGTATGCCTACCTAGTACCTACGAATGGTGCTCACTGAGCTATTGTTCATAAAGCAAGGGTATAGGTACCGCCTCCTTCACGTGATGGTGTTCCACACCACTACGCTTCACTAGATTTGTATTTGCCCGAAGACAGGCGGGTGATTAACCAACTATGTAGTAATACTATCAAGGTACGATAACACACACATCACCGGGTGGGGACGTGTTATCGTACCCTGAAGGATTCAGTATTATCTTTTGTATTAAACTTCTAAATAAGACATGGAGTAAGCTTTTCTTATGTCTTACTTAAGGCAAATACTAAGAGTGACGACGGTTTTTAGTAAATTCGGCGACATCGACCTTCATTTACCACGTGACTTAATGGACGCGACTGTCAAGCCTGTTCGACGTATTGCTTGCGTTATGCATGCTACTCTTACGATAACCGTAGGCAAAACAAGTTACATGAATGTAAATTATACGAACTTAAACTGAAAAATTACTAAATGTGAATAGTGACACCATGCCTCAGGTAATTACACTATCTTTTTAAAAATGACTGGCATTCCTAATTCACGGTGCGTGTTTTTATAGACTTAAAGGTCACGTCCACGAGCACGCAGGCTCGGCAAAATTATGTAGGCCAAAACCATATAAAGTAGAATCCAGTGCGGAGACTTATATCGATTTCGTGGCGCGTCCCTTATCGTAGAGGGCTAAACCGAAACAGAGGCTTTCCTGCGCCAAATTGAACGACGTGGTAGGGTCAAACAAAGGACACAGGAAAACATCGACGAGCTAGTCTTTATATTTATTTCCTAAATGCGCTATTAGGAAGCTGTATTTCAGCTCAACTATCTTGGGATTGGAATTTATTTTACCCAATGCAGAAAATGGATCCAGCCTCCAGAATCGAATTGTAGAATTTTGGTCAGACCGTCGATTCAAAATTGATTTCGTAGTTACTTGATTCGTGTTATAATGTGGTGAATAGAATGCGCTATGTAATTAACCAAATGCACTCGCATGCAAGTTGCAGCGCTAATTAAAAGCGGAACAGGAAATAACTGTTGTCTTATATTTTAGATAATTCGTATTACACGTCACCGGTAGGCGGTACTGCCGCCTCCGTAGGTTTAGGGTTACTTTGCTCATTCGGAGACAGGTAATTGGTTACTAATCAGTATAAACAAATGTATATAGCTTGTAAGTAATATATGACGAAGTGTCGACGTCAATAACATAAGAATGTGCATAATTAGTATGTTTACCTTCCTTAAACATAATGATCACGACTGTCTGAAGTAGGCTTCGAACTAGCGATGTAATAAGAGGAACATTGGCGCGTAATTATTATCGCAGTTAAGTGAATTAACTGCGTTATAAGCTACGGGTTTGAAACCCTACGGGTTTCAAGGATCAAATGTTTGTCAAACAAAACGAAATGACGCCAACGATACAAGAATCATCTATACAGGAATCACCTATACAGGATCTGAACTCTGAGCAAGTAGGTATTCAAACTATATATGTATATATTCAATAGTTTAAAGAGATTAGTATTATGACTGTCCCATCACATTATTCTTTATGCTCATAACATGATTACAACCTAAGCACTAGGAAGTAGGAACAAACACAAATTTGTTGTACCAGCCATTAGAATTCAGAAAATTAGAAACTCATTCAAACGTCAATGCATACGTTTTTATAATAAGATCCCAAACGACATTCAAAATCTGAGTTTGAATCAATTTAAGTCGTTTATTTATAAAGTGTCTGACTATCTGCTGATATCTGATAAAAATGTTAGGCTGCATCTTTATGTTATGAAATAGCGTTAAGATCGATTACATCTTTAGAAGTATTACTTCTACTCTTAACAATTACTTAATTTTGCCATTAAATTTTTCATCCTTTTTTACATATTTGACGTAAAAACGGACATTGTTTGATCCATTTTTTTTACAAACTTACATAATGTATTTAGATTATTTATTATTATTATTGTGAAATTAATGTACAATGCAGGATTTATACTTCTTACATAGGTTCTTGTCTTGCGGTTTGAGTATCTTATACAGCCTACCCAAATGTCCTGCGGATGATACGAGACGAGGCGTCTGTAAAGACAGGTCGACTCAAACTCGCCGTGGTTCTTTCCTAAAAAGTCCACTTCTCAGACCACCTGCACTGTTCTCACAAAAACTATTGAGCTTGTTTGGACTTTAAAAGAGACTGAGTTTGTTTCGGTATTTCTTCAGAGGTAGCCAGTTAGAAAATGCGGATGCCATCTAGTTTTAAAAAAGTAACGTGTTAAAGTGTTTTGTATAACCTAATTGCAGAAATAAAATCATTTATCATTTATAATATGACGGTCGCATCCGATATCAACGAATTCCTTCTTACATTCTAAACAATAAAGTAACAACTAACAGTGCAACAACTTTAGAACAGTGCTTACTTTGACAATGTGCGGGGCGCCTGCGTGACCTAATTAAAACCTTCTCGAGAGTGGCCGTCTGTTCCAATTCTAAGCCGCTGGCTTACGTCACGAGCAGTGGGACGATAAACAGATGCGCGTGCGCTGTTATATTGAGTAAAAAGAAAGCAAAAAGGCTCGCATTCGAGCGAGTACGTGCGCATTGAATCAGACATATACGGCACGGCAGACGCGTGCCACAGAACGCTAGCGGGCACTTACTTGCTGTACCCATATGGTAGGGTCTAGGGATGGACAAAGTTGCACACAAAGTCATATTGCACGAGGTGTGCGGCTATTTGCGGAATGCATCATAGTGGTTATATTTTCACTTACGAACAGTTTGACTACTATTTCTATCGTCTGTTTAATTCTAGTTAAAATTGCAATCCTATAAATATAGTACAATAACTTTAAAATAAAATAAATTATTTAAATAAATACACGACAACTTGCCATTAACCACGTATACCTTATACGTAGTAAATGGCAAGTTGTCGTTCATTATGGCGTTCTAAGGGAGAGGCGTTTGTTCAACAGTCGATGTCTTTCGGCTGATGATGATAATACGTAATAAGAAAGAAATTGAGACAATAAAAATTTGGACATATTGTGAGCTTGAGAGGCGTAGTTTAGGAATGTCTAGTAATCGAAATGTATATCATTACATTTTGCTAACTGCTTGAAACGAAGTACTGATGCCAAAGGTCTGTTCCTGCTGAGCGAGTGACCGCCACTCGCCGCCCGCCGGCCTGCTGCCACTACTCATAATGTTTACAATACTTCCAGTCAAGACTATGTAGCGAGCGAGCGCTTATAAATTAAAATCGGTCTAATTCATTAATTATTGTCCAATTCTTATCTAATATTCAGTTCTATTCTTATGTGGTGGGAGTGGAAGCACTGTCAGCCAAACCTATTTAACAAACCAATTATGGAATAATAAATAAGTCTACCTAATCTCCGCTTCTTACCAGACCGCAACCATAGCGGGATCGTGAAGCATGGCACTACTTGAATAATATCATAGTCGTCTATGAAACATAGGTATCCTGAAGTAAATAGTTGAACAAATGTATTATAACCACGTGATCGCTTCTAATGAACCTGGGATTGTTATTGGTCATCTTGTTTAGTCGGAGGAAGTATTCACCAATGATTTGGCCCGATGCGCACTAATATTAATGGACTAGGCCAGAAATTGTCCGGATACGTCTCGCTAATAGTGGGCCCGGTACGAGAGCACATCATATCATTATACATATGTAGTACCTAGTCGTTGACGCAAAATTATGTTCTATAATAATATTATAACGTACCACAGGAACTAAAACAGATAACAGGCTGCCCATTGCGGTGACACTATCCACGCACTTGAAGAACTTATTAAGCTCTGATCGACGACTGATAGAGATGATTACTGACAGATTTTATAATTGTCCTAGAGCTACACGGCGTGTGCTGGACGCGCATGGGGAGCCACATGTGCAATGTGCATGCACTTGACATTAGCGTCCGTACGTACTTATGTTTATGTCCATGTAATTTAAAATAATCAACTAATGGTTTACAGTTGAATGGTTTAGTAATTAACATATTTACGACACCATGGCAATCAAGATAAGTCAGCACTACCGTGAAGGATGCACCAGTGCAGCGAGGGGTGACGACCTGATCTAGAATAAGGTCGACCAACTTATGACATTGATAGTGAATGAACACCATCTAATATCTCTGAAGAATAATTATAAACAAAAAACATAACATAACATCACGCCTGTATTCCCCGAAGGGGTAGGCAGAGGTGCACATACAGTACACCCACATTTCGCCAGTTATGTTTTTAGGTCCCAATGTAATAGGGGGCGAGCCTATTGCCATCAACCGGGCACAAATACAGACTCCGTGCTGGTACTGAGAATTACCTAATGGAAAAACCCAGTAACACTTTGCCAGACCCGGGATTCGAACCCAGGACCTCGTGCTCAGCAGTCGCGCTTAGCAACCACTAGACCAACGAGGCAGTCAAGAATAATTATTTTGGTAATTTTTCTCAATTTTGCTCAATTGTTCATAATTTTCTGTCTGAATTCACATTCTGATTTTCTGAGGTATGAAGAGTAACGAAATGTTATAGGTAGGTACTACAATACTCTACTACTAAAAGAAGTACATCGACACGTGTAAAAATTCCTTGTTATAAAATAAGTAAATAACGACTACTTTCAAAACTATTTTGATATAATAACAATTATGACGAATCAGAATGTAAAATTGTACATGAACTCCCTAACAGTTAGTATACCAGATTATATCAATATACATACAAAGAAATAAAACTGAACAATCTGTATGTATGTAACATCAAAATAACAGCTTTTTACTCAATGAATACATATGATACAATACATATAACACAAATAGAATTTAACCTTCACTAGCAAATAGCTGATATTATAAGAAGTAACTTAGACTACTTTTAATTTTGAGAATATTTACGTTTCCGCGGGAAAAAATAAAACCCATAAAATTATTTCCTCCAATTAAATTACGACCAAATTGAAAGAATCATTATTGTTTCAATAAAACTGAATAATGTTACCCTTAAATAAATAATTATTTTGTATATACAATATAATTGAAATTATGTATAAGTGTAAAAATGTGCAATATTCTATAATTAGTTTAAATTATAATAATTATAATGTATCCAGTGTATAGTGATATTATAATTATCTATCCAATGTGTGTCGAGTGGTATCCGGCCCAGAATTGACCACTTCCTTTCCTCCTGTGGGTGTCGTAATAGGTGACAAAGGGAAAATCCAACAAGGGAGATGACCGCCAATACTGCGATCCCCAAACCGCTTGCAAAACGGGGGGATGATGAATTCCAACGAGGAGGCCTTTTTTCAACAGTGAACGTATTCTGGCTGATGATGATGATTCAATGTGTATGTAGGTACTCACAATTTATTTTATAGATTGTATAATTTGTACGCCAGCTATATGGCATAACATAGTGTTACCTACTGTAAAATAATGTTGTCATCTTGTTTTTACCTATGCTCACAAATAAATGATGTCTATGTATTGGTGTGTTCTGACTCACCTCTCTATTCTTCTCCGTAGCGACTTTGGGCTTGAAGAGCAGTTGGTTGACGAAGCCCAGGAACATGAGCAAGTAGAGCCCGATGTGAGTGAGAACGGCCGTGAGCAGGGTGCACTTTTCGAACGAGCCGATGAAGGTGTCGTACTGCGACCAGTCCATCATAGGCGGGCCTCCGCCTTCATCGCCGAACTTCTATAAAACAAACCTACTCATTATTCACTTGACTTTGGTGGAGAAAACGACTACATAGAGGTCGTTATAAAGTTGGGTATTAAAAAATACATAATATCAAATTTTTGTGGATACAAATCTGTAGCCCGCGTGTAGGTCAAGGTGTTTCGTCAATTGCGTCTACCCACAGGCTATAGCTGGCATGCGGCTGGGCGCAAATCTGCGCAAGGCGAATGCGCAGAGCTAGTTGCCGTTGCGTCCTACTTGTGCTGATAACGAATGGTGTGATTATAGCAATCAACCACTAAACAATGCGATACGTAAGTAAGGCGCACGCGCTTGCGCATTGAACGCATTAGGCATGACATGTAGTTAGTATAAGTTCTGATTAACAGGTTATTGTTATGGTGTACAAAAATATATTAATGCAGTGTACTAAAACCAATATTGAATCTAGTTTATTATCAAGTACCTAAAGGTGCTGGTTACTGAATAGTAATTTATTATCATTAAATATTCAATGATATCATCACACTAAAAATAGTTACAGTAATGCATATCAATAAAGTGTGGAAAGTGCAATTCACTAAAGGTGTACCCTGCACTCACACTATATTGATACCATTTCTATACTTTCTATGTGAATGAATGGCCCATGTTTCTAATGTATTTTTTTCAAGAACAGTGTAGCATAAGTTACACAAAATATCCTCAATTCACATAAACAACAACAAATATTTCGAGGTTAGCCTTTTGAACTTAGTGCATGTTGAGATTCCATGCTACTTCTGAATAATTTTGAATTTTGGGGTCAACCCACACCAGTGAGAGTGACACCGTTTGGTTGGCAGAGGTAGCCTCAACAGGTCCAACACGAGTGGTTACACACACACAAACCATTGTTGTTCAATAATATACTGGTAACTGTTGCAGTGTGTGTGCTTTTTAATCAACACATTATGATTATGAGAATGATTAAATACATACAAATTAAACTATTAGGAAAATTTGCAATAACTGCATGCAAGGGTTTTATGTCTTGCATGCCCCTTAATTGCAACTGCAGTTACCACTTAAATATTTAAATATGCCTACAATATATTAAGGTATAAACATACATACATGCCAATAAAATACAGCGATATGTATAGCAGTCTCAGCATTAAGTGATCCAGATCATTGTGACTCTACTTTCTAACAAGTAATCAGAGCATCCGTAAACAATTATTAAAACAAAAGGTAATTTAAAAACAAAAAACCTAACTGCTAAAAATCTGGAAAGAAATAAACAAGTCTAGAATTATATTAAGTTAAGGTTAAGCTATAGCATAGTGACTTTCACAGTCAGGAGCCATAAAAAATCTCGGCCGGCTCAAATCTTTTCAACAATGGCTTCTGACGGTTTTTAATTTAACTTTTTAGTTTAGAACCTATAAATAAGTATTTACTACTTCAACTTTAAATCGCTGATTTATCTTTCCTAATTAAATTTAAACATATGACATATTTATAATCTCCTTTAAATTTCTTTTATTTTGATACAATACTCAACAGAGTTGGTCAATTTTTTTATGAATGACTTACAATTTAACTCCGAACAACCAGAATTTTAAATTTTTTACATTTTGATATACCCAGTGTCACACACACTGTTGAGACAAATCCAACGACACCACCTTAAATTAAAATCCATCAAGCTGTTTAGGCTACAGAGCGGGTCAAAGAAATATACATACATACACTTGAAAAACATAACCCTCCTTCTGGCGCAGTTGGGTAAAAAATGTAACTTAATAACAGCTTTTGATGATTAATTTAAAAATTATATTTTAAAAATGTATTTAAAGATATAGTAGTGAGTAGTCACATACAACAGTTTCAATGAAAGGCTCAACCTCTGATAATAGAAGGTAGTGTTATTTAGAATTAGTTATTATTAGTATAATGACATGTTTCCATAGCTCTATAAAGTAATTTTATAAGTACCACAGTTCTTTCACAACATTATGAATAGATAGAATAGCAGATCATTAGGTTGTTTGTTTCAAAAGTTATTTAGTTGGTTAATAGTTTTAAATTGATTAAGAGAAACTTGAAAAATTATGGACACAAGCGGGACTCCAACCCGCGACAGTCGCCGTACCGTGGCGCTTGGTTGGTTAATAGTGTTATTAAATATTTATATTCCAAGTAAATTTTATTTTGGAATATGTTTAATATTAATTATTCTTTAATAAATATAATATAAATTGTACAAATATCAATGTACTTTTTGCAGACACTTTTTTATCAGGGCGAAATGTACTCAAAATGTGCTGAGCACACCGGGCTATAATAATACAGTGGCACCATACTGGGTGGTACTGGTGTAAGTAACTGATCATCATAGGAGACAGTCCGCGCCGGCCTGAGGGGCGTGTCGAGTGGTATGCACCGCCAGTCCGCCACGGCTCGTGTATGGAGTCTTAGTTTTCAGAGAGTTTTAAAAATAAATGAAAATCTACTTACAGTGTCGCCGTTACTTAAAAGTGAAGACTTCACGTATCCATTTTTGTGATTATTCACTTTTCCATTTATCAACTTTTCCTCAGTGCCATTACATTCTTGTAGATTCATTTGTAACTTTATTTTACTTGCATCAACACAACTATTCTCTACTACTTCCGCCATCCTTGTGGTCATACAAACTATACAAAGTACTCTGTGTTGGTTGTGCTTGTGTGATACTTCACTCGCCTACTGCTCACTTTTAAAACAAGAAACAATCGTGCAGCAGTGATGACCTGCGCTGTAATAATCTTCTGCCAGGCTTAATCTATTATACTATTACTAGACGTTAAATAAAAACAAGCGCTGAACGGCTGTATAGAACGAACGACTCATTTACTGTTTTATCGACAAAAAAAATGACATTTTGACATGACAGTTTTATGTATCATGACTTTGACAGAAAGTAGCACTGCAACCAGCAGCCGCAGTGCAGAGCTTCGTTCTACAACAGTAGTATTCAATTTTAAGCTTATAAAAAGGTGGAAATAAATTTACATACTTATTCATAATAATATATTTTATAAGATTTCAAATATATGATACAAAAAAGTGCATTTCATAATTGAAAGTATGTAAAGAGAATTATATTATATAGAAGTATACAATAATTACCAGGTGGACCGACGATATTGTCAGGACTGCGGGCAACCGGTGGATGCAATTGGTAAGTTGTCGTTCATAGTGACGTTCTAGGGGGGAAACCTTTGTTCAACAGTGGACGTCTTCCGGCTGATCATGATGAAGATACAATAATTATGCTAATAAGTTATTGTAATAGAAAAAAATTGAGTACGTGTTGACGTTAAATATATTCTGTCGGAAATTGTTCCCTATGTAAATAAATAATACGTATTATATTTATTGTTAGCCCAGTGAAGAAAACGAATTTAATTTAATTAATCGAATGGTAAAATTTTGTACTGAAATGTTGGTAACACTAATAACAGCTGTTGTGTGTCGCTAGTATCGCATAAAAATAGGTTGTACGTAGTCTATCTATTCTATACTCTATAGTGTATCATCAGAAAGACTGTGGATTGTGCTCTGTGGTACTAGTGTCGGTAAAACAGAGTTTACTTAGCGCGCCTTCAAAAAAAGGTCAGGATCGGAAAGTCAATACTTTTCGCAATTTCTTGCTTGCTTTAGATATTTCAGTTTTTTGTGAACCTTTATTTACCTATAACGAAATATTTAATTATTGTTACAGTTTTGGAAAATATTTGATACATATTTGCTTTCGTTTACCTAATAAAATTTTGATTATAACTATAATATTGCCGGCGAGCGGCGCCGCCCCCGCTGCACCGGAGGGGTCGACGATGAGTAATACCGTTCGTTTCTCGTGCTGAGTGACGTCGTGCAGCCGCGGCCGGCACACTGCTCACAGACCGCAGTACGATACGGCGAGGACGCACGACAGGACCCGCCCTCCGCGATCGCAGCTTCTCACACTCGCGCTCTCCCCGCACCCTATCGATCATTCTCGACACCGGTCTTTTTTATCTCTCACATAAGGAAACATGGATAGCGCCGATGCTCTCCTCGGAGGTCTCGCAAGCGGAGACCCCGCACCCGCCGCAGATGCGCCGCCCGCCGAGCCCACCATGAAGCGCGACCAGGATTCGACTGATGACTTCGAACACCTGGAGCGCGATGGGCGGCGCGAGGCAGGCGAGTCACCGCAGCGCCAGCCTGCTGCTGCCACGCGCAGTTTTCTCGATATGGAGCGCGAAATGCTCGTGGATGCTCCGCGCGCGCCTTCGGCTTCGGCCGACCACATCGCAGACAAGTTTACAGACAGCGAGTCTGACGCTGACACCGCTGGCGAGTCGCCTATGCACCGGCCCGAGCCTAGGCCGGAATTGGGGCGGGCCGGTGGCTACACCCCCGAGCCGCCGCACGACCCTACACCCGTGCTCGCGCCAGCCGCGGCGGCCGCCCCGGCCCCAGCCCCGGCCCCCGTGCCTAGTGCTCCCGTAGCTCCAGAAAAGCCCTTGCCAGAGGAGCCTAAGCCGGTAGTAGTGCCGGAACCAAAGCCTGAACCCCCGAAGCCTGAGCCCAAGCTGGAGCCGGTGAAGTCGGTGCCACTCCTGCCGCAGAAGCCAGCGGCGCCGGAGCCAACGACGCGCCCCACGGCTCACGTGATCGAGGCCGAAGTTATCTTCTGCCAAATGGGACTTGGTGAGATTTCTATATTTACTTATTTGTTTTCATCTATTATTTTCACCTTAATATTATTTACATGCATACGTAAGAACATCTTGGAGTTCTAAAATTATAGCATTAAGTTGGAGTGATTTCATTGTCCGTGTCGGGACTGTCGCTATTGCGCGATGCTTTTTTGTGCGCGACGGTGATTCTTTCTTCAAATGGTTTCATTTGGGGCCGAGCACCGCACGCCGCAGACCGTGAACAATCACGTCTGCAGGTGAACAATGCCCGCGCACACGAATATCTACACAAGTGTCTTGTCATACCTGCGCTAGATATTCCAGTAGTACTTAAGATAAATATCTAGTCATAATGGTTATTTTATTTTAACCATACGAAATTTTCCAATGTCACAGTAAACATGAGTCATGACTAATAGTACTAAGTAGGTTAAGTACTCTTTAAACACCAGTAATACAAGATGTCAGTATGATAACAAAAAAGGATCCGAGATGATAAGGATAACAATGGGGGTAGTCGCGGGGCGGTTGGGAGGGGTGGAGGAGGTTGTCTGCAGAGGTGGCGGAGCGGTAAGAGCGTTGACCGCGCTGCAGCGACGGCCGCCGGGTAACGGCACCCGCGGGCCCACGCCGAGCTGCACGCGGACGTCCGAGCGCCCGCCTGCTCCGCCACCGGCCATCCACCATACATTATTCATACAACGTCGGCATTGCCGAAGCCCTCCCACACCATGCCATCCACCCTCCCTCCGGTGCACCTTATTCCTGCTAGCAGTGCTAGCTGAAGGCTGTGTCTAGTTACCGCGAGCTGTAGCCAGGACCTCGTGACAGTCAACACGTGTTAGTCGGCACGAGTCCCCATGTCATGTTGGTACTTCCAATCGTGGTAATTTGGCATGTTGCTTATATTTTTAGTAATCGGTCGGATCAATTCGAATTCTGTCGAAATGTTGCACTTCCTTGAACCTCTTGCGTGACTCATCACACAATTTATATTTGAATCAGTTCCTGGTATCGATTGATGCGTATAATTTTTTTAATTGTCTACGTATTTGCTATCGATAAGGCACTCGATATTTGAAGCAGTAAATAAAGAGACAGCCCACAGACAATAATTATGTATTGTGAGATATTTTCATATTAACGGATCAATGACTACTAAGCAAATATTAGTTTTGTTGAAATAGAGAAAAATTGCCGGAATTTGGTTTAGAATTTTCTGCTCATTAAATATTATGTACCAACATTTTGATTCTAGATATAAAACGACAACGGCACTTTATAATTAATATTATAATTCCTTTAATTCTCGCACTTGAAGGTTAGGTATAAATACTATTTCATTATAATACTTATCAGTATACACATTATAAAGCTTTCATATTGTGTGCTTACATAGCATACAATATAAAGGCTAACTGTAGAAAAGTTTCGACGTTCAGATTTACGTATTCACGAAGAGTGCCCGCAGCGTTATCTGAATTTCTTTGATAAAGATTGAGGACATAAAAGCTGTCACTCGGCATGGTTAGTTGCGTGAGCGTGCGGTCTCAGGGAGCGGCGGAGAGTGACGCCTGGTATGCAAAGTACGACGACGCCACCATCGCTAATTTTAGCATCGCTGAAGCAGCACCGCGCTCGCTTTGCGCTCACAAGCGCAACACCCGCCGAGCGATCACGTCGCACGCTCTTCGCTCGTAGCGACTGTTCCGAGTGCTGGCTTGACATTCATGTAGCGTCGTGCTCCTGCTACAGCTGTGACTCACAGTCGCGAGGACTTGCCTTTTGTGTGGACAATACTGTGCGTGAAACATGGGATCCGGAAGTGGTGACGATATCACACGTAAGTACCGACACTTGTTATATTGAAGGGGTGTCGGAGCTTTAGTTATCTTCGCCCTGCTAACCAGCATCTCAAAGAATTAGCTCAGTTGAAGTTAGGTGGGCTCTAGTGCCCCGTGCGGTTGGGCCTGGTCGGTGGCTACTAACTCATACTCCTATAATAAATGCGTGTCATATTCGTCTTTAAAAATTACGTCAGCCAAGCTTCCGTTGTTAATTTCGGCCTAGTTAGTTCGGTTCAGGAACCACAAGTTCCAATTTAGTATTGAAGCTATAAGTATGACGTCGTCGACGTTATGCTTCTTGTAACATATATATTTCTTATGTGCATAGAGATAGTATAGGTGTCGTATTATTTTTATTCTGAAACGATCTGTTCGTCCGGATCGACCTCGGTGCGCTCTGTAAAAGTGCAATTGATAGTTTGTATTGATACTTGTGTCATCATCTCGTGGGTTCCATTGTCCCAATAATTATGTCGACCCTACCGCATCATTATCGTTCTGTCTGTTTTGTTTGTTTATTATCAAACTGCCATACACCAAAATATGTATTAATATTAAACAGATATAAAATGGGTTCTGGTTAGGTCCCCTACAAAAAGGGAAAAATGTTCATATACATACTATGCTGCTTCCTACTAAAATAAATTCAGTGTCCTACGACCATATGGTTAGTGCGGTGTACACGTGATGTCTAAAACTATTAATTAGTTAACAATAACCAATGGACACTTACGATCGTTTCGAATTAAAATATCATCAATCGATATTGATGTCAATAATAGTGTACCTAATATCATAATAAGTATATAATTTGATAACGAGGTATAAAAATCAAGTGTACGTAATTCTCATGTAGGTACTTATACGGTTGCTAAACAATGAAGTCCGTTTAAAAAGATAGACTGATTCATCAGAACCACTCGGTATCCATAGCTCAGTAGTCTTTATGTAACAGTCGAGAGTCACAACAGCACTTCTCCACTAGCGCTGCCTGTATGTAGAATGTAGCTTTAGCGACTAGCCATCTTATTTTACTACCTTCTTAGCCGCACTATTAAAAGTTAAACCTCCTTTAAACGTAACAATTATGCTTTAAGAACCTTTACACATCCAATTTATATTTAAAAGTATAATGATACGTGAATTTACATTCATGAATGTACAGCTCATGGTAAGGCACAAGACATCCATAAAAAGGTTTCCTCATAACATGGAGTACCTACATTAAACAGGAGAACTTACACTACCTTTAATGCCCATTCATTATAAGGACTGTCGTAATTTTACTCCACCGGCTAGTTTATAGTAGGGTTCCCTTCAGATCATTGGTTGAGTCTATATGATTGAATTAGATCTTCGACGCCTATTAATTGCTACAGCTTCAGGTTTTAAAACGTGCCGTTTTCTCAACGATTCCCACAATTTTTTCTTGAAGTAAACAAGTTAATCAATACAGATTATTTTCGTTTATCACTCATGGATAATATTTATGAATGATAAAGATCAAGAGCAGTGGGCATGGTAGGTGTAGAGAAGCTGGCTCGCGTCACTGCGCCCCCTTTGAGTGCACCCGCTAACAAAATTTTTACCTCTTCACAAAAATTTAAGGGCTCTTTGTTACCCTTGTGCTCTCATCACACAGTGACGTCATTTCACTGCCACCCCTCTTGTTTATTCACTCTTAATGACGCAGACAAATAGGGTCGTCAAATTATTGGATCGAAACGATTGCTTCATTTTGATAATGAAGACCTGTTTGGTTTTTATGATTAGAACCTGTCTCGTTGGTCTAGAGGTCGCTAAGCGCGAGTACTGAGCACGAGGTTCTGGGTTCGAATCGGGGGTTAGGAAAAGATTTTCCTATATGTAATTCTACCCAGTAGCAGCACGAGCGACGTCGGGATTCGTGACCGGTTGATGTCATTGGCAATAGATTCGCCCCCTATTACATTGGGATTGGCACCTATAACATAACTGGGGAAATTTAGAAATACTATACACCTCTTCCTACCCTCGAGGAATACTTGAATAGAATGTTATGTATAAAAAGAACCAAATTAATTTTACTGCCTTATGTTCTCTAAAGAACAATGGTAACCCCTATTATTGTAATCTATCAGAATTATAGAAAAATAATTGACAACCCTTCATAATACGTTACTAAATCAGAAGATTTTGTACAACACCTTCTAAAAATAGCATCAAAGATGAAATCAAATATTTCGACTTCTAACTTATCAAATGTTATAGAAAACCCGACTGATAGAAAATATTTGTGCCTACAGCTTTTGCTGCTGTGCGTATTTCGATTACTAGTCCTGAATTTGTGGAAAACCCCAGACATGGGTGCAATAAAGGCTAGGCTTCCAGTGTGTGACGGGTCGCGAGGGAGGCCGCGGGGTGGCGATCGATACTCTACTCGCCGACCAGCACACAGACGCACCGTCTGCTCTCTTTATTTAAACGGATCAAGTTGTTACTAGCCTGAGAGCTTTTACGGCCACATTCGCACCGTGCCTTCGTGTGGTTATGTCAATGTGATGATTATAATAATATGTCATCAACTCGGTGATACATAACTACATAAAATCAAGCCGGTATTCCCCGAAGGTAGATTGCCACCAACAGGGCATAAATCTAGATATTGTGATTAATGGAAAAACCCACATTTACGCCAAACGGGATTAAAACCCAGGTCCTCGTACTCAGCTGTCGCGTTTAGCGTCAATTAGACCTATGAGGCATGTACATTTCATATTCTACTTAGGCATTAAAGTGCACCTCGCCGCATGCACCCTGCGTTATTAAATGAAACATACTGACGAGTATTTATTGGATTAGTCGTAGTAGCAAGTAGTCGGTGGGAAAACCCGCTTGTAAAATCAATTACCCCCTTTCGTGTCTTAGTTTGACTGGAGGGGCTATATGATAGTGGAAATCGTTGTTTTAAAGTCAGCAGGTAGTGAGATTATTAGAAGGTGCCTTGATTGTTGAATGGTATTCTGTTCCAAGTAAAGTATAGGGTTATAAACTTGACATGTGTAATTTCAAAGTGTCGACGTGAGGTGAACTTGGCTAGCTGCAGAGTTATTAGCTTACAGTTCAGGTTTCTTTTTGTAAAATCGTCCAGGACGGAAGTTGCTTACTGACGAAGCATTACACTCGACGAGATGTATTTAATTGACTCCACTAAAGGAAAAATATACATATTTGTCAGTTACTGATGTACATGGTAATAAGTGAGGGAATCGATGTTAGGACCAAACCCAAAGCAGGTATTTTTGCGTTATATTGATATTGACTTCAGAACTAACCTCACTACCAAATTAGGATAATTATGGTGATAATTGGCCTTGTTGTTGTTTCAATAAACTTAAATGTGGCGAACAGTGCAGCACGTCCGTGCCGCGCTGTACAGGTAGCCGACGGTGACGTCACCGCGGTAGTCTCGCAGTAGCGAGGGGTATTTATAACCGGCGCGACATGGCGTCGCACACGTCACTTACATTCAATTTACTATGAAACTTGCTCAAATTCCATGCCCCCCTCAGGTTTAGCACCCAAAACCGGGATAGTTCTTGTGAATTTTGTGAAATGGTCTACACTTCGTTGCCAATTTTACTTTTTGAAATTGCTGTTCATTTTATTTTAAAATTTTTAATGAATCAATGTTTTATATTCAATTAATAAATTTGGAAGCCTACTTTCGTTTTACAACCAGTTCTCTGTATTTGTTTTAGATAGATAAAAGTAACCGTAGCTTATGAATGTAACCAACTTTGAAGCACTGGCTTTGCTATGGCAGTGCTATGTAGTGGCAGGGAGCGTAGGGTTAGGATAACGCGATTAAAACGGCGACTTGTTTTAGGGATTTACATCTGGAGTCTAATACTTAACAAATCACTTTACCTTAATTGAATTCTCTTCTCCTATCTAACTCCTCAAATGCAGCTACTAAAAAAAGTTGCAATAAATCAGCTCGGCGTTAGCTGTGATTGGCAATGAGTTGTTACATCATTCATGATACTTACTCGTGGTGTATGAATCATGATCATTTAGTAACACTGTGCCTTCAAGTTAAGGTTTCACAATAGTTTTGGCTCTCTGCGATTTATAGTAAGGCTGAATGTATAATATATTTTGTGGCCTAATAACTCAATCGCACATAGAACGTGTACACGCCTGTATTAACTTGCGTGAGCAAGGGTTGGTAATTTCATGTAATCGTCGTAATGGAGTGGGTCTGCAATGACTCACGCCCATCTATCGCCCTCCGCGCTCGAGAGCCTACTAGGCGACTACTACATACAGTATGGCTGATGCGATTAAATCAAAATCAATCCCCTCAACTTTCAAACAATAATTACCTATGCAGCTTGCTTGTCTCTAATTCGCTCTTTATGTTTATTTGTGTGTGTCTACGTGAGTCACATTTTGTTTATATCGTAATTTTATCTACAACGCATGGAGAACTTGTCGTAAAGATCGAAAATTGAAATTCATATTATACTTATATTATTGAACTTGGTTCACATCGTAGTTTTCTGAACTTCGGTGATTTTAAACGGCCATTTGTTGTGTGACTGTTGCTACTGCGCAGTGTTTTCAACTGATATAATCATATAATATTCGAAATCCCACTTTATTCTGTTGTCATTGTTACTCAGCTGCTTTTTGCGCTATAGTTCATGATGCGTGAAGGCGTTTTGAAAGTTGACTACGTTTCACTGATTTCATTATTGTTTAAGAAATCCCTATCAGTAAAATCATTGGCGATAGTCATAATACGTAGATTATATTAAAATACCACATTTACTTAGCTCAGTATCGCCTGTAAGCTACACTGTAGAAACCGTGCTTAACACATTAGCATAATAGACTGGCACATAACATTGAGTATTGTGCGCTTAACGTGGTAGTGTCAGCATCACGGTGACATGAATCATCGTAACGAGTAACAAGGCTATCGTAAGGTAACAGATAAGAGTATAAGCCGTAAACAGCGTCGCGTCGGTCGCGTCGCCGCGTGCCGCCGCCGGCAGGGGCAATGCGGCTGTGACAGTTTTGAAACTTTTAACCTCGAACTTGTTTTCGCGGATTTCATGACAATTGAAGATTTTGTTTTAAACATGAGCCGAGTACATGAGGCATGCACTTTGCAGGTGAGTGCAGCTCGACTCTGACATTATTTCATGTAGAGCGCGGCGCGCCGGGCGACTCGCGCGCCCCGCGCCCTCTATACGACGTGCTATAGGTACCAGACACCGTTATCTCGTTACCTCTGTATATGTCTCTCTTTGTATGTCAATTACTAATATATAATCATCTGTTTTCACCACAGTACGTACGTAACCACTGTACTAATCGCACGATGCTGTCTAACCCTAACTCTGTCAAACTAACCCCATATTGTACCTATATCTAACCGAAACGTATCCTGGCTCCTTGGTGGCCGGCGCACGGCAACCAGTGGCTGCTTGCGTATGTCGGTCGGGTCGGGCGGTGGTGGAGTTGCAGCACGCTAAGGGGTGCTGGTTCATGTGCTGAGCCGGGTGGTGGGTGCGCATGCGTGCGGGCAGGACGCGCGCGGGGAGGGCTGCGGCGCGGGGAGGGGGAGGGCTCGGCGCGGGGCTGCGCCGCCAGTATCGACGCGAGAGTCCGGCGCGGCGCGCGCTCCATACGCCGCCTTTTTCTAACTCACGCTTCGCGTTACGTAAATCGCCAGCATGCCGGACTCCGGGCCCTCCCTCTGCAGCGTCCTCAACCCGCGTAAGTGCCCCTCCCCCGCGCGCCGGCTTCGCTTTGCCCGCTTTCCTCTGTCTGTCGCGACTAACCCGCTAACGCGCAGCCTTCTATTCCAGATGCCTGGTTCGACCCGCAGAGGCTGCACCCCGAAGGTGAGTGGTCGTGGCTCGTGGCAAGCGGAGGGCAGAAATACGTTTAGGTGGCGCGCCGCCAACCGGGCCGCCTGGCCGCCCGGGCAGCGCACCTCGCGCCCTGCGGCGCGGCCCTGCACTGTGACCCACTGGCGCACTCGGAGTGTTTGTGGGAGCTCGGTGTGGACGCTGCCGCTGCTTCAGTGACATTTACGATAACCGCGGCGTCGATGGTGCTTGCCAGTGTCGGTGGAACGTGCTAACGGTGGTGATAGTGGTGGTGGTAGGCGTACGGTAAACGGTTATGGTTTGCTTCCCTGCACGGCTTAGTCGTGCTCCTTGCCGCGAATTTCGACTATTTCACGATGAAATCAGTCACCGCCGTCGCTGGTGACAGAACAATAATAACTCCGCGTGTCGAGTCAAGGTTCGACAAGACCGTCCTAAATGTACGACTATTATTTAATAATACATTATTTGCAACGAATTACGTCACGTAATGAGTCGCCAGCGAAGATTTAATGTAACATAATTGGCTCTTTCCAAACGCCATTCTTATAAACAGTACATTTATTTAAGATCGATATTTGTGAATGTGGTGGGACTGCTAGTTTTATAATTTGCCATTGACCACGAAGCCAGTAAAAAATTCCGCTGCAACGTCTCGTGTATTTATATCGGTTGTATGGGACAAAAAGGTGCAGATACCTATGTGTGCAGTGCGTACTAGTTAATTGTGTGTCGTCACGGCTGCGACAGCGATGCGGGACGCGGGGACTGCGGCGCGGACGTCGTGACATATCAGATACGACAAGTGATCAAGTATTGTGCTCTATTGCGCTGCTTGCCGCTCGCTCATGGCTCATAGTCTAAATCTTGAATGTCATTAATATTGTGATGGTAATGAATGTGAAGCGGCGCGCATGCGCGGTGCTGTGCTGCTCACCCTGCAGACATCACATCGCCAGCCAAGATGAAATTAGACTTGATTTTAACTGACACTGGCCGGTAACAATCTGATTTATAGCTGTAGGCGATCTATCGAGCTCAATTGACCGAATAATATAATTCATGTTAGAGATCGTTTAGAAGATTGCTTTTTAATTATCGAACCACTTTGGCGACAGGTGAAGGCGCCTTGCCAAAAAAATTTCCATTATTGGCATATCTCTTCGTTTTATATGGCTTATTGTCTGAAGTCAACTTTTCTATTTCTTGCTAGTTATTTCGAGTTCCGACCCAGTACCAGATTTTGCCTTCATACCGACATAAGTGTCTTCCACTTTGCTCATTCCTGAATGTTGTTTATTTTATTACTTGTTATACAGTTTTCAGAATTATTTATGGTCATGTATACCAAATTGTAATAATGTTTGTTTGTTTTAATAATAGTCATGTTGCCTCTCACCTATGTCTATCTACATTATAGCGATAGAAGTCAACAGCGTGAGCGACTCTCATTCCCAGACACGTTCATCTTGTATTATTCATTTTGTAGACTTTAGAGGATTGTATTGTTATTTTTGTTATCTTTGCGGAGACGGCTGTCGAATGTGTATCGGTTTTAACTCAAATTACTATACAGTACCTACATACATAGTCACGTACTTTCTATGTTGTGCTAATTGAATTAGAAGCGAGCGCCCTAGAGCTGACCCGGCGCGTGTCCCCTTGTGTTCTCCATAGCCTAGCTCAACTCGCCGCGACACGTTTTAACGGAAGGCTGGTTTTTCTTTGTTTCCTCGTTTTGTGCGCGGCTAGAGAAACATGATCGGGTAGTGGAGGTCGTAGGAATCCTATATCCTATCCGACATACGTAGAACAGGACTACTGGGTATCTATTACGGACTGAGAGAACCTTAGTGTAAGCAAGTCCACATGATTGAGTAGCACACACTGTTGACACGACGCGCGACGTGACCACAGTCGGTGTCAGTAAATATTCGCAGGTATTCGTGGTTTTGCCAGATAGGTCGCTAGATAATTATTATATCGATACCATGGGCCCGTGCCTAATGCTCGTCCTTGGTCAGTTCTCGTACAATGTAATGGTCATCAACAAACAGCAACGCTCGCTGTACGCCATGCTCGTAGTTATGGCTCGGAGCATGTTACCTACCTGCATTGTTTGACGTACCTGTGCCCACTGCGTGACCTCACTGATAAGTCGTAATTCAACTGGGTCTTCTTATTGGTTTCACCTTGGTCTAATAGCTACTTACTAATTGTTCTTGCTGCTATAACAGGTATTTGCGTTATGCATATGACATGCGCAATCAATTACGTTTATTTCACATCCATGCGATAATAGCGGCATCAGTATATCAAGTTTTGAAAGATCGGCTCGCAGTCAGTTTCGTAATTTCTTTATGTACAATTGTTCATATTATCACCAAGATATGATAAGATGAGAGATAAATAGTACGATTCACAAGGAAGTACAAGATCGAGATAACACGAATCCTTTTCCCAGCTTTGCTTGATCGGAGCCACGTGTTCCGGGGCACTAACCAACATATTTAAGCCATATGATGTGGTGTAGGCACACACAACATACGCTTGATTTTCTTATGATATAAGTACATGTAAAAAAAGACAATGTAATACATTCTTACGGTAAATATGGAAGACCTAAACGAATCCTACTATCCTATCCTACTTCCTACTATCCTACTTCCTACTATCCTACTTCCTATCCTACTTCCTACTAATCCTACTATCCTACTTCCTACTAATATTATAAATGTGAAAGTTTGTGAGAATGGATGTATGGATGTATGGATGTGTGGATGTTTGTTACTCTTTCACGCATAAACGGCTGGACCGATTTGGTTGAAATTTGGTATGTAGATAGGTTATACCCTGGATTAACATATAGGCTACTTTTTATTCCGAAAAATGTAGCGGGTAACACCGCGGGGTGCAGCTAGTCTAAAATAAATGTAATAATTAGGGTTCTGATTTCATGGAAACTGATAAAATGACTGTACTGAATTCGAGCTCGTTAATAGGAGCCAATATGATAATTTATTAATTGCAATTTAATTTATTTATTGATTTCTGCTAATAACTTTCATCAGAATTGGTGAAGTACATAGTAGAGTTGCTACAAGCATATAAAAACTATTCAGTGCAGAGTCTGCAAATGGTTTTGAAGTAGGGTCCGTAGATGAGTGGCTTCCTCTGGCGCAGTCCCGTTGCATGGTGAGTGACGGCGGCTGATTAGAGACAGTATCGCGCCGCTGACCGGATTCACACCTGACACACGCAGATACATCTACATTGTCCAGTGTGGTTGTAATCTAGTTAGTTTGGAAGAGCTGAGAGTCTGCACATTAAATCAATATCCAACTTTATATAGTTACCAAACGAGTTCTAAACAACACTACCTAATAAGTTAAATGTTCAAACATGGAGTAACACTGAGTGATATTGGTTTTCTTTTTAAGATTCCATTGCACCACAATAGAGGTTTTTGCAACTGATCGTCACGCGATCTATTTCATCTGTATCACCTTTATTTCGTCCATCACAACATCTACACTTTACAAGTTTTCTATAAGATCGATATAGCCGATCTAAAACCTCATTGGTGTTGCAATTAGATATTATCGTGGACTCTTTAGCCCCACTATCGCCGGAGACAAAGAGTCGTTAGTTCACCTTATCACGGTTATTTTCCTTTGTTAACCGTTTCCATTTGCTTAGACCTATTGTGGTCACATATTTTAATGATGCCTTACGTTTTTATTACGTTAGTGCATTTGTTACTCCAGCTGCCATCACGAGTAAATTTAGTTAAATAGTCGTTAGATTAGTCAATGTTCTTCACTAATTAGGAGAGAAATGTGTGTTGGAGTAGAATTAGAGCTGTACGAGTACGAGGGCTAGTGAGCGAGTGTGTGCTGAGGCGGCTGCCGCGGTCGCGGTCGCGCTGTGGGACTGCGCGTTATTTTTACGCCGACGAGCAGCGGCCGCGCCGAGCCGAGCGCCGAGTGCCGCCCTCTATTGTCTCTCTCCTACATGTTGTGATATGCTTTCATCTTTCCGTACATCTGCCCTAAAAACACTTTCATTCACGCAAACTAACGAGAGTTCGGTAACGTTCCGTACGGTTGAATTAGAAATACAGACCAGCTGTGTATGGAATCCATTAATTGGTGTTTATGCAATATGCTGATGTATGTATGTGTTATGCAAACAGATTGCACAGAACATTACATGTATGTAGATGTCACGTCATTTCATCCTCTGGTATTTTTGTATTGCTCTTAGAATAACCATTTTAATTAAAGAAATTGGTCTGTTAAAAAGTTAAGGCACGATTTTCGTGTCAGTTTCTAGGCAGCATATTCTCAGCATATTTATATTACCGAGGCAATCTATTTGTTATGTATCATAGGTATGATAACTACGAAGCAGAAATAGTAAAGATTCATTTTTTTATAAACTTGGTTAGTTAGTACATTCTGCGGCCGAATAATAAGCTGCATTAATGAAATACGAGAATAATTGTCATAAGGTTTAGGTTTACTACTCACATCTGAAATAAAAGTCAATCAAGTGTAAGGTGTGAAACAAATCCTATTTGTGTCCGAATATGATCCTTCTCTGCAGGCTACTGATGACACACAATGAATGCAGGTTTATATATTATCATACTAGCTGTTGCCCGCGGTTTTATCCGCATTCTACAGGAACTACTCCAGGAATCTTTATAACTTATAGCCTATGTGTTATTCTGATGTAAGTAAAATGTAAATAAATAAATAACTGTAAAGTTTAATTACAATCTGTCAACTAGTTTGTGCGTGAAGGAGGTAACTAACCAACATCAATGCATCCTCACGAACTATACCGTTTATAATATTAGTTAAAAGTAGAGTTAGTAGGATCTATACTTAACTTAGCTAACCCGGCGAACTTCGTACCGTCAACACTTCTCACCATTTCAACCTTTCCCGGACTTCAATAATTTAATACCTAAATTAGCCAAATCGGTCCAGCCGTTCTCAAGTTACGGCGCGGGCATGGCCAAAGGACCAAACAAAATAGGGATTCATTTTTAACCGACTTTAAAAAGGAGTAGGTTCTATATTCGCTCGTATGTATTTTTTATATTACTTAACATTAGAAAGAGGTAAAATAAAGCATTTGTAGGAAGTAATCATCGGAAGTTACCCATTAAGTTTCCAAAGATATTTTTTCAATATTTAGAATTGATCTTCAGGGTGGCTATTTTCATCCCGGAAAAGACAAAAAGAATTCCACACTGACGAAACAGTCTAAAATAGATTTTCCATCATGTCATAAGGAAAAATATAGATACCAGTACGGAATACCAGTATATATTACATTAGTAGTACATATTATTAGTTTAATTAAGCTTTACCTGGATCAGAATGTTATGTAAGACCTCCTTTGTTATACGTTATTAAACATAACATCATGTTGCCTGTATTCCCCGAAGGGGTAGGCAGAGGTGCACATTTACCTATAGTACACCCACGTTACTAGTTATTAATACAATATAATGGATCTACTTTATCTATGCTTTATTTCACAGCCTCAGTTATTTTTACATGCTTGAAAGGGGCCTAAAGCGTTCTTTTATATGTATGCCAATATATAAAAAGTAATGTTTGTATGATTCGACACTACCTACCCATACGACTTTCAAAATGTTTACATCACAATATTTAGAATGGATCGTCATCCAAATCTAAATTCTTTATTGCGAACTAAGCGTACATAGTTTTGACTATGTTAACAGTAGTTAGGTTTTTAGAACTTAGTTGCCTGTTAAGGCATTGCAATTTATATGGTTCTGAAAATTGAAATAAAGAGTTTACATCCAGTATTAGGTATAGTTATATAGTTTACATTATACTAAATTAATTATCATTTATGAGTAATAATACTAATACTAATCTTATAATTTGTTTCGCATTATAATAGGTATTAAATATTAATGGTGGAGTTGGGCTAATTTAATTTCGAAAAAGACAAAATATCTACGCAAACGACTGCGGGCTGATTTTCGTTCAAATATATACTTCTCGTCATCAAGTTATTCGGCGCTATGTAATGTTCGCACAGGTTGAGCTTATCATTAAAACAAACAAGCGATTGAAATACTGAATATTATATCATACATAGAGGTCAGTATAGTACAGTTGTTGAACATCGCAGTGTCGTCGTCATAGCAACATTGGTAGTGTATATTTCTGTTTATTGATAAGGCAATTAAGGCTGGATGGCATTGACCGTGCGTAGAGCGGCGCGGGCGCGGGTGCCAATTGTGAGCGCCTGCTTGTTTATTCTGGCGCGGTGTAGAGCCGTGCGCATGCGCCTGAGTGCTACGATAACGAAAGCCTTTCTACATAGTGTAGTATGTACGCACCAACTTTCAGTTTCGACGTTCACGTCTCCGATCCAACCACGGCTGGTGTTGCCTGGAATGTTGTTCGTTAAGTGGGGTGTTGCTGCAAGCACCACATTTATTGTGTGCATTGCGAGCGTTTCACAATCCTTCAAAATCTGGGTATTGCTTGGTATTATTCCATTGATGTTGGTTTCTTTGTTTCGTACTTGCTGCTGTTTTGCATCTAGCTTTGTTTGCCGTTAGTTTCAACGTGGTAGACTCATAATCGTTATCCTTAACAAGTATAGGGTATTGTTATGTTTTCTTAAAACTTGGCGATGATCAATCATTATTAGATCAAATCCCGAAAAACGCTTTCATCTCATTTACGCTTTGACGAGCATTTGGTTCAATGTATTTTTGTCGATTTATTTCTGCTCGCACTTCATTCATGGCAACCGAGACTTGCCTGAAATGCAAATATGACTCCTATTTTGTGCACAAAAGGAATGAAGTATTTTTAAATTACACGTTGTCATAATTTTATATACGTATTAATTCTTTTAATGCTGACGACCGGCGGTTTACCGATATAGTAGTATGAGTCATGGTGATGTTCGATTGAAGTGGTCCATCGATCATAACTGTTTGGATGTCTGGCATGTTTTTACCATCAAACCCTTATTGCCATTCAAATTAAGTACTGGAGTTATTTTCAAATACCTCGATAGGAAGGGAAGTGAGCTAAGTGTTCAATTCGGCCTATAAGTGTTTCTCATTATGTGTCTGCTCAGTGGACTGATTCCCGTCGGCTCCTTGTAACACTCGTTTCTAGAGATATCAACGACTAGGTTTGGTGATGCCTTGTCCATGTAAGTTCTTGAGAACACAAACTCAATTAATGAGGCTTAGCGGTGCGTCAGGCTCGGCGCAAGAGAAGAGAGTGCGTCAGTTGAGTCCGGAGACAATGTAGCACGCGGGCGAGATCGGTCGCGTGGCGGGCCGGTGTCAGCCGCGGGTCACCGTCACGATGACGTGTGTAGAAAGGTAGGGCCGCGTGGCGCGCGCCATGTGCGCTGCGCACGCCGCGCCGCCTGCGCCGCGCTCACTCCGCCGACATGGCGCGCCCCAAGCACTCGCCGCGACACTCCGCGCAGACCGAGCCGCTGCCGCCCCGAGGACCAGGTAGGCCAGCCGCGCCCGGCGCTCGGCGCTCCGCAGAGCCGCGCGGCGCGTCGCAGCGAGGCCGCGCGCGTGTGGACGTGGACCGCAAGCCTCCGCCGTGTTGTGTGGGAGGGAGGCATTACCCCGGGATACGGTGTACAGTTCCACGCGTACTATAAGTTTTCTTTCATCTTTTATTAGGTTTCATTCGTAATCTTATCATTACGTGCGATAGTTTTAAAATTGAATTTGGTCGAAACAAACGGAACAAGCTACCGACTAGCATATGTTACATTCGTTCGGGTACGGTACAGTGTATTGTTTTGTTACCGATTAATAATAAAGTATCGTGATATTTCGTGTTCGTGCTTCTAAGACCTGAGACGACGCCCGAAAATGGATAACGGTAAAGTCTCGATAGAGCCATTCGATTCACTCAGTACATAATGCATTGTACTAGTTCTCCGTCCCCCACACCAATCGGAAAGTAGCAGATTCTGAATTAAAATAGTATCGGATATCGATGAGATTGGCTTAGCTCATCCCTCTTCAGTGATATTTGTAGGTTTACCGTTAATATCTCAATAATTCGTTTGGTAACCTTATCGAGAGCTTCGTCGAATAAAACTGGGTTAGTTCAAACAACTTTCTCCGTCAATCGTCCGCGACCGGGACGCACTCAGTATCCGGACTTGTGATGACGTGGGTGGTGCGTGGTGTCCGCAGTGGAGTCGCTGATCTACTGGCGCAGCGCGGCACATAGCGGGGCGGCGCTGGGCGCGGGGCTGGCGCTGTTGGTGGCGCTGGCGTGCTGCTCGGTGGTGTCGGTGCTGGCCTACGCCTCGCTGCTGGCGCTCTCCGCCGCCGTCGCCTTCCGCATCTACAAGAACGTGCTCCAGGCCGTGCAGAAGACTAACGACGGACATCCCTTCAAGTGAGTGACATATAATATTAATGATTTAGTCATATAACATTCATATGGGGCGCCTTCGGTAAGCAAGAATACATAAAACAACGTTGCTAATGTAACGATGTATGCGATGCACGCTCGATGTTATTCGTGATAAAATAATACAACATGTTAAACTCGTGGTTAGCGGGCACTTCAGACGATTGCTGTACGTATGTCTTTATTATTTTAGTTAGCAGATTTAATCTGGTGTTATCTATGATCTTGTGACATAAATAATTATCAACATAGTGTCTTGATAATTAATTCATAATTATCTGAACATAATTAATCATGATTTAAGTACAAATGATGCATGTGTCGGCTCGGCGACGCACTAAGATAAGCAGTCATCAACCTCACCGGACGCGAAGTACCACACGCCCTTCCAGCAACTAGCAACATATTATTTATCTTAATATGTATGTATATTTGCAAGATTTATATTAAAGTGTACAGTCGCGTCCTTTTGTTCTAACAATGCCAATGTTATTTCTCAACTCTGACAAAAGCACTGCTTGCCGTACAAATATGTTTTAGGATCATGACAGATAGCTATGCCCATACATCCTTAGACAAAGATATAATTTATACACATTGATGTTGAAGTTAGGCACTATCATGTATGGTTCGTTTGATAACTCATTCCATTCAGTACAACAATTTCAAGGCTTTAGACTTGCTTGAGTATTGATTTTCCATTGATATTTGAAGACTTACATGGCCGGCGGAGCCACGCGCTATAGGACGCCGCGAGGGCCGAGGGTGTGTAGAAGCCATAATACCAGCGCCCGTGTGTACTTAGCTGGTCGGCGATCGAGGCGTAGTCATGGACACCAGGAGACGACATGCACTCGGTCCCGGCATGCCGTGAATCGTGATATTTCTCATAAAACTAGCACATAAAATACACTTGGATTTTTTAAATTTCTAAAAACTGATTATTAAACAAACACTCGTTTCCAGATCATTAATATATTATACGCATCTCGTTAGTTGTGGAGTGGGAATGCATCACATTTGTTGAGTTACTTTGTATAATGTGAGGTTTCATGACTATTTAATATACTTATACGAAGTAATTATTTAATGGTTATTATAAGGTGTTTGTGATCTGAAGTTTGATATTATAATAAAGTATACTTCATAAAGTTGTAAATAGATATTATTTGCAGTCTAATATGAAAATTGCAACAGTGACAAAACATTCAAGATTGGTGACGTCTTGTTTTTTACGAGCATTCATTTTTACTGAATAGAATCTAGTTCAAAGTAAATTAGAAAGTTGCTTTTATATAATTTGCTATATAATTTATTTGGAAGGATTAGGGAACTGTATTCCAGGAGTGTCGTATGCCCTGGAAGTTAACAACCTATTAATTTAAATAATTTCAATTTATAGTCGGACATCATTATGTCCATTTCAAATTATTATGACGCAGTGTTCTCGGGACCTAAGTCCCTAATAGCAGTCAAGGGGATGCTGTGGTTTAATCAGTTACATGGTTACTGTGGTTCTCGACACGAAATGTGGGTACGAGTCCCGCGCGATTTCACCCAACGTCTTACGTCGTCATTGCGACATCTCCCTTTCGCGATCTTCGTATTCCTCGTCATGTCTACAAGTTTTGATTAGTGAAGACCCATGTCGCTTTATGTAAGCCGCACTGAACACCAGTACCTCCTTGTGGCCAGATATTGATCACCACCAGGTTGTATGCTCGAGGCAAATGTCGAGTGATAATGTCTCATAAAGTCGCAAAGACATACAACGTGAATATTGGGTGACCCCCCATGTCCCCTATCGAAAACGCGGCATTCTGAACATTATCATAGAATTGTTAGTTATGCGACATTTTTACTCCATGTACAATTAAAATGGCGTAAATAGTCTCTTTTTTTTCTTGACTTGTTCCACTTTACTTTTGTAATGTTCAAGTTGATAGCTCAGCCGAGAGGAACAGTGAGTAACAGTGTGGTCCCGTTTCCCCGCAGATGGCTGCTGCAGCAGGACATCAGCGTGCCGGCCGAGCGCGCGCAGGCGCTGGCCGCCGCCGCCACCGCGCACCTCAACGCCGCGCTCGCTGAGCTGCGCAGGTAACTCGTACACTCACGCGCACACACACACACACACACACACTCACACACTCACACACTCACACACACACACACACACACACACACACACACACACGCACACGCACACACACACACACGCACACACACACGCACACCGGACCTGACTCCGGCCGAGCGCGCGCAGGCGCTGGCTATCTTGGCTATCTGTAGACCGCGCGACAATGACCCTCAGATATGCCCCGAACTAAAATACCGAACTCAAAAATTCTTTATATGAACTAACAAATAAAAATGATGTTCTAAAGAGAGCTACCAAAACACTATCCGGTGAAGTGCAGACACCAAGAAAAGGCTCACAAACATCAACTCCGCGTAATCATTCTCAAAGAAATCCGAAGACAGCAGTTATTAAGAAACACCTACCTACAGAAATATCACATACCAACACAAATACCAATAACTCTGGCCCGAGCTTATGCGACACAACTACGCAGAAGAGGGAAGTTGATGGCAATGATATTACACATAAATCCGCAAAGCGTAAGTTATGTATCGTTAGCACAAATATAAAAAATAAAGTTTTATCAGTAGCTGAAGATACATTTCACAATTTTCAAATATGCCATTATGTCTCGCCAAACTGTGATACAGTACACCTTATCAGCGACATTCATAAAAAAATAATAGATTATAATTTTGAAGATTACTGTGTTATTTTAATTGGAGAACAGGACTTCCGGCGTACGAAAGACTATGTAAATATAATTGTTAAGCTAAGAGATACATTACTTAAAGTACAACATACAAACGTTATCATATGTGTTCCTACATTTAAGTTAAGTAACTATTCGTCTATGTTTAATTGGCGCATTGAAACTTTTAATAATTTACTACATCTGGATCTCCAAACGTTTAATTATGCAATTGGTTTTGATACTAATTTAAAGTTAACTTATGATTTTACAATGTTTTCAAAATTTGATAGAAAATTAAATAACCATGGTCTGCGTAACATATTTCAAAATATATTGCTAGCGATAAATGAGATGACGCCAACACAATGCGAATCTTTTATAGAATCTTCTGAAGATAATAATAACTATAGCCAAGACTACTTTTTTCGTGTATAAAAATATAACCATAATGCATCAAAATATAAATGGTCTCTTAAATAAATCAGCTATGTTTACTGTTGTATTAGATGAACTATATAATTTAGGAAAAACTGTTGATGTGCTGTGTTTTTCAGAGCATAATATGATTTTATCCGATATTGACTTGCTATACATTCCTAATTTTACTGCTGCTACCTACTTCACTAGAAACTCCAGGCATGGTGGTACTTGTATAATGATACGAAACGGAATTAAATATAAAGTTTTGGAGTCAATTGAAAAATACAGTGTCTCAAATGTAATTGAATGTTGTGCAGTAGAACTGACAGATCACAACATTACCATAATATGTATCTACAGAAGTCCGCACAGCAATGAATTAAGGAGAAAGCTTGATATTTTTTTCAAAAACCTTGACAATCTCTTAAGTTCTATCTCATTCCATACAAACAAGAAAATAGTACTATGCGGTGATTTCAATATTGATCTTCTCAAAAATACCAAATGCTCTGAACAATTTAGATACCTTATAACGGGCTTTAATCTTAAATTCGAAATAAAAGTACCAACTAGGTTGTGTAGCGGGACCTGTATAGATAATATAGCTCATAATATACGAGGATCTAAAGGCGAAGTTTTAGAACTAGCTGTATCTGATCATACGGCCCAGCTTTTACGGTGTCCAGTTAAGCAAACGTGCGTTCTAGATCACTGGTTCTCTACAAAACGGGACTATTCCATAGAAAATGTGCAAAAATTTAAAACTCATCTCGCTAACATTACTTTCTCTGATGTTTATCAAGAAACAGATCCTAACAAAGCGTTTAAACTATTCTATGATTGGTTTAAATTACTCTATGATCTATGCTTTCCAAATATAAGAATTAAAATATCAACCAAAGTGAAACCAAAGTGGATTAGTCGCGGTATTAGGATGTGTTGTAAAAGAAAAAGAGAATTATTATGGAAATTTCGAAAACTGCCAAATAAAGAAAATAAATCTAATCTCAAAAATCTTTCTAACCGTCTTAAGAAAGTCATCAATCTTACCCAAAAAGCTCATAATAGTCGATTCATCAATTCAGCACAAAATCTGGGTAAGGCAACATGGAAAGTTATCAATAGTAGTAAAAACAAAAACCGTATACCGAATGAATCTGTATTAAAAATCAAATTAAATGGTAACATTTTAACGAATCCCCACAAAATAGCACAGGCATTTAATAATCATTTTATAGATCAAGTAGAGTCAACTGATAGTGAAAACATAACATTCAATAAAAACATGTTAAAGATCAACAGAAATGAATCCATGTTCATGTCCCCTACAATACCACTCGACATCTACCGAATTATCATGTCACTCAAAAACACGGCTAGTACCGGATATGATGACATAGCAACAAAAATTATAAAACAAGTATGTATTATAATTGCACCAATATTGAGCCATCTCATAAATTTAAGCATTGAGCGTGGTACTTTTCCACAAGATTTAAAAATGACCGTAATTAAACCCCTCTTTAAAAAAGATAACAGAGAAATGATATCATGCTATAGACCTATAGCTTTGGTACCGATTTTCTCTAAGATATTTGAGAAAGCAATTAATAATCAACTCACTGCATACTTTGAAAAATATAAGTTACTTGTTGATAACCAAAAAGGCTTCAGAAAAAACAAGTCAATAGATATGGCCATTTATGACTTCCTACATATTATGGTTAGCAGTAGAGTAGATAAGAGATTACCAGCTATTGCACTCTATATGGACATGTCAAAAGCTTTTGATCGCGTAGATCACAAAATACTCATAAACAAACTGAATGCTTACGGGATAAGAGGAAATGTTTCGAGCTTAATTGAGTCATATCTTCACAATAGACAGCAAATAACAATTATTAGTAGAATTTGTAAAAATAACGAAATAATGTATGAATCTAACCAGAGAACTGTAACATATGGAGTACCGCAGGGCAGCGTACTTGGCCCGACTTTATTTATTATTTATATAAATGATTTCCCAACATCATCAATTTATCCTATGACAATGTTTGCAGATGATAGCACCCTACTTTTTAATAGTGACAATTTAAATACACTGGAAACAGATATTAATAATAACATTAAATCGGTTGTGAATTGGTTAAAAAATAATAATCTGGTTATAAATTTAGACAAAACAGTTATAATGAAATTTCAACAACGACAAAATCAAAATTTAAATTTGAATATTGAATATAACGGTAAAATTATTAATGAGACAAATGTAACAAAATTTTTAGGATTAAACATAGAAAGTACTTTAAAATGGAATGTGCATATAGACAAAGTATGCAATAAACTAAACCAATACTCCTACGCTCTTCATATGTTAAATAAAACGGCAAATCGAAAAACTGTCCTAACGGCATATCATGGCCTGGTAGCGTCAACATTGAGGTACGGAATTATGTTTTGGGGAAACGCAACGGGTAGAGAAATGGTATTCAAATGTCAAAAAAGGTGCATTAGAGCTATCTGTAATCTTCAAAGTACTGACAGTTGCTACCCGTACTTCAAAATTATGAAAATATTAACAATGCCTTCTCTATACATTTACGAAACGACTATGTTTGTCAAAAATAATCTGCATAAATTTGACCAAGTTACCAGTCAGCGTCGTTGTGACCAGTTGCATGTTATACGATCTAGAACTACATTATATAAAAATAGTATTTTTGCAATGGCTCCAAAAATTTATAACAAATTACCTAAATGTATAAGACATGAACAGGATATCCGTATTTTTAAACGCAAACTGATTTCATTCTTAATAGATAAAACGTATTACTCTGTTGAGACATTTTTAAATGATAAACTTTAAAATTTTTATTATTATATAATTTCTACTACATTTTATAAATTAGTATTGTTATTTTATTTGTAAACCTATTTGTACACCAATTCAATTGGTATAACATAGAGCTCTTACGTGTATATTTTTTGAAGACCTTTCTGTATACCTATGTTAACAAATAAATATTTTGATTTTGATTTTGATTTTGGTTTGTGACTGAGGGAACGAATTCAGCCTGCGCTTTTAAAAAGAAATCTTTTGTTCCCCTTTAAGACTCCTATAAGTCCAGCGAGGGCACTGTTCTGTTCCCCAAAAGTCAACATTAGTCTTAAGTCAAATGGTAAACAGAAATTATATTATGTTGGTTAAAACAATTATTCAGATCAAACGTACAACCCCTTTTTATGGAATCGGTCAATAGTTATTTAGTGCAGGTTAAGTACTTGATGTCCTTGAAATGTACTCACCCTCGCGCGCGGCGTCTTGCAGGCTGTTCCTGGTGGAGGACCTGGTGGACTCCCTGAAGTTCGGCGTGCTGCTGTGGTGCCTCACGTACGTCGGCGCCTGCTTCAACGGCATCACGCTCATCATACTCGGTCAGTCTCATGCTCGCCCCACTATTAATTATGTCTGATTCGAGAGGCCCAATACAAACACATCTCCACGGAAGATACTATGATCAACCAGTGTTCCGCCGGTGCGGAGGAGTTTTGATGTGTCAGTAACGGTCACCGACCAAAAAACTAACCGCAGCAGGCACTTCTGTACCTCAACAATTGCTTGATTAGTGATCCTACTGTACTAAGCCACCCTACCCTAGTAGTGTAGTTACTAGTGGGTGAGGTACCAATATTTCTGTTACGGTAATAGGCTTAAAGTAGGCTGTTTAAAGTCAGTTTATATCAGAAGTTACACGAATTTTTAGTTAGTTCACTTTCATTCTAAATTCTACATGTAGGTAATATGAAGGTGTCGATTGTCTACATAAACACGCAGTAGATAACAGTACAGTAGGTACTAGTGGGCCTACTGTGTGCTACCTAACTATATACGTATATCTGTTACGTACTGTTACTACTAGCTACATAATACTATTCTCTGATCGCTGAGTAGAGAATAATCGTATGTGTGAAGAGGTTGAACGAGTATATGTGTATGTGCACGTCTGTGTCATCGTGATAATAAGAAAGAATGTCATCTACAACAGACGTAAATAAGTCAGCTTAGTGCAAACATTTCTGAATCTCAAAACTCTTACAAACAAAAATGAACCTTATTCCTGTGACGTTTATTATATTAATTCACTGACAAACTGATGTCATGTAGAACAATTTTTTGAAACTCATCCGTATGATCAGTTAATATGTGTAGTATGTCAGTGTTCATAAATAAAGGTGTCGTAAGTGGCCGGTGGATGACTAATATGCTAATCAGCATCTGTAGGAGTTACAGTATTAATAGATTGCACTCAACTTTGGTCTGAACCGGATTGGCAACAAACTGAGGTTTACATGTTATGTATGAACTGTAACAGTGAGCATTTCTATAACTTAATTAAAGGGATCGAAAGGGAAGACATTAAATAACATAACATCACGCCTGTATTCCCCGAAGGGGTAGACAGAGGGGTACACACATATTAACACCTATATATTCGCCGGTTATCTTATAGCCTATAGGTCCCAATATAAGTGGCAAGCATACCATCAACGGGGCACAAATCCAGACTCTGTGCTGAGTGCTACTGAGAATTACCTAATAGAAAAATCCAATAACATTTTACTCGACCCGAGGTTCGAACCCCGGAACTTATGCTCACTAGATCAACGACGCAGCATTCATTTCATAAATATAATATAATCATAAACTGACATATTGAAAGTTTAAAACGGTTATGAGAGTAGACAATATAATCACGGGTATGTGGAGTACTATGGGTCTATAGGTTATATACTTACCTTTGCTAGTTCAACATGTCATGTACAGAACATTGTATTACCCCGTTATATACTCGTTATACCAAGCACTAGCCGGATTGCCCATACGAGTGTTGCACAACTGATCAGTAGACCTTGCAGCATGTGGGCTCATCGTTAACGCCAAGAGCTCAGAACATGCAAGTCCAATCTGAATTCTCATCATCAGCCAAAAATACATTTGAATAGAAAACTATAATTAGACAGGCTCGCGAGTCGGTAACAAATCTGTCGAGCGTTACGTTTGGAGTCGACTCCCAGGTCAAGCAATGTGCTTTGAGTTTTCCGGTAGAATATTTGGTAGCTTAGTGTTTGGAATTGGAACCTATTATACGAGGGTCAAACTGAAAGTTCTTAGAAAATCAAAAACTGATTACATTAGCCAGTTATTAGTTTTATTATATCTTTTCAAAATATTGTCCATTCACGTCAATACACCGCTGCATGCGATGGAACCACTGGGAAAAGCACTTTGCCCACTCGTCTCTAGGGTTCTCTTCAATGGCATCGCGATACGCAGCCACCGCTTCTTCAGCATTCATAAACCGCTTTCCTTTAAGTTTTTCTTTAATTTTTGGAAATAAATAAAAATCACAAGGGGCGAGGTCGGGGCTATACGGCGGGTGACCCAGTAATTCAACGTTTGATGTCGCCAAATAGTCGATCGTTCGCTTAGCGGTGTGCGACGAGGCGTTGTCGTGGAGAAGGAGGATCCTACTGCGAGGTCGTTTCTCTCGAACTTTTTCCAAGACAAGTGGCAAACAATTGGTAGTGTACCATTCTGCAGAAACTGTTTTTTGATCCTCTAACACAATTGTTGCGAAATGACCTATCCTTCCAAAGAACGAGGCCACCATTTTTTTTCCCGCACTTCGATCTCTCTTCACTTTAGTTGGCAACCTCTCGAAAGGAAACACCCACTGAGCAGATTGTCTTTTGGTTTCAGGATCATAACAGTAAATCCAGCTTTCGTCACCTGTTAGTATGTCGAACACAGCATTTGAGTCACCTCCGTTAAATCTTTCAATCATTTTACGGCACCAATCCACACGATGGAGTTTTTGAGCCTCAGTCAAATTATGAGGTATCCACCGGGCGCAAAGCTTCCTGACTGCTAAATGTTCGTGGAGGATTTTGTGCACTTGACTCATACCGATGCCTAAGCTTGTCCGAATCTGCTGATAGGTCACTCTTTTGTCAGTCTCTATCATACGCCGCACAACACAGATGTTATCTTCAGTCGTCGCCGTAGAAGGCCGTCCCTCACGTAAATCATCAGTGAGATTAGTGCGACCACGTTTAAACTCATTAAACCAGTTGTAAACTGTGGCACGAGATGGGGCTTCATCGTGAAAGGCCAATCGTAGTCTATCATAACTTTCTTGTTGACTTAAATGACATCGAAAGTCATAAAAAATCATTGCACGAAAATTTTCTCGTGTTAAATTCATGTTGACGTGACACAGACAATTTTCAATTTGCCGCCAAATCGTAAAACAAATGACAAATTAATGAAATATATACTCATTAATATTGGCAAAGAGTTCTATTTTCAAATTTTAGAATTATTTTTTTATTATATTGTTTATAAGTGGCCAGTTCTAAGAACTTTCAGTTTGACCCTCGTACAGTTTTGGCAAAATAAATCTTCGCCACAGCACATCTCGTGTAGTATTTTCTAATGAAACTTATAATAATGTTTCCTAATAATTAAGCGACTGATTTGTAAATATCTAGCGATGTAGTATTAGTATTTTGTAGTATATAACTTGTATGCATTATACAAGCTTTTTTTAATTAGTATGAGACATTCCCAAGACCTCACGCTTACTCGACGTCTGTTATCTCTCATGGCGTAGTTGTTGATTAGGAGTATTATATTGTACACCCACATTTCATAGGTAGCCAGTCTCTTACATTTTCTATGAATCCGTATTTTGTTACTTTCAACAAATCACTATTACATTATAAAATAAGAAATATGCTGTGAGTACTTATTAACGTATAATTGTTGATTCCAGGATGGATAGCGTTGTTCACTCTGCCGAAGGCGTACGAGATGAACAAGGCGCAGGTGGACGCCAACCTTGAGCTCGCGCGCGGCAAGATTAACGAGATCTCCGCGAAGTGAGTACCGACCGGCCAGGCCCGGCCAGGCTCGCCGGCACCGCCTGCCTGCCATCGCAGCTGAATACTCTGAACTTATTCAAATTTAAGAGTAGATCCTTATGTGAACTGTGTGTTTAGGAATTTGATATAGGACTAATTCTGGATGTGGAGTCAATTGATACACAAAATCTGCTATATTTATTAGGTGTGTGGTAGTTTGCTGATCTGACTCAAATTGTTTGCCCTCGTCCGTCTTATATCAGAATCTACTGCTAACCTAGCAATGTTTCTCCCACTAATTGCTTTCGACATCTATCGAGAATATCAGCAACTCGCAATCACGATATCAATGGTATTATAATTATTTAATCATCTTACAGAATCTATAGATTGCATTATGATTACCCCCCAGGGTCCGCGCGGCCGTCCCGCTGGGCAGGAAGGCGGAGGACAAGGACAAGTAGGCGCCGCGCCCGCCAGCACGCGCCGAAACTTCACTGTTTGTTATATTTATTATTATTGTACTATTAAAGATAACTACTTTACGTGTAAAGCTTTATGAGACGAGTCATGCGGAGATTATTGTATTTGCTTTTTGAAATTTTAAATTAAAATAACTGTCGAACCGAGCGTGTTTTTTATTTGTCAAAGCGTATTCAATAAGCCTTCGTTACTATTATGTTTGACGATAATGATGTATATTGCTTACGTTACTTGTATTAGAGGTCAGTTTATGGTTCTAATATGTAATGGATATAGGCGCCCTCTAATGCAAGTGCCGCTACATCAGTATGGCAAGCCTTTCTGTGTCTGGGCGCAAATCGACGTTTATATCCAATGACCCTAAATTCATCCAATCTGTTTTTTTAAGCAAGATTTTAATTTCTGATACTAATACACTAGTATGTCCTACATACCATTACATCATGCCTTGTATTTCAAGAAGGGGTAGGCAGAGACAGTACACACTATTTCGCCAGTTATGTTATATGTCCGAATGTAATGAGGAACGAGCCCATTGCTACCTACAGGACACAAATCCAAACTGTGCTACTTGGAATTATTTCCTTAGAGAAAAAAACACTGCCCGACCCGGGAATCAACTGTGCTGGCTATATTCCCAGCAGTCTCGCTGAGCGATCATTAGACCATGAGGTAATCTGTTATGCGTTAGTATACTCTGCCTCGTATAATTGGCACTCATTTGGATTGGATATTTGTACTGTAAGTACTGTCGTGCGTTATACTACGTGGAGTATAGTTGTATACATTTATATTGCCAAATAGTCCTAGCAGATATTGCATGACCTCACTAATCCACAATAATAACACATGTATTCTTCGGAGAGGTAAGCACAGGGTGTAACTGACACCCAAATTATGCCAGTTATATTTTAAATCCTGATTTGATCCCATATAATAGGGACGAGTCAATTGCAATTAACTAAGTATAAAACCAGACCTCATGCCGGTAATAAGAATTATTAAGTATAAAAACAATTACTCGATCCGGGAATTTAAAAAATCAAGACGTCACGTTCAGCAGTCGCACTGTTCGATTACTAAACCAATGCGGCGGTTAATTATATTATCAATACAAAATTTAATTAGTTTAAGTTAAAGCTATTACCGGAAGACGCAGCCTTGGCAGGCCTCCCACCTGATGGACCGACGATATCGTCAGAATTGCGGGCAACCGGTGGATGGAATTGGGAAGCTGTCGTTCTTTGTGGCGTTCTAAGGGAGTTTGTTCAGCAGTGGACGTCTTCCGGCTGATGATGAATGATGAAAGCTATTACGTTGGAAATTAATAGCAAACAAATAACAAAATTAAAAAAATATATTTACTCGTTAGGGATTGGCCTCTAGTTGATAAACCGATAGTTGATTTTCATTCAGTAACATCATTTATGTTATTCTTTTAATTTTCATAATAGTATATAATACCATAATATTTTACAAATATATACAACTTAATTCTAATACAAAATAAAAACAATATATACAAAAATAAAAAGTTAAAAAGCATCAAAGAATTCATCCCCATCGATGTCAACCGGTAACGTGCCCAAAAGACTGGCAGCATTGCCACGTTGAATGGCAATGCTAATACCATAATAATATTATATATTATTATAATCCAAACATGCCAAATTTAATCTAACTTGATTTTGTAGTAAGTAACTAGCTCGAATTCAACAAGATTAGTAATAAGTATAGATAAGTAAGTTTCATAGAGATGCTCTCTTTGAAATGATTTCTTTCTATTCTGTGGACTTTGATCACATCAGCTGCTTGTCATCTTAAGTTGTCAAATTTATTTTAAAAAGCAATTCACTGATACAACTTTACGAACTATTTCTTAGTTACGTGTCTTCGTAGATAAATATTGGTTTTTGTTTTAAATGAAAGTGATACGTACATATCTTACGTAGGATAATTTACACCAAGTCATATGTGGAAAGCGCGTGGAAAGGAATGATGTAAGGAAGTAAATTTTAACGTAACATTGCAGCGCTGAAAAACAAACAGTGTGAGCCTGATTGTGGTTCTGGACGGACAAAACGTGTTGGACAAGTGCCTTTGTAATTACAGATATGGAAAGCAGTGCGAGGTTTGTTAACATTTGTAATTGACAAACTAACTTCACCAAGTATAATATGTATTGTGCAGTTATGTTACCAATGTCACATGTTTTAAATATTATTTTTTAGTATCGTTTTTCATATCCAGGCCTATTGCAATTTAAAGTATTTTTTTTGGGAACTTACTATACGATATTCAGTTCTGCAGTGATTTTAACAAATGTAATTAAAGCTTATATAATTTATGAATAATTAACCATTCATCATAGAGTTCCAGATGATTAATTATCACTCGAATGTTATGAATTAATACTATGTAGTAATTAAATAAGCTTTTTTACAATGGCTTCAAAGCTTGGATCTCACTTCTGCACCTGTTTTCTATGCTAGGGTTTATTGAAATTTCCTTAACTTCTTGGCAGACTGGTTGGGTATAGTGCTAGAGAGTAATAGGCAAAATGTTTTACAATAGTATTGGATAGTCGCCATAGTAACATGCAAAAGTTTTGAAGACAATTTTATTATATATAGGTATTACACATTTTTTCATTATATTTAAAAAAATATATATACTTCATAAAGTACAACTTTATTTGTTTTACAAGAGTACCACAATTGTTAAGCTGGACGGTTGCTGGAATTTATGTTCAACAATATTAGATATATTATGTTCTTGTTGAATCCTTATGCAAGTGTTCTTAATTTACAATTATTGTGCTTTAAGAAAAAGTAACAAACTAGAAACATCTAAGTAGAACCTATTAAACTGATTTTGAGTTTTTTTATTATTATATTTTTATTTATTGGTAGGCATAATAATACTAGTAATTAAATGTATTAGTAGACAAGATGAAAGTTTACTTAATCAGGTATTGGCATCTTGTTTGTCAGCCAAACAACTTTGTTTGACTTGTTGTGACCTGACCAAACCATTTATTACCAAACAATTCATTTATTACTAATTATTTTGTGATAGGTATATATCTCTTGCAATATAAACAACAGAAACATTTGTTATATAAATAAAAAAACGCCACTCCATTTTGGGAAGTAAAGATTGGATTAAATTCTTTTTTATCTTGTCTCCTCTATTTTAGATGATAATATATTAATTAAGTTAGTGTTGTCTAGCTAGTCATATTTTCTAATGATCAGCTAGGTATTATAGTTCTGAAAATGTTATTTAAACAGCAGCTTGCACTGGATATGATTGCGTTCATCTGAAAGTCACCAGCTTGACAATAGTGGTATTGTTTGTAAATAGAGAGCAAGTTGTGTAAGTAGTGCAGAGAGTGGCAGATGTAGAGCTCAGTGCAGTGGTTGTTTCCAGGTGACTGGCCTGCTGTACTGTCTTCTGTATAACATGAGGGGATAATGACAGCTTCCTTTGCACAGTATGTAGTTCTTTTTGTATTCACTACTCTAACAATATTAACAAATTACCTTAATTACAACCTGTATATGTGGGAAGGTTTTGGTTAATTGGTTACATAACAAAAGGCTTCAGAATGACAACATACAACTGAGGGGTACCTATCCTATTTAGTTGATTGCTTACCAATTGGCGCCAATTGAGATAGATTTTTGTTATGTAAGCACTGTTTTCTATCTGTATCATTCATATTTTAACATTTATTGTTTGGACTCTGTATAAAAATGTGTATTTAAAATTAAACGATTACATATTTGAGAAGTAATAAATTACTCTCATTAAATCCATGTAGAATATGAACTCTCTACAGTATAAACAGGGTGTTAACAGTTGATTAGAATATTATGTCTCACCTCCTTATAACATCTGTGATATTACCAACTGTGTATACTGTGTGTAGTCAACCAATCAATAATAATGCCTTTACCTGTAAGGTTTGTCAAGAGACTCAACTAAGGATAATATTGGGTTTTTAAGAGTGGGCTTTCAGAGGATATTATTATATTAATATTCTAGTGGGAACTAACATGTGATAGTTTGTTAACATGGTACTATTATAATTATATCATTAAACTCCATCATTATGTTGCCAATAATTGTTTGTGCTTTTCATTGTTCAGGGCTAATTGTTACAAAATACATCTTACGATAGTGCTATCTGTTCCATTGCCACATGTTACAAACAGCATTGTAAACCCAGGCCGTCACGCACCGTCAGTCATATACAATGTGCTCTTTGAACGTACTTGATATCATTACAATTTACACAGATGCCCCCGACACACGGAGCTAGTAGTGTAACATTACTGTAAGATGTATTCTGAACAAAGCTTCGCGTCGAGACAGCGCGCGTTCATTAACAGCGAACATGTATAATGGAGCGCGGGGCTGTCTGGATGCGACTGCCGCCGCACCAACCGATTTATCGTGAGATCTGTCTCACTTAACACTGCCGACTGTAGCGTTGTGCTACAATTCTAGGATACGAAGGTGTGACAGTCAATAAATCGTTTGGTGTGTGTTGCGCTTCACCCATTCCATGGCACATGTCGCAGCTGACGCGGCAGGCGCTGCACGCTGGCGGCGCGGCCGGCGACATGGCCGCGCGCCGCGTGGCGCCGCGCCGCGCCCTGCGACGCCATGGCGCAGCCCTGCCACCGGTAGGTAGTCACTGCGCCTCTACTAATACCTGTGTACACACCTTATCACATAACTGGCACATCATGAACAAACGTCTCCGCGGCCGAGCGTTCTCAAACAACAGCCTCCCGGCTCCTGACACCGATCAAGTCGTATTTACTCTGCGCAGATAATATAATTAACGAGCCAACATGTCCGACTGCCGGCTCCTCACTTGCAGACGACATGTTTTTATAGCTGGTTGTGTCCGAATTTATTAACAATTAACGATTACGTGTCGCTCGTTCGGCTTCTTGTGCGTTTGCATGTTGTTAAAACCTCATTAGTGGCAGTTAATTGCTGGTGTCAAATTTGTTAACAATTAATAGCAGTGATAGCAACGGTTCCGCGGCGCACACGTCAATTTTTTCAAGATGTAAGTGATGGTTACAAGACGACGACGTCGCAGTACCTCCCCAACGGTTCCCTGCCCGTAGGTCGCACGTAGGTGCAGCCAGCAAGGGCGGGTATCCCTCATATTCACTTGGCAAACAATTACTCATTCGTTTCAAGTCATGGATGACGGGTATGTTTTAATTGTGAAGTATTTCATTTTCTTTGTACCAACTCCAATAAATGTTTTTGTGTTCGTAATGTAGGCAACTTAATTGTGCCTTTAATAATTCTGTGGTAAACTAGCCTGATCCTGTAATAATAAGGTCCCGTAGTGAAGCAGGCCAATGTCATAAGGCTTTTCCAAGAATCACGTGCGGAGCGGCGCGTAGTGTTGAAGTTAGTTGTTACTTGTAGTCTTGCAGTAGCTAGTTTTGATAATAATTAACTTGTCTGAATCGCAAGGGCACAGTTATAATATCATCAACGCGGAGGTAACTGCGACAGATGGCGACACAAGGCGTTTGTTTTAGATGTTTGTGTTTGTTGTATATTTCAAGTTGGCAGCAAGTCTGACGGATTGGTCTAATATTTAGTGGACTAAACAAATTATCTTAGAATATGACAAAGGCCGTATTGTGTGGGTTTATGTATTATTGTGTTGTATTACTAAGGCGGTGTCATAGTTAATCCAGCTCATCTTACTCCCTTCCACCCGGCTCCCGAGTCCTGGCCCGCGCTGGCTGCGGGCCGCGGCAGAACTGTGTCGCTCTCGCGGCCGCTAGCAATGCCGTCCATATCGCGATTCCACTCGTATATTACTGAGTCCTGATTACTGATATTATTTATACTGACTGACGTTATTATCTCCGATATTATCCGCATTCTAGATTATTGCGTTAGTATTTTTAAAATGTTATCGGCTTCCGTTGAATATCGGTATAATTAAGTCTCTCAGTTTAGGCATTTCCTCCAGTTTTAATAATTTTTGGTTTCCAACCAAGCATCTTACTCATTCAGAGATGTTGTGCCTGCAACACGTGAAGCGTAGTAAGTGCTTGACCAATTGTCACTTAGTCTAATTAGTAACTTCGTGAAATTCGCTCATGTTGAATGGCTGCCGAGTCGTATACAATTGTGCGCTAATCTTATCCGATCGTTATACTCGCTAGACTATATAAAGCGAGCATTTCACTAAACGTTTATGTACAAAGAGCTTGATTGTTGTATGAGCTCGTGATAATTCGGCACTAATTACTCAAACTAATTCGATTATCTATTTAAATGCGAATCGACCTCTTTATATATCGGTTTTTGTCCTATAGCCGAATATAGAGTCGTAGTAGAGGTGTGACATAAACAGTGTGCTGTGGTGCAGGTTGACCGAAGACAAGGAGAGCTCGCCGTGTCTGGACCGAGGGGACCGAGTCGCCGTCGGAATGTGGAGCTCGCAGCGTCGCGTCACGCTGGACGTGCTGATGGCCTGCTGGGGCATCGGCACGTGGCTGGGAGTCAACGGGCTGTACGTGCAGCTGCCGCTGCTGGTGGAGCGCCTGCCTGAGGGCTGGGCGCTGCCCTCCTCCATGGTGATGGCCGTGCAGCTCGCCAACAGCGGCCTGCTCGTGTACGGCCTCATGCGGAGGCTGCTGCCCAGAATACAGGACTCGGTGTACATATACGGGCTGCTCGTGATAGGCACGCTGGCGCTGGTGCTGAACGCGTTTCTGTACGAGCACACGGCAGTGATCGGTAGTAAGGAGCGCTCGGTGGCGTACTTAACATTGACATTCTTCGCGGCACTGGTGGGCTGCACCAGCTCAGTGCTGTTCTACCCGTACTTAAGACATTTCCGCGACGTGTACTTGGCCACGTACTTAGTGGGGGAGGGGCTCAGCGGGTTCGTGGCGAGCATCCTAGCGTTGATTCAGGGCGTGGGCGGCGAGCCGGAGTGCCTGCCGTCGGAGGACAACTCCACGCTGGTGCCGCACTACCCGCCAGCGCGCTTCGACACCACGGTGTTCTTGCTTTTGCTGGGTGCGCTGTCGGCTAACAGTCTGCTCAGCTTCGTCATCATCAACAACTACAAGGGCTTCCTGCCAGAGCGCGTGACGCAGTCGGCGGCCGCCAAGGACGACGAGGCGACCACAGAGCGGCCGTCCATGCTGGTGCCGCGCTGGTTCGTCGTGATGGCGCTGATGGCTCTGCTCAACGCGCTGAACAACGGCGTGATGCCGTCGGTGCAGTCGTACTCGTGCATGCCGTACGGCACGCGCGCCTACCACCTGTCGGTGACGCTGGGCGCCATGGCCAACCCCGCGGCGTGCCTGGCGGGCGTGTGGCTGAAGCCCGTGCGCGCGCGCGTGCTGGGCGCCGCGCTGCTGGCCACGGCCGTGCCCTTCGCCTACATCCTGGCCACGGCGCTGCTCAGCCCCGCGCCGCCGCTGCAGCACACGGCCGGCGGAGAAGCCTTAATTGTGAGTATGCATTGTTTATTACAAAACATTATATCTTTTCACATCCTCACGTCACCTACTCGCACACCTGCTACTCCACAAACAAATCTGAGTGATACTGAAAAACTTTAGGAAATTGAAAAATATTAATCTCGGCCTCATACGGAGAGAACCTCGATGAAACAAATGAATATATTTGAATCATACTCTTTTAACATGATGTTATCAGAAGCAAAAAAGTTATCTTAATTATGCCAAATTACTATGACACGCGTGCAGCCACGAACAAGATAGATTAATTTATACTAATTACCGGCAAGTGCACTCGGATGACTACCAGGTAGCCAGTAACCTACTTAAATCGTAATGAAGTTTATTTATTCATACTACATCTACTTTTTCGTATGAAGGCGGACTTAATGCCATTGGGTATTTTCTACCAGTCAACCTTAGGGTGATGTAGAACTGAACAGTGGTAGAAACAATGTTAGTTATAAAATTTTTGCAGTAACAACATCTTTCACAAAGTAAAACTTTTCTGAAATGTTAAACGCCCAGTCAGCAAGCATGGTGCTCGTGGAATCGTAGTCATGTAATAATCCAGCCATATACATATGTATGTAACACATATATAATGTATATGGCTGGAATATTACATGACCTCTATCATTCCGTGATGTTTCTATAGTGTATGCGACGTGTGTCTGAATGGTCATCAGTCAAGACATAAAGTTATTGACGCGAAATCAAAGGTCTCATCTATCTGTTAGGGAATCTTATCACATACACAAACACCCAGACTCGGGACAAATATCTGCGGATCACATAAATTATTATCCCGTGCGGGAATCGAACCCGCAGCAGTTAAATCGCTTAGCCACTGCCAATCAGGTTGTCGAACTATACAAACATAGGTTGCAAGTTTATCGAAGAATATAATTGTGACTTCAAAGCTAAGCTTTCCCCTGAGGATCCGTGACGTGTTGCAGAACTACAAGCAGCTGTCGCGCAGCTCTCACGAGTATTATGGTAGACATTAGTTTCCAAATCTCGACGGTAATGATTGCTATATAATCAAAGTATTAGTTTTTATCACTAGCGCTAATGCCTCATAATAAGGTGTAATCCTTTAAACAAGCTTGTTTATCACAACCATGACGACACTCGGCAAGAATATGTCAACCAAGGCACTTAGTGATCAGATCAGTAATCCCGGTCCCTCGGTCAGCGTGTCACTTGAGCTCACACTATCACTTAGCTACATAGTACACCGTTCCCCTAGAGTAAAGCTCCTCCCTCCTTCGGCTGTCTCCTGACGTCTGTTAAGATGGAGAGAAGAAGCAGTTTATAATTGACCAGTGCAAGACACAAAAAAACATTGTGTTTCAAGTGAAGTCCTGAAAAGTGAAAACCCAATAGGTACGGCATTCTTTTTTTAGGTACAATATTCTCTACGCTCAATAAATGCAAGTACAAAATTTCATTAACATGAAACATTTGCGAGAAAGTAATTTTCTTTTGAAGATACCTACAAGTTTATAGCCCAAACGGTAATAGTAATAAAAGTGGCTGAAACAAGCTGTATTACGTCCGACAATGGTTACGAACGATAGATTCGCATTTCGCGTATAGCTCGCTGTTCACACTGAGCGTCTTGTTCGGGACGTGCCTTATAATACAGTCTTCGATGGTTCGCCGAGCCAATGACATTATTATTATCATTTGGTTTCGTATTTCGAGGAATATAAATTGTCTGCTCATCAATCCGAGGTTATCGTTTACATTCGATTTACCGTTTATAGCCAAAATAACCTCTTGTGGTAATGTTAGAAAATTCGTAGTTTATAATGTAATAATAATTTAATAGATGTCAATGATTAACTGATGAGTTCGCGTAACTCTATTTGTTAAATACCTACACACCTATAGATTTCTCCCGTACGACTCGTACCTGGCACTTTATTTCATCGTTTTCATCGACGTACCCTTAAACATTTGTCATCTTTATTAAACTCCGTTTTCATTAACCAATCTACAACCCCCATCATCTAATGCTGAATTACATTCACATGGAATGAAAAACAATTTCTGCAATATAAATAGGACCCGTTTTAAACCGGCACTGGTGGTGTAAAGCCTGCGGCCCGTGTCCGGCGCACTGTGTGGTGTTCTGACCCGGGGGTGTCTGTGGCAGGTGCTCTCGTGGGTGGTGGCCTCGGGCGTGATCTCGTACGCGCGCATGTGGGTGTACGGCTGGGCGCGGCAGGGCGGCGCGCGCGGCATGCGGCTGTGCGGCGCGCTGGGCCAGCTGGGCTCCGTGCTGGGCTCTGGCTCCACTTTCCTCCTCGTCAACTACACCTCGCTGTTCGTTCAGCCCGACGCCTGCCCCGCTATCTCTACTCTAAGCAACCTCTAGATAATAATATATAAGTACTTATAATAATTATAGCCTATTTATGTTGACGTTATGTGCGCTGTTTTATTTCATTCCTCTGATTGTGATGTACGTAATGCGTGTCCAATGACTATCTCAATAAAATATCTGGAGTGAGCTCAACGTAATTGTTAAGATTGTGGTATAACATTTGTGTATGAAGGTCACTGGATTGTTTCGGCGCGGACTCGCGGCGACCCCGCGCCGCGGCCACACCGACCATTCAACTTGTTTCTCCCCTATCGTGCCGAACAAACGAGGTTTAGGTAACGGCCGTAACACCCAATTTGTTTTTTCAATATCCTTACGTAACAGCATGTGTCACGTGACCCGCCGCCCGCCACTCGCGGCGGTGCTGCTCTCCCGCTACACTCTACAGTCACACGACTAGACTGGTATCTGCCTATCTGGATACAATGTAGATTTTTGTTTTGATTCGTCCGCTAACCGCGCGCCACGTGGGTGATGTTATTATTATCGCTTTAGATGATAAAAAGCCCACTTAACCTCAACGAATGAACTGTAGTCGTCGAACATGAAATAGTAACGAAACAATGTAATCATTTACTTAATTATGACGAGTCCAACCCTGAAACATGTTGTGTGTCTCTTATGTTCTCAACACATGAACAATGATGTGAGCTCCTTGTATCTAGGTAGCTACCATATTCATAATAACACGTCACTATTTTTTGTCCATAACTTAATACATAAAGTTAAACAAATGACGACTAGACATCAGATAATAATGTTTATTGTGTACAATTTACATATTCTCGATTGTTTCTAAACATTGTTTGTAGTAGGTATTCGAACTATAATAGAAGTTTTGACTGAGGGTTACGGATTAGAATAATATGCACGAGGTTCAAACGCGGACGTCTTTTTCAAAGTCATAATTTATTTGTTTTTCTTAGTTATTCTAAGACACTGACTGATAAATTAATCTGCTTATAACTAGCTTGCCGCATGACGAAAGCTTCTTTCTTATATGTATAGACGAATCAAGCATTGATCATCATTCGCTCGCTGTGGGTTGGTTCAGACTTTACTACTAGTAAGGGGTGTCTACCGAAAAATGAGAATGTAGGAACATGATGCAATTGAAAAATAGCATTAATAAAGCCTGAGCTTAAACCTGCTGAAGCCTACCTTGTACACGCAATATTGTCACTTTACCTCCGAGTGATTTGAAAGAAGTCCTCTCACGCCTCATCACTGCGCCTACTTCAAAAACTACCTACTTAGGATAGTTTTTCTATCCAACGTCCGACGTTTCATAAAATCCTCCATGTTTGAAATACAAACTTACGCTCGACATAGGAGAAATTTAAATTGTGACTACGACAAGATTTTAAAAAACGTGAGGACCAAGTATAAGTTAAGTCGGTATTAAAGCAACAGGAGCACACTAAGAATGACGAGCCGGACACTTTACTCTGGTCCTTGGCTTCCAAGACAAAGAACAGACAGTGTACGAGCGTCGGTACATACCGCTATTTCATTACGTTTACTTAAAGATATGTAGTACCTAAATATTTTTGAGTTAACTAGCCATACGGTCCGGGGAGGACGCTACTTAACAATAACCTGTACCTTAATTCGTTTTAAATTTTAAGACACCTAATCCATGGGTCTAACTTGTCTAGATAGCGACAGCTTCGACCGCGCCGACCTTTGAAAACAGGATCTAATCATCTAACTAAAAAGAATCGTCAAACCTAGATAATAAAAACGACTCGAGTATTAGCTAGAACCAGCGTTTACGATGAAAAACTGTAGTTTATACCTTCCGTCTGGTGTCTGGCTGCTTATTGTACCCACCACACCTACGACGGCTACAACAATAGAGAACTTGACACTCGTGAGTCTACAGAACATACAAGGTTCCCACGGGCGGAGCCGTGGGCACTCACATGTCGGGAAGATTTTCAACCCTGGTGTAATGTTGCTGAAAATTAAAGATTTTTTGAGAAAGAAAATCTAGTGGCACCGTTGTACCCTCGCCATGTTGATTATAATAAACACAAAAAGTCTTGTGACAAAGTTTCAAAATAGCCATTCTAAAAAAATCTGAGGTATGTACTTAGCCGAGTGTGGATGGTGGTAATTAAGAAGAAGTAAATAATTACTACTTGTAGTTTTTAAATGTAAGAAATGGAATAATGTAAGATCACGGAGTGTGTTTATTATAAAAACTTTTTAACAAAAAATTTAGTCGCCGAAAAAACAGAAAAGAAAAAAAAAGTCCTTAATAATTAAGTTCTTAAACTAATGTAAGTATACCTAAGTAATTTTTAGTCGACGCCAAACAAGCAAATTAATTAATTATGTTATATTTAGCTTTTATTCTTCTTTGCATCTGTGTTATATTTAATTATTGTAGTATGTTTCATTGAAAAATAAATTAATTTTGTTTTCTATTTAGGTGCCTACCAGTGCCCACTTGTCAGGTGATTGCGACTGACTTTGAGATTGATTACTTATAATCATTATGAATAATTAAAAATATTTAAATGATTAAAAACAATCGTTATTAATACGATCTGTTGTTATCATGTATTTTTTTATATGTATAGTTTATGATATCTACAATGAAATAATTTTCTATGTACGACCTCGGCTATAGGTGGTACGAATTAGACGACTAGACGCCATAATCGTACCGAAGGAACTTTTGTGAACATTGCTAAAACACCTCATTTAAAAAAAGGCTTTATGGTTTCTATAGATGTGGTTTATTACACAAATAAACAAAGATTCCGTCTACATATTATAATGTTTGACTTTATATATGCGTCCGTGCTATTTATATGAGTTTTTCTTTAGGGGGTACGACTACGGCAACATGACCTTAATGCCAGCTATGCTGTTCTAAAATAGGTACTAACATTATCTCGCACTTCAATTCGCTATGCGCTAGTGTCTTCGATCAACAATTAGGAACAAAATCATATCGTATAAGGGGCCGAGAAAGCTTCACGCAAATATTTGTATTTCTTCCAGAAATCACACTAATATTTTAAAGGTGAACGTTTGTGAGTGTGTTTGTTTGTTTGTGACCTCTCCACGCTCAAACGGCTGTACCTTGTGAAATTTCATATGGATTTAGCTAACACCCTGGATTAACACATAAGCTACTTTTAATCCCGAAAAATGTAGCGGGTTACACCGCGGGGCGCAGCTAGTAAGTCATAAAGTGTTAATGTTGGCTATGATTAGAGCATACTAACTGCAAATAAAAACCCAAAATTATTTGTGGTCTTATTCCTCGTGCCGTTTTTTGAACGTTGATCGGTATTCTAGTACATTGTTCATCGAAGGCTAGAGTCGAACTCACTGCGCATATAGAAGTTCGTAAGTGATGTCTTTAGGACGGAGGATCTGATATAATTATCTTAGCTAAACTTGCAAACTAAAGATCAATGTACTCCATAACTACTAAATATTCAATTTTTTATTAGTCTTAACCTAAGATACAATCAAAATCGGTTCCATGCTGGGCTGGCCTCTCTAAAACTGTTTACGGCCGTACCGGCCGGAGATCTTTAGAGGGCGGAGAGGGGCATTTTATTCGAGATAAGGGATTCAATACCCTCCATTTCACCGATAATATTGTCTCTTTGCATCATCAGGCGACGAGGTGACGTCTGCTAGACGATCTTAGCAGGGCCAGCCTCAGGGTCGGACTTCAGATGAACATATCAAAGTCCAAGCTGATGACGAACACCGCACATCACAAAGTCGAAAAAGAGGGAGACTGAATACCTCGATGAGTATCTTTATCTAGGCCTTAAATAGTCTCTTTCCAGGCGAGACAAGAAAGGGAAGTTGCGAGATGCACCGAAAACGCTTGGAAGAGCTATTGGGCCATGAAACATCAACTGGTGATCTTCCATTTTCTTATAAAAGAAAACTTTCTTCCTATGGCACCCAGACATGGTCTTTGACGGTTTAATAGAGGTCCGCCATTGGGGATTATCAGAGACGAATGGAACGAAATATTCTGGGAGTTATACTTGTAAACAGTGATCCGCTCCGAAAAGCTGCTGCGTTAATAAAGTATAGCTGGGCTGGGCATGTCAGTCGTAGCAGCCACATGCTGCGTTTACGGTACGACATATGTATTAGGTATATTTTTGCCATCCACAACATTACCTTCCAACTAATTCGTATATAAGACCGCTACAGGTATAATACCTGAGTACTCAATTACACAACGATTGACTAACGTGTGTCGAGCAGTTAAGTGGTCCACTTAGATATTTTATCTAATCACTGCTAGTTATAGTGCACGGGTTGTCTGCGCAGGCGATCGCAGTGTGCTGACTAAACTGTATCAAATTACCTTTAATCAAATTACTGCTTAATGGGCTCGTTACGTTACCGATGCATCGGCCGCGCTACCTAATAGCGCACAAAGATTGCTTCACAAACAAAAGTCTCTTTAAATAATGGTCGACTTATTAGCAGTTAAGGCGAGCTCACACGAGTGGAGTTATTTTTAATGTCTCACACAAAGCTTCCCTCTGTTAGTTCAGTATCAGACGTAAATCTCATTTGTACAATCTTCCTTTGTAAATATTTGCTCCGAGCAGTGATCGAACCTGCGTTACCTCGCTCGGAATAAAAACAACATATCTATCTTAGATAATTCAAGCGTATTGTCCCCTTTGTAAAGTACTTAGTTACCTAGAACGGGTTATTATGTAACGTAAGTATGGGATAGATGCATTCAAATATTTATCTAAAAGTAATTACATGATTTTAGTTCCATCAACCCACAGGAAATCTATAAATATAGGTTCAATGAATGTGCATTTCCATCCAACGTCTCAGCATTTGTTTTAATAGGTAAAGAGGCAGATAACAATATCTCATAACGTATTGATGTTTTCTAATGCTTATTTAAAAGTCTCCAAGGCAACGCCCGAACAACGTCGCATGAACATGAAATAAAACACGAACCTATTGTGATTGTGACAACATATGTATAAATCTGAGGAACACAAAAATAACACTTTGGACTGTCTACAATTTATTATCTATAGAGTAAAATAAAATTCCAGGAATTTAATATTTTGAATACCATCTATGTTAGGTATTGTTATGTCAGGCAACAAGGGTGGTGACCATTATTGTACTATTTGTAACCAGCGAGTTCTTGGTAGTGTCGTAAGTAAAGGCTTTATTAGGCATGCGGCTCATTGCGACACTGAACACTGCTCTCGCTGTCAACAGTGTCAACTGATTCAGCATATCTAACTGTGTCACTTGCGGGTTTACTCAGGCTTACATTTATTATTATGGCGTCAACAAAAGCAAAAAAATGAGTGCTCTGAGTTACTGCAATGTACATATTTACCGTTCGCCAGGGTTAATGATCCCTGAGTATATTCTAAAAGTTGCGTACTCCTTTGAGGTCGTCTAACTTCTGGCTCCACACCGGGACTTCAAGTTTAAGTTTAGGTTATTGTAATATATATATAAATCTGCATCTTTCATATTAAATTCAAGAGCCTTGCTGTCTTCAATGTGATGTTCTGATATGATACCTACAGATACAAATACATTTATAACGGGTACTTTCTAAACGTCATACATCCTTGAAACAAAATTAAAGAAATAAATACTTAGTACAATAGAAAGAAGCATATTCTTCCCCTTAACTACCTCCTTCCCTCCACTGCAAGGCCACTGGCGCGGTGAGTGGTCGGTCACAGGTCGCAGATCGCCCACGTCATCCACTCGTGGAGCTGCAGGCTGCAGGGCGCCCCGATGGATCTGACTAACTTCATCCTGACGTACTTCGTCACCAAGAACTTGTCTATGATGACGGCTTTCATATGCTGGACGACTCGTAAGACATTCGAAGAAATAATAATACATATTGGAACTCATTAGGTACAGTTTTCAGAGCCCCTAGTTTGTGTGGTGGGTGACATAACTTTGTTTTTGTATATTTCTTTTGTTAAAGTTGAGGTGAACAAAAGGAAACCGTACATGGGCAATGGTAATATTATAGGTGTTAATGCCGGAAACGTGATAGTTTTTGTTAAAAGCTTACGTACTCGCGCAAGAGCCCCTGCAATACGAAATGCCAACCCTGCCTTAGTTGGCAAGATTGTCGTCACGTAGAAATTAGAATGCGAAAAATATTATATCAAAACTTAACATTGTCCTATAGAGAAAGAAGTTCCGACAAAAAACTCCAAACGCTCCAATCTTTAGGAAGCGCACTGACACCGTGTTATCTTCTGACTAGAAGCGGCGTCTATAAGTACACACGAGCAAGATGAAAAGGTATAAGCTTTTAAAAATGTTGTTACTTGTACAAATCATAATTATAACAGTTTACAGGTAAGCGCTACCTTTTCCTTGCCCACACTGTCCGCCGATAATACGATTATATAAGTCCTAATAAGTAGGCAACATAGTTATCCTGGTGTGCGGCGCGCGGCCGGTGGCTCCCAGTAACAATCCCGCGAACTTTACCGGTTTCCGTCGCGGACGCGTTCTCAGTCGGAACACAAAACCTCCACCGTGTGTACGTAAATAGTTAAATGTTAATTTTGTTGGCGAGGCTTGGAGCCGGCGCGGCGGCGCGCGTCCCAAAGCGACCATAACCCACTTACTTTTAAGACTCAAAGAGTAGTATGAGACATGTGTATAAATATACCACTAATTATAGCCTGAACACTTTTAGGTAAACCGTGCATTGATTGTTAATTAGTATTTTTATTTTGTCTCCGGCTCAACCTATTGACCTGCACGTTGAATAGTTTATCGACCAATTAGTACACCTTAGTGTTTTTATAATGATATAAATTAAAATATTTGAGGTCGTAGTATGTGTATTGTTTACATTGCAGAGCAGACCTCGGAGCTGTCCCGGGGCGCGGCGCGCGCGGGGCTGCGCCTGGCGCTGGTGGCGGGCGGGCGGCGCGCCGCCGACATGACGCCGCGCGCGCTGTTCCGGGAGGCCGTGCTGCTGGACCTCACGTGTCCCCACGCTGACGTCGTCCTTCAAAAGGTAATGTAAGCCACAGTCACATAGATACGATTGTCCAAGGTAACTGCAGCCTTGCATGCTAAGTACTGTATTCAAAAGTATGAATATTATATTAAACTCTTTTAATAACCGCTGAGTCATGCCTCCGTACCACGAAACCGTTAAGCGCTCTCTATAATGTCTCGCTATGTAGGTGTACCTATAGGTAAATATTATGCATATACTGTACCTACATGTATGTAGTAAGGTTACGTACGATTTTAATTTTAAATGTAAGCAAATAAGCATTTAGGTACTTACTGTAGTTGTTGAAGTCTACAAATACTTCATCATGAGGCTACCTTCTTATTTGATAATTACTTTACATTTATAATTACATTATTTATTTTGTAATACCATGTGTTCGCATGGTCAGGGAAATCCATTTGATGGTTTTATAATGAACTGAGATATAATGACAGTCAAGGTTATAATTATAATTAATTAAATTCGAATGCCGTGACCTGCGACTTTCATGAACATCTTTCTCGTCATACAGGCAACAATGATGTCATAGAGTTCACATCGTCAGTTTGGAGCGAGGAAACGATAAAACTAGCAGATTGTTTCTATCTCCACAGTTCATTAGGTATCATGACGCTTGTTTTCTCCTCAGAGGAAGGCAGTGGTATGGTTCAAATTCACCTTTTTAGCAGGATTTTATAGGTCGCATCGCATGTCCGGGGAGAACTATTTTTCCTTTGTCATTATGTCTCATATGGTGTTGTATGTTGTCTAAGATGTTTACACTTGGCAGGATTCGGCCCGGGGACGTATGTTGTTGAATTTAGATTGAAAACCCTCTAATACCATAACTATTTCGAAATAAAAAAAACTGTTGTTTTTGAACGTCAACTTTACACACTACCCACAGCCTCCCCATCAGCCCGACCTTTATTTATGTTGTGCCGATGACGGGTGAAACAGACGTGTGGCAGAACATTTTGTTTTTTTTGTCACAACGCCTACAAAAGTAAAATATAATAGCAACATCTCGTACTTAGAACATTGTGTTGCCTGCAACTTCCAGGCGTCTTCCTCGCGGGGCTTTAACTACCGCCACTCCTGGCTGCTGCTCCACAACTCAACCTACGACTTCTCCGCCGTGGAGTCTACTCTGGCGGCCTACGAGATCCTGCCGGACGCCGACGTGGTGTGGGCCGCAGCAGACCACCTGGTAGACGTCTACAGGGTGAAGCCGCATCACGCTTACTTGCTGACAAACCTGGGCTTAGCTCGGAACTGCTCCCGCCAGGAGCTGGAGGCGCTGTGGGCAGCCCTGCCCACTGCTGTTTCCCGGAGACGGGACTTGAGGAATGTGTTTCTGAAAGGCATTTCTATCGTAAGTCTCTACGGCGATGAATTCTGGGATATTTGTGTGGACAAGACTGATGTCATCATTCCCTATCAGGTGAAGCAGTAGAACATAGCTCGATGATAAGGTTCTCAGCCGTCAAGCAGCCGGCTCGGGCAGGCCATACCACTAACATGTATGCAACATGGTTTATTCTCAGCGTATCTAATGAACGTGTAATTGCTTGTGTATTCGGTATGAAATGAATTAATAAACCTTATCTTTGTCATAAACTTTCTTGCACACGTTAGAATCGATTTGATCACGTGGTTCTTGTGAATTCATAAAAATCTGCTGAGTCATGATAATAGAACATCATGTAATACCTAATATCTGTTTACTTACCGTGAGGAAGTATTACTTATGATAATCGCTGTGTGTATGTTTAAATTCAAAAGGAGCAGATAGTTGTTACATATGGACAATTGGACATGTATTCAAATGTTTGCAAAACAGAGTGGTTTGGTGTGTTTGACTGTTGTAGGTAACAATGCCGCAGTACTTCCGCGGCTGGGCGGACCTGCGCGACCGCCAGATCGACACGTTCCCCAAGTTCACGTACCCGCTCATGATGACCAGCGCCGAGGACCTGCACTTCCGGTGCGCACACTAACACATTTCAATTATTACAGCTTCGATCCAGTCTCACTTTCGTAAACATACGATTCTGACGTTCTAGGATTACAAATTCAATTCGTCATTGCTAATGTAGTGAGTGAGGATGAAGAGTTGTTCTGAATCGACCGTGGACGATGTGTTACGATGATTGTTTTCATAACAAAGTTCGCGCGGCTCGCGTTCCAGGTTCGACCTCCGGCAGGTGGACGTGTACGGCGTGTCGCACAACGGCACGTTCAACGGCATGGTGGGCCTGCTGCAGCGCCGGCGCGCGGAGCTGGGCCTGGCCTCGCTGTTCATGCGCGACGACCGCATGCGCGCCGTCGACTACTTCTCCGAGACGCACGTGCTCTCGTACGCTACTCAGTACATTACGACTTCTGTTACTAGTGCTGCTATGTCACACGTTATTAGGATGCAGTTTGATTAAGAAGCGAGCCTTGTGCAACTCATTAGGAATCTGGAATTGAACGACTTAGAATATGTTTTTTTTTCACAAACATGTAATTTTACACACACGAACACCCGGACTCAGGACAAACAACTGCGGAATTTTTTTTTTGTCCTGTGCGGGAATCGAACCCGCAACCCATAGCACAGCAGTCGAATAATTAAGCCACTGCGCCAATCAGGTCAAATAAATCAATTAATGTTAATCTGTGAAACATAGCTTATGACACATATGATGCAGATGTTATATAAACAGTAAGAGCACTATGTTTTGCTGTGGAGGCGCTCAAATATGGGTACTTATTACTTAAACTATTATATATAAACATAAACATAGTTACACATGAATAACATTTAACAAATACAGCTCGTCATGTATATAGATTGTATGTATAATCCGAAGAACGTACCTAATAATAACTTTTTGATTTAACTATTGTACAATCTGCAACACTGACCGCCCGCTCGAGAATTACGTGTATCCTAATATTATAATTAAATAAATAATAATAAATAAATATATTATAATTAATTAAATAATTCTTAATTATAAGATCATTGACTCACTAGTAACTTTGCACTTGTAGCTGTCAAAACAATCGTATAAGTTTTCAGGGAAAATAAATAAACAAACTCGATTATCATATCTATCCTTATTACGTAAATCAACGTAACGTTGTAAACACCTTGACAGATAAGATACCGCGAATAACCGGCGTGAAAAAGTTTACAGTGGACGTTTTGTGTTCCAAACGGAATTACAAACACCAACAGAGGAAACAGAACGGTAGGGGAGAAAGTCCTAACATTATTTATTTAGTGTTTCTTTTGGCTCAGTGTCAAACTTTAGTAGAGGTTAATGAAAAGCCCGCTTTCTGAACGTTGTGCTGTCTGTGCACATTGCACGCGGGAGACACAGATATCTAGTTTATTACTACTGCTACTTCCCCGAGAACAGGCTATGGTTTCAGTTATACTCTTCCTTATTAAAAAAAAACATTACTCCTATATTTCCCGAAGGGGTAGGCAGACGTGTACGGTACACCCACATTTCTCTAATTATGTTATCGGTCCCAATGTAATAGCGGCGAGCCTATTGCCATCAACTGAGCACAAATCCAGACTCCGTGCTGCCACTGAGAATTACCCATATATCTAGGTATATAATACTAATATTTACCTGTAGAGAATAGCTATAGGCGTGATGTTAAATTATGTTTGTGTATGTAGAACCCATCAGAATAAACTAGTTTCAGCAGCTCGCCGCGGTCCGGGCTAGGTCGCCGTTCACATCATTCAATGATCGCTTGTGTTTAACTTGAAACAAATGTGTTAGAAACTCGAAACCTCAGCACATGATATGTCACCAAACGTATGCAAATCACCTTAATTATCTGCACCTGTATCGAGCACGTACTGTATTAAGATATTGATACAATTTAGAATTCCTACCTTTATCTGTTGGTCTAAAGGTAACACGAGTCTTTCTTATCTTTTAAATAGTTCCTGAAGCTTTTGTCGATTATATAACTTATCGTTATTACCTATATGAATAAATTATAAACATAAAACTAAGTACTCTCGGAACGAAAGATAAGTGATTAAGCTCGGTTTATCAATAAGTATGTACCTAAGTATGTCAGTATATAATAATATTATTATGACTTCTCTACCTAAATGCAGAAGCAATGTGAATCTGTCCTAGCGGGGTCTCTGTGGCAGGGGTCGAGCTTGATGTCTCAACAACTGTCACCTCTCCAGCATCGACCGCGACTAGCTCTGGTGGCTACGTGTAGTGCTACAGCGGGTTTGGTGTATGCCCCAGGAGCACGTTCATCTTCCGGCAGCCGTCGCGCTCGGCCGTGTCCAACGTGTTCCTGCTGCCCTTCAGCGGCGGCGTGTGGGCGGCCAGCGCGGGCGTGGCGGCGGCCGCGGCGCTGCTGCTGCCCGCGCTGCGGCGCATGCGCGGCCGCGTGGGGCCCGCGCCCGACCTGCAGCACCTCACGCTGCCTGACTCCTGCACCTTCGCACTGGGCACGCTGTGCCAGCAGGGTGAGCCAGTCTGATGTCTTGTCTCACTGACACCACATCCGTGTCACGTCTCTAGCTCTCAATTTGTATGACCGTATAATGCGGAGTTTTACGCCCGGTGCTTACTTCTTTACAAGCTTACAAAGCAGTAACGTGTCCAGGCTTCCACGTGACGCCGGCGGTGTCGTCGGTGCGCGTGGTGATGTTCAGCACGCTGATGATGTCGCTGTTCGTGTTCACGGCCTACTCCGCTAAGATCGTGGCCATCCTGCAGGCGCCCAGCGATGCGCTGCAGACCATCGCCGACCTCGTGCGCTCGCCCATGACCATCGGCGTGCAGGAGACCACCTACAAGAAAATCTACTTCCTTGTCAGTACCGACCACTCTTTTATGCGAAAAATACCAAAATCCTTTTGGAGTAGTACACTACCTGACTACCTACGAGGGTCAAACTGAAAGTTCTTAGAAAATCAAAAACTGATTACATTAGCCAGTTATTAGTTTTATTATATCTTTTCAAAATATTGTCCATTCACGTCAATACACCGCTGCATGCGATGGAACCACTGGGAAAAGCACTTTGCCCACTCGTCTTTAGGGTTCTCTTCAATGGCATCGCGATACGCAGCCACCGCTTCTTCAGCATTCATAAACCGCTTTCCTTTAAGTTTTTCTTTAATTTTTGGAAATAAATAAAAATCACAAGGGGCGAGGTCGGGGCTATACGGCGGGTGACCCAGTAATTCAACGTTTGATGTCGCCAAATAGTCGATCGTTCGCTTAGCGGTGTGCGACGAGGCGTTGTCGTGGTGAAGGAGGATCCTACTGCGAGGTCGTTTCTCTCGAACTTTTTCCAAGACAAGTGGCAAACAATTGGTAGTGTACCATTCTGCAGAAACTGTTTTTTGATCCTCTAACACAATTGTTGCGAAATGACCTATCCTTCCAAAGAACGAGGCCACCATTTTTTTTCCCGCACTTCGATCTCTCTTCACTTTAGTTGGCAACCTCTCGAAAGGAAACACCCACTGAGCAGATTGTCTTTTGGTTTCAGGATCATAACAGTAAATCCAGCTTTCGTCACCTGTTAGTATGTCGAACACAGCATTTGAGTCACCTCCGTTAAATCTTTCAATCATTTTACGGCACCAATCCACACGATGGAGTTTTTGAGCCTCAGTCAAATTATGAGGTATCCACCGGGCGCAAAGCTTCCTGACTGCTAAATGTTCGTGGAGGATTTTGTGCACTTGACTCATACCGATGCCTAAGCTTGTCCGAATCTGCTGATAGGTCACTCTTTTGTCAGTCTCTATCATACGCCGCACAACACAGATGTTATCTTCAGTCGTCGCCGTAGAAGGCCGTCCCTCACGTAAATCATCAGTGAGATTAGTGCGACCACGTTTAAACTCATTAAACCAGTTGTAAACTGTCGCACGAGATGGGGCTTCATCGTGAAAGGCCAATCGTAGTCTATCATAACTTTCTTGTTGACTTAAATGACATCGAAAGTCATAAAAAATCATTGCACGAAAATTTTCTCATGTTAAATTCATGTTGACGTGACACAGACAATTTTCAATTTGCCGCCAAATCGTAAAACAAATGACAAATTAATGAAATATATACTCAGTAATATTGGCAAAGAGTTCTATTTTCAAATTTTAGAATTATTTTTTTATTATATTGTTTATAAGTGGCCAGTTCTAAGAACTTTCAGTTTGACCCTCGTACCAGACGAATATTCATCAAATCATCAACACCTAAGTTATTGCTGTTAAGAGAATTCGGTAAACGGTAAAGTTGGTCCTCGTGTCTAATGAGGAAATGTTGTCCTTTGAAGATTGGTAACATAATAAGTCACTATTTATTTCTAATACATCGCACTCAATGCTAGTGGCGTCCTCAGGAGAGCTCGGACGTGGCCACGCAGCAGCTGTACCGACGCAAGATCCTCCCGCAGGGCGAGCGCGCGTTCTACAACGAGATGGACGGGATGGCGCGCGTGCGCACTGGACTATTCGCCTTCATGGTGCGCAAGTGTGATATCGTAGTATCTGTATAGTCCGGAACTCCGTAACAGAGGTTATGCTTAGTCGTAGCCAAGTACTAGCAAAATAAAATGTATCATCTGAATTATATAGACGGTCACAGTTAGGTGTTTACTAAGGAGGGTACAACTCGGAAGTCGGTGTATCAACCCACTGCTGTACCAACTGCTCAATGAGCTCTCTGAATTAAACGAGTCACCGTCACAAACGTCTTAAATTATGTATTTGGATCAGGAAGTCCCTTGGTTATCTATATATATAAAATTTTCGTGTCACAGTTTTCGTTCCCATACTCCGAAACGGCTAGACCGATTCTCATGACATTTTGTGAGCGTATTGAGTAGGTCTGAGAATCGGCCAACATCTATTTTTCATACCCCGGGTCAGCTAGTTATAATTTTCAGTTAGGTCAGCTAGTTATAATTAAAAAGTTCAGCGTACATGTTTGCGGACGATCTGTGCGTGCTGCGCGCCGGCACCGACCTCGCTGAGACCTGCCGCCTCGTCCAACAAGACGTCGACGAAGTTGTCAAATGGTCACATGACAACGGCATAATACTAAATACAGATAAATCTAACTTGCTAATCATTCACTCGCCTCACTTATGTCCACCCGACACGACTCCATCGATTTACACTCATAGTTACGAATGCATACATCATAATTTAGCCAATTGCAAATGTAGACCTTTAGATAAACAAAAATGTGTAACATACCTAGGCATGAAAGTTGACGAAAACTTCTCATGGGCTAACCATATCGACTATTTAACTAATAAACTTAGAATATTGTTAGGAAAATTTTACCACCTTAGTTTCAAAGTTCCCACCAACACGTTAAAATATTTATATTTATCTCTAGTAGACTCCATATTAAGTTACGCTCTAGACTGCTATGGACTTACTTTTAAAAGTTATATACAGAAGTTAGAAGCACTACAAATAAGATTTTTAAAACGATTAGTCAATAAAAAAACAAAAAACAGTTGCAAAGATAATTATTACAAACTATTCAAAATCTGTAAAATTCTTCCCATTAGCTTAAAACACAAATATTTACTTCTCACAAACACACACGGCAGTTGGAAGCGATACAAACTAGTAGCACACAACCATACTACTAGGACAATATCAGCTGGTAAGTTTGAGGTCCCCAGAGTAATTAACTACTATGGGGACAGAACTATAGACAAACGCATACCATACTTGCTCAACAACCTACCAGCAGATATTAGAAATGAACCCAAAAAATATAAATTTTCCAAAGCATTGAAAAACTTCCTGTTAAATAGTATAATTTAGTTAACTAGTTTATATACCTAATCTGTCAAGTGTAAGATACCAGCGTCCGCATGTTATAATGTTATAATTATATTTAAGTTAGTGACTTTAGCTCCTACAGTCAAACCGTTTAAACGGTTTTGTAGGGCATTTGTTTGTAACAGTGATGTAATCTAAACAATAAATAAAGACTATAAAAAAAAAAAAAAAAAAAAAAATATAATAATAACTGCCCCACTGCAGGACAAAGGCTTCTGCTCGTATAGAGATGGATTGAGCATTGATCACCACGCTAGCTCACTGCCGGTTGGCGATTTCAGATAATTAAATCCAGGTTCCTCACGATGTTTTCCTTCACTGTTAGTCAGTGGTGTCTTAGAATAACTAAGAAAGTATTTATAACATTTAAAAAGTCACATTGGTACTTGCCCGGGTTAAGGATATGATGCGGCAGGTGGAGCGCACGGCGGGCTACGACATCATAACGCAGACGTTCACGGAGCACGAGAAGTGCAGCCTCAAGGAGATCGAGGCCTTCAAGCTGCCGCTCGTGTCCATCCCCATAAAGAAGCACTCCGGCTACCGGGAGCTGTTCGCCTCCAGGTACGGAGGACACAGCTCGCATGCAGTATACTTGCACCGGCTCTTAGCGGGCGTGTTGAGCCGCTGAGGGTTTACTACTACAATTTAAAGTCGTGACTTCGAGTGTTGAATTCTTTGCTATAAACATTGAAGTACAGTTGACCCTTCATCCAAATGTTCAGATTGCTGTTTTTGAGCTGGCTCCATAGTCGCTTGCTGTTATTGTATATTAACCTGCTGGGCCCTGACTTCTGTCGGGTTTGCTGCAGGATGCGCTGGCAGCGCGAGGTGGGCCTGATGGACCGCGTGCGGCGCATCTGGCTGGTGGCGAGGCCGCGCTGCGAGTCCGCGGGCGGGGGGTTCGTCACCGTCGGCATCGTCGACGTGCTTCCCGCGCTGCAGGTGAGGCGGGGCAGGGGGAGAGAGGGCTGCTCGTCCTTTAGCATCAGCCTGATGGACCATGGGGTCATAGAGGGTTGCTCTCGATGCTGGGCCCTACTTTGCAAACTTTACTTTACATTCCTACATTAAGTCCTAACGTTTAACGGTTATATTTTGTGTAGGTTTTAGGAATTGGAGTAGTAATAGCAGTGCTACTGTTGGCCTTTGAAATCGGCATGGATGTGGTCCAGGGGAAGACCTCTAACTATAAGAAGCACAAGAAGTTGCCGGTAGGCGCGGGCCGCGTGCTGCGGGGGAAGTAGCCCGGCCGCACACAGCCGGTGTATCCTTGTCAGTATGTGATTACAAAGATGTAGATACTATTATTTTTGATTTTTTGGTCCCGACGTTTCGCGAGGCTATTGAAATTAAAAAACACCCTAATTTCAACAGAGCAGATGGCTGGGACATACCACCAGCTTAGAATCCCATCATAGAATGTATTAAAGTTAAAAACAATAGTAAAACAGCTAGACCGAATGACACAGTGTATTTTGCGTAAATCGGATTGTCAATAATTAATTATTAAAATGTTAGGTAGTTGGTAGTAATTGTTCAAATTAGACGTTTAACACCTCAGTCTGTCCGTGACCATGAATGCTGTAAAGGATTCGTAACGTCGGGAACAAAAAGCGAATTAATAGCGTTGTCGCGGCGTGTACGGTGTACGCCTGCGCTGGACAAACGCTCGTGTGAAGGCGCTTTAAAACTGCGATAAAATCCCGAAAACTAGTTTTATATCAATGTCTGAAATTTGCGTAAGTGATAGAATTCATTATACTATTATTTAATTTGTATAAGTAAGCCTGTGTCTTTATTGGGATATTTTATAAACACCGCATGTGCTTTTACTCATATTATTATTACCAACAAGGTAACAAGAAATAATCACACAGTATTGTACTATAGGTACCATTTATTTATAAATTGCACTGATATTTACAGGAAGGATGCCATACGTAGCCTTGGCTTAGAGCTACACTAGTTGCTACGAGAGTCTCACATCGCATGCGCAGCGCCACGACAAGCATTTTGTACCGAATGCCTCGATTACCTAAGCACTGGACTATCGCACATAGACGCTTCAACAGTACGTGCGGACAAATCTGGTCGAGAAGAGATGCAGTAACAGGCAACTTTCAGCCCAGCACGCCATTCGCTGCAGGCGTAGCCCGCTACAGCAGCTGCACGGCTAGCAGCACCAGCAGCGTCAGCAGCAGCGCGGCCGACAGCGCGCGGTCCGCCAGCAGCGCCGCCGCCGCCCACGCGCCGCTCTCCGACCACATGCACGACTCCTGCGCACATCGCACCGCGTTACTTTAATAAATATTTCTTGAACAACAATGGCTTGTTTTAATTAATAGCCACATGAATTCACTACATGTACATATAAGTATATAACACTACTCTAGGTTTGTCTTTCTTCTTTCTTTCCGTTCTATTCCCAGTCACCTGACGATAGCCCAGTGCACGTTGAAGGAAGCCAATACTTACTGCTGAGGGCGTCAGCTTGCACAACGTGGACAGACTGGACAGTACCGTCCGCAGGAAGTGCGGCGGCGGCTCGGTGCGGCGCGACAGCCGCAGCACCAGCGCTGCGCACACAGCGCTCATCGCGCCGCACACGCACAGCCCGCACATCACCGACATCACGCGCGGGACGCTGCTGGCGCCCGGCAGCCGGACCAGCGCCGAGATCAACCTGCACACCACAGGGACCGTGAGGGTCACATACACACATAGTGGTGTGTATTATCCAGTCGAGAGTTAAATAGACTAAGGTGCTAAAGAATATTTTTGCAGTTAAAAGTCAGAAATAGCGCGGATTCGTCTTTGAGAATGCAATTAATTCAGACCTAAGTAGTCATTTTCAGTTTTATAAGCCGTTTCATTAAAGTCATAATATAGGTATAATGTGCAAAATTTTTAAATATTAATAGAGCCTGATAGAGGAAATAACTGATATGGAAACATCGTTGTGGTCGAACCAACTACAGTAGCTAAACAGGGAGCAGGACATGTACTTCACTCCATGAATGCCTAATGATTAAATATAGTAAGTAGTCCAGTCCTTACCACAGGGCCGCGGTGAAGGAGGCGCAGGCGGCGAGCGGCGGGCGCTGCTGCGGCGGCAGCGCGGCGGCCGCGGCCAGCAGCAGGCAGCCGGCCACCAGCACCGCGCCCGCGGCCAGCGCATGCGCAGGCGCGCGCCGCGACACGCGCACGGTCCACGAGGCCACGCTCACCTCCTCCCCGCCGCGCCGCCAGCGGGACGCCGCGCCGCTCACCGTCTGGATCTCCCACGAGCCGCTCTCGAACACTACCGCGTGCTGGGAACACAAGAGATTCGCACATGTATTCTTTAGAATAGTAGGGGAAACCAAAACATCATTGACAAATGACAACTCGATTGAATGTAATCCATAATAATAGTGAATTTAATAACTATTACATAAAATAACTTACTTTAAAATCACTGATGTCTAGCATGATCTCGTCCGCACTGTATACTCTGGAGCCGAACTTGAAGGTGCAGGTCTGCGTGTCCTGCGGCCAGTCCTGCAGCGCGAGCGCGACAGGCACGGACACGTCGAGGCGGCTGATCCAGGTCACAGCGCCGCCGGCTTCAATGCGCGCGCGCATCCCCGCGTCGCCCACAGTCCGGGCCGCGGCGTTCAGCACCAGCACGTCGGGCAGCCACAGCCGCTCGGCCGCCGCCAGCGCGTTGTCACAGTCCCACTCTGTGGCGTTCCAGCTGAGGCGGGGGTCCTGCCACGACTACAACAACACACCATTCACATGCTGCAGCTTTCTATGTAGGTAACTGATGAAAATCTTCGACCATGAAGAAGGTAGACTATACTCTCTAATTGTCTAAGTTAGACAAAAACACTTGTGATAAAAATGACAGTATAGAGTAAAGAAACGAATATGAATTTGAACACGAGCCGAGATTCAAGTTCTCTGCGTTAAATTGTCTACAAACCATTTTGAGGTCCGCGAGCATCCTCATGGTGGCGTGCTGTTGGTCGACGTTGGCGTGCCGCACGTCCAGCGCCAGCTGCACCGTGACCAGCGCGGCGGGTGGCGCGTCGCGCGCGTACTCCGCCAGCAGCGCGTCCAGCTGCACCGCCTGCTGCGTGGCGTTGTCACACGCGCACCATGCCGCCGGCGCTGGAACCGAACCACAACACCCGCTTACTGATCCACTCTCGTTACCTACATTTTATGTTACTGTATGGATTGTTATTAGCCCCGAGAAAGGATTAGAGTACCTAGCCGTTACCGGATTGATATTATCATCCAGCCAAAGCTCTTGTTACATCGAGATACTCTACTTCCTAGGTCCTTAAAACATGACCAACCAAAAGCCGGATTAGTCTACACAACACTTCAAAAAGAATTAGATAAATCAAAGGAAGCACGGTTTCATTTCATCATCTCTCAGTAGAAACCCAATAGAGTTTAGCTATTATCAAAACAGGAGTTTGTTTTATTCCTACAACAAATAATAAGCTAGTAATAGTTTACCGTGTAAGCACAGTAGGAGTGTGGTGAACAGGGCAGCCGGCCGTGACGCCATTTTGCGACTCGAGTCAGCGGCGCGCGTGCATCGTGCAGCCACCGCCGCGCAGGGGTCGTCAGCCCTACACGAGTCACTAAACATTTCGGACTTTCCTGCCGTACGGGTCCTACCTTATTCCGTACCGTATACAACACCTGCTAAGGCATTGGCAATAAGGAGACTATTAGTAAATAATTAGAACCATTTTTGGTTTTTGCAGTAACATTAAAATTATTCAATGCAATAATAACAATAGAACACGTTTTGCTGATCTACCAACCTAATCCGACCGCTTTGTGTGCGTTATATTCGATTGCTTACAGATGAAACAAATTATAAATTTGAAACGTGACCGAATGTTGCGGTCCCCTGCGGGTAGCGCTGCGCGTGGGCAGGCTATCTGCACGGGTATCCGCCCTCGCAAGGACAACCCGCCAACATTGTATTTTCGTTCACTTGTTTAGTATTAATACATTTGACGCTCCATTACTGGATCGCACTACCAGCTCTAGTCTACTATTTGTACGGATATGACCATTCTGATTATATTACTGAATAATTCTCACCAGGGCACTCTCTGCTACTCGTTAATAAGTCAGGCCTTTTATACCTTCAGTATCTTCAATCTGAGGACAAGTTAAGTACTAAGTGCATGCTCATGTGCCGCGGCAAGGAACAAACGTTTTCGGGCCTCTTAATATTTATTCCGTGAGGGACTCGAACCCACTACCCGAACCGCAGCATTTGAATTAATTAGCCACTGCGCCGGGGCGTTGCGCCTATCGGGTCATCATTATCCGCGCGCTAGCCGTATATCTTCTACAGGCAGACACAGACTCGTTTTGCAACAGTGGCCCAGATAACAGCATCCTTTCACACGCTGAGCCCACCAGGAACTGTAGCGCCGCGCGCCGGGAGTTACAATGATACAATCGTCATTTGGATAAAGTTTATTTTATACTTCGTTAATATTGTACTAATAACAAAATAGTGAAGGAACTTCGGAGTGGCTGTAGTATAACATACGTCAGTGAAGAACTTATTGAAGTATTATATACTTGTAATTCATATGTTACGTATACATATAAACAATCGCCCAAGTTAGGTACAGCAAGTAGGGCTCACATGTGATCATCATTATAGTCGTTGGTATCATCTCTAATGACTCCAGTAATAATATTTGATAAGCATAAACCAGCCACCAAATAATAAAACAATACATAATAACAATATACATTTTTAACACAGAAACTATTATGCTACTGTAATGTTATCATAATGGAGAATAATCTGAAAATGATAAACAAAAGACAACATTGAACAACGCATAGATTTAAGAAACCGAGTACACATCCTACTGGAAGTACGTGAAGGTGTCGGCGGCCGGCAGTGCGCTCGCGTTCAACTGGCTCTGACTGAGATACTGCCGAAACTATTAATTATTTACAGAAGTTCTGATGTGTCTACGAAACACTATACATATTAAAACTTCGTATAACATATATACAATAACTTATGAACAGTGTTCATCAATAAAATGAAAAGCCCTTTTTGGACCTACTAATATATTATTCCTAGCAAATTGGTTAACGATTGACATCCAAAACTTCATAAACATCTTCATGAACACAGACTTCATTTACTACATCACACACATGTTTTGTGTTCTATGAACAGCTCGGTGAAGAGTTCAGTTACATCAGAGACTGACTACCGACAATAACTATACTATTAACAATAAAACTTAATAATTTACATATTTATTACATAAACTTAGGTGTACAATATAATATTGTTGACAAAGGTAATTAGTAGAAATGCTGGACTACAGCCCCCTCACCATGAACTCTTACAGCAGGACGCCAGACGCCACTTAACACTGCACGGAGCGGCGCGGCGGCGTCTCGCTGTCACAACGGTAACTGTTCTGCGTGAAGAGTTAATCATGAGGGGGCTGGAAACACCTGCTACCAATAACGGACTGCGTAAACAAAGAGATTCACAAATAAAACTCATGACTTTGAATAAAGTAACAATACAAATATTTAATAAAACGTTTTGTTATCGTGTTAACAAAGAGGAACTAGTTGAACGCGCATGAATCCGTTTCCAGATAAGTATGGCCGGAGTTTATCCTACGTTGTCACTTATTTCATTGTTTAACATCATTTTTTTTTTCTTTCAGACGTACTGAGCTCTCTTGTTTATTAATGCTCATTCACCAAGGGGTAGGCGAGATGCCTATCAATTATTATGGGAACAGCATCTTTTAAAAAGTAAGCTTTACTGAACATTAAAAATAACAACAGAAAAGATAGTTTTCAGAGTTCTGTACCTCAAAAAGCAAAAACGAAACCCTTATAGGTTCACTCCGTTGTCCGTCTGTCTGTCTGTCAACCCCTTTTTTCTCAAGAACGCGAAAACGTATAAAGTTGAAATTAATATCTAATTATCGGGTCTGCTGTCCCTTGAAGCCGTGAACATGAAACTCATACGTCAACGTAGATTTCAGGGATGGCTTCATAGTAAAAGTTGTTCATAGTCGAATACTGAACAACCTTCTTTTTAAACGGACAGGGTTTTCGTAACGCACTGTATAATATTATGTTATGTGCAACAAAGAATAACAATATCGTTTAAACATAAAACAGGTAAATCGTATACCTTATTAAACTATTAATTACGATACAATAATGAATGCAAGCAAGTTAAGTCCAAAGGTAACTTAGACACCGTTTAGCCTTCACATAAGAACATCTCAACCTATGGAAGAAGCTCCTACCTGATATTATACATCACAGGGAAAGTGATAAAGATATGTACAGATGTATTATAATGATGAGTATTTAAGTTTTAATTTAAGACACAAACAGAGACCTACACCTGATTTTCAAAGCCTTAAACAAGTTTCCAGCATACCAGCTTCAATGAACTGGGTTCACCCACATATATAAATGTTAAAATCAACGTGAAAAATATGGAGAAAAAGATCTAATAAAACCGACCGTCTTGGATCGCTACGACTAAACTTACAGTTAAACTTAACCTACAATCATAATTACATTTACCTGGGACGTACCTTAGGTTCAGTGACGTTGGAAACGCAACACTACTTCAGGTAAAATTAAACCAAACAGATTTAAAACAAATAGAAAAATGTTATCGATGAAATCCTCCAACATCGTCCTCCGTCCGCCCGTCGTATAGCCGTCGACGAGGGAAGTCTCGGCATAGATGACTGAACCCTAAGGTGTCGGCACTAGTCCACTATCACGACGGACCGACGGACCTCTCCTGTAGCCCGAGGGGTTTAGTTTCACAGTCAACCGGCTAGCACCGCGCTGTGCCGCAGCCCCGCGGACTAGCACCGACGTGCTGCGTGATGCGTACTACTGCGTGGTCGGCGGCAGGGCGGCGTTGGCAGTGGTGTGCGTGTGGTGCGCATGCGCCGCGGGCGGCAGGTAGTGCCAGTAGGGCGGCGCGTCGCCCGCCTGCGCCTGGCACGCGGCCGCCAGCCCCGCCCAGCTGAACCGGTACGCGTACCGCTTGCCGTGCACCTGGGGGCACGGTGTGACTACCATGAACGGGGGGATGGGAACCACTGCTGTGCTACGGGGTGCGGGTTCCATTCCCGCACGGGACAAGTATTCGTTTGATTCGAAAGTGTAAGCCTCGATTTTGAGTGTTTGAATAACTATGTGTATTTAAAAATATATTGTAAACGCATCCTACGATATAAGATCTTTTAAAAAAAAATTCACCATACAATTCATCGTATCATGTATTCCCCTATCTGATGTGCCGTTATCACATATCACTGGGAACATCTAATGTAGCAAATTCGTAATATTAGGAGGTAGATCATGATGGTTAATCATGATTTATTCACATACATAGAACATTACAGAAAACAATTAAACTCTCTTCTCATCACTTTTATTACCACCTTGTGTGAGCGAACCGAGTAGCTTTGAGGAAGGAAGGAACTATATACTAACTAAGTAACACAAACAACCTGTGTTGGTAAAGAGTGTCACAAAGTTCGTAGGTTTGCCGATTCCAAGAACGTTAAGCCACTGGCCATAGTGACACAGTACTATGATATCGTTGTGTTGCGGTAGATAACCCACTTTTTTAACAGGAAAATTATTTACTAATCATAACATTACCTTCGTATTTGAGCGACTATGACGCAAATTGTGTCAGCGACGTGAGAGTATAAGCCAAGGTAAACATTTAAGATCTATACGTATTTGTGATAAGGTACAGTTATAAAAAACGCAAACCCCTCGCCTATCTGGTACAACTTAGAACCCACTGTTACACCAAGTTTCTTCTGTATCGGTAGTGCGTGTCATTGATACTAAATATCTTATAAGTACACAAAACTCAAACTTTTTGTTTAATTTGCTGAAGGAAAGAAAATGATGGACATGAGCGAGACTCGACCCCGCGACCACTTGGCAGAGCAGCGCTGCGGTTCGGTGATGTCGCGGGGGCGAGTCCGGCTAGTATTTTTCAAATTTTCTTTATCAATTAGCATGGGCAACATAGAGAGACACTCAAGATAAAGAGAGGCAGAGAATAAGTAAGTTAATATTAAAAAATATATTTTTAACACAAGCTTTTAAACCAGCTAGGCTCAAAGTACTAGTGCAGATGGATTAAACAAGCCTAACACGGTGGGATTGCCTCATTTCGTCAGAGAGTTCCTATGACCATCCTCTGACTCCATCATCAGATCAGTTAAAAAGTACCATAATATTGTGTTGCCACATAACTTAATTAAATACCTATGCAAAATTTCATTTTATATCGAAGTGGTTCTTTAGATTGCAAGATTTGACCTAAACAGACTCACATGCATTCATACATATGTACAAACATTGCAAGTTAAAATCGAGGCTTACATGATTGTAGGTTAAGTTAAATAAAAGCTTGTAATAAAAAGGGAGGCCTGTAGCCAGCAGTGCGTGATACCGGGCTAAAATGATGATGATGAACATGCTAAAATGACACCAAAACGTAATTCTGTAAATCCTTTCAGACTGTTATAAGGGACGGAGAGTAACCCCTGCGGCCCGTCCGGAGCACGTGCACGTGTAGTGTCGGAGTGTACCTTGCTCATGATGTTCTTGTCATAGTAGTAGCGCAGCGCGCGCGACAGCTTGTCGTAGTTCATGTTGGGCTTCTGCTTGCGCCGGCCCCAGCGCCGCGCCACCTCGTCCGGGTCCGACAGCCGGAACTCGCCGTCGCCGGGGGGCCCCTGGACAGGCACACGTCTTATCAGTGTTATACTGTGGTCAGCGGAGCCGCCCTAGCGGACAGCTTTGGAACAAAGTTACACCTGTTTAATATTACGCTAATTAAATGCCGGTATAATATTATCCCTCAGGGATCGGGTTTTAGTTACATGCGACATGACGCTACTAACTACTTTGATCGTCTGTAATAGACGCAGAACCTAAAAATGTATTACATCATAGCTTATTAGAGCCGGCACTCGACCAGCATGGCCCCGCTCTAGCAGTTATTATTATTTATATAGAGTACAGTGGGTACGCTCACTTCATCAAATTAAACTCCGGAGCGCCCGCGAGCTGATCATTCGGTGACCATCCGTTGCTCGCACGCTTGCCTTGCGGTGCTCACATGCAGGTCCAAATGAATTGTGCGCTCACCGCGATTAGTTCACGGGCGAGGAGGACACATCGGCGGCACACCGTTTCCCCTCCCCTCATTTTAGCTTCCCAAATTCACCGTTTGTAAAGTTAGACACATAACATACACGTACGTATGTACATGTATCCCCTGACCAACTACTAATCTGTTAGCGAACAATGCAATATCCCCTCGTTGACCACGCGACGTTCACAGATTGACACGCGGCGTCCGGCCGTGGAGCACCCGTCGACAACGAGTGGACACCAAGCCACGAGGCAGTGCTGGTCGGGTGCCGGATGGATCTAATGAGCTTATGAGGAGCTTATATCGCAGAATGTATAACATAATTTATTTGCATGGTTCCAGGTTTCTTAAATCACTACTCATAATAGATATGCTCTTATATCTAATGTTATATAACGACGCAGTCTAGTAAGTGCCTGTATAAGGTGCAGCGTACCTCCCAGCAGATGCCGGGCGCGCCGGCCGCCAGCTCCTCCAGCAGGAACTGCCACAGCTGCACCTGTCCGCCCGACGTGCGCGCGCAGCCGCTCAGCGCGACATACGGGTCTGCAACACAAGAGCACGGTCAGAGAGGACACTTGATGATGAACCTTTTTCCACATTCGGGGAGAAACCTTCAAAAGGCACCCGGTCCTAGTGATAGAGGCCGGGGTATCGGTATTCTACCTCAGTAAAATCACCCGAGGGTCACCATTTTCATGAACAATACTAGGTCCCGGGACCTATTTAAAAATCAACTCTGGACCCCCCACAATACCTACTAGGCCCGTCCTCGAATACGACAAGTCCAGTACCTATCTTTATAAGTACATAAACATTTACTATAACACCTACATAAAATATCATTGCAATAAATATCGAAGTATACATTTAGGCTGCCTCATTGGTATAGTGGTCACTGAGTGCGACTGCTGAGCATGAGGTCCTTGGTGCAATTCCCGGGTTGGGTAATAAATTACTGAGTATTTTCATTAGTTCATTTTCAGTAGTAGCACGGAGTGTGGATTTGTGCCCAGTTAATGGCAATAAGCTCGCCCCCCAATACGTACATTGGACCTATAACATAACTGGTGAAGTTAGGTATACTACGAGTATATGTGCACCTCTGCGTACCCCTTCGAGGGTTACAGGCGTGATGATTTGTCTTAATATTATATATATATTGGTGTAAAGAAGTTGTGTAGTGTTATACCAGCAACCATTTACAAAACCAACCGAAGGTTGAGTTAGTAATGTCCCACGTTCAAGACGTCGGCTCCCACTCTCTTCACACTGCACGGGACAACAATCGATGTAACTTGGTTACATCAACACGTGAGGTAGGCAACATATTATGTTTGCACAACGACATGTGTGAGGTGCGAAAATAAAGCCCGAATGATATAGCGTATTGAACTCCAATATAGTACTTACTATATTGGAATTTCGTAGTATCTCAGTACAAACACATACATCACGTAACAAGGCTTCTCGCTATCAAACTGTAGATAAAACGTGATCAGAGAAAATGTGTTGTTAGTTTTTAGTAACTGATTGCAAAGTAATTATTATACAAAAGTGGTTTAGTGACTAGTGGTGCACGCACAGGTGACTGCTACGCCGCGCCGGGGCTACGCGGAGAACACGCGGTGCGCACAGAATAATTTCCCTGGTAAAGTTATTTCATATATAAGCTTTATGAAAATACTTCTTATAGATCTACGTCGGTAGACTTACAAGCTACTGCTGACTATCAGTGGCGACCAATACAGTCGGTAGGTGGACAGTTTCAGTGTTATTTCCATATCTCTAGAGTTCCGTAGCCGGGTAAGGCTGGTGCTACGAGCTCGGTACTCTGTCCTCCGCTCTTAAATAATCACTTCGTTGTATTGTAATATTTAACAATTTATATGTAATTGTTTCTGTAAGCAATCCTTTACTTAGAGGGGTTAATAAAATTGTGGGAAAAAGGGGTAAGTACAGGTATTTCTTTACAGAAGAAAATAAACTTGTGTTTGACTTCTCACTATAAGTACGTATAATAGGCTTCGAGCCTGGACCGCGCGGGCTCGATGCCTATTATATTGTACTATGTGTTGCGTTTTACGACTAATCCCCATTCCGAGAGCGGACTTGAAGGTTTTATAGGCCCTCTGAGCTGAACGTATTAACGCTTAATAGGATCAAAATTATCAATAGCAAAGAGCATCCTGGCTCGGGCTAGGCCAGGCGACGGTGAGAGCGAGCCTACCGTGGTACAGGTGCTGGAAGCGGCGGTGCTCGCTGGAGCTCAGCCACAACATGCTCACACGCTCGTGCTCATCGCCCGGCGCTGCTCCACACGCACACACACACTGACACTGTGTACACTATCATACACTCTGCACTTAGTTACAGTAACACACATCATTCACAAATCACACTCGATTTTAAAACGCATAACAAACGACAGCAGTAAATAAATGAACACAGTTTTGTTTTGTAATTAAGTTAAATATTAACTTTTAAACTTAAATAATAACAAAATACAGTCGCGCAAGCCGGATATGCGGCCGGATGCGGCACCGGAAGCTCGCGAGTGTGGCGGAAGACTCCGAGGCACCGCCCCCGCCCGCCCCGCGGTGGGCGGGCGGGGTGCAGCACACCGGCGGACCATCAGATATTGTAAGTGATAAAATGAAATAATAGAATGCAAACGCAATTCTTCATGAATTCAATAAAGATACTTTCTGATTAGATTGACATATGATTACTGCTTATTAAGCATACGGAATCTATATCGAAAAAGGAGAATTATAGGCAATGAGTACCAAGTTACAAGTAACCCTTTTTCGATCTGTTGTTTATTATTTTGGAAACGTAGCCTACTTAGGTTAATTTTCCAAACAGCTCAGTGGATACGTCATCATTAACAACGGGGTGCAAGTAGGGAGCCTGCACGAGTGACTATTCTTCAAGTACGTCCGGCACTCCCTGGACGGTCCACCTCGGTAGCATTGAACCACGATATGACCATAGCTTATTAAGAAGAACAAGAATTATTAACAACTTATACAATGTAAACAATCAGCATTTAATTCCTCCTACTCTCTTGTTATTATTCAATATCTACGCTCGCAAATGTCACGACAAAATGAAATATAAACTCCGTATCATTTATAAGTGTCGTCCTCCCAACAAGTCCGCTACAGCCGGCAGTAATCCGGCGGCGTCACTCGTCAGTTAATCCGCCGGCGGCGGGTGGCTCAGGCGGCGCAGTGCGGCGCGGCGGGCCGGCTGTAATGAACACCGCATGCTGGGAGACACGCCGCGCACCGACCCGCGGCTGACAGCCCTGGTGCTTACCAATTACAATAGCCGTGGTAGCTAAGAGCTTTGCGGACTGAATTTATAAAGATACAAAGCCCGTTCAAAAATACCAGAGCAACTACAATCTGTACATTTGATAGTAAATAGCTAGCCAAAAATACTGACTTTAGATATTAAATAATTGTTTATCTAGTTATAGTCGAGTAGCCCACTCAATATAGACCGATAGACTAAACATTTACAAACTAAACCATCTAATTTGGTTTTTAATACTAATAATACTGTTTTCAAATCATTTTCTACCGTAGGCGTCCCTCCTACGGCTGTGTAAACGATCCCAGTTGATGAGCACGCACCTACGAGCTACGTCCACAGATCATTTGATAGTAAAACAAAACACAACACCTCTCATAACACGTGCCTACGCCGTACACGAATGCAATGAATCAGGTAAACATCCGCGTAGTCAGAGTCTACGGACATTCCTACCACCACACGCAGACTGATCCAGGATCTCACTATTTTAGGCTACCGAGTACCTACCGACCTTACAGACTAACTGTGATCTGATATACGAGGTGGAAACCACATATAAAGTGGTGGACACGTGTGTATAAATATCATTTATCTTCAAATCATTTATTTAAAAAACAATTTCGTGTCAATGTAATGTAAGCCAGATAAGTTCAGGGGTTGTTTCATAATGCATGCACCACCGCGTACCGCATGCATTATGCATGAGTGTCCCGCGGTGCGCACCCAATATAGCGCGCCCTGCCCCTGCCCTGCACACCTCCTTGGCCTTAGCGTGTCGAAGCTCGAGGGAAGCCAGGTCAAGTAATGAGGCTATATATTAGGAGGAGAGCAGGGTTCAGGGCTGCCCTAGTGAGGTCGCGGGAGCGGAGTGTAATGCGCCTGTTGACGGTTGTTGATAAAGTTACTACTTAAAACGTACCTATTATGTGAACTTTTGCTAGTGTTTAGATATAAGTAGGTATTATAAATGTAAAATCAAATATTTTTAAACAAGTATTAGGTACATATGGGAATTTTATCGTCTTAAAACAGTAGCCAAGTTCAATGGGCTTTAGATTGTCAGTGGTTTCGAATTGTTCTAAAAATAAGTAAGGTGTAGAAGAACGCCTCCCAGCCAAAACTTGTAACGATACTAATACGATGGTAATTATATACAATCGGAATAAACCATATAAACCATTTAATAATTAATCAAGGTATCAAATGACTCCTTAATTACGTCGACTGTTTCATCCCAGACCGACCCCACACCTCGAGGCGACCTCACCAAACACAAAACCGATAAAATCCTAATGGTTCCACAAACCGAGCCCAATCATGGTCGGTTACGGGAATCTCCGTCCTAATTGTATAACCACCAATAACGTAAGTGTCACGAATTAATTTACGATCTCTATAACGATAATAATAACGTGTGTAGGTGGTTACGTGAGGCCGCGGTCAGGGCGGCGAGTGGCCGGCGATAACTAGCTGTGGACTTAAGGCTTCAGTGTCCGTATTATTAAATACCGAACCTTTTGTTGGATGGCTCAATAACTATAAAGGTCGTAAACTATGTCGGTGAAGGAAGTTTCACATTACATCGTTATAGTCTGGATGAGTAAGGAGACGACTTGAATATATTTTTGTCAGCGATGTAGATCAAACTACAGACTTCAAGTTATATTTAAACACAATTGATGATTCAGAATTGTGAGCACGGGCGTCGCTGACAAGCGGCTGTTATAGTTACCCAATTCTTTTCTAGAGATTAAACAAATATAAACTATTAGATACTGATTCTAATTAGTGTATTCTATGACGCTGCGGAACCTAAGATCTGACTTCTATAATAATTATATAGCTGCCAACTTTGCAAAAAATAATTATTTTGGGCACGCAAATGAAAGAAGTGGACTACTACGACTATTACGGCATTTCGCTCACCCGTAGCCACGCAGTACGTTGTAAATTTAATATCAATTATTATGTCGTAGCTCTATAATATAATAATGTTGGTACACAATATTCTCTCCTCCGCAGTTTAACCTTAGTCTATTGTAGATTGAAGTCGATGTGTCAATCGAGATAAATCCGGCTTCACACCTCCCACCGCGCTGTTGAAGTAAACCAAAAGTCCTAAGACTTCCAGTATTTACTTTTTAACCAGATATCAAAAAGAAATTATATGGATGGACAAGAATATCGTTTTAACGATTGAAGGGAACATCTAAATATTTTGGTATACACGCAAGAGGAAGTTTTCTTTATTGGGTGACCCTTAGGTGACCTAATATGAAATATTCCGAGGTTTACGTGTATCCAGTGAGTCGGAGTCGTTCGCCTTGACTTTGGCAATAGTTTGTGGTTGCAGGTCGGTCGGGAGGCGCGCCCTAGCGTGCGGCCGCGGGATCAATGATGGCGGACGATAGGATTTCTTCTTAGAAGTACAGCGCGTGCCGCAACGCATGCGCTGTAGCGAGGAGCGAATTTTTTAATTTATCTGACAAAAACCTTCTAAACTACTTGTTTTGTAAAACAAATATCACTCACGATTGTGTAACATCTGCTCTGCTTGGTTCTGATACAATACGACTTGCTAGATCTGTAAAGACCATGACAAGCTTTCGCATTTCTCTCTGTTCGACAAATGAGCTTAATTTTTCTCTTACTACAATAAAAACGCAACTGTCTCAAGAAATACACAATATAGCTTAGATAAACACATAGGTATATTTTAACTAAAAAAATTTTAGCTTTGAAAGTTTTCCTTGTAGACATGATCATTTCCGTGATCATTTAGCGCATCATATTCTGAACCAAGACAGCTAACCTCTACATTATCAGGCTCCGGAGCCGTGGCGCTCCACCTCGTAACTTGCGGCGCTCCACATCTCCAGCACGTCTACGAGCGGGGGCGGGGCGACGGGCAGGTGTGGCCTGACGAGCCCCGCCCCGCGACGCGCGCGCCCCCGCACGGACACGCACAGGACACACACAGAAGACCTGCACAGTCCGTGTCGGTGTGCTAATTATAATAGAGATTGTCGCGGCTGCACAGACTGCCCCGGTACCGACACTCGTTGTGCGACACAGGTGCTGCGAGCGTGTGTGCCACGACTTCCACTGAACTACAGACGGATGTCGGATGTAAATAACTAGTTATAGCTTTCACAAAATAAGATCCGGGAGCCTAGTCGGCCACGTGATGTCATGTTGCACTTATCTCTTACGACCTCTAAAGTAACTATGACATTAATATCGAGATTCAACTTAGGTTACAGTCCTATTGGCAGATATCCAAGTTAAATAACTTCAATTGTAGGGTGTATAAGTGTGCGCACCTACTAGGTACACTCTCATAGTTCTTGGATAAGCGGGTATCCGTTGAACATAACCATGGTGCATTAATTATTTATAACTGTCAAATCGTTCGAAAAGTTTTCATGACAAAGGAAGGAAACAATCCAGAGAGGACGTAAAGAGAGAGTTAAACACTCTGATTAGCACAGTCCTCAACCACCCGTAGGTACTTGCTATTAGTAAAGTCTTTGATATTGGGTCACGAACAAAACCACAACACTGTACTGGGAAAGGGGTATAACATGTAGCAGTGCCAAAGAAACTGGGAAGTCCACAATCCTTGACATTTTATAGTAAACTTAAATCAATTATTGACGGCAGCTAATAATACTTAAATGTAGTTGAACACCGGTTATTCGTGGAAAACTCCACGAATCTCAATATTGACTGCCAAACATAGATGCTTATAGATATCGAGCTACTTTGTCGGACACACCGTCTATACGTTATGTGAGATTAACAATATCATGGAATTAAAATTAAATTTAGGCTTTTGAATAAAGGTATGTTTGGCACGGACAGCCACGAGCGTAGCAAGATAATGGACAGGACTAGAACTTTACAATATCTTAGAACGTTAATACAGCCTCCATGAGTGCGATACTCGTTTAATCGTTTGGCTCACCCTGGGCAGTCCTCCAGTCACCAACTTGCTGGCTAGCTTGTCTTTATACGACATGTAATGCAGTAAGAAGCTATAAAAATTAACAGACTACAGGCAGATTATAGGCTACTTACTCAGTTATGCATAATTTGATATCTTAAGAAAACTACTTCCATATCGAACAGTATAATATTTACTACTTTTTTCAACCTTTAGTCACAAATTGACTGAGTGCGTGACGGGCTAGACCGATTAACATGAATAATGGAAGCTGACTCAGTGCCCTCTATGTAAGCTAGTTGTAGATGTAGTTGGAGCAGTACTAGGGCCTCAGATGAACTCATAGCAACGATGTCAATGTCCTCACATACATGACATACAGTGTCCCCTCAGGTAGGCGGCTAGCCCGAGGTGGGTTCTCACGGTCCGCATTCCTCGCGATGAATCAGCACCGGCGGCCGAACTCCGAGCGCCGAGAATGTGAAAGCAGAGGAATCCGGTCGGCACCGGGAGCACTCCGCACGTGGACCACTATTATTACCGTGTTCATGTCGAGTGGACTACATGAGTGAGTGAGCTAGGACGGTCGCTGACTGGCGCAGCACGTCGCCGGACATACAGCTGTCAACGTGAGGTTGCAATCGCAAGTGGAATTGAAGCTTCTGATATTGCAACTTAGGACCACTTTGACAGAAGTAGAGGTGATAGACGAAAATACTATCGATAAATTATTTGTAGGCTCTACAATAAAATTAATGTGGAATTCTGACGGGTGAGACAGCAGGCATACCGATCTACTCATACCACTTACTCTGCGTAACAATTTATTTCTCCTAATTTTGTAGGTACTGTACGAGTACAATGATATTATTATGTCAATATTGTCGTATTCGATGGGGTATTTCCAAAAATACACGCGAGCAGAACCGGCCTTTAATGTATTAGGTGTTGACATACCGCTTTAATTATAAACAATGCCACCCTCTGACAACACGCGCGCGGCAAGTAGCTTAAGTGATTAAGTCTGTACAATATTCTTGAGACGGTTCACCACAACATGGCCCGTCAAGTGTTCATCATCTCACAAATCCGTGTTACGACGGGGCCCGACTCCCCTAACATTACTGCAAATGTCACCCCCGCCCCGCCGCGGCCCGCCCCGCCCCGCCGGCCGTCGTCGCGTCGCGTCTCTACGACAATCAAACTGGTAATGTTAAGGCACTTGAAGCCAAAAAAAATCCTTGACATTTAATTAAAATAAATATAAGTGTAGGTTTGGTTTTAATGTCTTTTTAGTTGTTTGGTCTCCGGCAGAGCAGCGGGATGCGTTATTTTTTATTTTTGCATAATATAATGATAATGAGATGATATTGACCGGCGGCGGCGTGTCCTGCATTTACTAACAACAAGACCAAAATATTGATGACACATAATAACAGAATATATAGAATTAGGTACTCGTGTGTTTTATACTTTTTTCTAAATGTTAATATAAATTATAGTATTTTATTTAATTTCATATGTGGGTATTTTACCTAGAGCTAACTTTAGCTTTATAATTAAGAATAGGTAACTAACTGCTAGATTAATATCCGAAACAGTAATCGTATCAGCGACTGCTTCGTTCAATGTTTTTTGTCTAGCTCTCAAATAATAACGTTTTCAGTACAATATGTTATTTATCGGTGTAGGTATACTACGTCTAATGATAAACTACCAAATAAAGATTGCTTGCATTCATGATTATTAAGAAAATACAATATATGACATGATTACAAGACAGTAGACGTACTCTCACTGCAGACAAAGTTCTTTAGCTTGTTTAAAAACAATCGAATGTTTATTTATATAAATTGTAAGTTAAAAAGCTTAACTACATCACGCATGTCAAGTACCCAGGCTTGGAGCACCTCCATACGGCCGGGCTTCCCGGCGACATCATCTTACATTATATGATGTGGCTCACCGCACACACGCACTTCCTACTCGACACGTGTCGAACATTATTCAGACCTAGGTATAGTTCTCTTTGAGCTACAAACGTGATAAAACTGTGGCCGCCTGACAAATGTATTCAAGGTAGCATTTCACTTTTATGAATCGGAGCTAAATAGAGTGTTACATTACACTTAAGTAAAAACTAAAAGAATAAAGATTAGCTGTACATTGTGACTTCAGGAAAAGGGCTGTTCAAACAATGTATAAGAACTACGAAACAATTTTTTGATTGAGATTAAAGAGGAAACTCTACGATAATTAGTAATTTTAATGATACTGGCTCGAAAGGTGACTGAGTAATAAAAATAACCGAATTTCTTGATGAACACAAACGGTTTTCTTTTAGAACGATTAAAACAGTTGTTTATAACGTTATGTGTGATGCATAAAACTATTAACATCTCGATCTACGTAGGCGCCTACAGGACGTGGCCCATTAACGTCTACGAGAACCCAATGCTCTGATTGGCTAAACAATGTTTGTTATAGTGATGTCTGGTCCGTCGTTAACCTATGGCCTACGGTTGCCAATTTGAGAATATTTTTAAAGTGCTTGTTATGTTACATGAAGTCTAGGCGCCGCACGGACGCGCCGCCGCCGTCGCCGCCGTACTCGCGGTTCTTAGAACACAACAACTGGCGAATGTGCTGTTTTGGGCCAACACCTACCGCGTCTATAATAAGAACAACCGACATGCTGCTTGTTAACCTTCGTCCTTATATTTACAGACACCGTACGAAGCAGACACCGACTAAAATATATAACGTTACAATTACTACACAATACTTTATCTAAGGACTAAGAATAATAATTAATTAAATGCACATGGAGCACAAACTATCGTAGCGTATTATTACGGACATCTTCGTTTATAATATAAGGAAAAAGTGCCTGTTATGTACGATGTCTGTTAATGAAAATCAATGTATTATACATGGTTTACGTCCAAAGCCAGCCTGAAATTGTTCCCACCTAGGTATTGCGTTAAAGAAACCAATACACAACGTATGGTTACATAATAATAAATGTGTTTTTATTAAATTAGCACGGTTAAGTAGTTATTTTTATATAATTCATTGCATTTTGCGGTTTCATCCTAATACACGAATATAAATTAATAACTTGTGACACATCGAATAGAGGCGCCATTTACAGTCGAGGTCACCTTCCACAACCTCTACAGCAACCTTTCAGACAAGCATTAATGTCTACATATAGACATACAGACACAAGATTTATTGTGGTTTACAAAGGATGCCTCGCGTGTGGTGTGGGAGTGTTCTCAGTTTGAAGCCGGCCAATGACGAGCGAGCGCGAAGTAAACTAACCACTTTAATATTTTTCTTGAACATTACAGCTTACACGATAAATAAAACTGGCCGAAAACGGTACGCGCCGTGCGTGGGGTTATATAAGTATTTTTGTGACTACGTTTCTGGCCTTCTCCAAATGAGCGCCTGTTACTTTTCTGCTCAGTATTAACTTGTGTGAACATTCTAGCCTTCTGTACATTTCTCAATTTCATTAATACTTATTGTAATATAAAGGAACAGGGCCCACGTACGCAGCGTACGCAACAATTATTACTATTTCTACACACAGCTAAAATATCAACAGAATAACAATATAATATTTGATGTACAAGGGCGAGCTTAACTCACAATTGAGCTCTCTTACTTGCAACCTTTGAGTTATTGAGAGATATGATGATATATATTATCATATCTCACGATCTGGACGAATTTGTATGATAAATAATCTGTCTGAAACCAGTGCGTCTCCACCAAAAGTTAGCTATTAGCTCCGCTATCAATTAATTTATAAAGAAAATGCTATATATATAATGATACGAAGCACCCCAGACAGTGAGTGTTGGCTGGAGGCTCTCAGGCCTTGCAAAAAAGTCCAGTACCACTTTAAAAAAAAACCAGTCAGTGAGCTCCGATCTTGATCGTTTTTTTACGGAACCCTAAACGATGTCTCGATATAAACATCAAGAGACGTTCAGTGGGCGCACTCGACACGCTTGTTTTATTTAGTTTATTTTATTATAATTAGCTAATGACGTTAAACGTTCAGACAAGCTGATGTGTGTAACGAGGCTGTGACTTATGAGAACTTGGAAGGGTACGATAAAAAGATTAAAATAATGTTTTACTTCTGTCAGATCGAGAGTTATATTCCTGAAAATGTGTCGCTAACCGACTTAGCAATTAAGATACAGACACCACTCCAAAATCGAGTGAGTTGTGGTCTTTAAAAAACACAATACACATACGTATTTGTTTTGACCTTCGTTTAATTTTTTTTCATTTTTATGCAAGCAAAGGAATCTTAGTTATAGGTAGAAAGCGTTTTTTTATAAAAGTAACTTGTTATTACAACGATAGCCGTCCGTAACTAAGAAGTTATTAAATTTCAAGTAAACAGTACATCATCATCAGTACATCATGTTGGATTACCACAAAGTGACACATAGCACGTCTTGTCAACTGCGTTATTCTCCCACGGCGCCTGCGCACGCGCACCACCACGGCCGGCGCCAACATTACACCGCGTTATATTATCATGGCGTTACGATCTAACCACGTGTGGTGCCCGCGAGCCAGAATATTATACATTATTACTCACACATTAAGATTTAAACTCATTCAACAATAACATCATAGTGATTCAATCCGGAACAGTGAATCACAGTTCCGAGTAAATATTGATTCACTTCCGCTGTACTACAGTAGGCAGGTTACCCTAGTGCTCACAGCATTCGGCACATCTTGAGTAAGATAAGACATTAGTCACTCTCGCGGCAACCTCGGCTGCTTGCTGATCTACGTCGCTTACAATATGGGTTTCATTAAGCAACGCAGATCCGGGTTGCTAACATGTCTCCATCGACACGGAGAAAGTTAGGCTTTGAGAATGATTGCCTTAACATGTAGTCAGCCCAGCATCCGTCAAGTATATGTTGTAATTCATTTATATAATCTGTGAGTAACAACCATTAACATTTGCTGGTCTCTTATTTTCAGGTTGTTTTCCTCATAGGATCCAAGGCGACCACTCGATGAAACTCGGAGTATAATTAATGAACGTCGTGTCAAATCATTTATCATGTATTATGATTTACATTTTTAAAATATCAGTTACCTGTGGACATTTCGTATGTCCTTTAAAAGTAAAGTTCTTCGTAAAGTTAATCTGACCTTTAGAATAAAAAAAAACTTTACACGAGTCAATTGGTTCCTAAAGGTCCTGTTGTGGGTATGGTATTACAATGGTATTACCAGCCATGAAATGTCATATGCACAATAAATTTAAGATTAATCCTCAGCTGATCATATATACCAATCCCTTAGCCTCCCCGATAGAAGCAGAATCACTACCCACGGTACCGGGGCAATATGTAAATTTAATTTTATTTTGCCATATCGTCGTTGTATTCAATGCGCTGAAAATTAAAATAATTGCTGTTACAATACATTTAGCATCGATAATGTACCTACTTGTATTTTAGTTGTACTGTTTGACTTTTAGGTAAAGTAGTAATAGTACATGGAATACATGTTGGAAATTGTGCCAACAATAAACATGCAGTATTTTATACAATTATACTGATCCCATAAACGGAGACTGACTTCGTCTTAGTTTGCGTCGTACTAACCAATGAGTCAAATAAAGACATTACGGTTTAACGATTCCGCAGCCGCGGGCATGTGATGGTAATGAGTTTACTATCAAAAAAATAGTGAATCAGTGCGCGTGAGTAACGGAACGGAACGCTCGGGAGCGCGCCAAAAATGTGCGCCATAACAGCGACGAGAAACTACATCGTGATGCGGATTACAACACTAAACTAATGACCTGAGAGTTTTCGGCGAAAATAATGTTAATCATTTGCTGTAACGTGCAAAAAGTGCATTTGAATTAATGTGTACGGGCGATAAATATGACTATCACCTCGCCTTTACAGTCGCCACGCGGGGCATGCGGGCTCATGACTAACGATGGCTGAAGTAGATTGGCTTCACTATCTTAGGCTTTATGTTTGTGTAGATAATGTGGATAAATATTCAGTTGTCACATCTCTTAAGAATGAATGGTTGTAGCAGTTTGGCAAGTTCGCAAACATGACGAGAATTCGGTGCGTGTTTATAATTCCTTGATGAATACATGTTATAAGAATTGCGAAAAACACATTCCACATTCTTTTAACATTACCAAAGGGAACAGCGTCAGATTGAATGTAAACAGTTAGATGCCAGGGGTCGCCACCCGTGAGGATAGTTGGAGATAGTAGCAGTAACGGCGCTGTCCATTATGGAAGCGATCTATTAAGATATCGCACCGTTTTGGGGCAGATCGCGTCTTTGTGCTTTCCCCGGGGAACGGAATGAAGGAGAGGAATGATTCTATACCGAATGCGTCTCGACCGTATAATATAACTATTTGTTCTATGGCCTTTAGCCTTCGACTCCCGTGTAGAGCAAAAAAAAGAGTACTAGTTTTAAATATTAACATAAGTAGTAGTAAAACTATATTATTTTATTTTCGTAAGTCAGAACCTCTTGAATTTATATAGAAATATTCAAATTCGATAACACATTCACGCAAAGAGATTTAGTATACCAATTTCTATTTTACAATAGACTAACTTTACTGATATTGCATACTTTTCTTTATTTCACTCGATAACCGACAGGCGACAACGCACCAGGTAAAACGTGATAAAACACCTCCGAAGTGGTTTCAATTGAAATTTTAATGAATCTTCGACTGGATGAGAGTAAAAAAATACAAACCGGTGTATAGGCAGAGTGCATTCTTCGCAGGCGCATAGTTTAGCGAGCGGTGACCCTAATACAGGTGACCTACATCGCGCAGGGCGGCCGACGAAGTATTTTTAAACCGCAATTGATAAAATACATAATACATAATAATTCTTAATTCACTATAAAGTGATTAATTTCATAGTTCACTAATATAAGTGTCCAGTAATGACGACGGTACAAAGTTTTATTTCCTCGGAATCGCGTGAGTCACTAACCGTGAGAGATGAATGGACCGCGCGCATGCGTGACTCATCGCGCATCCATTCATAAGTTTTTTGGCGCGCTTTCTCATTCTTAATGCCTGTTCTAGCCGATAGATGGCGCTGAATTAAATTGTTTAATATTGTAGTGGTTGTCGTTAAATAATTTAAGTTTTGATTAGGGCTTTATAATGTTTTTAAACACGATACACGGAAACTATTTCTTATTATGTTACATAGGCCTAAAATTGACTGGCTTCAAGAGTCAAAGCACTATAAAATGTGAGTAAAATAATTTCGATGAATTACACCAATACCACAATTTACCGTACAACCGTATAACATATGTATGTTTATTAGCTCACTGTATTCGGGTGGCGTGCTGGCGGAGGCCTGGTGCTCCGGCAGCGGCTCGGGCGGCGGCTGGCCTGTGGCGCCGGCGTGCGCGTGCCGCAGGTACGCGTAGTAGATGCGCGCAGACTGCTCGCTGCCGTCGCACACCTGCCAAAGACACTCGTGTCAAATCTTCATCTCAATGAGGAGTGCAGTCTATATTGACATCCTGCCCCCGGCGGGACGCCGCATTACTCAGCAAATAGCGGCCTCTCGCTTCTACATCGTAAACTGTCCTTATTTAAGAGTTCATGATAAGAGGGCTGTACTTCATCTAGTACCTGGGTGATCAGTACCTGGGTGACCCGTACGTCTTGTACCTTTATGACGTGCAAGGAAGGTAAAAAAGATTTTTTGGAACAAAACAGAAATATCGATGCAAAACACCAATAGCCGAACTGATGGATCGCTGGACGAGGTAGTAGAAATATTGGTAGCACCCTGAGGTACTGTGTGGCAATGACCTAGAACTATTTAGAGAGGAAAAATCCTAACTCTCTCGTAGTCATGGTCTTAGGGCTTTTATTGCATGTAGGCTACAAACGGGCACATACAAACCGTCAAAGACTAGCAAAGTCTTCAACCAGGCTGCACTCTCGACCGTTATGTGTATTGACGTGTAACGATAGTAAGTGAACTCATAAATAACTAGTCAGTGGGCAATCCCATCAAATAATAGCGTGAAATTTGTGTAAAAGGTTAAAAACAGACGAATATAAAATCACTTACACTTGTCTGTTTTTAAGTTTTTACACGAGAGAGTTGGATCGAGCGGATGATTGGTTACGGCTCTGTGAGAGACTGACAGAGTAAAAACTACAGCCCCCTTACTACTAACTCTTAAAGCAGGACAGCTTACATTGTGGAAGCGAGACGCCGCATAACACTGCACGTAGCGGTGTCTCGCTTCCACGTCGTAAACTGTCTTGTTATGAGAGTTCATGGTAAGAGGGCTGTTTACTGTAAGATACTTTTTGTGAATGTTTCAGGTCATAATGTCATTAAAAATAAACGTTAATGCATATTGATATTGAATAGAAGGAGGAAGACCAATATAAATATTTGTAGATCATAGACTAAGTGCGGGGAAAATGATTGTCTTTTTGCTGGCCCTTGGTAATTATGCAGGTTTGTAGTTACCAAATTGTTTTTTTTTATACATTATGGTTATCCACCGATAGTAATGTGTTATTAGCATTTTATTAAGCCGACATTGGTTCATGTAAACATATAATGAGAACACGTATAGAAAACAAATTAATAAAAGTTTAAAATCACCTGTAGCCAATTCTCCTCGGTGAGGGCCAGCAGCCCTCGGCCGGTGTCGGGCAGCAGGTGCTTCCTGGGTGCGCACACGCTGAAGGTGCGCGCCACCCAGCGCACGCACCGGTACACATCGTGGCGCATCCATTTCTCAGGATCTACAACACCAAAGACAAATAATATAGTAGCCTAGCAAAGAATGAAGACGCGTTGCCTTGCGTATGATTTGCGAGTTAGTACAGTCAGCATCATCATTAGATGAACATTTTTCTTTTTACATAGATAGGTTCTATTATTTAAAGAACAACTTCTTAAAAGTAATAAATCTTAAATATACTCAGATCATCATTTGAACGTTTTTTTTTATTTGAAAGCATAACTTGAATTGATGTTTGTTTCTTTCAATTATTTGACAGAAGGCTTCTTAACACGTGCTACTTTAGATGCTGACTGTACAAAAATGTAAGTGGTACCTATTTACAACCCTTAGAACTCTCTTGCCTCCCAGTCACTGAGGGGTCTACCGCTGTCGTGGATGTGCCAATATTACATATTATGATAATAGGCTCGCCCCCTATTACATTGGGACGTATTCATATTATTTATTTGCATTCCATATAACATAACTGATGAAATGTGGGTGTACTTTTCAGTCACCTCTGCCTTCACCTTCGGGGGACACAGGCGTAGTGTCATGTTAAGTTTATGAATATGATAATAACTAATTATGTCATATGTTTATCAAATAGATTAGACACAAGATTGACGCTCAGAGGGCGTGTTGTTAAGGTGAAGCAGGATCTGAAGGTGCCGAGCGAGTCACGTGGGAGGTTGCCATGCCAACGACAACATGATGGAATAACATAGTATTATATTAGTAGTTACGAGTATGTCATTACTACTCTTCGTTCATCCGGAAACATCTTTTGTTCAAACGGTCCACAATGTATGTACTTCTTAATTATGTATTTTTATAGAGCCTGTAGTTATAATTGGGATAACTTAACATTTTAATTAAATAAAAAACTACATAATGGTTATAGTGTGAGCTATATATAGCCCATATACCTAACAGTACCTACAATATACATAAACCAAGTTAAACGCGCTGTAAACAAGTTTCGTAGCAAAAGCGTAGAGGAAGAAGAAAAAGAGATAAATATAACATAATTAATGAATTTGCTAGTTTGGCGTCGACTAAAAAATACATAAGTATACTGACATTAGTTTAAGAAAGTAGTTACAAAAATGAAAAAAGTTTGTCATCCTTTACTTGTCAGTTTTTTCGGCGGTTAATTGGTTCGTTAAAAAGGTTTTATTTCATAAATAATTGTGCGACGCTGTCTTTTATCAACTGTAAACTATTTTAAATACCGAAATAAACAAGTGTAACCGTTTGTGTTAATACATGAGGGAATATTAGGGATAACTTATGTTACATGAAATCCAAAGCCTAACCACTGCGGCCACGAGGTCGAGAATATGATGCTGTAGGTACTGACACAGATACGCTTTTAATATCAAATTGGTTAATTTTAAATAAGCAATTCTTAGAAATGTGTGCGTCAGCGTCAACGGCGACGTGACGCCGATGACGCCTGGCTGTCGATACTGTGCTGCTCGTTCATCACCAGCTGGTTTTTGTGAACTTAATCACCATATTATATATACTTCCTTATACACATGACAAACTTTGGTGCGAAATAAGGCCTATTAAAAAACATTATTTTTATTAGAATTCGCAGAAATTTGTCATTTAATAGTTTAGCTTTTTATTAAAAGTGACTTATTATAGGTATTGCCTCATCACAACTAAGTATTTCGTAGGTGTCGTTAGGTGGCCACTCTAACGATGGTAATGTAATTTAAACTATGAATAACTGGAGTTAGATTAACTGAAGTTCACTAGGCTTAACTTTAAATAATATTGAAGAAGTAATGGTAAGTTTATTCTACAGGTACGTTATGCATGATGTAAGAAAATGCTTACTTTAACTAAGGTTTTAGAAATTAAGGTTTTCTGTTTCCAACAAATCAACCAACGCAAACCTAAGTATATCAAAGTTCTACAAGCGCTAATGAGGGTACTCCCTACTGATAGCCCTAACCTATTACGACACCCTGACTGCATCTAGGAGCTGTAGGACTATACCTCTGACACTTGACAGTCAAACATTAAAAAAAAAGCAAATAGGGTTTTAAATACTCATACATACTCATAATTTAAAAAATCGCAAAACGAAGTACTTGGTTATGTATAGGTAGATTGCATGATTTCGTTTGCATGTAGGTCCTACGTGAATATACAATATTATATCATATACTTAATACCTATATAAGCAGCTTGATCAAAATATAAGGTATTCAATTAAATCAATTTATAAAGATTAAAACTTCAAAATATTGTAAATTATTTTGTTATTGAATTGACATGTACTATAATGTGTCTGGTATAAAATCAAATTACTTTGGCAAGTTTATAAAGAAAAAGCAGCAGAAAGAACAATATGCTAGATATAAAATTATATGTTTCAGGAAAAATGTCGGCCGTTCGTATCTTAGGCCTAAACACAGCTCCTCCGGCCGTAACTTAGAGACTTGACCCTTCTGGTATATCTACCTACTTAGTTACTTTCAATAAGATAATTGTCAATAAATGTGTTTTACCCAAGATTTAACAATCCATTCTATATTGTGATGGATTATTTAGTTACGATACCTTCATTAAGAATGTTGTTTTTCGAAGTTAAAATTCTCAATGACGTTTGTGAGATAAAATGTATAATTATTTCTAAGAATCCTTTTGGTTAATCTTTATCCTAAAATATTAATTTATTTACTGTTATGTACGCTAAAGATTTGTTTTCTTAAGAATTTATTGTTTTGATATTAACTTAATGTTCAATATATTCATTTTCTGTGATTCTTAGCTTGACTTCCGATTAATCCATCGGCTTGCAAAACAATCTTGCCCTATTTTAATCCTTAATTGGAAGTTTACCATTAGCCCTACATAAAGTTTCGAAACAAACACTCAACCTACATTGCACAGACCTGCCAAAATATAATAGAATGACAAAAAAATAACTTTTTCCTTAATCGCACCTCTAGGTGTACATACATACAAATAATAGTTCTACAGACAATACAGATCTCATGTTCAAACAATTTATTATCACTAAATGAACGGTCCTTTTTTTGGCTAATGACTTATCCTGGGACAGTCCACCGGCATGGCTCCCCCAGGAGTGCACAACACTCGATGCTGAACCTAACACTTATCAGATCCTGCGTCCTTATGACCTTCCAGGTTAGAAACTGATCACACAAAACAATAACAGCTTGGCCATCATAAACATCACTGTCACATCACTATCCACAACACATAATCTCCCGTGAGAGCGTCGCTGGACATTACCGGCGGGCACGGTGTCGTCTCCCGACTCCTCGACGTCGGAGTCCATGTACTCATGGCGGGGCGCCAGGTTGGCAGGTGGCCGGCCACACTACCGCAGCACTAGGGGACGCGGCGCGCGAACACGCACGTTTTTATACTAAAATTCGCGCCACCGACGTGACGTAGTGGAGTGGATTCGTCAGCGCGATCTACGGGTGCGCTCTGTCAAGGAAAACGCTTTCTGAGAAGCTGCGCTTGCGACTCTACGAGCATTGCACGCACGCCGCGCAACGTCAGACTGCACTGTTGTTGATGTTGGTCCGTTAAATAAAGTCTTTTAGATGATATTGATAAAATTATCTTATTATGTTTATTAATTTAATTAGATAAGAAAAAAAAGAGTCATTATGGTACAGTATTTTCATAATAAAATTGGGGAATTACTATGGTCTACATCGACAGCGATCGCAATCATAATTGTGATATATGTAAGTATATTTATTGGCATCGATAAATGTATGAGTCAGTTTGTACATGAGTAGTTACGTATATAAAGACAGATGGCGCATTAAGTCGACTGTGGAGAACACAATAACACCATAACGGGAGACTTTATGTTTCAAGTATACCGTACTTATAGTAGGTACTTTTTATTTTAATATAAATGTTTGCTACTATGTTTTACGCGGCTCGGTTTAACCTGCAAATAACGAGGGTTCTGCACACCGCTGCCGGCTCGCGTGCCCATAACCACCAAGATAGAGCTATTAACTAGCGACGCAGCAGACGCTACTTCAGCCGAACCACAAACGATCTGCTGCTAACTAGCCACCCCGGCGGGCATTGTTCCAGATGACCTGAATAATGCACTTGTAAAGTAACACGCTGAGGTAGGCACTAGGCACTCGATACTTAGTAGATATAATGAAGTAAGTTTTTTAAAAACTTTATCTGATATTGGTAAAAATGAGGTTTTTACAAAAATCCTAAATGTCTGTAAAGAGCGGGAATCAAACCACAATTGCGCAGCACATCGCTACTTTACCAATCGGGTCATTAAATTTGAAAGAAATCGGATAAAACGTTTTTTATAATTTTCACTTAATTATTATGTAATTCGCGCTACATCTGTACTGGCCCACGTAGATAATACTGTTCTATAAATAGCAAAAAGATCGATGGACAAAGTTCACGCAATAGATTTATAAAATCTAGGTACCTATACGACGATGTTCAAAAACTACTTTTATAACCTACTATGAATAAACTATTTTTATCTTCCTTTTACTTCTTGGGGTTTTTATTGCACCCGGTTGATGATAATATGCTTTCTCTCTACAATAAGGTTTATAACCTTAGAGTAATTAGACGATGCCTAATACGTACTTCCAAAGGATACTAAGTACATGGGACTTAAAACATACCTGATAAAAAAAAATTTAAGTGCTATGGTACTACAATTTTCCTCCGCCTAACCCATACAATAAAATTGGAATGTCTGTTTGTGACATACAGATATCAGCATTTTACGCGACGGGACACTCACTGGCAGATAGCTGAAGGTCCAGGGTCTAATAGGGGCTACTTTAAATTTTGAAAATGTTTAGATTACCGCGGGAAATTTAGAATAACACGGGAAATCGCGGGTTACAGCTTCTCCGCGGTGGCTGGACGGATGTGCACTGACAAATAGCTGATGGCACTAAATAAACAGTTGAACGTTAAAGCAATCACCCATACAAGTGTGATACTGAAACGTTATGTTATGGAAATATTTAATTTAAAAATAAAATAATTTTTATTTCGGACAAGTTACATCCATAGTGGGTTAGTACCTAATAAATAATCTTAAATCTATGTTTTTATAATTATATAATATTAATAAGGTAGTGGCCATTTTAGGAATAAGAATAATCTTTATTACCTGTGCATATCTTCCAAATGTTTCTTTCAGGTGAGACCCTGACCTATCTTGAGAATCAGTTCCTTCCCTTCACAATGGTGTACCTATCTAAGTACATTTATTTTGTCCATAACATAATTATAACAAACTAAGAAATTGGTACCTACCAGAGAAAAAAGATATATTACTTGAGATACATCTTCTCACGATATCATAAAATATAGAAGATTCGTACCTCTCGGCTGCTCTCCGATTCTCTATGATTTACAGCATAATGTTACAGCTGGCCCGCACCCCGGGCAACCAGTGGGGCAGATTTCAGTCTGATGATGGCATAAGAGCCAATTAAGAAGTAACTTTGGTTGCTTTTAATTTTGAAAGCATTCAGGTGCAGGTGCAGGAAAACAAGTTAAAATCCGTAAAATTTAAAAAAAAGTCAAGTAAGTAAGTAAACTTGCTTACTGCTGCTACGTCTCGACAGATAATTTTATTCGATGTCTACGGGGACCAAGTCCCGGGCATGGAAGCTACTTAGTATGTATAATATAATTATGTTTCTTGGCCAGGACGTGTTAACAATAAAAACCGCAGGGATCATAAAATTAAACGAACGTTCATTTACAACGACCCTGTTCAAACATGGCTGCTGGGAAATCCGTAGCTCGCGGTCGCCGCGTCCGCGGCCCGAGCCGCGCGCGCCGCTTTGTTTTTTTAATGTCCACCACGTGCACAGGCAATAGAATACAGCCCAAATAAAGAAAATCGAGCCAGATTTATTGTTTCTGACCTATGTCATTATTATTGTTTGATTATTTTAATGATTTTCGACCATGCCATGTTGTAGTTACGTAGTTAGGTATATATTTTTTAAAAGAAACAGATAAATAGAAATATTACCTATATTCCGCTGGTGTCTTTAATTGCACGCAGTATCTTTCTTATCTACCTCACGGCAGACTTAGTTACGGAAGCCTGCCTTTGAGAGACAAGCTGCGTCCGAAACAACTACTCAGAGTAAAAAATGTAAGTAACTCATTGTATATATTAGACTTCTTTCACAGATACCAACAGGCGGCAATTGTCAATTGTTGGAAATATATAAAAATAATTTCCCCATTCAGAAAACTCGGAAACCAGTAAAAGGTGGCGAATGTGAAAACTTGCGGGAAATCTCAATTTTCCTGAGCATCGTATCGTTACGTAGTAGATGTGTTAGACATTCTGAACGTCGTTCAAACAGCTAAGTCCACTGATACCACAGTGGCTGATGTCGGGTATCGCGTTAGTGTTACCTTATCTAATTCGCACACAATAGGTTATCTTTGATATTTACAAAAATATAGGTGAGTACGTCAGTTTGGTTCTGAGAAGTAAGCCGAAATAGGCGCCACTGAGTCAACGAGTTTACGTAAAGAGATAAGTAGATACTTCCAAAATAGGTCACAAATCATAAAAACGGGCGAAAAAATATTAATGTCGCAACATGCTTATTCATACATATATCTAACAATCCCACCAGAAAGATTTCTGGCTGTTCAAAACATTTCTAGGTCTCATGAAGAGATTCCTAAGCCCCGAAAACGTAAATATGTTGGTCACAGCAGCACAGGCCGAGAGGCATTACGGCTTTAGGGCGGGTTGCTTCAAACAGTCTGCTAACGATATAATATACGTACGTCAAATTTTCCGAACTCAGAAAATGTTTAACGTAGGTGCGTAAAACATGAAGGGTTGTTTCATGTCATAATTATGTTTATATAGTTAACGTTATTAGGGCTGCCAGTAGATAACAAAACTGTTTGATGCCGAAGCAGCCCGCCCTTAGTGCTCTTACTGAACGAGGCCACCACCTGTTAAAAATATTCTTGAAAACTTAACCTATTGCAATTTAACTAAGACACCGCCATCGCCGGCTGCGTCACCTGCTCATGAATAAGGGCTCCGTTAGAGTCCGAAACTAGTCGGCATTCCCGAATATTGACGTGAGTAAAACCGGTATATATAGTAGATAATATTAACTAAGACAGCACATATTACCTGGGACATTACAGCCTTGTCATAAATAGACTAAATCTGGTTTTCCTACTTCCTATTCTAGGGTCCGTAGGAAGTAGGAAAACCGGATTTAGGATTTAGTCACGAAAATGAACCGCGAGTTGATAAAAATTGCAACACAAAACCTCATTCGGAAGGATCTTTTAAGATTATCTGATAACATAAAAGTTTGGCAACTATCAGGCCCGATATCGAGCACGTAGAGATATCGAAGCTAGCTGGAGCGTGTAGGTGTCTCCTACAAACAATTATGTATTATGATAAACAGAATACAATGCTTAGATAGTTTGGGCAAGCAGAAAGGATGGATGAAGGAAGAGTGACAAAGCGAATAGAAAGAATATGAGAGCGAATGTTAGTGAAATGCCGGGAAGGGTAAGACCTCGGCGAACATACTTGGACAAGATCGGAGATGTTCTAGAAAAAGGTCAAGTGAGGAGTACCCTGAACCGACGAGCGTGAATGAGGAATGTGATGCGAGTAAATGAGGCGTAAAATGTATGTCAGAATAGTAGCACATGGAAATCCGTGGTCTCTGCCTAAGTGCCTGTGGGAAATAGGCGAGACTTCATGTATGTATGTCTCTACATACATACATGAAGTCTATGTAAGTCTCTACAACATTAAGTTAGCCGCATGATGTGAAGACCCGCATGACTTTGGATTGGCCATATGACACACATCAGAGATTTTGCCCTCAAACCAAAGCCTCATTTGGTAACAATAATATGCTGTTAACTGGCTGTCTTAAACAGCTCATTCCAAGATGTAAGCCTCAGCCCGTCAGTAAGATTGCAGCGAGGTAGCCCGGATATACTCATCTTCAAACGCGAGGCCTTTAATCATTCAATATGAAAGTTCATTAAAAATTTAACAGAAATGTATATAGAAAAGTTTTATAAATAGTTGTGACACCATCGGTGACACGGCGTGATGTTAAACTATCATTAATCTAATATCTTAATAACAATAGCTCACTGATAGCCGAGTTGTATGACTGTTGGACTGCCAAGTCAAAGGTCACAAGTTCAAACACCAGCACTTAGCATGAATATCTTTTTGAATTCTTGTGCGTACAATAAATTAGTTGTCATTTGCTAAAGACGGTGAAGGAAAACATCGTGATAAAACCAGCACACTAGATTTTCCCACGGTGTGTAAAGCCATGTCAGAGTCCTACAGGCGGTTTAAACTCTGACACCAGCTGTGCTACACTCTAAGGATTCCGCCTTGCATACAGCACTGCTGGAGCGGTGATGATACTCAGTTTGGTATTCACTAAGCTGCGTAAAGCTATACTAGCGCTCAAGGCTGTGACGGCCGTGTGTTGGAACTACCCAACGGCGGGAAAGTGACACTATTGACAGTTTACTCAGTTCCTTAAGAGCCATTTCACAAAATTTTGACGTTCGAATTTCGGTAGAATTGTCATGTGTGCGTGACACACCCACACAAAAATAATGCTAACAGTGTAGCGCAAAAAACGAGACGGACAAAAAAATCTTGATCGTTATTACAATATACCTATATTCGAGATTTATGAAAATATTTTGAATTCATTAGTAATTTGATCATATTATTTATTGGTTCCTATTTTTTAAGGCGGTTTTAATATTTTTTATTTCACAATTTTTAGTGATGCCTAGGATTCATCCGCCGTAGACATTTTGAGGATTAGTATTTGAAATCCTTACAAAATGCTTCCTCAAACGATATCTCACACGATATATACTATTAAAGTGGTAGAAGGGGGGACAAGGCACCACCTCCCCCTCTTTCTTTCTAGTTTGTGGCGACAATTACTTAGGCTATATTACTTGTAACGACAGTTCTGCTATGATATTATAAGGAGTTCAGTTCCATATCTCCAAAGATCATCATCAGATCTACATGAAACTTCAATGAGACTATTTCGGAATAAACTACTTTCCAACAAAAAAAGAATTTTGCAAATCCGTCTTTAGATGACGGAGTTATGCCCGAACATACATAAAAAATATATTTAAACATCCGAATTGATATCCTCCTCCATTTTAAAGTTTTCAAAATAAATATACAAAGGCGAGCTTAATACCTTAGGCATTTATTACCAGTCGACTTTAGAGCGATATGGAGACAAATATTAGGTAGATGCACATATCGATGCATGCGATGTGATTACGTATGGCTCTGAGACGTGGTCGCTAACGGTTGGCCTTTTGGAAAGACTCAGAGTCACTCAACGAGCTATGGAAAGAACTATGGTCGGGGTTTCTTTGCGCGACAGGATCCGGAATACGGAAATTCGCCAAAGAACTAGAGTCACCGGCATAGCTCGAAGAATATGCAAGTTGAAGTGGCAATGGGCATGCCATATCGCTCGAAGGACCGATAACCGCTGGGGAAGAAAGGTTCTCGAGTGGCGACAACGAACCGGAAGACAGCGTTGGCAGGCCTCCCACCAGGTGGACCGACGATATCGTCAGAATTGCGGCCCAAGCGGTAGATGCAATTGGCAAGCTGTCGTTTATTGTGGCGTTCTAAGGGAGAGGCCTTTTAACAGTGGACGTCTACCGGCTGATGATGATGATGATGACGTATATCGATACGCAAAATAATAAACATTAAACATACATATAATACGTTACATACATATATGAAACAAAACAATACATATATATACATAAAGCAATAATTAATTAATTATCTCAACTATTATAACTATTTACGAGGGTCAAACTGAAAGTTCTTAGAACTGGCCACTTATAAACAATATAATAAAAAAATAATTCTAAAATTTGAAAATAGAACTCTTTGCCAATATTACTGAGTATATATTTCATTAATTTGTCATTTGTTTTACGATTTGGCGGCAAATTGAAAATTGTCTGTGTCACGTCAACATGAATTTAACACGAGAAAATTTTCGTGCAATGATTTTTTATGACTTTCGATGTCATTTAAGTCAACAAGAAAGTTATGATAGACTACGATTGGCCTTTCACGATGAAGCCCCATCTCGTGCGACAGTTTACAACTGGTTTAATGAGTTTAAACGTGGTCGCACTAATCTCACTGATGATTTACGTGAGGGACGGCCTTCTACGGCGACGACTGAAGATAACATCTGTGTTGTGCGGCGTATGATAGAGACTGACAAAAGAGTGACCTATCAGCAGATTCGGACAAGCTTAGGCATCGGTATGAATCAAGTGCACAAAATCCTCCACGAACATTTAGCAGTCAGGAAGCTTTGCGCCCGGTGGATACCTCATAATTTGACTGAGGCTCAAAAACTCCATCGTGTGGATTGGTGCCGTAAAATGATTGAAAGATTTAACGGAGGTGACTCAAATGCTGTGTTCGACATACTAACAGGTGACGAAAGCTGGATTTACTGTTATGATCCTGAAACCAAAAGACAATCTGCTCAGTGGGTGTTTCCTTTCGAGAGGTGGCCAACTAAAGTGAAGAGAGATCGAAGCGCGGGAAAAAAAATGGTGGCCTCGTTCTTTGGAAGGATAGGTCATTTCGCAACAATTGTGTTAGAGGATCAAAAAACAGTTTCTGCAGAATGGTACACTACCAATTGTTTGCCACTTGTCTTGCAAAAAGTTCGAGAGAAACGACCTCGCAGTAGGATCCTCCTTCACCACGACAACGCCTCGTCGCACACCGCTAAGCGAACGATCGACTATTTGGCGACATCAAACGTTGAATTACTGGGTCACCCGCCGTATAGCCCCGACCTCGCCCCTTGTGATTTTTATTTATTTCCAAAAATTAAAGAAAAACTTAAAGGAAAGCGGTTTATGAATGCTGAAGAAGCGGTGGCTGCGTATCGCGATGCCATTGAAGAGAACCCTTAAGACGAGTGGGCAAAGTGCTTTTCCCAGTGGTTCCATCGCATGCAGCGGTGTATTGACGTGAATGGACAATATTTTGAAAAGATATAATAAAACTAATAACTGGCTAATGTAATCAGTTTTTGATTTTCTAAGAACTTTCAGTTTGACCCTCGTACAACTTAAATCTAATACAAGATAAAAACAATATATACAAAAATAACAAGTTAAAAAGCATCAAAAAATTATTTATTTATTTATTTATTTATTACACACACATACACACACTATTATTACAGATTGGTCCAATACAATAGTGGTTTCCATAGCCATACAAGATGAATTAAATTAAACTTACCGCTAATACACAAAAAACAAACAAAACAAAACTGAACTTTAAATATAACTTGCATAACAATAACTTCTTAACCTAACAATTTTTAACCTTAAATTACAATTAATTAGACAACACAAAAATACATATTTACTTAGTTATAACTAACAATATTTAACAACAATATTGCGAATTCACTCAAATTACACGAAAATATATCAATTTTCTCATGCACTTCGTTTAGTACCCGTATTGTGCGGGTGAGGGGTGTCTTTGACAACAGATTCGTTCTGGCTACCGGCACGGCCAGCAGTGGCGGCCGCCGCCGCCTCCATACGTACCTGTCCGGCACGCACAGCTGCAGGTGACGCAGCACACCCGGGTTATGTGCTACTCCACGCAGGAGCTTTAGCGCATACACCGCGAGTGTCAATTCTCTGCGCACTCTGAGTTCGTTGAACCCCACCATACCCAGTACAAAAAGTGTAGGATACATCAGCGGGTAAAATGGGTACACCCCATAAAGTTTGAAATACAAGTGTCTTGTAAACTTATTTTGTACTCGCTCAAGCTTGACACTGTATTTCGCTTCATGAGGCGCCCAAATCACCGCACTGTGCTCCAAGTGACTCCTTACCAATGCGTCATACAACACCCTGAGGGTAGTGATGTTGGTGAAACCCTGCGACTGTCTCAGCACGAAACCCAGGTTTCTGTACGCCTTCTTGCAAATCTTAACTATGTGCTCCCGGAAAGTTAGATCAGGGGTAAGCAGTACTCCTAGATCTCGAACCTGCGAAACTCTCTGCATCGGCTCTTCCTCTACTTTGTAATTGTAGGCTAAGGTAGACTTCGCGCGCGTAAATGTCATAACTGAGCATTTCGTAGTGTTGAAATAGAGCTTATTTTTATTGCTCCATTCCACCACTCTATCTATGTCTTCCTGCAATTTCTCACCGTCCGACTCACTCCTGACCTCGAGCAGCAATTTGAGGTCATCTGCAAACAATAAACATAAACTATGTTTGACTACCTCTGGTAAGTCATTTATCATTAAAATAAATTCGAGAGGACCCAAATTGCTGCCCTGGCTCACGCCTGACCTGGTGTAGTATGGCTGGGATTCGAAACCGTTGTAGTCGACGTACTGCTGCCGGTCTTCCAAGTAACTGGCGAAGAACTGTAAGAGGTGTTGAGTACAGCCAATTTTTGCCAGCTTCATTAGCAGTACATCATTGTCGACGGTATCAAATGCCTTTTTAAAATCAAAATATGCCGCGTCTACCTGTACACCAGCATCAACTGCCGGCACCGCCCTCACCATGAAATTAAGCAGGTTTGTTGCAGTGCTGCGCGCCGGCCGGAACCCGTGCTGCGCGTCCGATAGCTGTGCGCTCACTTGAGCCTGCACACAGCGTTGTATGGCAGACTCGAACACCTTAGCAGGCGTCGACAACACCGCCACCGGTCTATAGCCACTAACATCCGGGCCGGACTTGCCTTTTGGTACCGGAATAACTCGCGTCGTTTTCCATCTAGTCGGAAACGTTGCTTGTTTTAAACAAGTATTAAATATATGATGCAGAGGCTCTGCCAGCACCCTGCTACAGTCTCGGAACAGAAATGCTGGAATGCCATCGGGGCCAGATGAGCGCTTTGGCTTGAGCTTCATGAGCGCTTCCCTAACATCTTGTAGACTGAGGGTGTCGATGTGCACTCGTGCACTGCTCGCTTCCGCTTCCGCCCCCGCCGCCCACGCGTCCAGCCGCGGCCGTTCTCTTTTGTACACCGATTCAAAGAACGACGCGAAATGTCCAGCACACTCCTCATCCGAAAGATGTTGACCATTTTTTACAATAACCTGCTTGTTTAACCTGCTCCGTTTGGACCTAATATACTGCCAAAAAGATTTAGGATCTTTTGAAAATTGATTTTGTATTTTAAACTTATGTTCTTTATGTGCAATTTCTATAGATTTTTTAATACGAGCTCTGTACTTAGAAAATTCAGTATAATCACTTTCCTGTTTCGTTTTTTTGAAAGTTTTATGTAATCTGGCTTTTTTCTTTATATCGCTTATAATTTCTGAAGTGTACCATTCGGGATAAACATATCGAGAGTTTTCACGTCTAAGCTTTTTCCGGGGTACACACCTATCTAAAATATCACTAAGTTTATCATAAAAAATATTCAATATATCCTCCACATCATGCATGTCATAAATCATACTCCAATCAGTGGAAGCCAGCAAGGAGTACAATAGCTCGTAGTCAGCCCGATAGAAGTTCCACTGCGGTCGAACACTGCGCGCGGCGGGTATACCAGCGGCGGCCGGCGCGGGTGGTACGAACGCGCCGGGCTCGGGCGGTACGGACTCGGCGGGCGCGAGCGGGGAGGTCGCGACGGGCGCGGGGAGTGACCGCGTACAGCGCACGGTCACCGCGAGCGGCGGGTGATGCGAGTCGACGGGCACAGGCGCGTCGTCGGCCGCCACCACCGTCACCTTCCCGCCAAAACCCGTGCTCAGAACCAAATCCAACTGACGACCTAGATGATTTGCTATGTTGTTACTCTGAGTGAATTCGCAATAGGACACAAAATATTCATAATAATTTTTAACATTTACGGGACACGAATACAAATTAAAATCACCAATAACAATTATTTCTCCATATCTATCACATAATTTTTCTATTAATCTAAATAATGTCAAGTAATCATTCTCTGAACTTCCTGGTGGTATGTAAACAACACAACATAAAAACAGAAATCTATTTTTGAAATAAACCGTCGCACTAACCATTTCAAAAATGCAGGTGTCTATCGAAGCGTCCGCGATTTGTACTTGTCGCAACTCATATCGGTGTGTGGCCACTAAAAACGCTCCTCCCTGCTTCCGACCATCCGCTCGATCGCACCGTAGTATTTGATATCCCGGAGGAATAATTTCAGGGTCTTCTATGGAATTATTGCAACCAGATTCCGTTATTGCCAATAAATCAAAATTGAATGCCTCAAGATTAGCTCGAAACTCATCCAGTTTAGTTCGTAGACCTCGTACATTTTGATAGAATATATCGACGTCGAAAATTCATCCCCATCGATGTCAACCGGTAACGTGCCCAAAAGACTGGCAGCATTGCCACGTGTAGTTTGCGCAAACTCCTAGACCTACCTATTGGCACTTATTCGGAATTGCCGCCATGCCAAATCTCTCGGACCAGTCCATTGTAGCTTAAAGATCAAGCAGAGTAAGGCTACAAGTTATCGGCATATGGAATACGCACACCGAAGTGATTGGATTATAAGGTTAATAAAGATAGAAAACAGCAATGGGCGGAGAATACCGCTTTGTGGAAGGCCAGATTTTAGCTCACACCAGGAAGAAGAGGACTCTTCCACATGGACCGACCACTGGCGTTCCCAAAAGTAAGGGATCTATTCCAGCGCTTTAGGAGACGCCAAGAGATGGGATAGGATGTAGACGAGGATATCGCGATTGACTATATTGAAGGTATTGGAAAAATCAACTAGGGCTGTAACTTTAGTATCTTCTATGCCTGCCTTAATGTCGCCAATCGCCTGGCCTGCAACCGGACTGCTAGGGATTATTTTGGTTGACTCTTCGTATATTCTCATGGACATTGGCCTCGAGCACTTTATATAGGAAAGAAAGGATAGAGATTGGTCGGAAGTGACTGGGTAGAGAAGAGCTCGATATTTTAGGTAAAAGGTGAATGAAAGCTTTGCGGTACAAGGAGGGGAAGTATCCAGTATCCAAGGAGCACGATATTATGTGTGTGATTGCTGGAAGAAGGTGGTCAACTATTGTGACGATCATTCCGCGATAGGCGTTATCACAGTCTAACGCTATGGATTTGATGGAGGATGATCTTTTTGATTTCTCCCTCAGTGACTGGAGATATGTGCAAGGGATTCATGTTGGGACGCGGGAGACCATCGACGTAAGCAAGTGTCTGAGGTTTGGTCTTTTGTCTAAAGTTGGGCTAGTGAAGAAATGCGAATTGAGATCGTCCAAATCAATGGGATTCAACCGGTCAAATAGTGGTGATTTGCCAATAGTGAGAGTTTCAAGGAACTTCCAGAAATCGGCAAAAGTGGAACATAAATAAATGTAATTTAGAATATGGCGGCGTTTGGTATTGGATATTACTTAATTATACCGATTTCGTGCAGCTTTGAAAAGATTCCAGTCCTCATCACGATCTTTCTTGAATTTTCAAAAAGCGCGATCCCTACTCCTTATGGCCAACTTTACACTATTCAAAATCCATGGCGCAGGTGGACGCTTCAGCTTTACCTTTTCAACCGGTGCGTGTATATCATAAAGCTCGATGATTTCCCGGTTAAAACCGCTAACCTTTTCGTCGACCGCGGGAGCCTCCATCATAGGTTTCCAGTCGATTAGAGAAGCATCTGAACTCAGTTTGCTTACATTGATTCGCGCGAAGCTGTGCATGTACATTGTACAGTACCTTGAGCTTAGGTTTATGAGGTTTTAGGATATACGATAAAAGTATAAGGTCGTGGTGAGAGAATCCAGCGGTGACGAGTCGGCCATGAGAGGAAACCAGGGAAGGATTGGGGGTATTAATGAAATCGAGCCGAGTGTGCTCAGCTGTGAGTGGCTTGAAGCAGTACGACAAGTAGGCTGGCAGAATCGACTATGTGCAGGAGTTTGGAGGATTGGGAGGCATGCGGAGTAAGGACGTGTAGTAATCTCCCATGATGATGTGGTGTGCATAATATGAACCTATCGATTATAATACAGTTTCGAATGCAGTGGAATCGTTACGGAGGTAAATAGCGGCGCCACCCCTTCCCTTACCGACCTTATAATTGCAAATAAGGATGAACTCGAGCAGGGGGTAGAAAGTAGATAAGATGTGAGGTTTGTGCAAAATTTCCGAAATCAGGTTAGCATGAACGTTGGCTGGGACTACTTTGCGCATTGAGGGGACAACATTTTTGGCAACATTTTTCGCGCAAATTATAATTCAGTGTGCTGCTACAGAACAGAAACTTACGTCATCAGATAATTAATATCTGATTGGATGGTTGCTGAATATTAATCAAATAAAATATTTTAAAAGAATTTAATAACATTTTATAATAAACAAAACCGGATGAAAATAATTCGTAGAAAATGAAAACGTTGTGGTCGTAGTATAAAAATGGGTTTTTAATACGAATTTTCGTAATTCAAAATCTGAAAATAGTGACACAGGTCCTGCCTCTAAGGGCGCTCGGGCCCGACTGATCGTTCTACGTTTGTGCATTGTAATTTATTGTGATTTTGAGTGATATTTAAAATGGTATTATATCTAATTAAATAAAGGAATATAAAAAAACATTGTATTAATAGATTTCCCAGAGAGCATAGTTCATTATGGCATAATTTTAAAAGTAATAAATACCTTTATTTAAACCAAAAAGTCGCGATAAAATTACCATATAAAACCGTGAAAACCGGTTTAAGTATTTATTTTTTTATCAATTAAAAGTGTTATTAATCGAAAATTTTCCACCGTATGTTACAACAAAAGTATATGTCCTATGCCTACTGTATTTTTTCCATTTAAATTTGTTGAGGTAAATGGTAGAATTTGAAGCCCGAAAATGGCTCTGCGATGGATTTTCAGAAAACATGTTGCGGGAAATAGCTCACCACACAGCAATCAAGTTATATTTTGAAAATCTAATTCTATTTGTAACAATGGGAAAGATTGGTCTACATTCTACATGTATTTAGAAATTCCTTAGTACTACCTAAGATGGTAAATTTCGCGTCCGAAAATTCAGAAAACTGTCAAAAAATGTGAAATGGCTCTTAAAATACCTAAAGGTAGACCTTTATTTTATTTCACAAACCCCTAAAACTGGTAGTCAAGATTGATCGACAATAAAAATATTTTTTTTTCATGTCCTTATCTCGTCTACAAATCAGCGACGAGAGGCTAGACTCTAGCCTCTAGAGCTTAAAGTTCGTCGATGACCACAGCAGCGCTTGTGAATACCATTTGAATTTGCGCTACACGCTTGATCGATCTCAAGGTTGTCTCATCGACATGATCGACGAGCTCGTCGCCGCTTACAGCAACGAAATTGCCTTATAGAGAATAGCACTGCTGGTGTTCCTCATCTAAACGATAAGAAGTAGAAGAACAATGCTTTGGAACACGAAACACTATTGTACTAGAGAAGTATTATAAGTAAGTTAATCTGATAAACCAAATCAATCATAAAATTGTATATACTATTTGACACAGTATCTAGCACGTACTGAGATAAAGATAAGTTCTATGGCCAATATCTATAGTTATTGTTGTAATTACTTTAGTTATCATTATACTTATCGATCGAAAGAACCGGTTTTTCCCTCTTTGGATATTTTATCGGACAAACCAGGTAAATCAAGGCGACTGCTGAGCACGATGCACGATGGTCCTGGGATCAAATCCCGGGTCGGGTTATGTGTTAGTAGGTTCCTCCTTTATGTGCCTATTTCTCATTTTTACTAAGAATAATCCCTTTAAGTGCTATTTACAAAATGATAGTAGTTATCTAGTTGTGTATAGTTGAACGCAATGGAACCCAAGACCTTTCGCTGAATATTCATGTTTACCTTTACGACCTCAGTACGGTGACGACGACCAATAAGGTATATTTAAATTAATCTTATGTTATTATTCGTAAGCATTTTTCGTAAAATAACATTATTGGTTAGTAATACTTAATTTAAGTTGGGCAACACTAAACACTGTGTACGTCAAAATTCACAGATTAAAATATTAAATTGACATATTACCAAACGTTCGAAAACTTAGTTTTCAAAGATAAACGTTTCATCTTTATAAACAAAATATAAAAATAGAATTAGTCGGAGATGTATCTGTACCTTTATGATGAGCAACATTAAATTACCTCCGGTTGTATTATTTTGTTTCCAAAAATTAACTTTGCTTAAAAACGTATTTCATGTATTTCTTGTTTAATTACATGAATAAAACAGCTGTCAGCCTGTCATCATTGTTATAACTTTCGAACAGACGCAGAGGGTGTTGAATTGTTATTGGTATTCGAAATTAAGTATTTCCCCATAAATTCTCTTAAGAATGGTTATATACGGAGTATATATCGTAAGTAAATCGGGCGGACTGATATTCAACTATGACCACAATATTCCCCAAGTGGAGACTGAGAAAACCTTTGGATTTCCTCTTGATATCAAACTGCAGTATGAAAATAAGAAAGTTATTGTCGCGTTTGGACAACGAGACGGAATAAATGGTAAGTTTACTCTAAATTTAGCTCTCGTGAAAGTAAAGAAAAGAGAACATGCTAGCTTGTTTCAGAATTAATAATTATTAATTCCGTACAGTGTCACAAAAGGATTATAGCATTTATTAGGTACGGTTTTATAACTCTGCCTTGTTGGTCTAGAAGTCGCTAAGTCCGACTGCCGAGCACGAGATCCTGGTTTCGCGGTCTCCCTGTCGATCCCGCGGCGGTCAGTGTTAGTGAGTTTTTCCATTAGGTAATTCAGTATCAGTATGGTGTCTGGATATGTGCCCAGTTAATGGCAACAGTTTCGCCTCCATTAAATTGGGATTTATAATAAACTGGCGAATGTGGGTTTACATAATGCGAACCTCTAGCTACTCCTTTAGGGAATACAGTTACAAGTACAAGTTCAAGTACAAAGACAAGCATAGCCATCATGGCTGTGCTTGTTTTTCATAACATGCTCTTGTTTTATTTTTACTTCATGTTACTATGATGTTGTATAGATTATTACAGTAAACCTTATCCTTCCAGTTGGCCATGTTCTGCTATCTGTGAATGGCTCTCCGGTGACTGGCCGCACCACAAAAGATGGCAGAGATGTGTTTAATGTTATAGAGACTAAGGTAACAATAAATTAATTAAAAAATATGCCATGTAGAGTCTATAGAACAGAATCCAACTAAGATCACATATTATAATTCAACTGATAAATACATTGTTACCATCATCATTGGTAGCCCAATTGTGTCCTCTTTAATTCAAAAAACAATATTTAATTTAATAATATAAATATAATAACAATTTTCTCTTTTGTTTTACAGGAAAACTACCCTTTAAGTCTGAGGTTTGGCCGGCCGCGAGCCACCACCAATGAGAAGATAGTCCTGGCCAGCATGTTCTATCCACTATTTGCACTCGCCAGCCAGCTTAGCCCCATACCCAAGTGTTCAGGCATCGAGTCACTCACAGCAGACACATTCAAACTGTCATGCTTTCAGACATTAACAGGTAAAGGTTACCTGACCCTGAGACAGACACTATAGATTAATAGACACCAATGGGTCACTGTGTAAGAAAAGCATCAAGATATTTATAAATTCAATTGAATTGTAAAAAAGATATACATCTTGTCTGTCTTTTACCATAAACAAGACTATCAGTATTACTACCAAAGTTAAGTTAAACAAAAGGATTTTGATGCTACAGGATGACAGCTGCACCACTGCCACCAAATACAAAGAGACCTTAGAGTATTAGAATAGCTATAACAGAAATAATTGAAAACAATTAAATAATAACATTCATGCCTTCTCACTATAATTCAGACATACTGACAAAATCTTCATAATAATTCATAATGCCGCCAGCCTTTTGGGCACCCTACCAGTCGACAGCGATGAGGACGAATACTTTGATACATAATTTTTAGTTTAAATTTTTTATTTTTGTATATATTTATTTTTAAGAATTGTAAATAACCTTGTAAATAAAAGCAATACTTAGACAATACAAAGAATTAAGATTTCATATTATGTATGTATGTATGGGGTATCTAAAACAGTTTGCAGCATTGTACTATTGCACACCTTCTTTTCCCCTGTAGGCTTACTCTTGAATTTAATATAGACTAAATTGCATTGGAATTGTACATGAAGCTCTTACTGTACACTGCTGCCAAATTGTTTTAATATTACATGTCCATTGGAACTAACTGAAAACAAAAGATTGACAGCATTTGTATTAAAAAGAACTTGATCATGTTTCCATTAAATCAATATTAATTTGCAGTGGCCTTGTATTAGAATTGAAACTAAATTCGAGTATATGCCACCTGATATGGTATTCCTATAAATAAGGATAAGTGAATTGCGAATGAGTAAATAATAATAAAATAATTTTCTTATTCCAGGTGTAAAGTTCATAATAGTTACGGACCCCAGCATGCAGGGCTCAGAAGTGGTGCTCAAACGTATCTACGAGTTGTACTCTGACTACGCGCTGAAGAACCCGTTCTACTCGCTGGAGATGCCCATCCGCTGCGAGCTGTTCGACACCTCGCTGCACACGCTGCTGGAGCTGGTGGAGAAGTCCGGCACCGCCAACTTATAGTCTCGGACCTAGTGCACCACTCGATGTACTCTGATATTAAACACTGTTTAAGGTTACTTTTAACTTTGGTGCTTTAGACTGGCGAGGAACTATTTATTTGTGAGCTTCTGAGTGTAATATAATATATTATGATGTTAGGTAGCAACAGCAATACAATAATAAGGACAATGAGATCTCTTAATTAACATACAAATGTTGAAACTGATTATATTTTTACGAAGATAAATGAAGAAATAAAAGACATAATTAGTTTACAATAAAAAATTTATTGATATAATAATTATTTATTTTTAACAATTCAAATGGGGCCGTCGGGCCGTCCCGGCCCGCGTCCTCGTCGGCCGATACAAGTCTATAGATAATCATATCGTTAATAACCGAACACTCCAACCTTTGTACTTGCAACACGCACACACACACGCACGACATTATTGCCTGATATTTGGTTCAGAATCGAACTCCGCGCAGATTCCCTCCCCCCCCCCCCCACCTTACCCGAGCATCGTCGCACGCAACACGCACACACACGCAGGTGTGTCAATACTCGGAACTTCATGATCGTAGCTCTCTACAATCTACCTAAAATACCTTGACTTCCGAAACGATGTGAAAAGCTCATTGTCGTTAATACTCCTCGAGGCATTGCATGCTACGTGCTCGGTTATAAGGTGTTGTGCGAACTACAAAAGCTATAATTAGTATCTCTAAAAATATAGTAAAATCAATCAAAAAGAAAATAATGTTAAAAAGGGCTGATCATAATTTGGTACCCGCAAGCGTAGCGTCTGCGCGGTAGTCCGTCACACCAAGCGCGTTATACTCAGCTCTGACAGGTATATTACATTACATTATACTGATGGACGATTTAAGTGCCGTATAGAGGCGAGATTCCAGCAAGTGTAAGTAGAAGCAATTTTCGGCTGCCTAATGTACAAGTGTAATGTTGATCCGACTTATAAAGTGTTATCTAACTTTAAAATGATAATTCGGTTCGTCAACTGTAATCGTAGACGGCAGACTGAAGTCGTCACATCATTGCAATGTTCTCACCTTAACAAGTGCTACTATATAGGCGTACACAATATGTTAAGAGAACAATATTACGTCGAAATACAATCAAATATGGCAACCCACATTTACAAATATTTACAGAGCTGTGCACACTGATGGCAGCCGGCCGGGCCCGCACGGCCCGCGTGGCCCACGGCCCGGCCCGCGCGGCCCGCAGCCCCGCCGGCGGGCCCGGGCCAGTATAACGGCCGTGTCACAGTGTAACCTCGCGAGAGATTCAGTGTCGGTATAAAAATAGAGCCGTGAGCGGTCACCGCTACAAAATATACCCTCTGCTTGCTATCACTAGGGCCTGCTCGTGCTGCACGGGACATGCTCCCGTGGACATTGCGTGCTACATAGAAGCAAGTGCGTAATGAGTAGTCTTAGCACGTTACAAGTTATCTATGCAAGAGTGGAAGTTTAATACTAAACGCTGGCAGGCGTCGAATGTCCTCCGGTCACCGATGGTCCGGTGAACATGTGAGTGCGCGACGACACGAGCAGGACAGTCTTAATTAATTTATCCGAAGAGACTTAAATAAATTATCCTATCGTGTGGGAGAGCGGCGCGCGGAGATGATCCTATACTTATGCCTAATATTATCCATTCTTAATTTAATGATAAATATTTGTAGTTATCTCTACATTGACCAAAATATAATCTTATCAATCCGAACCAATCGTACAATCAAAAACATAGCGACCATAAATTTAAATAGAAATATTTTTATTATTTTCAAACGTAATAATGTTTCATACGGTTTTCAACCTAATATAATAAAGTCAATAAATCTCTGTGTCTGAATGGCTCCACAGCTGCCGGCCAGCTCGTGGGAATCCGCTCCGTACTAAATATACCTTACAAACTCATGTCTCCTCCATCATGCTTACGCTACGCTCCAGCTCTAGTTCCTTCCCCTCACCCCCCCCTCCCCCGCGCGCCGTCCCCCTCCCCCCGCGACTGGAGCACGTGGAGTGGTCGCTCTCGCTGGTGTCCAGCGTGACGTCACGCTCGAGCGCTCCGCGGCCGAGCCCCTCCCGCCCGGAGCTCGCTCGGCATCGCTATATATCATTTACAAGTATCTTATCATAGTAAAATCTATAAAAGTTACAATTTCTGTAATCGGTACTATAGAAATGCGAGCCGAGTGTCGTTAGTGCTGCGCGCGCAGGCCACGTGTGACGCCGGCCAGCCAGGCGCGGGCGGCTCGTCCGGTAAGCGAAGTCGAGGGAGAATTAAAACAGGTTACTTCGGCACTTGTAATCTTCTCAAACCAATGCCGGTCGGCCGTGCAGCGCGGCTGGCCGGCAGCGCGGCTGGCCGGCAGCGCGGCTGGCCGGCAGCGCGGCTGGCCGGCAGCCCGGCAGCAGGCAGCCCGGTCAAGCCAGCGACAGCTTGCAGTGTAGCGAGGAGCACTGTCGCTCGCAGATCAGGCCCGGCGGACACCGCGTGCCTGGGGGGAGGGGGTGGGGGCGTACTATGTAGTATTCAAGACAAACATTTACATTTGATCCTATTATTTGTGTTGTGTACACGATTAACGATTGGAACTCATCGATTTGACAATTCAGCTAGCTCACTGGTTAAGTTATTGCACTGCTTGGAGTTTCGAATTTAATCGCCTCAAGGTATACATCGTGTTCCGCAGACATTTGTCAAGTGAAATATGTAATGTAGGTCAGTAATGTTAAGCAACGTATCCCAACAACGAGCCGCGCCCTACCGCAGTACCCTTATACTAGGACTGATGCGTGCGCGGCCCCCACAGGCGCAGCGAGTAGTCGTCGGCGGCGGAGACCAGCACGTCGTGGTGCACGGGGTTCCAGGCCACGCAGTTCACGCAGCGCGTGTGGCCCGAGATCACCGCGATGGGCTCCTCGCCGTTGATGTGCCAGATGTACACCTGCGGGGGGGGAAAAATATATCTATTTTCAATTCGATCACTCTATATTCAGTACGGGTGCCGAATAGTCCGGCCTAGAATTGACCATCCCCTTTCCTCCCGTGGGTGTCGTAAGAGGCGGTAAGGGAAAATGTAGAAGATAGGCAACAGCGTCTTCTGTAACTTCACCACTAATGCAATCCCCAAGCCGCTTGCCAAGCGTGGGAATTATGGCAAACCCCCCCCCCCCTCCTTAAATAAGAGGGAGGCCTTTATTCAACAGTAGACGTCTTCTGGCTGATGATGATGATGATTCAGTACGAAATAATTACCCGTTTGAAGTAGCTACTTGCTGTCGCGCTTTATTAGTACAAATTATGATGATGTCAAGCGACTAAATGAGATAATTATATTATAAAGTCCTAGATTCATATTAAATAAAGTATAACACAGCTTCTTCAAATAAACACACGAGTGTAAATGCGCGACTGGGTACCTTGTTGTCCTCGCTGCCCGAGGCGACGAAGTCCTGCTGCGCGCCCCCGAAGCAGGCGTGGATGGTGAAGTGCCCCTGGCTCAGCCCGCGGAACCGCCGGACCAGCGCGCGCGCGCCTGCGGGGGGGAGGGGGGGGGGCAGGCTTTAGCGGGCGAACGGACTTACGATGGAAATACGACATTCTCTAGACAAATAGATGCTGTTCTTCCTCATTTTGGAGGTAGAAGCTGGACTAATTGACTTCGCTTGCGTAAAGTAGTAAGTGCGGGTCTGTAACCGGTACAGCCCGGTATCTGTAATGGTAATAACTGCCTCGTTGGTTGTGGTTGCTACGCACGACTGCTGAGCACGAAGTCCTAGGTTCGAATCCCGGATCGGGCAGTGTTACTATGTTTTTCCATTAGGCTACTCTCAGTAGCAGCACGGAGCCTAGATTTGTACCCGGTTGATGTCAATAGGCTCGTCCCCCATCACACTGGGACTTAAAGACATAACTGGCGAAATGTGGGTGTAGGTACTATATGTGCTACTCTGCCTACCTACCTAACAGAGAAGAGCAAAACAAAACCAGAGTGACTCACGTATGTCCCAGAGGTGCACGCCCTGGTTGGCCACGTTGAGCAGCAGCAGCGAGTCCGCCGCGTTCAGCGTCATCGCCATCACCGCGTGCTCCTCCTGGATGCTGCGGGACACAGCACAACATACGTTACTATCCTGACTCTAGGATTATGGTCCTCAACACATCGCAATCCACTCTATAGTAATAAGACACACTTTTTATGGGCTATTTTATCTATAAAATGTTAGCAGTCTATACTCTTGTATTTTAGATTTATACATGCTTCTTCTCTTATCATGCTACCATGTATGACCTCGGCAGGGCAGCACAGCGCGTGCCCGTGTGCGGGAGACGGAGGGGACAAGTGTAACACATCTCACAGGTTGCGGTCGGTGAGGTCGGTGAAGTCGTAGCAGCGCACGCGGTGGTGCGTGTCAGCGGCCAGCACTGCCCGGCTGTCGGCGCGGCAGCACAGCGCGTTGACTCGCACGCCGTCCCAGCTGTTGATGAGTGTGCCCTGGAATATCAGCACACCATACTCAGACATTTCAGTTTTCAATTTTGCCGCTTATGATTTAAATACATTCAAATTCAATTTTTTTTCGCAAAAATATGGTGTTCAATGGTGTTTAGTTCCATATATTTTATCATTATTCTTAAATAATGATGATGACATAAATATTTTATCATTACATAAATACATACATAAAGTCACGCCTGTTTCCCTGAGGGGTAGGCAGAGACCACGGATTTCCATTTGATCGAGATACGATCCTGGCATACTTCTTTTGCTTCATTCACACGCATCACATTCCTCATACACGCTCTTCGGTTGAGGTTGTCATCATTATTCTTAAATAATGAGGATGACATATATTTTATTATTATTATTAAATAATGATAAAATATTTGCAACTAACTTATCATAAATATTTGAATATGAAACTTAAATGAAGAGGGGACAAGTAATTGTATTGTTATTTATAGGACTTAAACCAATTTTGGTGGCTCTTGTAATAATAATATGTCGGGTATAACCCACAAATACAAAATTAAATTAAAGGACAACACAATTACATTCAGATTTCATTACAATAAAAAATATGAAATAGAATTTCATTACAGTACATGCAGGTTGCTGAGGAACTGCAGTATGGCACAATCCATTTTATTGGCTATAGCGTTTAGGAGACTGTTGGTGCTGGCACGAACTCTGCTTAACAAGGATGCAGCTCTCTTGCGTCAGATTGCCTCAAGCCAATTTGTGTGTGCAACTGCAAGCATGCCGGACGCGCTGCAGTAGCGTGGCAGCCCCAACAGCATCCTAATCGCATTGTTATATAGGATACGAAGAATATTGGCGGCTTTGGCTGTACAGTTAGTCCACAAACTACACGTGTAAAAAGCTTGGCAGCAGGCACTACAAAAATAATTCTTATGACACTCGTTTTCAGTAACGAACGACGGAAGAACATAGAATCTCTAAACAGTTTTTCCATATTGTAATGCCCGAGATTCCACCGTACCTTATTTATATCTTTTATTTAGATACAGTGTTATATTATCAATAAAGAATAATTATGGTTCTGCAGGGTTGCGTATCAAAATTTGACAATAAAAATAAAATACCAAAAAAATACATAAAAAAGCAAGGTTGCTATTTAAAATTTTACCTTTACTTAGTTAGCATAAGCCATACTTTAAATACTTAACAAAATTCTCTAAAGTAACTTTTGGAAACGTAGTGGACTGTACTTAACCTACTCATTATTGTGTCATTAGTTAAAAAACAAAATGTATGATTGTTGGCGTTCCGAAATAAAATAAAATAAAATACGACATAAAAAGCTAAAGAGTGAATGTCCCCACTCACGATGGTCCCCCCCCTACTCACGTCCAGGCTACAGTGGTAGAACTGGCCCCGCGCGCCGCCACACACGAACTTGTCCCCGCTGGCGTGCCACGCCACCGCCGTCAGCGAGTCCTCCTGCGAGTGGGTCATCTTCAGGTGCAGCTGCTCCGTCTGCAACATGGGATACGTATCTGCTGCCAACATTTCAACATTCCAGCTCCAGCGATTAACGCGTGCGTTATCTTTCTCATAAAAAATAAATACCATAGTGAATAACCCACACCCCTACTGAACTACTCCTACTGACCGTCATTGCTAGTTACGTTGTGGTAACATAAACAGTTTGTACTGACCTCCATGTTCCATATCCAGAGGTCGGGACAGTCCTCGGGCCCCGCGGCGATGAGGTAGCGGCCGTCCGGGCTCCACGACAGGTACGACACGCCGTACGTGTGGCCCTCCAGCGACTTCCTGCGCGCGACACAACATACTGCGTGAGGCACATTCAACAACACAACTACTACACAGGTACGACACGCCGTACGTGTGGCCCTCCAGCGACTTCCTGCGCGCGACACAACATACTGCGTGAGGCACATTCAACAACACAACTACTACACAGGTACGACACGCCGTACGTGTGGCCCTCCAGCGACTTCCTGCGCGCGACACAACATACTGCGTGAGGCACATTCAACAACACAACTACTACACAGGTACGACACGCCGTACGTGTGGCCCTCCAGCGACTTCCTGCGCGCGACACAACATACTGCGTGAGGCACATTCAACAACACAACTACTACACAGGTACGACACGCCGTACGTGTGGCCCTCCAGCGACTTCCTGCGCGCGACACAACATACTGCGTGAGGCACATTCAACAACACAACTACTACACAGCTACGACACGCCGTACGTGTGGCCCTCCAGCGACTTCCTGCGCGCGACACAACATACTGCGTGAGGCACATTCAACAACACAACTACTACACAGGTACGACACGCCGTACGTGTGGCCCTCCAGCGACTTCCTGCGCGCGACACAACATACTGCGTGAGGCACATTCAACAACACAACTACTACACAGGTACGACACGCCGTACGTGTGGCCCTCCAGCGACTTCCTGCGCGCGACACAACATACTGCGTGAGGCACATTCAACAACACAACTACTACACAGCTACGACACGCCGTACGTGTGGCCCTCCAGCGACTTCCTGCGCGCGACACAACATACTGCGTGAGGCACATTCAACAACACAACTACTACACAGGTACGACACGCCGTACGTGTGGCCCTCCAGCGACTTCCTGCGCGCGACACAACATACTGCGTGAGGCACATTCAACAACACAACTACTACACAGGTACGACACGCCGTACGTGTGGCCCTCCAGCGACTTCCTGCGCGCGACACAACATACTGCGTGAGGCACATTCAACAACACAACTACTACACAGGTACGACACGCCGTACGTGTGGCCCTCCAGCGACTTCCTGCGCGCGACACAACATACTGCGTGAGGCACATTCAACAACACAACTACTACACAGGTACGACACGCCGTACGTGTGGCCCTCCAGCGACTTCCTGCGCGCGACACAACATACTGCGTGAGGCACATTCAACAACACAACTACTACACAGGTACGACACGCCGTACGTGTGGCCCTCCAGCGACTTCCTGCGCGCGACACAACATACTGCGTGAGGCACATTCAACAACACAACTACTACACAGGTACGACACGCCGTACGTGTGGCCCTCCAGCGACTTCCTGCGCGCGACACAACATACTGCGTGAGGCACATTCAACAACACAACTACTACACAGGTACGACACGCCGTACGTGTGGCCCTCCAGCGACTTCCTGCGCGCGACACAACATACTGCGTGAGGCACATTCAACAACACAACTACTACACAGGTACGACACGCCGTACGTGTGGCCCTCCAGCGACTTCCTGCGCGCGACACAACATACTGCGTGAGGCACATTCAACAACACAACTACTACACAGGTACGACACGCCGTACGTGTGGCCCTCCAGCGACTTCCTGCGCGCGACACAACATACTGCGTGAGGCACATTCAACAACACAACTACTACACAGGTACGACACGCCGTACGTGTGGCCCTCCAGCGACTTCCTGCGCGCGACACAACATACTGCGTGAGGCACATTCAACAACACAACTACTACACAGGTACGACACGCCGTACGTGTGGCCCTCCAGCGACTTCCTGCGCGCGACACAACATACTGCGTGAGGCACATTCAACAACACAACTACTACACAGGTACGACACGCCGTACGTGTGGCCCTCCAGCGACTTCCTGCGCGCGACACAACATACTGCGTGAGGCACATTCAACAACACAACTACTACACAGCTACGACACGCCGTACGTGTGGCCCTCCAGCGACTTCCTGCGCGCGACACAACATACTGCGTGAGGCACATTCAACAACACAACTACTACACAGGTACGACACGCCGTACGTGTGGCCCTCCAGCGACTTCCTGCGCGCGACACAACATACTGCGTGAGGCACATTCAACAACACAACTACTACACAGGTACGACACGCCGTACGTGTGGCCCTCCAGCGACTTCCTGCGCGCGACACAACATACTGCGTGAGGCACATTCAACAACACAACTACTACACAGGTACGACACGCCGTACGTGTGGCCCTCCAGCGACTTCCTGCGCGCGACACAACATACTGCGTGAGGCACATTCAACAACACAACTACTACACAGGTACGACACGCCGTACGTGTGGCCCTCCAGCGACTTCCTGCGCGCGACACAACATACTGCGTGAGGCACATTCAACAGCACAACTACTACAATGGACTGTATTTACATACACAATTCGGACCTTCAATTTCACTTAACCATTCTTTATTTCAACGATAACGGCTATATTTATGCTGAATCCTTTTACCTCCATACGCAATATTCTTAAAAGGGATCCGAAGTTTTAGCTTCTCTTATTAATATAATGATGACGGATATGATCACATGGAAATTTCTACAGTATATATATATAATATGTTACCTGAAGGACAGTCTCTTGGCCACGGGGTCGAAGTCCCAAATCATGACGGTGTTGTCCTTGGAGCCCGAGGCCAGGCGCGCGCCGTCCGGGGACCATTTGCAGTACCATACCTCGTCACAGTGCTCGTTCAGCACCTAACACACACACGCAGATGCCATGACATCATACTATAAATATTTGAAAAAAATATATATATTCAAGACCAAAAGCGTTTTGGTCCATTTGCTATAATGAATATATTTTTTTTTTGTATAGGAAACGGGCGTAAATATCGTAACCGCTCAAGCCTATTGGAACCCTGCTATTTTGAACTCTATTTTAATAAGCTAACGTCTCAATATCTCCTAGACCTGGCTGAGCTCGGCGCGAGAGTATTCAGCGCAGAAGGCAGCTCACCTGCAAGGAGTGTATGGGGAAGTGGTCGGCGGAGCAGTGGTGGTCGGCCAGCAGCGTGAAGGGGATGTTGTCGAGCGCGGGCGCGGGCCGCGGCGCCGCGTGGAAGCGGCAGCGGGCCGCCTGCTGCGCCGCCGCCTGCGCCAGCAGCGAGCGCAGCCGGCCCGGGGCCATCATCAGCGCGGGCGGCAGCACCGCCTGCACACGCGCACCGCCCGTTACACTCACCGATACGTCTGCTCCGTTTACGAAACAACTTTTAGATAGATTCATGTGAACAAATTCATAGCTCTAAATACGAATGTATGCTTAAGAGTACCTACATGTATTGTGTGTTTAACTGTAGAGATAAAATCGGAAACGGTCATCATTTTCGCACCCAAATATATTTCTGGAGTAGCCCTAAAAATACTTTTACACTACTTATTTAGTGCGAATTGTCACGTGTGATCATAAAAAGGTCGAAGGAGGGTCGTGCGTACCTGCACGCGCGCGAGCACGGAGGCGCGCGAGTGCGGGCCGGAGCCGGGCCAGTGCGCGCGCAGCTGCAGCTCCTGCGCGTCCGCACACATCATGAGCGCGGACAGGCGGTGCACGCGCGGCGTGTCGTACTGCAGCGGCGTGAGCTCGTTGCGCAGCACGTGCAGCGCGTCCAGCACGCGCCCCGCCTCCAGGTGCTCCAGGTACTTCTGCTCCAGCACCACGAACTTCATCTCCTGCACAACACGGTACCGTATGCGCATACTTCTTATACATAATTCGTTATAGGCAAGTAGGTACACTACAATTGTTACATAATATACATATATGATCTGTTGATTCGTCTCATGACTTTAATATTCTAAGTAAAAAGAGGAAGATTATGTTGCGTCCGCAATAATCGTCTCTCTACTAATGTATACTTGTAACATGTTAGGATGAAAGAGAACAGAGTTGGTCTCACGGCGAGGTTATGCGGGTCGACGTGCGGCGAGTCGCGCAGCAGGTCGTGCAGCGCGCGCAGGTCGTGGTCGGCCTTCACCCAGTCGCCGGCCAGCACGTGCTGCCGGAACGTGGCCGCCGCCGGGTGCTCCAGGTGCAGGCCCGACTCCTCCATCAGTAGGGCCGCACTGCGCCTGCGCAACACCACACACACACACACACAAACGATCACACAATGTTGCTGAAATACATCATTCATGAAAGATGTTAAAGTGCATTTATTGCAGTATTTAAACACTCCTAACATAGATCTTGCAGTCGGAATTATATAAAAATATAATAGGATTACATTTTATATTTACGTTTCACATAAATATGTCTCTTAATTAAAAGTTTGAATAATTTTTATCGTAATTATTTGACAATGAAACCAAGCGTCCATTTTGTCAGTGTTGCAAGTATTTAGGTGAAATTACCCCCCGTTTTTAACCGACTTCAAAAAAAGGAGGTGGTTCTCAATTCGACTTTTTTTTTTTATGTTTGTTACCTCATAACTTTCGCTTGGGTGAACCGATTTTGATGATTTTTTATTTATTTGAAAGCTGGTGCCTCCCGTTTGGTCCCATTGCAATTTGATTAAGATCCGATCAGTACTTTTTCAGTAATTCTTAATAATGCTGTTTTTTTTCACGTTCTCTACTACATTTTTCTATGATTGTTCTCCTATTTCTGCGGTTTTTTACTTTTTAGTGATTTTTAATTTGTTGTGAAATAGTTTTGTTTTGAAGTCGGTTTTTTTTTTGTTAAAATTTTGTTAATAACTTTTTTTTTGCACAAATGCCAAAGTGCCGAAGAACTATGTTTTCATGTGCGTAAGGTGTTGAGTTTGATTACCGGTTTGGGCAGTGTCATAAGGTTACTACCTTATAATATAAGAGTTTATATTATGATAAGAGTAGATATTTATCGTTGTGAACGCTATACACTACACGTAGCGGCGTCTCGTGTCCACAACGCTTCCATAAGGGCCCAGGAATCATAATCATATGGTCGAGGTATTCCTGATTTCCTGCACACTTGAGCCGCGCCTCGCGCGACTGTTCGGAAATGGGGTGACATCGTAAATGTTAACGTTACCACAACCGGCCGTAATGCACGTCAACTGTTTGTAAATGATAACGCGAAGAGTATTTTCGACACTTTGAAACGATTAGAATACAGTCACCATCGAACTTCTAATAATGACTTAATATGTAGATAGCGTTCATATCAAAATATAATAGATATAATAGGAAGATCACAAAATATTAGACAAAAATAAAGTAAAGAGAAAAAGTTGCATTCATTACGATTTTCTTTAGATTTGATTACCAACTATTGATTACTATTGCACCTATGATTCCAATACCAACTACTACAGACTAGCTTCTTCAGTGGGTCAAACTCATTACAAGTTGATATCGTGTCATAGGAATACCTAGAAACGATTGTTCATTAATAATACAAATGGCCCTACAACGTGTAATTGCCACCCAACCCCACCCGCTATGCAGTATCATGTTGCCTAGGTGGCTAACTATCCGCATCTACTACTGGATACACTGGACACGTGTATGTTCTACACGTGCATCTTAGGTACGAGCACATTTTCGGGATAAGAGAACTAGGTATTTTACTGATGCTGATGGTGTTAAGTGATTGAACTGCTGCGGTACTCGTTTTGGGTTCCCCGTCTAGTCGATCTTTTAATTCTTTGTGTAATCCGCTGATATTTGTCCCGAATCTAGTTATTTAGGTAGCTTGTTGTGTGACAACCTCATTGGTCGCTAAGTGCAACTGCTAAGCATGAGGTCGGGGTTCGAAGCCCGGGCCGGGCAAATTGTTATTGGTTTTTTCCATCAGGCAATTGTCAGTAGCAGAATGGAGTCTGGATTTGTGCCTCGTTGATAGCAATAGACTGAGTTGGGCTGATGATGATAGCAATAGGCTTTCATCCTATTACATTGCGACCCATAACACGACTGGTGTAATGTGGGTGTACTCTACAGTCACGACTGTCTATTCCTTCGGGGAATACAGGCGTGATGTTGTGTGTGTATGTGGTGCGTGTGATGAGATATTATATGTTTGTGAAACGCGCCTACGACACAGGGGAATTGTCTTGTGTAGGATGACGACGGTTGCATTATAAACTGGTAACCAGTCCAAAAATGTGCGTTACCACGTTAAAGAAGACATTTAAAACGCAACGTTTAATTATAACATTTCACAAACACCTTTTATTTCATGATTGCCATCGGTTACTGAACCAACGCGAGCGGATATCAGCAGTTAGTTCACATTTATCACACATTCGTGTGTCATTAGTAACTGTAGTATTTATTACTTCATAATTAATCACCCCTCAAATAGTTTGGAGATTTAGAGGACTGAAGACGATTTTAACGACATTTCTAATTATCGAATAAGTCATATATTGTAATTCCTTGGACGCACAGAACCTCTGAAGGTAGATCCGAGTGGGATGATATATTTGGAAGATATTTATTTTCTTTGGAAATTTCAGGTGTAATACATACAACATGTAATTTTTGAGATTTGAGATTGTGAATTCAAAAGAAAGATTTAATAATTCATGACATTTTCAGATACCCTGTGTTTATTTAGGAAGCTAGTAAACAACGAAAACCTTACCATATGCAGAATAAATGGCTAGATTGAATAGGATACTAATAATTTTGGAAAGCGATGAACTTTTAACGGGCGCTTCTTATTGTACTAACAAAAACTGGTCTCTACGTACGCCCGCACACATGCGCGCGGCGGTTCACACGGAACTCAAAGAAGACGCAAGAGGACGCACTCGCGTCGCCCACCTGGTACAGTGCGCCGAGTGAGCGCTGCACGCATGCATGTGCGCAGCAATGACGTGCGCTTACGACACGGTCGTTGTGTCACCATGCGCACGCGCAAACCTCAAGCACAGTCAAGGGCTCGAAACGGGGTCACAACTAAAACAAGTTACGTATCATGCCGAGTTGGACCAAATAAACAAACACGCTCCACCATGAATGTTTTTATGTTAATTCGAATTTCACTGTCACCCGATATAATGAAGTAGGGCATAAAACTGGATTGTAAACGATACAATTTGGCTCGAACATAATAACAAGTTGTATTTAATTTAACCATCCCATTGTTTGTATATTACCGCTCGTAGGTCTACGGAAAGACCAGGATCTTACTGCTCAGGTGCAGGTCCTAATCGCCAGCTAGTCCCGATACTTTTATGATAAGCTAGGTGCAAACTATTGCCATCTTAGCGAAAATGCAACCCCGCATAACATAGTGCAATTTACACAGCGCCTATACGTGGCTTACATGATATAAATCTATAAGCTATGAATACAGCTCATATTAGTTTCAACAAAGCGTATTTGAGAGGACTGAAGTGCTTATCTATATACATTAATATACCTATATAAGGTAGGTACTGCAGCGACCCTTTCAATAGATAAATATTTCAATTGTTTTGTTCCCACTCAGCACTAATCAATATGGACTCATTAATTCAAAATCATGATCGCAATCGTCGCTTACTTCGATACAACGTAATTATAATTATATAAACGTACTTCCTTGTTAACATAAACATATTATGCAAATAGATAGTTTCGTATTATTTAAGTATAAAATTCCCAACATGGGATCCCTCCCATGTTGGGTATTTTAGCGATGGTATGGGCAATTGATTACCATTTATTGCCAAATAAATACCAGGTGCCGAACTTGTCGATCCCAGATCGGCAATTATAAGGATGATTTTGTGAGTACCTATGTGTGAATTGCGAGATCAGTGCATGGTGTTGGTGCGTGTATTAGCACCAACATTACTGGCGCACTATGATGTTAAGTATCTCTCCCTGGGACTGTTTCAATCTACCCCTAGCCCTAACCTAACCGATCTTATCAATCTTAAGACGCAGCGTGGTATTCAGGATTCTTAATGACCATTTTATTTTAATTCTAGCATTTTTTTCGGTCTACTGCGACTGTTTGTCACGCGCGCATTAGCAAGCGGAAATGCGCAACTCATTTACGGAAAATTAGGTACCTTAATATTAGTAATAATGTGTACCTATGTTTTTAAATGTTTTATGTCCAATTAATATCGAGAATTAACATTAGACTAGTGGTGGCGTCGCAAATCGCAGTAGCAAACAAAGGGGATGCGCAAAATATTTTTATCGAAAAACCCAACGGGAAAAGCGAAGCAAAAATTGATTGAAGAAAAATAAAAAAACATGAGGATCTTAGTGTCATAATTATGTAAATAGAGGAACTACTAACAGGACAGAATCTAAAGGATTGTAACATAAACATATGCGACCAAGATACCTATAGATAGATAGAGGATAGATACGTACATACGTATACCTACAAATAAAAACATATAATATGTAGGTATGTTAGTTCTGCCGCGGCAATATAATGTAGGTGTCGCTAACAAATACGAGAATGACACAACAAATAATACAACCGTGTGTTCTGCTAAAAGATAAACTTTACGCGATAACAGTGTGGCCCAAATAGTCAGAAATTTACGAGAATATAGTTAAAGACCGCACATTTTATCAAGTGCAGCTGACCATACCTACAACACAATATAGGTAACTGATAAAATTATAAGTGGTTACGTGGATAGTAATTCTTACAAGTGGTTATGTAAGTAAAGCAGTAAATAGACACTAGTGGGTGGTACAAGGGGGTGTTTGATGAGATAAGGAAAGGTCAGCAGGTCTTCAGAACTATGATTCACAGCCATTCAAAGTACACAACTCAATCTGTCGTTTATTGTACTATCATATACACATCAATTAATATTTGTCAAAATATAAGCAACTAATACATGACAAGCAAAAGATTACAATTTGAAATGTATTCTTAGCTTATGAAATATCACACAACTATGAATTCAAATGAACACAATAAAAAACAAAGGAATATCAAAGACAACCTAAATACAGCAGTATACTTGTTGTTATTATAATGTGGACCCCATGTTCTAATGCCACTAGTTCAGTAAAAACATCATTTACATTGATGACACCGGACACAATGAGACTTCCAAAGATACCATGCGCAGACACCAATACCTGTCTTTAACCATAATTATTTGATTTCAAAGCCAGTCTCCATTAGTGAACACAAGGAAACATTAGTTACCACAATGTCATGCTGTGTAATTGGCAAACAGAAAAACAAGTTTCCTTATGCCATGTGGTAAGGTAAACAAATTGCTATGCTGTAGTAATGAAGTTGATAAATAAATATTATAACTTATTTCTTGTTGCTTTTGGAACCTTTGCTATACCTTAACCATATAGGGTGAATGAAGCACTGATATTGTAGTTATGAGAACAAAGGAATTACCTGACCTTAATAGCTCTTTAGTAATCTTTATTATTAATCAATTATTGATTAATGAAAAGTACACACACAGTGTTATGCATTTTTATAAATACAGTCTAGTTTATGTAAATTAAAACAAATAATCAAACCTCTGACTTTTGGGTGTTGTGTGAAATGGATCCGAAATATTGAAGGACATAATACTTTTATTATTATAAAATACAGAATGGTGTAGTTATTTTAAAGGTATATTAGGAGTAGGCAACAGAAAACTTGTTTATTTATCTATAGATGCTAAAATCAGCACAGGTCAATATATACTTAGGTGTTATGTATTTTGCTTCTTATTATGACTTGACGATTTACTGCTAAAGTAGCCAAACAATGTATGTTGGTATAGTCTAGTGATATGATATATTAATCTTACCTTTGATGGCCAAGTGCTCAAGAAGACCACTACATACAGGAATCCTTTCCATAACAAACACTATGGTGGAACCACTCCGCTTTGGCTTTACACACTACTTTGATGTCGGGGAGTGAATGCCTAGCTCTACTCACTCGAGTCCGATAGAGATGAGGTGTTGCCCGATGAGGCGCACGATCTCCTGGTCGGTCTGGGTCATGCGCAGGCCGGGCGGCTGCAGGTCGCCGTTGCGCGGCGCGGCGTCGCCGTTGACGTGGTGCGGCGGCGGCGCGCCGTTGGCGCAGGGCTGGTGCATGTCTGCGGGCCGGGCGGGCGGCGACAGCCTGCGGGTCCGCTTGCGCGGCGGCCGGTGCCCAGCGCCCTCGTCGCCCGAGTCAGTGGAGGCCAGGCTGGCCCGCTCCGCTGCGCCCGCTCGCCGCGCTCGTCGGAGCGCCGAGATCACGAGCGCGCCCGCCGCATCGGCCTCAACGCCGCGGCCGAGTGACGTCACGGCCGCCCGATACGCACCACCCGCGCTCAATAGACCATCTCCCTTTGTTCGTCGCTGTGAAACCGTCGCTCCTGGCCTGCTGCGTCGCAACACTCTATTGTCGTATATGCTTTCTACGCGACTACAACTGAGGAACTTGTACCGTTACGAAACGTCTCGTTCGCTGTTCGAAATTGCAGCGTCCGCGATGCGTACACAAAAATCAGCTGAAAATGATACGACAGCTGTCTTTCTTCGCTAGTGCAACATCGCCCTTCTTTCCGTTTCGGATGACGTTCGTGTCTTGTTCGGTCGCGCATCGGGCGAAATCGTGTTGTAATGTAATGACCTCAAAAATAAAATTATCCGTGCATCAAAACTGATGCAAGCATGAGAGTGCAATGTAAAATTATATTGACTTGTTAAGTTTATTATATTTTTGTTATAATATTACTGAATTAACTAGTTATAACATTTTTGCCTTAATGAGTTTCAACTAAAATACATAGGTAGACTAAATACCTTATAGATCCTAGACTGGTTTTTTGTACTACAAAATACCGTATAATATATTTATACATACTCATACTCAAATAATGCCTTTATTATTGCACGTAACTTCATATTTATTTTTTATAATTAATAAAAAACTGCTTACAAAGGAACGTCAGGGTATTGTATGTTTATAAAATTTGTTTGATATTTATTTACAAAAGGATTACTAGATCTGAAAATAGTCTTTATGTTATAATAATGATACATAACTTGGTATTTTAAAAATATAAACGGGTAATCTTTATTACTGTAATGTTATTAATTTACACCCAATTGTTTCTAGTTATTATTTATTATCAAGAGAAATTTAAACCTAAAGAGGTATTTATGAATGTTAATAGCCTTGTCAAACTAGACGAGGTGACACATGACAGACTACAAAGATTTTATGAGAGAAATGTGAAAGAAGAATGAAGTACTGTAATTTGGGAATTGAATACAAATCAAAATGGAACTAATAATTTTTAAAGTAATCTTCCTATATATATTAGTACGGCCAACAAATTTACAACTTCTTATAAATGTGAAAAATCAGGTAAGTCACTTTTATTGCAATGTTTACTTCTCATAACAACATTAAAATGTGAACGTTAAGGAAGTTACGAATAGTTTTTATATGAAGTATTAACTGGCACTGCCCTTATAGAATATAGATTAAAGGCATGCCGATCTCATCCTTAAGAGTGATACGCTTGTTTGTCATTGAAATATTGTAAACGATTCAAAGGCTATATCTGTGTTTGGCCAGGGTGGCGATGTTATGCAGGAGAACATAACAGCGAATGTGTCGGAGGACACTATCTCCCTGGAGTTCATGCGGCTCGACGGTGTGTTTGTGTCGCAGCTCGTCGACTTCACCAATGTGAGTACGGGTTCAGGCACTGCTATATTAGAAACGCAAAGATGTTGTGATTTTAATTTTAAATAGTATCTTAGCCTAGCAGTCTATTTAAGTAGGCCCAATAGGTTTACGACTGTGTCGTTGCTATGGAAGTTATAGCACATAATAATCCAGATTTATTTATAACACTACTTATAGGTTTGATTTCAATTTTATTAAACATGTCCATAAACTTAAGGGCAAATAAACAAGCAACAACATAATGTCAGTCATGGGTGTCATTGGGAACTGCATACAATGTAGGTGGAAAGATAGTGACTGCAAAATACTTGTTCCCTATAATATGAGACTGCTACAAAAGCAGTGGATATCCCAATATCTTATTATTATTTATTATATGCACTTGCAGGAGGTGGAAGCAATGAAGGTTATAATCCCGGGTGAGGAGGAGCTTGGTCAGACTGGACACCAGACTCTGTGCTTCCTCACACACGCTGCACAGGCTGACTTTATAGCGCCCGATGCTATGGCCAAGTTGAGACAGGTATGTATTCACGGTGAGTTACATGTTTTACATGTTATTAAATATGAAATTCTCATCACATCAAATTATTTATTGACATATTTTTATCTTTTTATCATCATCATCAGACAGAACACATCCACTGTTGAACAAAGGCCTCTCTCTCAAAACACCACAATGAATGTCATTTATCATAATATGTGAATTAAAAGATAATTATGAATTATGTAATTCTTTGAAATGGGAAAAGTGAAAGCAAACTTTGTCATGGTTACTATTATTATTTTAATAGTTATATTATAATCTTATAAATATAAGTATTATTTGAACACCTTCCTTTTACTTCTAGAAAAACCCGGGCACTATTCGTGTGGCAGAGGAGGACAAAGGCTGGCGTCAGACGACGGCCACAGCATGGGCGGGGCGCGCCGCTCGCCTGCTGTCGCCGCCCGCGGCCCGCCACTGTGCCGCCGCCAAGGAGCGCGTGTACCTGCGGGCGGCCGACCTCACGCGCTGGGCTCCTAGACCTGGTGAGTATAAGCACTGCATACTCACCACCAATAGCTTTATTCTACCACTACTATTATTACTTAAGTAATTTTCTTAACATTGAAATACGATTAACATCAACATACTAGACAATGAATATGGATGATGGTTGTTATAGGCATGGAACAGTCAACATACACTACAGCCGTGACACCATTCCCTGCACACGCACTGTCTTCCGAAGCCGCTGACGGCAAGCCGCCGGTCGCCGCGTGCCTCTCTGAGACGGACAGTGCTAAAGAGTGTATTTGTCACATGGAGGTAAGCTTTTATGCTCATAAAATATGAGATGTATTTAGATTATGTATTGTGGTGGCACATGCAACTGCAGGGTGCCATGTCTTGTTCTGGTTTGAACCTTGGTTGGATCATTTGTAGGTATGTGTCAACTGGTATCCTTGTGGCCTCAAGTACTGCAAAGGCAAGCCCCAAGGTGGGCTGAGCTACAGGTGCGGCATCAAGACGTGCCACCGCTGCTACCGCTACCACTTCTTCGTGCGGCGACGCGACGCGTGCCTCAGCTACACGTGACGGCGCGACCGCCGCCGGCCGCAGCGCCGCCGCGCACACTGCCAAACTCACCATCTAGTCCTCCTACTTATAGCTTATGTATATTTTTATAAAGACTCTTGTTCTGTGACCAACGACAATATTGTGCATCTGCTATTGTAAATATTTTGTTACAAAGGTAAAACTATGTTGTAAGAAATAAACTTTTGAATACTATTTATTTACATGTTTTATTGCTAAATAACTATACTATAGGTAGCATTTGATTCACAGGTTGTTTTGACAGAGCACTGAATATTATCATCCTGTGGTGCCTTATAAATTACTTTAACCCACACACTAATGTAAGACAGTTAACATTTATTGATAAGTTCAACACAAATGTGTTAATTAAGAGCACCCAGGAAATGGTTCATGTCTATTTTTTCTAAGGACAAACTGTATTTTTCTTTCCATGTCTTCATTGTAGATTGCTTTACATCGCTCATGGTTTACACGCCGCCTCGTCTGCAAACAAGATTATTTTAAATAATTTCATTACACTTGGAGAACAGTCTAAGTTGTGTTTTAAGTGTTAGGGCATGTAGGACCAGGAATATACAGTTATTTACAGTCTATTGTTTGTGGACATTGACATTCTGGGACAACTTATCTCCTACACAGAATCTTCATGGAATTAAAGGTTATAGTTATCATGTATCTTTGAAATCGTTTTACGTTATCAAATCATTATTTAAGCGAGATCTATAATTATGTAATCTATTAAGATTACATTATAATGCGTACCACTTGATAATTACCTGGAAAGGTTTCTCATAGTATCTGGAAAGCCTGTACTGTTCCAGAATGCCTTCCTTGCCGAGGATTCTGTTGATCAACCGGCACGCATCATCTACGTTGTTATTCTTCACAAATACTGTGCGCGCGATGAAGGATGGGTGTCGATTCGAGAGCAGCCTTAATGTTAAAAACATTTTAGCAAGTTAATTTTTGTAACTATAGGTGAGGTTATGTTATTTACAGATGTCAGTTTGACAATTGACAACTGACATTTGTGCGTTCGTGATTTGCTCTGTTCTCCTCATTCTCCTCCTTTGTTTGTTCTATATTCTGAGGTTCTTCTTTTGACAATGCTTAATGCCATTGTAATAAATATATACACTCGGAGTATATACATTACATACCTATATATAAGTTTATAATAATGTAAATAATTAGGTTAACTGTCTTCGTCTCTCCGCTTTTTGTTGTGCCCGACAGGGTCTATAAAGATCTGTACTATTATAAGTCCATCTATTTACTATTATGGAATGCAATAAAGTATTGAGTAAATAAATTCTAATTATAGATCGGTAAATATATTGAACAAAAAAATGGAAAATTAAAAAGTAGTACGAACTTTTTAAATTATCATATGGTTTGTCAGAATTTGACACTACAGTCGTACTATTATTACCAGATTGTAATCATAATTTTATTGTTGTTTTAGGGTTTTAATTTATTTATATTATATTAGCAAAAATGGCGAACGACAGCGATATAAGGTCAATTATGTCCCTGTCTTCCAAGTCGGAAGCTAGCACAACTGCAATGGCGCGAACCTATTGGCACAATGCACCTTTGCATGATCGATGCTCCATGAATGATATGGTCAAGATAAAGGAAGCATTTCAGGCAGCATATAAAAACAAAATGTTGGCGACTGAGTTCAGAAACCTATGTAAGACTATGTTGAATGTGGAGTATGATGACGATGAATTTAAGATACTCTTTTTAAAGGTATAACCTTCAATAACAGAATTAGTAGGTATTCTAAACACATTTAGTTGAACCTCACGCTTCTTGGGGTGGGGATATTCGTTAAATTTGCGTCATGAGAAAGAAGTCAACTAATCAATACATACAACCTATAAGATTCGACAACATATTATAACATCAAGCATCACGGGTACGCAGAGATGCACATGAGTATTACTACATACACACTTCGATAGTTATGTTATATTATTATTCCCGATGTATTAGGGGGTAAACCTAGTACCATCAAACGGGCACAAGTCCAGACTCCGTTCTGCTATTGAGAATATTTTGATAAAATACCAGTAATACCTAACCTAATGGAAAACCCAGCAACACTAACCTACTAGGATTCGAACGATTCACGAATCACGCTTAGCGACCACTTGTCCGACGTGTTAGTGTAGTGACTAGCGGTCGGCCGATGCGGAAGCGAGACGCCACTATGTGCAGTGTACTGCGACGTCTCCTTTTCACATCAGAAAATGTCTTGCTTAAATAGATCAAGGAAGAGGGCTGATCATCAATGTTACAAAAAAACTCAATTCGAGCCTAAACAGATAAACTGAATAAATTACACACTTATTTGGAGTATCGGATTTAATTCAAATTGGGGTAACATTTATTTCATTCGGCTTCCTGGCTGAATATCGTGTTGCTAATCTCTCAAGGATAAGTTATATAATTTTGACATTTAAACCTCAAGCTAGCTTATTATTTTATCAGTTTTCTGTGGTGGGACGAGTAACTATTACGAAGAATTAAGTCTTCATTAGGTACCCTAAGTGATCACAATGGTTCGGTTAGATAAATACAAGCCGTACGGGAGAGATCGACTGGGACGAGCTGGTGTCGCATCTCATCCTGGGCTACTTCGGCAATGACGCGGAGAACCAGCGCGAGTCACTGCAGCTTCCTATTATGGGCCTGCCGGTCATCATGCGCTCACAGCACCGACACCCTGTGTCGAGGATCTGCTTCTGTCCTGATGTAGCCAAGGTTATTTAAATTCTTCAAATGCAATACATAACATCACACCTGTATTCCCCGAAAGGGTAGGCAGAGGTGCACATATACTACACCCACATTTCGCCAGTTAAGTTTTAGATCCCAATGTAATAGGGGGCTACCCTATTGTCACCAACCAGGTATAAATCTAGACTCCGTGCTGCTACTGAGAATTACCAAATGGAAAAACCCTGTAACACTTTGCCCCACCCGAGATTCGAACCCAGGACCTGGTGCTCAGCAGTCGCGCTTAGCAACCACTAGCCTAACGGGGCAGTCATTCATATTAGCGTGTACATTCTACAAATACACACGCTGAAATACTAAATAGTTCTCATACTAAGGAGTTTTCGATAAAAAGGCTACTAACTAGCTAATTAAAGTCAATAATAAACTTTAATGCGTTTACCTGTTCTCAATAATTTTATCATATCAAAATAAAATGTTGAACAACTTTTGTTACTGACGGTACCTAAATATAAGTAAATTACCTACCTACCTCACTGCAACTTTAGTTTACGGCTTGACGCACAGGATCGCACCACGGACCCCATGCAGGGGACGTACATAACGGCGAGCCGCGACGGTATGATCAACTGGTGGTCGCTGGACATGGCGTTGCTGAGAACCGCGTACTCTTCCAGTCGTAAGTAGCTTAGTTTAAACGAAAACAGAAAATTCCCAAGATTCTCTGTTACTTTAATTAACGTAGTTTAGGTAGACTGGGGCTTTATACTACGATATTTACAGTACCTATAGGATGTTTTTTTAAACTTTGATCAATCCTACCCTATTGCAACAAACCTCCTTCCTCCAGCCACCCTGAAAGTTCGCGCCACGTGGGTGACGGACATGGTGTGCATGCCGGACGTGAACATCATTGTCACCAGCTCCACGGAGCGGGACCTTCGCTTCTACGACTGCACTGCAAAGACCTTCACTTTGAAGATCGTAATCACCAGCTGGGAGTATATGGTGAGTTTCACGGGTCCTTTGAGCATTATTAGTTAATGATTGTTAAAAGACGTCATAATACTATATAAATAATGCTGAAGTAAAACTTACGTCATGATAGGTCTAGGTAGTACTTAATCACTTTCACCCTGGCGAATCAAAGCACTTTTTACGTGGCCAAAGCTGTTTTTCTATTGATCAATATTTACAGCATAGTTATTTACTGTACAGATTTGCACAATGTACTATCACTTCGACAAGGATGAGAACGAAAAGTGCCTTTTGATATGCGGCGACGTCGGCGGTAATATCAGAGTCTTGCTGTTCTCTCCAGTCAAACGCGGACCCTTTAAGAACGAGGCAGGTCGGGCGCTCATCACGCTGCGACATGTAGACTTGCAGAGAAAGGTACATTTTTTACAAGCTTTTGGTGACGCAAGGAATTGGGTAAAGTAATACGTGCGTTTCCTATGCAACATATCTCTTTGCAGCCTCAGCTTCTGCCAGAGCTTCGTCTGGTGGAGCTGAATCGCATGCACGCAGAATGGGTCCGACAAGTGTCGTACTACGCGTCCCTGCATTGCGTAGTGTCGTGCGCGACCTGCCCCGACTCGCTGCTCATGTGTGACATGCACGGCTCTAAGACGCATAATATGTTTAGAGTTGAAAAGGTGAGTGTGGTATAACAAGAAGAGTGACATACAGGTCTAACGAAATGAGCACAAACAGATCATTATCGACTGAAATTATAGTGCCGCGGCTTGATCGCCGCGGCACTATATTTCTCGGCTCTATATTTTCAGTCGATAAGGCGGATAAAGACTATAATCCGAATTATTCAGGGTATACAATGCTTCACTTTCGATGAGGAGGCTCACGTGTTAGTGACTGGTGGTCCCGACTGCGTGGTCCGGGTGTGGAATCCGTTCGTGCCGGCCAAAGCGAACGTGACTTTCTATGGCCACCATGCCGGCATCACCTGCGTCGTGTTACAGAACAAGGGGCAGACCATCTACTCCTTGTCCAGAGACAGAATCGTCAAGGTGTGGGATGTACAAGGACAAGCTTGCGTTCAGGTAACACTTATATCCCTATTCCGGGGAGTGAAAAAAAAAAAAGGTTAGCATAGATTTATTGGTAGGTAGGTTACTATGTCGTACATTTTGTAGCTTAAAATCTTTAATTATAATTTAATTTTAATAGTATTAACGTGCCTCTACTGCCTATCCTAAACGACCCCTTTAACCTTGCGTCAGACCTACATCGACATCCCGCCAGTGGTGGGCGAGCGCACTCCGATCTCCGCGGTGTACAACTCAGCCACTCGAGAGTTGATCCTGGCAGCTATCAAGATAGCTGTCATAGTGCTTGATGAGCAGCTGAACCCGTTACACACGGACGGCTTCACGCACTCCCGAGCGGTCGCCAAGGTCCTCTACAACCCACTGTTTAAAGTCATTATCACATGCGGCATGGATAGCATTATTATCAACTGGAATCCGGTTACGGGTAAAACTTTTTCTCTCTTTAAGTATAATTATCAAAAGCCATTTAAATAGGTAGTACTAATTGTTATCAAAACATGACTTAGCTATTATCTAAAGTCTCAATAACGAGAACCGGTACAGGTAAACGCAACGTGATGGTCCGCGACGCGCACGTGCGCCTGCTGCACGGGGAACTGATCCCGGTGGAGATCACCGCCTCGTGCTTCGACCCCGGCTACCAGCTGCTGCTCACCGGCGCCAGAAATGGAGAGCTCAAGGTTTAGATCACTTCACTTTTACTTTGCGGATCCGTCATATTGGCGACCGTAATCGGTAATAACAGGAGGTAGAAGCGAGTTGGAAAGATGTTTAAAATAAATACCTACATAGAAGTAAACGTATCTCATATCTACATTTTGAAGGTTTTCAATTTCGTCTGGTGATGTCTTTTATTTATAAATGTTCTAGGTGTGGAATTTTAACACTGGTTTGTGCCTGAGAGTGATGACTATTGAACACATGTGCGAAGTCACCAACTGTTTCTGGGTAGAAGGCAGGTAAGATTTGGTAACAAATAGTCTTTTTTACAATTAGTTGAATGTCATTTAGGCTCTTTCTTTATCCTCTTTCTTTATCCTCACACGAGTACGCTGATACAGGATTTTAGCGGTAGGCTGGAACCGTCACGTCACCGAGTTCGAGGACACCGGCATGGCAATGACTGGCAAGAGCTGGGAGACGCGCCACACTGACGACGTGCTGGCCGCGGCGGTGCGCCCGCCGCTCACGCTGGCGACCGCCAGCTACAACTCCGAGTTGATCATGTGGAAGCTGGAGACAGGCCAGCCTTACAGGTAGGGACTGCTGCCTGCAGCATCGGTAAGGTATCACAGTTCACAAGATGCCACGTCGCTAATAATGCATTTATCAGAACGATTCGGTTAATTTATCAAATGATATTATTCTTAGTTGTTCAAATACTGTCACTGTACTAAACCAAACGGCACATTGTCCACAGACGGTTCTCTTGCACGGAGCCGATGCTGCGCATTAAGATGCACTACAGCAAGCGTGACTCAGTCAAACCACCGTCCCCCGGCACCTCGGACAAGGCAGCCATGCTTAGAAGACCTTCCACCTTCCGAAAACCCAAGTGAGTGCATTCTAACACCATCAGCAAACTTAACGTGTAAACTCTATATTCCACTGTAACCATCATTCAGCTTTTAATTCACCCAACTGTGTTTAAGCCTTCTTCCTTATACACTACTCTTTCTTAACCTGGGCCTCCTACGTCTAGGTCTTACACTGTACAGCAACAATGTCATCAGTCTATATGACTTAGGGCCATTATAAGTCAAACATAATAGGTATATGATGGTTAGTTAGTGTTCCAGTAGTAAGGAGTATGTGACTGTTTGCGCAGCATGGGCGGCGCGCGCGACAACATCAACCCGTCAGCGGCCATCCAGAAGGCGACGGCGCGGCGCGTGTCGTGCGTGTCCATGCCCATCCGCGCGCAGAATATGCGCCACCTCGCCGTGCACGCCATGATCTTCCTGCACACGCGGCCCAATCACATGCACGTCGGTCTGTCCTTCGCTCTCTTTTCTTACATTTTCTGATCTCGCATTAGTTGCGGTCATTTCAATATGTCTCCGAAGGTTCTGAGTAGATAGAGATTCAAATTATGTTTTATGTTCCAGTTGCACGTACGAGTGCACTTGTATATATACCACCTCAATCTAACTTTTTGTAAAGTCTAATGATTTTAGTAGTTAAATACCTTATTGGTTGCACCTGCTGAAGTCATCGCCAACAGTTCAACAGGATAGCATAGTTCCGAGGGTAGTCCGTAACGTATATATATAATTTATTTTGCAGCCAGTCTCTTGTTGGCACTGGAGAACGGGCAGGTGCAGTGCTGGTCGGACCACCCGGCTGGGGGCTACCAGGGCTCGTTCCAAGCGCACCACACAGCGGGAGACTACGTTTCTTGTTTCGCCACCGATGTTAACAATGAGTTCCTCTTCACCGGCACCACGGTCGGATACGTGAAAGTATGGCTTCTGAGCAACTACCTCAGAAACGAAGAGGTAAGTGTTTGTGGCCATAACAGGAATGATGACTATTTTTTTATACATTCTGAAAAATGGCGAAGAGTTAATATGAAGACTGAAAAAACAAATTAAATAGGTACGACAAAAAACAAAGTTATAAGCATTTTAAATTTATCGTCAGAGAGAGATAGCATCTGCTTAGGAATTACGTCATGCCTAATTGTAAGTAATGGCATCGTAAATTTAACATTGCCCGTACATTTAGCGTTTTGCGGGGGGTGGAAAGAGAATGCTTCCTCAACAAACTTCAAAACGCAGTATTTCCTTTATATATTTATGGATTTTATTTACTTTTTCAATTTTACCATCCATTTGGAATACTTAGATTTTTGTAATGTAATCATCATCCCTATTAATACGTATGCCGTCGACAATGAGGTTTAGTTGTCGCCGTGACGGGACAGTGTGACCATGTGGTTGAAGGTGCACGTGAACATGGCGCGGCTGCGGCTGCTGTTCCCGTTCCTGTGGCGGGACCGCATCGAGGGCCGCGCCAAGCGCAGCGCCCGCGACCAGCCCAAGCCGCTGCTCCTCAACAGCTACCGAGCTCACCTGCGCTGCGTCACCACCATGGCCTACATCGATGAACTCAAGCTCGTCTTCACGTAAACACGATCTTTGCATCGAACTTTTACATTAAAACTTAACAGAACAATAATGCATTCGCTGTCAGGAAATACAGAAATAAAATCTTAATCAAATCTGTTGACGAAGGAAGGCATGTGATGTTTGTTTAAGTCAAGTGTATCTAATATAATTTATATAATATGAACAGCGGCAGTTCGGACTACAGCGTGCGCGTGTGGCGGCTGTCGGGCGAGTACTTGCAGACGCTGGGCAGCTTCCAGCCGTGGACGCTGGAGGTCACCCGCTTCCCGCCCGACGTCATGAAAGTCGCCAGCTTCACCACCTTCAAGGTCGACTTGTTGTCTCTAGTTAACATTCAGTTCATGTCAAAATAGTCCTGACAAAAGTCAAAAGTGCAAGTATCTAAACATTGATTCATTGTGGTAATATTTTCTTTGTGACTAAGTATAGTAGTTCCTAGTTATTATAAGGTAAACGCAGGTATTAACGACCCTCTTAAGGCCATTTAAAAACATTGACCAGGTTTTTTAAGTATACTTATATGCTAGTGTTATGTCATAAACTATGCATTTCCAAAATCATTTTTCTTATATTATAGGATTATCTTGTAAAAAAATATTTATAAAGTGAATAAGTCGATTATTGCTATCACCGACCCATATAAACGGCGGTGAAGCTATTACTTAACGATTATTATGAAGCTTCATTACCGATCATGTATCACAGGAGGCCTGTTGCCAGCAGTGGGACTGTGGAACGTAGTATAGGCTAGTAAACATGATGATTACCGATCTTAATAAAATGAAACCAAATGAAAATGCAAATTCTTACTCTTTTTCTAAATTTTTGTTGTAGTTAAAAATAGCTAAATGGTACTTCTTAATAATTGAAATGAATTAAACAATATCATCATCATCTATCATCGGCCGGTAATACTATACCTATGTGAGTGTAAACATTAAATCGGTAATACCTGCATTTTCGATTGGTCATTGATAGCAGCGTTTACCTTATCTGGAGCCAGCATCAGTTAATGCGGCTGTCTTTTGGTAAGCCAACAAAGCACCTAGTCTAGTGAGCGTCAGCGTGTGCAGTGTGTGCGGTGTGTGCAGGTGTGGCGCGGCGGGTACGTGTCGCGCTACGTGCCGGGCCAGCAGGAGGTGGACAAGCTGCGCGACATCACCGAGCACGAGCTGAAGCATAAGACGTTCGGCGAGCCGCCGGAGGAGCCGCTGCTGGGCCAGTACTTCTCGCTGCCGCACCGCCCCGACCGGCAGGACAAGATAGTGCTCGACGACTCACTGCCCACGGTCACCGCTTACTTTCTACATTTATATTACATAACATCAGGTTGTATTCCCCGAAGGGGTAGGCAGAGGTGACTGAATAATACACCCAAATTTCGCCAGTTATGTTATAGGCTTAATTCCATCCGAACAATTTGCCAAAAACAGACAACTTTAGGAGGCACTTATGATTATGTTAAACTAGCCAATATGCCAATAGTTAAGCTGGAAAAATATAGTACTTAGTTAAAAACATTATTAAACCTCGTAAGACCTTACCGTGACCGGCACTACTTATATAAAAAAAATCCGTCTTACCTACTGTTAAACGGGAAAGCTATCTTCCTGTCAGTTGACGTCATAGCATGTATTGTACATGCTTCTGATATATACATATCGCTCGCGGCACAGATCCCGCTGTACACGCACCTGCGCATGGCGTCGACGCAGCCGGTGCGGCGGCCGGCCACGCCCGAGCTGGTCCGCGAGACGCGGCTGCGGCGCGCCAAGACTAAGAAGACGCACTTCGAGGGCAATGCGCCGGCCGCGCAGGCGCAGCTCCAGCTGCAGCTGCCGGCCTCCGCCTCCCTCACGCAGCAGCCCACGCTGTCGCAGGCCTCGCCCGCCCCGCCCGCACAGCCGGCACCACCGCCCCCGCCCAATACCTAGATCCTCAATGTTTCGCCAATTTCTGTTAACGTGGTAACATGGTAGTGCGGCATATTATATTTTGATACAGTTCCCTCTATTTAAACATTAGCTGTAAACAGCATGGCTGGAGCACAATACTATTGTAATTAAAATATAATTCGCGAACATAGGTCCGATGTACCGTTTGGGTACTTTGAATCATAGACGAATGAATAAACGGTTTGACATTATTTATGAATGGGTTTTATTGATAATTATAAATAACATATCTCTAAAGTATATTTTGCCTTTGTATCTCTAATCTAAAAATAAAATAAGTTTAGATCTTTTTATAATACATACTAGTCAAAATAGCACCTTAACCGGAGCTCGTGTAAACACAAAGTTAGAACATCTTACTAGCCCGGCTCTTGGCCCTCTCGCTGGGCCGCCGCACGTGCTTGGCCTTGGCCACCAGCGCCCTCTCCAGCAGCTCGTCGATGAGCATCCACTCTTCGCACTCCACCGGCAGGTTGTTGCCCTCGATGTTAATGCGCAGCAGTCCCGTAGTTGCCTTTGGCGCCATCCAGCTTTGGTGCACCAGCACATCGTACAGCGTCGGGATAATCGCATACTCCAAGTTGTTGAAGGCCAGGTTGAGGCAGCTGAGAACTAGGTTCCCGCAGCAGTACACGAGTCCCTGGCGCTTCATGATCTGGTCGTTGCTGAAGGGGTCGTTGAAGGAGCCGATGAGCTCGTTAGTCATAATGTCTGCTTTCTGCTTCACCGCGTCGGCGGTGCTAAGGGCTGTAGAAATACTGATCTTGCGCTGCTGGCGCATGATCGTCCTGCGCCTGGAGAGGCGGGCTTCGTCTTGAAATTTATCATCATGTAATTCCTTAAGATACCTAGCGAATACTTCGTTCCTCCGTTTCAAGTACTCCAAGCACCGATACCTTTTATCTACAATTTCTACGAAGGAAATTTGAAACTCCATTAGGCTTTTTAAAATACAAATTGCACCGACATCCGTTATGCAGTTCCCTGCTAGATTAAGATATTTGAGGACCCGGTTAGTTCGGAGCGCGTTGCCCAGGCCGCACGCGCCGCGGTCCCCGATCCTGTTGGACACGAGGCTGAGCACGGCGAGCGTGCGCGAGGCCGCGCGCGGGTACACCAGCAGCGCCGCTAGCTTCACGCAGTCGTCGTCGTCCAGCTTGCAGCGCGCCAGCGACAGGCAGCGCAGCTGCGAGGGCTGGTCCAGCAGCACCTCGTAGTTGCGGCCTGCGACGGGCGAGTCGTCCAGGATGATCTCGCTGAGCTGCGAGACGGCCAGGAACTTGGAGAACTCGTACAGCCCTGCCGTGGTGAGCGGCCCCCAGCGCACCGTGATGCGGTACAGGTGCTGGTGGAAGGGCACGCAGAACCCGATCACCTTGATCAAGAGGCGCGGGATCTCGGCGCAGCGGTAGAACATCAGCTCCACCAACCGCCCCTGTGTGTCCGTAACGGCGGTGATGGTAACCTGCGTGTCGTCGAAGTACTGTACAGAGGCGATGTCCGACTCCGGCTGGAAATCATCTGAGACCGGAGAGGGCGCGGGCTGCGGCGCTCCTACCGAGCGGCGCGACTTAGATTTTCTTTTATCCAAATTGTGATATTCACCTGTAACAACGAACTTTTTGATTAGATGAAAACCAAAAATGATTGTTTTTAAACAAAGCCAATTATAAAAATAAACAAAGGAAATGTTAATACTAGGTCAGTATCTACATAATAACCATTTGCGACGGGACAATATAATATGCAAGCTTACCTTGTGTCTGGACGTTGATCTTGAGTTTGAAGGGAGCCTCGAGCTGGAAGCAGGCGTGCGGCAGGAACGTGACGAAGTCCTGCGGCGACGGGTGCGACGAGACTGAATGGAAATCCTCTGGGTCAGACGTCAAGTCCATGCTAGGCACACCGCACTATATTACAAAGGTATATAATTATGATTTATTGAAATAAGTATAAAGAATTATATTTAGATACTGCTAAGTATATATTATATTGTTCACGATTTAATATATTGATCTTGTAGAAAAGCGATTGATAAGAGAAGTTTACGAAGTTTGGGTTTTATATTTTTATGCCAGTCCATTATGCCAGTCACTCTGTTTATCAACTAAAAAGTTTTTAAAGTAGCAAGTTTAATATTGTTGAATCATAATACATAATGCACTCACGAGGTATTTTTTATTATAAGACAAAATAAAAACTCAAACCTGTAACTGTCCCACTGCAAGTGTGAAGGTATCTAATACTCAATACTTTATTGCACAATATAACAAGAGATCAATATGGACGAAATAAAAACGGATAAAATCCTCGACGACGACGAACCGTAAGTGTTCATTTCGCGGTTGCGTTCATACGTGCTAGCCCACAGATGATGGTGAATATGTTAGCACAAGCTCTCACACACTTACACATTTCATGTGGTATGTTGCCTTTATGTACGTAGTACGTACGTCCTCCTTCATGAACCCTTTAACTATACTAACACAAAATATTCGCTGAATTATTAAAAACTGACAATTTTAACACTCTTCACCAACTTAATATCAATTGGGACATAATTGTCTTAACCGAATGCTGGCTTGCTAAGAATTATGGTAATATACTAATGCCGGGGTACAATATGCACAAAACTAATATAAATAACAGCCAAAACGAGGGAGTGATAGTCTATACATCGAGGATCCTAATAAAATAAAATTGGAACTAATTTTACAATATTATTAGCATTATATCGACCACCTTCCTCTAGAATTATAAACATTTGAATCTTTAAATACCACTTTGCAAAACATACCATTCTTCAAAAATGTTTTTATTAAAATTTATACAACGATTTATACGAATATATGAAAGCTTTTATTTATAAAATTAAGACTGTGATAAAAACGGGAAGATTTGATAATTAAGGTGTAAATGTAAAGTTTTAGTGTTAAAATATATAATTATGTATGATATGGAATTATTTTGTCGTTGACGAAGAAGCTTAATTATCGTTAAAGGTTACAATGAACTTATAAGGTTTATATTTCTTATTAATTAATTAATTATTAACTTTTAGTTAATTTTATTAACAAATTATAAAAGCTTGTTTTTAAAAAAGGTTTTCTTCTTTAATTTTTTTTCCTTTCCGTCCGCTGTGTCCATCCCCGTTTTGTTTGTAAGGGGGGCGCCGTCTGATTTTTGCACCCTGGCGCCCAATACGGTTAAGACGACCCTGGTATTTACTAAGCTGCATAAAGCTACACTAGCGCTCAAGGCTGTGACGGCCCTGAGTTGGAACTACCCAACGGCGGGCAGATCCATGTATATCTCAATTGGCAGATCAGATAAACACTATTGACAGTTTACTTTGTTCCTTAAAATACCTAAAGGTAGACCTTTATTTTAAATTATAAACCCATAAAACTGTCAGTCGAGATTGATTGATAATGATTAAAATATATTTTTTCGCGTCCTTATCTTGTCTACAAATCAGCGGCGAGAGGCTACAGCTTCGTTCGTCGACGACCACAGCAGCGCTAGTGAATACCGTTTGAATCAGCGCTACACGCTTGATCGATCTCAAGGTTGTCTCGTCGACGAGCTCGTCGCCACTTACAGCAACTCGTCCTCGACCTCCCAAAAGCCTTTGACACAGTCTCAATTGCTATCTTGTTGGGCAAACTTGAAGCTATAGGCATGAGAGGTGCTCAGCTAAAACTCTTTAAACGCTATTTTGAAGACCGTTTGCAATATGTAAAGATTGGTGAGTTTCTCAGCTATGCTGAAAATATCACTTCTTTCGGCGTTCCTCAAGGAAGCATTTCAGCTTCTACGCTGTTCCCAATTTACACTAATGATCTTTGTCATCAAGAGATAGAACATGCCATCATAATTTTTCCCCCTTTCCTTTAGCGCTCCTGCACACGATGCCGCCACCGCGCCGTCGCCGCACAACTACACTGTACATACGAGTCGCGCGAAGACCGCCACCGCGCCGCCGCCGCGCCGCCACCGCGCGCGGTCCTCGTCTCGCCACCGCGCATCTATTTGATGCATGTGCATGTTCATACGCGGCCGGCAATGGAATGAATCAGCGCTCCTGTAGCGCTCCTGTACACGATGCCGCCGCCGCGCCGACACCGCGCCGCCACCGCGCCTCTATGCTGTGTATACGCTCGCGACCGCACCGCCCCCGCGCCGCCGCCGCCGCACCGCCACCGCGCCGCCATTCGCCACTGTTTGACTTTGCTTATTCCATTACCGGCCGCCAACGTATGCGCAAATTCAATCCTAAATGATTTTGATTTTTCTTCATTGAATCAAACAAATTAAAAAATGATTTCATGATAACTTACCTCAATGTGACAACCAATCTTTCCGTTGGAGATATACTTGCTCGCATATTTGTATTTTTGTGTTGCAGTTTATTTTTTAATAAATCTAATAATTTGTCGAATGTCTTGTAATTCATCCTCAGATAATCACAAAACTTGCCCTCATCTTTTCGTAGAACTTCGTAAAGTGTGTGAAATTCACCATATTGCTCCCGTTGCATTAGAATAGGATGTACCCACAACTTTCTAATGGACTTACGACGTTCATTTTGCCATTTTCTGTACATGTAGTAAGCCAACACTAACTTCTTTTTATTCGTTAAGTTGGACATATCCGTGCGAGTACTACGCGTATGCTCTTCGCAGCTAGCAATGTATTACTAACAACTGTATAGTGGTATGGTAAAATCAAGCGGCGCGGACGCGGCGGCGGTGTGGCGGCGGCGCGGGGGCGGTGCGGTCGCGAGCGTATACACAGCATAGAGGCGCGGTGGCGGCGCGGTGTCGGCGCGGCGGCGGCATCGTGTACAGGAGCGCTAACTTACTTTATTAACATTTTTTTTTGTTAACAGCCTGTGTTGTCCCACTGCAGGGCAAAGGCCTCCCTTTCCTTCTTCCACCTTATTCGGTCATGTGCTAAGGTAGACCAGTCTCTCCTGAACGTAAGCAGCTTGTCATGCCATCGTCGTCTGGGTCTGCCGTGATGACGCCGTATATTTTGTGGGCAACACACAGGCCTCCCGTGCAAGACTGAATACTTGTTTAAAAGACGGAAAGACAGAGTTTTCTCACAAAATATAGTGTTTTTGTATCTTAATTGTATGTTTCTTGGGCCGCTGCTACATAACAGACTTAATGATTTGGCAAACATATTGTTAGGTATGTTCAACATACAGCCTAATGCCCACTATATATTTTATCTGTATATTTATGTCCTATGTGTCATTAGAATAAATGCACGTTAATGCGCCAATAGCTACGAGTGGTTTCAGTTGTGTTCCCAATATTTAACAGTGGCGACGAGTTTTCCCCCCATTTTGTGCAAATACCTATGTCTGGTTCATTATTTGGATTATTATCAGCTTTCGACCATAACGTTCAGACTTGGGACTCGTATAAAAGTCGGATCTCGCAGTGGTTTATCGCGAACGATATCGACCATAAAAGTGATTCCATTGGAATTAAAAGGCGAGCTATCCTGTTGAGCGCACTCAGCGACGGAACATACAAACTAGCGGCTGACCTCGCGTTACCCAAACCGTTGCAAGAAGTCCCCTATGAAGATATTTTGACGCTGCTAGACAAACATTTCACTCCGAAGCGCTGTGGGTTCTCCGAGCGTTACAACTTTTACTCGGCTATACAGCAGCCGACAGAAACGAGCGGGGAATGGGCGGCAAGATTACGCGGGTTAACGGCACATTGTCATTTCAGTAACATTGAAGAGGCTCTACGAGATCGTTTCGTCATGGGTATGGTGTCTGGCCCAGAAAAAGATAAACTTTTCGCTCAAGACATCAAAAATCTCACACTAGTTATGGCGGTAAAATTAGCCGAGAGCGTCAAAAGCGCGCGAATTGGCGCGGCAGCCGCGCATTCCGCGACTGCGCAGTTGATGCCGACGCCGACGGTGACGCCGCGGGAGCGGGAAATATTCAAAATTCGAGCGGACGCCGCGAGTACAGGTGCAATAAGTGCTAACGAAAAAGTGCAGTGTCAAGTGTGTGGTTATCGTAACCATAATTCCTCACAATGTCGGTTTAAGAAATATAAATGTAAAAAGTGTAAAGTTACCGGTCATTTGAGTAAAATGTGTAAAAAAATAAATTTCATAGAGTCGAGTGTTGTGGACGAAGGCGATGACGATGGTAAGTGTTTTAATATCCGTTCTAAGTGTGGTGAGCCAATGACGGAAATTGTAACGTTAGCGGGGATTAAACTAAAATTTGAAATTGATAGTCATGGTTCGGCCGTTACTGCTATTTCAGAATTGACTTATAAAAAACACTTTAGCGATGTACCATTGTCATTAACCAAAAAACGTTTAATGTCGTATAATGGCGATAATATCATATGTCTTGGAGTAGCTGAATTACCTGTTAATTATGCAGGAACAACACACTCACTCTGTGTTTACATTGTGCGAGACGGCGGTCCGCCGATCTTAGGCCGTGACTTTATATCACGTTTTAGGTTAGAATTGTTACCTGTTCGTTATTGTAAACAAATAGATAACAACAACATAATTAAACAATTACAGTCTCGATACCCAGCAGTGTTTTCGGGTAAATTAGGATTGTTTAATAAGTACAAAGTTTGTTTACGATTAAAAGATAACCCTGTTTTTATTAGAGCTCGCCCTATTGCTTTTGCTCTACGTCACGTTGACGCTGAGATAGATAGATTAATATCATTAGGTGTTTTAAAACCTATTGAGCACTCGCTGTACGCGTCCCCGATCGTGCCGGTCTTAGCGCTCCTGTACACGATGCCGCCGCCGCGCCGACACCGCGCCGCCACCGCGCCTCTATGCTGTGTATACGCTCGCGACCGCACCGCCCCCGCGCCGCCGCCGCCGCACCGCCACCGCGCCGCCATTCGCCACTGTTTGACTTTGCTTATTCCATTACCGGCCGCCAACGTATGCGCAAATTCAATCCTAAATGATTTTGATTTTTCTTCATGGAATCAAACAAATTAAAAAATGATTTCATGATAACTTACCTCAATGTGACAACCAATCTTTCCGTTGGAGATATACTTGCTCGCATATTTGTATTTTTGTGTTGCAGTTTATTTTTTAATAAATCTAATAATTTGTCGAATGTCTTGTAATTCATCCTCAGATAATCACAAAACTTGCCCTCATCTTTTCGTAGATCTTCGTAAAGTGTGTGAAATTCACCATATTGCTCCCGTTGCATTAGAATAGGATGTACCCACAACTTTCTAATGGACTTACGACGTTCATTTTGCCATTTTCTGTACATGTAGTAAGCCAACACTAACTTCTTTTTATTCGTTAAGTTGGACATATCCGTGCGAGTACTACGCGTATGCTCTTCGCAGCTAGCAATGTATTACTAACAACTGTATAGTGGTATGGTAAAATCAAGCGGCGCGGACGCGGCGGCGGTGCGGCGGCGGCGCGGGGGCGGTGCGGTCGCGAGCGTATACACAGCATAGAGGCGCGGTGGCGGCGCGGCGGCGGTATCGTGTACAGGAGCGCTTAAAGAGAAATGGTTCGGTAAGAATTTGCGCGGATTATTCTACCGGTGTTAATAAACAGCTGTTGATTGAACAGTACCCTTTACCTACTGTTACTGAATTGTTTGCGAAATTATGTGGCGGTCAACAATTTAGCAAATTAGATCTGTCGAACCTGAATATAATATACCCTGAATATAATATAATATACCCTGAATATAATATAATATACCCTGAATATAATATAATATACCCTGAATATAATATAATATACCCTGAATATAATATAATATACCCTGAACTATAATAAGTTTAGTGTAAGATGTCTCTCAAACAGGTCCTATAAAGTATGTCCTATGAAGATACAGAGAAATTACAAATTGTGTTAAAATGATTACTTTTTATTTAGTCTTTAATTATAATAAACTAATAACCTTATAATTTATTATGTTCTACGCTTTACATTTATACCCATTTGTAGGTATATAGGATATAATGTGATTATTTTTATGTTACCTATGTTTGTCAAGTAGCTGACAGTACAGCCAAAAATAAATAAAAATGGATACACCTAGCCTTCATATTTACATCACATAAAAGATTACATCCAACTATATACATAAATAAATTGCTGTTCGTTAGTCTCGCTATAACTCAAGAACAGCTGTACCGATTTGGCTAATTTGGTTTAGAAATATTTGTGGAAGACCAGGGAAGGTTTAAATGGTGAGAAGGTGGTACGAAGTCGGCTGGGCCAGCTAGTGTTATAATAAAATAAAACAAAAGATTGTAGGTCTAAAGTGTATTTAATAGTCACAAACACAGTTTTACGAAAATATACAAACAGTGAAATGTTATCAATATAATGGTGTTCTAGAATGTGCACTGAATGATGCAGGACTGCGTGCCGGACGAGACCTACTGCCACTTAACAAGGAGATTTTATCAGTTACAACTGTATCACGCTTGTTTGTAAGTAAGGATACCTCCAGACACACTTATTGAATTGCATCAATTCTCTAATTGTTACAAGATAAAAAGTACTTGCAATGCAGTTTTAATATCAAATTTTGACGTTCATTTTACGACATTATTGCTAAACGTCATTACTGTCGGTTATATGAGGGTTATTGTTAAAGTTGTAATAGTAATGAATGCTGCCGTGTATGGTGGGGTGAAAATTAGTTGGCGTTCTCGCGCTTGACGCCACTAAGCACGATGTACGGGGACTGCGTCTCGCGCTGCTTGTCCTGCAGCATCTGCAGCGTGCCCAGCGGCGTGTCCGTCGAGCTCATCTTCTTCATCAACTGTAAGATACGTCCCGTTACCAACTGTGATAAGTATGGCGGTTTACATAGATAATATAGTTCATTAAAAAAAAAAGATCATATAGTTCATATGGATATAGAAGGCTGAAAAACCTAAGATGATAGTATTTAAATAGTAAAAGGCTTATAGAAGGACTAAAAATCAAGTATGTCAATTTTGTATACGCCGGAAAAAATATGTATGAATATTTTAAAATTTCGGGTGATAACATAATATCACGCCGGTATTTTTCCCAGGAGTAGGCGGAGGTGTATACCACACCTATATTTCGTCAGTTATAAGTTCAAATGTAGTGTAGAGTGGCGAAAACGGGAGAGCGAGTCTTGTGGCGTACCCTGGGGGAAGCCTACGTCCAGCCGTGGACTACAATAGAGTGATGTGATGGTGATAAAAGTTTATCTTAAAAGGTAGTATTCAGCAGAGTCTCACCCCCTCCTGCACGGCCTTCTTGATCCTCTTCTCCTGCTTGTTCTTGCCGGGCCCCTTGCCGTGGAACTTGTGCGAGAGGTACCGGAAGGCCTCCTTGGGGCACAGCGGGCGGCCGTCGTCGTCCACGTACTCCAGCTTGATGTTGGGCCGGAAGTTGTTCTTCTCGCGGAAGTCCTGCAGCGGGCCCGAATGGCCGCCGCGCTCGCGTCGGCCGTACTTGTCGTCCTCACTGTTACACACCACACAGACTCGTTATGTTTATGGGTACGATTTGTGTTGGAGTACCTAGAGGACGTGAATTGAATTTGACGAAGACTTATTTGATAGATCAGTACCTGTGTAAGTTATCGGAATGAATTAGGTCTTAGTTATTGTAAGATATCAGAAAAAAAGTGTGTTTGAGTGGTGTATATACTATACCCGTATGTCTTGTCTTCGATGGAGTAGTGTCGAGCAGTGAGCAGATGTCGCGCAGCTGAGTGTGGCATCGGTGCAGCTCCCGCTCGCTCCAGGTACCCCTTGCTGAGCGCCAGCTGCAGCGCGCCCCACACGCCCGCGCCCAGCGAGGGCTCCGCCGCCAGCCCCACGCACGAACCTGACGCACACAACGCGCCGCGTCACATGTGTGTTACCCTACAGCCTACAGGTACCCCTTGCTGAGCGCCAGCTGCAGCGCGCCCCACACGCCTGTACTTATATTAAGTGAGGTCCAATCCATTAATGTTACTATCTCATCATTACGATCACGAACAACATAACAGAATCAGCACGGACTCGGTGTCGATGTAAAACGGACATGACTTTATTCGAGAATATGGTGTTTTAGAGACCGCAGCCTAACAACTTGTATACTCTCGCTAGTGGCCTCACGTTATTACAGCTCGGCCACAGTTGAAATACGTACAGTCGTTCCTCAGAAGCGTCAAGGCAAGGCAATGGAGCGGTGCAGTGCGGAGTGCGGTTATATTTCTCTAACGGTTGTGTCAAAGTAAGTCGTTCGAGAGCTGTCCAGCAAGGTACACACTACATTGATTTTAATTTATCATTTATGCACATAACTCGGTTATACTCGCATATTTCTTACTATCGCATATTTTGTATAATAAATGTTAGTACCTACCTAAATTTAATTTCTTTTGTAGTATGGTCAGATTACTTAAAAAATCTATATTAGACAGTCGGCGCGGTATCCATAAAACAATATGATGTCAGAATTGGAAAAATAGGCATCATTTTGATTTTTCTCATTCATTGACGTATTGAGTAGAAAATGGATCATTCCTACCGATCTTTTAATTATACTTTTCTCTACATATCTAAACAAGAACCGGTGGACAAAGTTAGTAAAACGGGTAACCCGATTTAATAACTTACCTAAGTACGTACTTACGCGTAACAACCATAATCGGGCATCTGTCTAAAAGTTGTCTGAGAACATCACACGATACTTGTTTCTCTATGGATAAGCTAAGTATTTCAATTTTATTAAACCATACCGGTAGAAAATACAAATGTTGTGACCCCCCCCCCATTTTTTGCATATTTAAAAATATTACAGTAATAATTTGAAATTATCGTGTAGAAAAAGAACATAGTTGTGTGACGAACACTAAACTGATGAATGGACAAGTCACTTTTTTAACAGAGCTTTAAGATGAGAGACAGTAAGTACCAGCAGCGAGGTCGGCGGGCCTCTCGTTGTCCACGTCCACGCGGCTCCAGGCGCCCGCGTTGCTGTCGCCGTCCGCCTCCACCTCCAAGTCCTCGCGCTCGAAGTCCTGCCGGCGACAGCCACCATTAATACTTAGAGACAAGGATATGTCCGCGAATCCCCTTCCTCATTATTTTTATACTATACGCCCGGCGCAGATTGTTCTGGCTAGCACAGGAGCGTAGACACCGCTACAAATATTAAACACATAGACTACTTTTATCTTGAAAAAATGTAGCGGGTAACACCGCGGGGCGCAGCTAGTAAGATATAAATATATTTATTTCTGAGCTTTATAAATAAGTAAATTAGATGCAGCACACACTTATTCATCTAGGTATAACCGCGTCAACTGTTAATAGTGCAACTCACCATGATCTCGGCGTGATGGTCCCTGTTGCCGGCCAGCCCGTAGGTGGGGATGTCCCCGAGCGTGCGACAGAACTCGGCTGTAGCGTCCAGAATCATGGAGCTGCCTTCCTCTTCAGCCACCGCCTCCTCCTGCACGTCCTGCAAGATCTCCTCCACCTGCGTAAATAACGCAACTGATTACACTTGGCAATAATACAAACCTTGGCATGAGCAGTGAACTAGCTGTGCGGCTCCATACCTTGGGCACCTTGAGCATGTTGTGGTCGGCGGCCTCCGCCTGCCTCAGCCGGCGCGCGCGGGCGAGCGCGGCCTGCAGCTCGGTGTCGGGCTCCGTCTCCTCCTCGTCCACGTCCAGCGGCTTGGACAGCAGCTCCGGCTTCACCTCTGTACGTACAAGTGTAATAGTATTATACATCATATGCACAATCACACCACCGCACGCGCCCATGGCCCCACAGAGGTCCGTTGCCCCAGCCGGCCCGTCCCTCCGCGAGCCTCTGGTCCCACAGAGGTCCGCTCCCCCAGACGGCCCGTCCCTCCGCGAGCCTCTGGTCCCACAGAGGTCCGCTCCCCCAGCCGGCCCGTCCCTCCGCGAGCCTCTGGTCCCACAGAGGTCCGCTCCCCCAGCCGGCCCGTCCCTCCGCGAGCCTCTGGTCTAGTGTTGCCTTACTATCGATTCCTTATCGATAGGTTGTCAATAGTATCGTGACCTCGAAAAATAGTCACAATATCGATAGCCCTATCGATACCATTGAAATTTTAAAATACTATCGATACTATCGACAGTACCTATCCAAGAAATTGAGCAATTCTATTGATAGAGTCCAATAGTATCGATACTATTGGGTATAGATAATATCGATAGTATCGATACTATCACTATTATGGCGTATTTTAATGCAATCACTGTCGATACTATCGATAGTTTTACTACATCGATATTTACCCAAAGTTCAATAGTATTGCACCGGAATTTTAGACAACATTATTTTTTCTTTTATCACGTTAACAATAAAATAAGGTGTATCGGTCAGTTGAAATCTCGTGTGACGTCACATACAAGTAGACTTTTTACTGGCAAGTGACGTTGGTAGTTGCGTTTTATCTTTGTATTTTTTTATTGATTTAATAAAATAAAAATACGTATCCAATAGTTTTTTTAGTAAAAAGCCTATTGTATTATAAGTAAAAATATACAATGTTGTACAGATTATTACTTACCCATTTATAAAAACAGTCACTGACAAAGAGAATATATTAAATTAATAAATTTAATGGTTAATTTCATTTTATTCGCATAAGTCGTCAATAAACGTTTGAATCCAACACGATACTATTGCGTTTTGGCAAAATATCGATGTAATAGAACAATTGATACTATCAATAGTATCGATAGTATCGACAGTGATTGCAGTAAAATACGCCATAATAGTGATAGTATCGATACTATCGATAGTATTGCACTATATCAATAGTATTATTCAATTTCTTGGATAGATACTATCGATAGTATTGTAAAATTTCAATAATATCGATAGGGCTATCGATATTGTGGTTATTTTTCGAGGTCAACTATCGATACGTCAGCTATCGATAGTTAGGCAACACTACTCTGGTCCCACAGAGGTCCGCTCCCCCAGCCGGCCCGTCCCTCCGCGAGCCTCTGGTCCCACAGTGGCCCGCTCCCCCAGACGGCCCGTGCCTCTGCCGGCCGCGAGCCTCTGGCTTCACCCTCTGCGCAAACACAATGTCGCGCTCGTCGAGAATGACCCGTATCGTTGCCCCTAACCCGACCGTATCCAAGATGTTTTTGCCAAGTATGTCGGGAATGTTAGCCATTTTCAGGTCGAAACTGAGCAGCTCATGATCGCGATTTAACTCTAGCTACAGGCGCTAAACTTGACCTATTCAGGTTTATTGTTGCCATGTGCACTTCGATTGGCCTCGAGAGCCGCGATAACCGTTTATTTCTGATTTCTTAATAATTTATAAAAATATATTACATCAATGCTAATAATAAAATTTATTTTAAATTTGTACATAACATAACATCACGCCTGTATTCCCCGAAGGGGTAGGCAGAGGTGCACATATAGTACACCCACATTTCGCCAGTTATGTTTTAGGTCCCAATGTAATAGGGGGCGAGCCTATTGCCATCAACCGGGCACAAATCCAGACTCCGTGCTGTTACTGAGAATTACCTAATGGAAAAACCCAGTAACACTCTGCCCGACCCGGGATTCGAACCCAGGACCTCGTGCTCAGCAGTCGCGCTTAGCAGCCACTAGACCAACGAGGCAGTCAAAAAAAATAAAATTAAATTTGTACTTAATTCAAAAATATTCATCGTCACCTTGCATCATATCGATAATTAACTATTGTAAGTCTATATCTTATTACTATGTCCATAGATAACGATCCTACATTTTTAATCGAAGTTTTTAATCTAATTCGTAGAGGATTTCGATATTACATACATACATAAAAGTCAAGCCTGTTTCCCTGAGGGGCATGCAGTTACCACGGGTTTCTATTTACTACTATCCTGGCATATTAATCGATATTTAGGAAAATCTTATTTGATATGATGTATTTGAATTACTATTTTGTTGTTTTTCATATTATTGTGTGTTTCTTTTATAAGACAACGAGGTTAATAATGGGTTTTAAAGTGTGATAAAGGCGCTAAGACGTAATTTTGTGACGGAACCGGGTATGTTGGCATGATAAGCCAAGTAAGAAAAAATACGATTTATTTATATCTTTTAATGGAAAGACTATGAATTAAATCCCACCCCCCAACTTTGTGGGGTTCTTTTTTGGGTAAAGGAGTGCATTCCTATTATATTTTTGGAACCGGAAAAACGGGAATATGGACGGGACCTAAAAAAAATTGCCTATATTCTGGTCCATTCTGGTCCCGCCACTTTTCTGACGTCGTCTTTTGCTCTGTCGACCTTTATTCTTTTTACCGTCTCGAGGGTACCATTCAGTTGCTAGTCTGGTCTATATTTTGTCTTTACCGGTCTATAATAATTATGCTGTCCAAAATGTGTCAATATAACCAATAAAGTTTACGTATTTTAACTGTATTTAATGAAATGTTCTTAGTGATATTATGTTAGAGATATATAAAATAGCGGGCTGTATACCTGTATCATCGGTGTCGAGCGGCGCGGTGCTGGCGTCATAGTCGTCGACGTCAATGGGCTCTTGTTTGGCTTTCTTGCGAATCTTGCCCTGCACACGATCATACAAATAGTTAATATTAGTCAGGTCAGGCCAAGACAGACATATTGTATGTAGCATAGTTAAAATTTTATACATGATATTTATTTTGTAGACTAGTCTCCTTTGAGCCGACTGAGCCGCATAATTTTATTTCCCTACTCATACGAATACTTGAACATGTCCGGGGATCTAGTGTAGTGTACAGTATACACGAGTGGTCCCACCTTTCTCTTGGTCTTCTTGAACTTGGCCTGTATCTCGTGCTCGTCCATGTAGTCGGCGGCGATGCGCAGCTCGGGCAGGCGCAGGCTCTCCAGCCGCTTGTCGCCGCCGCCCTGCAGCCGCTCCTGGCGCTGCCGGGACACCACACGATCATAGTCACAACATGTTATTGGAATTGGTAATAGACAGACTAAGTCCAAAATGGACAGAGTAAAGGAAATCCTTATTGCAAAATTCACATGAAATAACAAACTTGCTTTCATCATCATCATCATCATCATCAGCCTATCTCAGTCCACTGCTGAAAATTGAAACTTGCTTTAAATGATATCAAAATGTTGGGTGTAATTATTATGGACAGTCCGTCTTTGATCATACAAGTAGATACATTTAGTAAGTACTTACTCTTACGTAGGCTCACGTATGGAAAACCTATGAATAATTCAATTCCACAGGGTAGGAAACAAGTGTCTCACCATCATGTCCCGGAACTGCTTGGCCTGCAGCATGTCGTCGTCCCCGATGAGGAAGCCGCGCGTCTTGTCGGGCTTGTCCTTGTGGATCTCGTCGTCGTACTTGGCCAGCACGGGCCGGCGGTAGCCCAGCGCCGCCGCCTCCAGGTCGGCCTCGTCGTCGTACGCGCGGTAGCCTGCCTTAGCCTTCTTGGCTTCTAGCAGGTTCTGTGGAAATTATTATAGTCACATAAAGCTAGGAACATTTAGAATCGACGAGAAAGTTCAGACTTATTAAAAGGCTTCTGCCCAACTGCTCTGTTTAAATAGAAGTTGTCTTCAGTAAGAGACCACTTCTATTTATCGGTGTAACATCGCATACGCGCCGCCACGATAAAGTTATCGCGTACGGCGCGCGCCTCTTCAAAGCTAGTGAAGAGCTACTTGTGTTTACCCATAATCGCTGTGACATACCAATATATTTTATCTGTCATCTATTACAACGGTTAAAATGTTTCGTGTAGGTTATTTTCAGTGTCATATAGTCATGTGGGGTACTATATTCAGTAATACGTAAAGTCAAGCTGACCTTCTTGGTCCTCTCGTCGTCCACGATGTTGACGTTGACGAGCACGTCCTCGTTGTCTTCGGCCAGCACGTCCTTGTCGGCCAGCGTCAGCACCACCTCGCGCTCGTCGCCGATCTGTTGCACACAATACGTTAGCTTAATTACTTCCTTTATTATACTAAAATTGCGCTTAAACATAAAGTTAAACACATTACTCTTATACCGATTTTATCAAAAGTTTTTGAAAAGGCCATACATGTCAGAATCTGTAATTTTTTGACTAAATATCAAATTTCAAAACCAGAACAGTTTGGATTTACAAAAAATAAATCAACTACATTGGCTTGCTTTAACTTAATAAAACTTGTAACAACTTGTCTTAATAATAAAATACCCATAACCTCCATTTTTATTGACATGTCAAAGGCCTTTGACTTCGTAGATCACAATTTGTTATTGTTAAAATTAAATAGATATGGATTTAGGGGAAATGCCTTAAAATTAATGGAAGATTATCTTACTGATAGAACACAATGCGTTAAAGTGTCAAGTTACTTTAAACATCGTAAAACAGCCGTCAGATCTCAATACAAGCAAAATAAATACGGCGTTCCACAAGGAAGCATATTGGGGCCTTTACTTTTTATAATTTATATCAATGATCTACCCAATATAACCACCCATAAATGTGTGTTGTATGCAGATGATATTACAATTAATATTGAAAATAAAACGAATAACATTAAATATGAAGAAGAAATAAATAGAACTTACTTTAAAAATTAGTAAGAATAATAGACTGGTTAAGACACAATAATTTACAAATTAATATAAACAAAACTAAAATGATTAGATTCCAGACATATAATACTAGACAGGAACCTATAAAAATAGAATACAAAAATAATATTGTTAATGAAGTCGAAAACACGTTATTCTTAGGCATAACCATAGATACATTTTGTAACTGGAAGGCACATATCGACAACCTATGCACTAAATTAGATAAATTTGTTTATGTTCTGTACCGCTTAAGACGTGTTGCTAATATGCAGGCAGCACTCTCTGCCTATCATGGATACTCAATAATACGTTATGGCTTGATAATATGGGGTAACTCTGTCGACTCCATTAGAGTGTTTAAAGGGCAGAAGAAATGCATACGATCGCTATGTGGATTACACCAGCTAGATAGTTAGTTGCATGCCGCATTTCCAAAAACATAAAATTTTGCCACTTCCATCAATGTACATATATGAAATTTCGGTGTTTGTACATAAGAACTACACTTTGTTTGAGAAACACAACGATGTAGCTGAAAGGGCTAATCGACAAAAACATAAATTAAATATACCCAAACAAAGAATACAACTGTACTCAAAAAATGTTCAGATATGAACATAAAAATGTTCAAAGACAAACTATTTAAATTCCTTTTGCAAAAATGTTATTACTGTATAAATGATTTTTTAAAAGAGAAACCGGAGTGGAAATTCTAAATGTATATTGATGATTAGTCTAAATTTAACTTGCTACTGTAACTTGTGTGTAATAGTTTAAAAAAAAAACATTTGTGCGCCGGAAACGGCAGAATATTACGGATCGGAATTTATGTAACACCTTAACTGTACCATATTCTTTCAAATAAATTTATTATTATTATTTCCTTTATTCATTTTTACATCTTATTTATTACATTTTTAAATAATATATAAAAAAAATACAAAATTTAAAAATATAAAATATAGGGTCCAACCAGCAGCGGGAACAAGGCCCAAGCTACCGGTGGCTAGGGCTCCAGAGAGAGGAACCTCCTCACAATGCGTGCCGTGTCAAGGAGTACTGCTTTCTGCATCAAGCCCTTGACCCAACCGCCTAACGTGAGCCTCTTTAGATGTTGGTCGAGACTCTTAGCCATGAGGCCATTGGCCGAAACGACTATCGATACAATGATTGCTGAGTTCACTTCCCACATGTCGACAACCTCGTGCGCCAAATCAAGATATTTAATTTGTTTATCTTTTTCAGCCTTCACGAGATTCTCGTCATGGGGGATTGTGATATCAACAATCATTGCACGACGTTCTAATCATTATTATTATTATAAAACATTGTGGCGTATATTTCATAGTTATAATTTTGTTCCTGTTAAACTTCCATGTTTCAAGCATTAAAGCCCGCTTGCAACAAAAGCTAGACATATAAAATCATGTAACACCTGGTTCAGACCAAAACGAAATGGCAATTTAGCCTATTATAAGAGACTACGGGCTAGTGGAATGAAGTCTACGCTCGTAGAATAGTTCTAAGAAGACTATAAAGAGTAAATAAATGGCACAGTTATAGTAGCAGTGTGAGCACCCACCGCGTGGAAGTCGTGCGCCACCCGCAGGCCGCGCAGCTCCCGCGGCGTGTAGCTGGCCTGCCGCTGCTGGCGCTCCTCCTCCGCCACCAGCTCCGACACAGTTATAGTAGCAGTGTGAGCACCCACCGCGTGGAAGTCGTGCGCCACCCGCAGGCCGCGCAGCTCCCGCGGCGTGTAGCTGGCCTGCCGCTGCTGGCGCTCCTCCTCCGCCACCAGCTCCGACACAGTTATAGTAGCAGTGTGAGCACCCACCGCGTGGAAGTCGTGCGCCACCCGCAGGCCGCGCAGCTCCCGCGGCGTGTAGCTGGCCTGCCGCTGCTGGCGCTCCTCCTCCGCCACCAGCTCCGACACAGTTATAGTAGCAGTGTGAGCACCCACCGCGTGGAAGTCGTGCGCCACCCGCAGGCCGCGCAGCTCCCGCGGCGTGTAGCTGGCCTGCCGCTGCTGGCGCTCCTCCTCCGCCACCAGCTCCGACACAGTTATAGTAGCAGTGTGAGCACCCACCGCGTGGAAGTCGTGCGCCACCCGCAGGCCGCGCAGCTCCCGCGGCGTGTAGCTGGCCTGCCGCTGCTGGCGCTCCTCCTCCGCCACCAGCTCCGACACGCCGAACACCGCGTCCATCTCGTCCAGCATGGCGGCCTGCAGACAATTTCATTACTTTTAACACTTTTAACTTGCTTAGCCCTATATAAATACCTTTGACTAGCTATTTCTGTTCGTTAGTCTCGCTAGGACTGATTTTGGTAATTATGTTCTTGCAATATTCGCGGAAATCCAGGGAAAGTTTAAATAGTCGGGTCGACTACTCATAAATAAAAAAAAATTTAACAAAAAAAAACCGACTTCAAAACAAAACTATTTCACAACAAATTAAAATGCCTGGCTGGAGGCCTTTTATTAGGTCTCGCCAAACGACCGGTTAAGCAGTAAGAGCTCGCTTAGACCTAATTGCGAGAGACAAGTTCGAAAAAAAAAAACAAATTAAAAAGCACTAAAAAGTAAAAAAACCGCAGAAATCGGAGAACAATCATAGAAAAATGTAGTAGAGAACGTGAAAAAAAACAGCATTATTAAGAATTACTGAAAAAGTAGTGTTCGGATCTTTATCAAATTGCAATGGGACCAAACGGGAGGCACCAGCTTTCAAATAAATAAAAAATCATCAAAATCGGTTCACCCAAGCGAAAGTTATGAGGTAACAAACATAAAAAAAAAAATACAGTCGAATTGAGAACCTCCTCCTTTTTTTGAAGTCGGTTAAAAAGAGGGGACTGTATCATCATTATAATCATCATCAGCCGGAAGACGTTCACTGTTGAACAAAAGGGACTATATTTGGTATGTACAATACCACGATTAAAGTTATCGCATTAAATAGAAAATGCCCGTCGCCTTAAAGCCTCCTAGTCGGCAAAGTAGCTCGCTGCCCGCGGTCGTCCGGCTCGCATATGACTTGCAAACATCTTTACACATGAATTCCCCGAAAACTAGTTGATTAAAGAAACCCGTACAATAATTTCTAAAGTAAAATGTGTAACAAATTAACAATAGACATACCCTTTTAGCAGCCTCACGTTTCTGTTTGTCAACTTCTCGCGACTTCTTGACCCAGGCGACCGCGTCGTCTTCGTCCGACTCCTCTGCCAGGAGAGTGGTTTGTAATCTGAACAACAACAGTACAGTAATCATTAGTCTGACATAAAGGTCTATATATTATAATTAGTGTTATATAAGACAGTGCAGGTCGGTATAAATGATCTGTGCTCCTAATTAGTAAAGTGAAACTGGGTAAAAAGTGATGCAGGGATCACTAATTAATGTGTAAAGGAGCATGTAAATGAAGATTAACAAGTATGTTTTGGAAAAACAAACACTGTTATAAAACACACTTCTGTTCTATTTTCCTCTTCTCCTTGTGCACTTCGAGTTTCTCTCGGATCTTCTCCGACTTCTTCTGTTGAGCGATGTTGGTGGCTGGCTTGTGGTAGAACTCGCCCAGGTCGTCCTTGATCTTGCCATCTTCTGAAATTATTAAAAGTAAAATGCTTATTTGGTATAATTAAAGCTACAGCTTCTAAATCAGCTTGGCTTAAAGTACTTGTGAAGACGAATTAAACAAACAATGGGATTGCGTCATTTTGTTACAGAGTTCTTATGACTCCATAATCAGACCAGTTTAAAAGTATTATAATATTGTATTATCACGGACTTTACATAAGTATGCAAAAATTCATTTCAACAGAATATCAAGTCGTTTTAATTTAGATTACAAGTAGATAAGAAGAAGATATAACTCGAAGATCACAGGATCCTGTCCACATACATAGGTACTAGGTAGTGGTCAGAAATAGGTGGAGGGTAGATTATGAGTAGCAATAAGATAATAGCAGTAGGTAGAGAGGTACCGGCGGGTTTCTCGGCGCGCTCGAGCGGCTTGAGGCCGAGCTTGGCGCGCAGCTTGTTGGTGTCGTCCACCGACAGGCTCTCCTGCGCCGCGCCGCCCGCGAAGCCCGCCCCGCCCGCCCCACCTGCCGGGGACGCGCGCTCCGCCGTGCGCGAGGAGCTCGGGGAGCTCTTCTCTCTGCTGGGGGACAAATAGCGCAACATGTGACATTACCAGCACAATGCTTTTAATCAAGAAAATATTCAAAGAAAGTAATTAGTGTAATTTATGTTTTATTTGATTTTTTTGATTTGAGATTGGCACAGGACCGCGGCGGATGGTACTGTTTAAGGGAGGCTTATACCCAGCAGTGGGATATTGAAGGCTGTGGATGATGATGATGATGTTTTATTTGCAATAAGTTACAATACTTTAAACTTACGAAAGAAGGGGACAGTGTAAACTTTAGCCGGTAGTAAGTCATAGAGGTTGTACCTGTTGTTCTCAGCTTCATCTCTGTTCGCGCGATGGTGTTCCCGCGCGCGCCTGTCTCTGTCCTCGCTGCTGCTGCGGCTGTGTGAGCGGCCCGCGACCTCCTTACCTAAGTGGGAGTCCACCGGCACCTCCTCAACTAGAACAATTGAAAGACGAGCTTTATATGTCTGTACAGCATTGCTTACAAGTCAGTAAGGTGTATCCTAAATAACTGTGTTGTTGATTTTAAATAATATATGCGAGTTTTCCCAAAGAAATGTGAGAACAATATAATGCCTCATGTTTATATTTATATATAAAAATGAATTGATATTCATGAGTCTCGCCAAAACTCGAGAAAGGTTGACCAATTTTGGTCTTGATATATTCATGGAAATCTAGGGAAGGTTTAAACGGTGAGAAAGCAGTATGAAGTTCACCGGGTCACCTAGTCCTTCTATAAATATGTCAGAAAAATGATTTATCATCAATAATGAATTCAATGAACTAGAGCTACTGTTTCCATTTAAATATAGGACAATATATAATATTATATGCTCACTGAGTAATTTTTTAGTCTACAATAAGTAAACTTTCAATTCAATTCATTATCTAAACTTACTATTTCCATAATAATTTGATTGAACCTAAAATGCTGCATTTAGAATATTGAAATATAAATAACATGCATACAGCTGATACATTTAAAAGTTAAATAAATAAATAGGGTCATATACAGTACCAGGATTCAATTTAAATTCACAGAGGAATCAGTTTGTGGTGTCTTAATTTATTATTATTTCAGTAGCTGGTGTGGTAGCTAGTGATATTTTATGAACATCATCCAAAGGAAATCAAAGTACAGAGTAATAGATTAAGGTAGAAATTACTGTAAAAATGGTATTTAGAAGAACACTGAATTGCAAACATTACATCTGTAACTAAATCCTGGTGATGATGCTTGATAAAAATATTTATGATTGACTTAATAGTAATATTGAACATGACTAATAAATCCAAGTACATACTTTGTGTATGTAATAACAGTCTGATAATTATCAATAGGGCCTCCCTAATCTGGACTCCCACTTATCTGGTTTACACTATAATCTGGACAGACAGTGGAGTCAGTGAGGGATGTTTGCTGGGGAAATTATAAGAAGAAGACTACAGACTTTTTTATGTAGAATATATTCCATTAATTGGGAACTTTATGTTGAATATCTTAAATGTTAGTCATTAATTTTAATTAGAAAATCCCCGTGAATGTTAAACATGTGTTTAAGAACTATTAACACACCTTAATCAGACACCTCAATAATTCGCAAAGGGTCTGAGTTATGATTGTATGGATTGGCAAGGCCCTACAATATTTATGTAAGTGTGACCATTACAACATTTCAGTTTGTCATTACTTCACCAAGATGCAATACAAATAGCCTTATTAAATACTATTACATTAATAAATTCATTTTTTCTCTCAACATAGGTTGTATGTGTAAATAAGCTTAAGTGAATTGTATAATATTATATGAATAAACTTAATAAAATGTGTTGCATTTTAAGGTTCTTACTACATTTCAGTGAAAAGAAAATGATTTTTCATATCTCAAATGAGCTTCTATGTTGCACAACTGATGTACATCTAAGTTTTAGACATCATAAATGTTAGTGAGATGTCTAGTTTACAGTCCCTATAAGATAATGTTGTCCGATAAAGTGTGTAATAGATAAGTAAAAATGGAATATGAATAAAATATTATCTATAGAATTTGTAAACTTAATAACTAAGGAAATATAAATCATTTCGCTTTTGCTGAACTAATAATGTAAAAAGTTATTATACAGGTATGTTGAAAGAAAAGAAATCTAAAATGTATGATCAGCACTGATGATTGACTTGATGATTCAACATAAAAGAGTAGACAAACACCTAATAACATTACTATGAGTCTAATTTAATAGGTATTTTGTGAAACTCCAGTAGAATCCATCAGTGTTGTTGATCACTCTCCACACAACTGGTTGCCAGTTACCTTACAATACCTACCTCGCGTCAGCTCCACACAGGACGCGGTGGAACTACTCGAATGCCACCGAGTCTGAAATAACGAGCAAAGAATGCCATTATTTTGTCAAATGAAAAAACCGCCGACACCGTTCATGATTTCCTTTAAATGTTAAGTCGTCGATTAATATTTACTCTTGATTGTAATCTCAAAGTACTTAGCAAATTATTTAATTCAGCATTTATTAGATAGTTATGACGAACAGAAAATGCACTTTGAAGCCTTGGAAGTACGACAATAAACCGAAACATTTAACTATTTGGAAATAATCATCAGTGTCTGGCGTCTCTCATTCAAGTAATACAAGTGAAACTAACCGTCCGGGGAGCGGTCTCTTTTGCGATCCTTGTGTTTGCGATGCCTTTTACGTTCTCGTTCCTCGTTATCCAAGGGCGATCGAGACCGACTCCTATGCTTCTTCTTCTTTGACTCTTTCTTGTGTTTCTTTGAACCCATTGCGATGTTTGTGTCTGAGCTTCGCGTCTTCGTAATTATCTCTTTAGTTTACAAACAAATACAGTACAATACAATGCACGTTGTAATTTTTACCACTTTTTTATCAATGAATGATGTCATGTACGACTACGAATGTCATGCCATTTGTCAACTGTTCTAATCGTTAATCGCCATTTTGTATTATAGTCTGACATTTCAATTCATAGTATGATCGTGAGCATGCTGTCTTTGTTTAGCTTGCAATAAAATTGTTTATACTGTCTCTTACAAATGTTTAAGATGTCCCTAATTTTGGATTTAATTAAGGTTGCGTTCATGTTTAAAATAAGCAATGCACTCATGCCAATGCTTCATAGTTTGTTGAATTTTATTTGACTTTTACAATAGGTAAAACATGATATAGCATCACGCCTGCATTTGCTAAACTCTAATAAAGGGTTAGGCTGAGGTGTACCAAATGGTTGGTTGGTTAAATGCTCTAAGGCGGGAGTCATTGATTTAAATTTTGTTAACGTCGGAGAAAAAGGGAGGAAAAAATTATTACGTGGTAGCTATCTATATATCTTAGAAGATTTATAATCAAAGACTCTTAAACTAGCAAAGATATAGATGACCTATTAAAGGAGAAGTCACACCTGAACAATGTTTACAAAATTTATGTCAGTTTAAGACTTAAATATACATATTATCTACTTAAACTTTAAGTAGATAATATGAACTAGCTGGTGCCCCGCGGTGTTGTCTGCAAATTAATGGTATTTAGTGAAGATGATGAGAAAACGTACCCTATATCCTATTCCAGGCCTAGAACTGCATCTGTGCAAAATATATGTTTACAGTCAATAAAAATTCATATTTGTTTTCTTTAGTCATCTAATATATACCTGTATATACCTATGACTATACTTATTACAAAAAATCCGAATTTATACTGTATGAGTCAGGATCTCCGGTGAGGCGAAATAAAACCTGAAACACTACTAAAGGTAAACTCGTATAATAAAAATAAAAAAGATAAACTATAACTAAAATATTTACAAAAGACAAAAGTAACAATATAATATTATACAATACGAAAAAGGGCGGCAAAGAAACAGAGCCGAGCATGGCATTCTCCGTTTTTAATAAACCTAGGGTGTGACCATAGACTAGACATACTAAACACAAAAGAGTTTACATTACAATTATTGTTCTAGCTATGGCCCTTAGAGCATTTAACCAACGCTATGGCCACACCAATTTGCGTCGCTTACATATACTATATGTATATAATTTGGAAAATGAGGCATTCAGAAAATTAAGAATTTTCATAATAAAAAATTGCCAAATTTAACAAGTGGAAATTAGGAATTAGGAACTACTCGCCGACTTCATTGTAGTACATACAGTCATTATCTCAGTAAGTTGGTCTAGTGGTTCATCATCAGCCCACTCAGCATCAGGCCACTGCTGGACGTAGCCTAATTTGTTCCCCACTGCTGGGCAAAGGCCTAGTTGTTACATGAAGAAAAATAAAACATCAATGTATTTTTATATATTTTATTAATTTCAAAACTCAACAGTATAAAATAATTTACAGCACACTCTTACTTGATGACTTATTGTGGTTTTATAATATAACACAAGGCGGGGACATATTCACAAGTTACAGCATGGGTTTATTGGCAATTTTACGAATGTTATACATATCGGGACGGCGCTTGCTTTGTCAACATTTACAGTAAATGCTCAAATAAATATCTAAACAACAAACATAAATATGTACAATACTGCAAGGCTTTGATATTTATAGCCTCATAAAGAATTTATATGTAAAACACGGTGTACATTTTATTATTAGGTAAATATATATGAACAAAATAATATAGAATTCGAAACAATTTATATTTACCCAGAAATTCATTGATATGGGCTTGATATGCCATTTGAAATGCTTACATATTGAGCAACATTAAAATAAACAGGAATGTTCATACAACATACAGATATATTTACAAGACACCTCAGATATGCATTACTGTTTACTATATTTACAAGCTTATAAAAAGTCTCATACATAGTTATAACTATATTATGTGAAACAAACTGATACAAAGATTAAGCTATTATATAGTTAAATTCCGTCTTATTTAGATATATATAAAACTAATTATTGCCTACAGCTCCGCTGGCGGGTCGATTTGATTGTTCATACCCAGATGCATTGTCGCGTAATTATATTAGAAGAAGATATAACCTTTATAAATAATATTGAACTCCTTTTGTTCACTGCATGAAAGTGATCCAATAAAATATACAATAAATTTAAATACCTATTCACTTAAGTGATAGTACCCTAAAAGTATATCCGAAAAATAGTTTTGAGACGCATATAAGAACGAAATATATATTTATATAAATGTATAAATATTACCTAATGTCACATCAATCCAAAAATATTTCGATTTCACCATGTACTTCTGAAAATATGCGTAGTTATATATAGTTCAAAAATATTTGGCACAAAGTGGTTAAAATTGCATTATTTATTAGGAAGACTCCTAGTGTGCTAGGAATATTTATTGCTATCAGCCACACTAGTTGTGGTAAGAAGTACTTATGAACGACGTACCTATCGTATACTTATCCGAGTAAAGCATCGAGTTACAATAAATGGACACGCGAGGAACAAACCACTAACGATAAATATAATCTACTGGAGATTATGTTCGCAGTCTTTAGGTAAGCATCACACTTTACAGTCCTTTGTTCGTTATACAACATATTTGGTAGGGCCTTGTAGGACGTACTCCACTCGCAACCTCGTCTCATTATATAAGCTTAGATCGCGGAAAGAGCAATTGAACAGGCACTGTCTCTCTGTATACGTCAATTTGATCGATGGACTGGCCATTTTCTTTGTCAACAAAATGAAGGCACATACAAAAAAAGGCTTTAGAAACTATTAAACGCTAAAAATTGGTAACCCTGGGATAATAGTAACCCCTATGTTGTTACACAATTATCTTTACTTTAATACATTCCTGTTTGTATTTAATGGACTTCAATAGATCCCGATATAGTAGACAATTATGAAAACAGGGTTGCCAACATCTAAAAAGTTACGTTTAAGTGGCAACACTACTTAAAGCATAACCGCTCAGTTTACGTACAATGTTTGTAACACAGACGTATGTAACACTCTCAATATTGTGTCACATAAATGTAATATTTTTAAATGTAAATCCACCAAGGGATGACTGATGCTTGTAATCAGCTGTCGTAAGGTTAGTCCGTAGCTCAGAAGAGCGCATGCGCGGGTAGGATGCGCACGGGCGCGGGTCTTGCCGCTCCGCCGCTCTCCCACGCCACCACCACGCCCGACGCAAAGCACCCGAATAGTAGTTGCGAGTCACTGCTGTACGTCAAGCTGTACATATAAAACATAACATTTTACTGCCATGTTGGTACCATGTTAGTATCAAGAAGTAAGAGCGATACATAACATCACGCCTGTATTCACCGAAGGGGTAGGCAGAGGTGCACATATAGTACACCCACATTTCGCCAGTTATGTTTTTAGGTCCCAATGTAATAGAGGGCGAGTCTATTGCCATCAACCGGGCACAAATCCAGACTCCGTGCTGCTACTAGTAGTAGTAGAGAATTACCTAATGGAAAAACTCAGTAACACTGCCCGACCCGGGATTCGAACCCAGGACCTCGTGCTCAGCAGTCGCGCTTAGCAACCACTAGACCAACAAGGCAGTAAGAGCGATATGATTGATTAATCTGGACATATATACAGTGGCGTGCATTGGTTTTTGGACCAGGTAAGCAGGTATTAGGCAAGTGGTGATTTATTCACACAAAAACTAAAACTCGATTATTTGTCATACATTGCGGCGCGGCGCTTCGATGAATTAGCATAATTATTCTCTTCCCGAATCCATAAAAAGATGTATAGGTATAGGTACCTGCTTCATTTACTAAAATAGCGAGTATATAATATTATTTATCAATTAATTAACTATACCAACGATCAATATAATTATTACCATTCGACAAAAGGTACCTACTAATAATCTGGCATGAGCATGACCACTGTGCTTACCGAAGGTCTCTACAGTAGCCCTGGCTTTTTGAGTCTGCAGTGTCTGCACCCCACTAACGAGGTACCTACCTACCTTTACCGGCGACACGACAAAATGAGAAAATATTTTATAGATATTATAGGCATTTTTGTTTTTCTATACCTACGTTCGGCATCTGACTTACGCGTAAGTTGAATAACTTTACAAATAAGGTGATTTTTCACAATGAAGGTAACGTGTGAATAAAGTAGGTATGAATGTCCGGCTCGTGGCAATTGGCTTGCCCAGACTATGGGACGGGTAATAATACAACTCGCAGATATGTACCTATTTTAGTAGTAGTAACAAAGACAGTGATCAAAAATGGCTTATCGTAATTGATATAGTACCTACATTTGTATGCTCGTGAAGTCGTTGTTTACAAAAACCAAACTACTTAGTACCTAACTATTCGTCGAAAAACATATAAATTAATTGCTTACTCACGTACTTTTAACTTCACGAATCTCGTATTGACATTTCTAGGCAAATTTTTCGTCTCTTGAACTTTTATTTACCACTACAACCATCTAATTGTTTTGTCAACAAACGAAAACTTTAAAGTTGTTTGCATGTAATTTATCAATACATGTTGCATTTTCACCACAAACTAAACACTATAATTTATCGATACTAAACGGCAATTATTTATGTAACACTTTCTAAAAAATCACAATTTAATTAAAGAAATTGATAACATTGTTTGCAATAGAATAAAAATCGCGCCCGTAAATGACATGTAGCCGACTGCAGAGTTGCCAGATTCATAAAACATTTTACCCGTGTTTAAATCTGCATTTGAATTTATATAAAATTATTTTTGTCATAAGAAATAATAATATAATAAATAGACTTTATCGATTAATTAAAATGAAATCCAGTCAATATTCGAAATGTAATGAATATATCTTTTGTTTTAAAAAAATAGTTTCCAATGTTGCCTAAAAAACATATAAACGGGAAAATGCTATGTATTTGGCAACATTGCTTAACAGTTCGACGGAGAAGAAAATATAAACAATGCTTTTCTCTCTTTCTGATCGCTTTAGAACCATGACAGTAACAGCCAATAAGAGACTCGGACCTTTAATGCAACAAACTGCAGCATGAGTGCAGCCAATAATTGACTGAGGTAGGCTTGCTTACCTTGGCCTGGTAATTTGCGAATGTTAAATGTCAGTGTGATACGTATGGAAAAAGGGAATTATATTTCGGTCGTATTATTCTAAAGAAGTGTGTGTGCGTATACGAATACGCGGAATTTTTTATAGTGTGCGTGGATTTAGTAGGCTGCTCGACCTACTGCCTACTATTACGTCACGCGGGGAATGAACGATCGTAGGCATATTTTTGTGATGGATAATAGAAGTTTTTTATTTGTGTAGTATATTTTAATGTATAATTGTTGTTTTATATCATTTGGTATGACGAATTATTTTATATATTTAGTAAATATAATGTATTGAATTGTTAAATTATCTGAGGTAGGCACTGCCTACTTGCCTATATGGGATGCACGCCACTGCGTATATATATGTGGAGTACAGGCGCACGCCGCCGGTGGCGAGCCCGGCCGCTATGCCGTTCACGTTCCCGTTCCCTGCTCGTACCTGAGGAGCGGCGCGCGCGTGTCGGGCGGCGGGATGTAGAGCAGCGCGCGCAGGTCCCACGAGGAGTACAGGCGCACGCCGCCGGTGGCGAGCCCGGCCGCTATGCCGTTCACGTTCCCGTTCCCTGCTCGTACCTGAGGAGCGGCGCGCGCGTGTCGGGCGGCGGGATGTAGAGCAGCGCGCGCAGGTCCCACGAGGAGTACAGGCGCACGCCGCCGGTGGCGAGCCCGGCCGCTATGCCGTTCACGTTCCCGTTCCCTGCTCGTACCTGAGGAGCGGCGCGCGCGTGTCGGGCGGCGGGATGTAGAGCAGCGCGCGCAGGTCCCACGAGGAGTACAGGCGCACGCCGCCGGTGGCGAGCCCGGCCGCTATGCCGTTCACGCTCACTCCTTCTGGTGCGTTCGAGTAGCAGATGCACGTCACTCGTTCGCAAACTTTCACGCTTCCTGCAAGTCGATAATCATCATCAAGAGCTTGAAAACGTCCTCCAACGCATTTGTGAACAGTTTCGGAGAAATAACGTCTCCCTGTCTCACACCACGCTGCAGTCGAATTGGTTTCGTGCTCTCGTCCTGTAGCCGAATCGATATGGTGGCGTTACTATACAAACACTTCAACACCTCGATATACCTATAGTCGATATGACATCGCTGGAGGGACTGCAATACTGTATAAAATGTTGTGCATTTGTGTATAAATAAATAAATACGGCCCAGGTTTGGATTGAATCGAAGGCTTTGACATAGTCCACAAACGCTAGACACAGTGGCCGATTATACACCTCGGTGTTCCTTATAATCTGGCGGAGCGTGTGGGTGGGGACTTTGGTGCTAAAGCCTTTTCGAAGGCGGGTTGTTCGGGAGGCTGGATGTCATCAAGCCTGCATTCGAGACGGTTCGTAATTATTCTCCAAAACAGCTTATACACATGGCTCAGGAGCAAATGTGTCTATAATTCTTCAACAAGGTGTTGTCACCTTTTTTGAAGACACCAATTCTTCCTCCAGCTTGACAATCTTCTCCAGTCCGAAGCGTGCGGACGTTGTTTGTTGCCAGGGCCAAAGCCCGGTGGGGGTGGTAGCGAGAAATCGACCGGGAATTCTTAGCTACCGCTACTATAGCCAGGGATAGAGGAGCTGCCTGGTAGGGGGGGCCGTCGCGCTGTTGTCTGTCATTGAGGGGGGGGGGGACGTTTGCCATAATCCCCACGCTTGGCAAGCGGCTTTGGGATCGCTGTATTGGTGGTTCAGTTACAGAAGACGATGCTGCCCATCTGGATATTTCGCTTAGTCGCCTCTTACGACACCCACGGGAGGAAAGAGGGTAGTCAACTGTAAGCCGGATAGCACACGCAATTTACCCAAAACTATGACGTAAGACGTCCTGAAACTACACATATTATCAATACGCGTCTTCAGCGGCCCATCTAGTGGATTCGTTTTGGAAGTGTAGTGTTATAGTTGGACGCGGAACATCGTAAATGTATTCGTATATGTAAAATTTAATCAAGAAAGCTTATTATAAAACTAAAGATTATGTTGATGATAGAACAGCTTGGAGTTAATGTCTTCTGCACATGTGACTTCCCTGGCAAATGTAACACCATTATCCCTTTCTTATTAAGGCTTAATGTTTTGAAGACCCTTTACTTTCGTAGGTCCTCTACCTCTGCCCAGTTTTCGGGCAATTTATTTTATATAATTGATTCCAGGTCTTCATCAATATTGTAAATGTGACCACAATGTAATGAATAGTGATAGCTAGTAGTTTTAATTGCACCGTGGGTTTTTGGCCCAATTTGTTTTTTTTTTTTCCCTTCTATCACTATTAGTTTGCTTTGTTGTCACATAATGAAACTACATATGTAAATTTACAAATTTGTACCATCTTTCTTTTTTAAATGAGTAACCTCTGGAGTTTCTTGCCGGTTCTTCTCCATTGGAATGACATTTTGGAACCGTGCAACTAGCATCCTAACGTTTCATAAGCGCCTGTAATAGGTTTATAAGAAATAAAAACATTTTGAATTTGAATGTAATTTACCTATATATTGTATATGTAAAGTGACTTTTAAAAAACGGTCATTTTTCTAAGTAAACATTGAAACAATACTTACCAACAAACCTCGCGTTAACAGTGTGCACTCTGATCAGCGAGCTGTACTTGTAGGCGGCCTCCTTCTCGTAGGCCTCCGTGTGGTTGTCGTCGGGCGCGTCGGGCGTGACGTCACTGGCCACGTCACTGTTGTTGATGCCGCTGTTGCTGGCGCGCATGTCGTGCACCGAGGCAACGTCGCAGAGCGTCTCGCTGATGGTCACGTGGGTCACCGACAACATGTCCCGGTTGGGCAGCGTGCGGATGTACGTCAGTCTGTGAGTGACGGACAAAGACTTTGGATGTAACAGGACCTCCTTAGGTAGCAATGATATGTGAAATGGGGCGCTAGGGTGATAGTGTTTTAAATGGCTTATAAAGTTTAAACTACATTTTGGTTCAATTCATATGAATTCATAATGATGTCGAGTACTGCTGGCGCTATGAATTTGTTTACTTGTTGAGGTCCCAGAGCACGATGTAGCCGTCGGTGCTGGCGGTGACGAGCAGCGCGGCGCGCGCGCAGGCGTGCGCGGCGCTGACGGGCTGCGCGTGCGCCAGCAGCAGGCGGCGCAGCACGCGCGCGGCGCCGGCCCGCTCGCGCACGCGCAGCGCCAGCACGCGCCCCGACCAGTGGCCCAGCAGCGCCACGCCCGCGCCCGCAGAGCACGACGACACCACCTTCGTTATCTGACGAGGTGGCGAGGCCACGCGGTTACCGGACTTGTTTGATAAAACCTACATCTTATAATACAGGATGGACGGCTTACAGCTAAATACAATATTGGTAAAAACAATTTGAGCAACAATGAGCCGATTACAAGCCTTCGCTTTTAAGAGATCGCGTAGCAATTATTGTTTATATGAACAAAAAACTGTTATTATTATCTCATCTTATTTACTCGGGCTATCAACCATGCGGAAGATACCCGGACTTTTAAAAGGCTTACGTGGGGACACAGGTCCAACACGCAGAGGCCCGTTGAGAACTTTAATCTAAAAGGGGATGGGACACCAGCTAGGGACACCACACAACTGCTCTATAACAGAACAGCCATGAAAAGTCCCCAGAAGGTGCGGGACTATTGAGAAAGATGGATACTAAAATGATTTGGTCTATTGTGTTGGGATGTTTCGTGTAATGGTTACTTTTATTTTATACTGAATAAAAACGGCGTCTGCCTTTTATCATAAAATATGCAGAATATTAGCAGACGGTGACTATTATTATTATTATTTCAGCCATGATCGTCCCACTGCAGGGCAAAGGCCTCCCTTTCCTTCCTGTTAGAATAACAATAATAATTATTATAGCAAATTACCTACACGTGTTGAAAAAATGTATGGCTTATGCACCGTCGTGCCGCTGACACATTATGTATGAGTCAAGAATAAGACGGAAATCTAATCGGGTAGTGCTGGCTTTTAATGAATCCTGTGACCAATAATGACCACTTGACGACATGGTACCTGGTCTAGGGCGCACACTTGCAGCAGCAAGTCGGGCCTCGCGTCTCGTCGCCGCTTCAGCCGCACGATGTTGTCCGAGTGGCCCCACGACAGCAACGCCAAGGGCTGCTGGCCATTGTTCAGGGCATTGTTTGATGTCGTCTCACCTGTTACAGACATTATAGTCAAGAACGTGTAAAGTTGTAGGTGAATATTGTACATACGTCAATCGAAATTGCTGCAAAATGACTGTGCCAACGTGTACGTACCATGCATGGCGAGCAAGGCAGTGGCCCTGCTGGCCACGGCCACGGAGCGCGCGTGGGGCAGCGCGTGCAGCGCGGCGGCGCCGGCGCACGTGCGGCGCTGCACCACGGCCACCGCGCCCAGCGCCGGCGAGCCGCACCAGCGGCCCCAGCGCGCGCCGGCCACGCCCGCGAACACCGGCGGCGGCGGCGGCGCGTGCAGCAGCAGCTCGTGCGCGGCGTGCGGGTGCGGCGCGCGCAGCAGCTGGCGCGGCGCCTGGCCGTACGTGCGCACCATGGCCGCGGCCGCCGTGCGGTCCACCTCGTTCTCCAGCGCCGAGGGATCGAAGCCGTAGTAAGTCTGGACACGTCCAAATGTGACAACATACAGTTTATATTACATGTTTACATTCATACTTTCTAAAGACTTTAGGCCGCTATCCGATGTTTTACGTGCGTCGGAGTTTCTACCACGTCTACGGCCGCGCTGTGAAGACGTAACGTTGAGGACAGAACGGCAGTGGGACAGCGGCTTAAAGATTCTAAAATGAGCTGTAAAATGTAATGCTACTCACACAGGCCGGGAAGACGTTGATGGCGTCGAGCGCGGGCTGGCCGGTCTGCTTGTAGCCGAACACCAGGTCCACCCAGTGCGGCAGGCGCTCGCTGACGTGCGGCGCCTCGAGCGCCTGCCGCTGGATGAGCGTGAACAGGCGCGCGTCGGCCGCCCAGGGGGGCAGCTCCACGTCGTCCACGCCCGCGCCGCACTGCCGCTTGCCCAGGTTTAACCCTGACATCAAACTCCAATTGCAGACTTTCCCACTAAACGAAGCACTTTCTCCAATAACCTTCTTCCCACCTTCTACTAAAGCTCATAGGTTGCAAGTTTAAACTCCGGCACTGTCAATATCTTTTCGAATTCATATGCCTACTATAAATAAGTTATCAGTTGCTAAAACGGTGAAGGGAAATATCGTAAGAAAACCAGAACACCTGAGAGGTTTTTCAACGATGTACAAAAGTCATGTCAGTGGCCTACAGGCGGTTAGAATTCTGACACCAGGGTGTTCATCAACCATACGATAAAAAAAAGAAGACCTCCTACCTACCTACCTTCGTTATTGTGGAACAGCTCCGGCAAGTAGAACAGTTCCGGTATGAGCTCCTTAACGTCAGTGGGGGAGTCATTGGTGATCAGCCGCCACGTTGTCGCCAGGGAGTGGAACGTGCGGTCCGGCATGTCGAAGTTATTGTCTGCAGAACAATCGACCTCAAGAATATTATTCTATTTTGGTTGTTTTTCAAACAGCAGTATATTATAATACCTTGGTAATTGAGGAACAGTTCTGTGAACGGAGGTAGCCGCACCAGATAGTGCAACACTCCTCCCGAATTGGAGTAGAGAGACGCGTAGTGGTGTGGCTGACGGGAGAGCAGCGGGCTGCAACCCTCGTGGCGAGCTGACTTCAGGTCCTGGACAAAACACACCAGCGGGGACTGATTAGAGCGCCCAAGTAGGCAAAATCGCATTTCGAATTACGAACTCTTAACGTTAACGCATTTTTATACCGCGACCACTACTTTTTACATCAGATTTTATTTTTATTTGAAAAAAATATATTAAAGTATACACAGATAAGTTTGTTCTTGTCGTTCACAATGGTTTGACTTACATTATAAATACTAGTATAGTGTTGTTCCCTGTTCTTGTTCTGCACCGCCATGGGCTTGCTGAGGTCCCTGAAGGAGGCGGGGTCGTTGAGATCCAGGATACGCGAGCTGTAGTCCGCTATCACGAAAGGCAGCACGGGGTACTGCATGAGGTCGTTGTAGGAGCGCCCACCCAGCCCGTTCAGACGCATCAGGTACTCCCAGTTTGTGATGCTGCCGTTCCTCCACTGAGTCATGGCTTCCGTTAATGTGTCGGGTTCGATTCTGGAGAACATTTCGAGATTTACTTATATGTAAATATGAAGAAATATTAAAATGTTTGTCACGAACAGGTTTAAGCCGATGATCTCTACAACTACGGTAGTTCGCGTCTATAAAATTTAAAGTTCCGGACTAGGAACGGACCTGGCCGGCGGGTGCGGCGAGGCCGCGAGGGCCTTGAGGAAGGCGGCCCGCTCGTGCTGGTCGGCGAAGGCCAGCAGGTGCGCGTGGCCCGAGCTCAGGAACAGCTCCACGGCGCGCTCCTGCAGGCACCAGCGCCGCGTGGCCACCTGCACCACGGCCTCCAGCGGCCAGCTCTGGGCCTCGGCCGCGGCTTGCACCTCCGGGATGTACAGTCTGAGCGGGGAAGACAAGTCATTGGTGTTACGCGGAAAGTTTTGCAACGTTGTTCGACATAGGTGTTTGGTAGTTGACAGTGTTGACAATAAGTTTATCTTTATTTTCTTTGAAATCAATGAAAAAAATGAGTTCACTGCTACCGGACGCCCAGCAGATGTGAAACGTCAAAGTACACAATGGAGTCGGGAGCCGTGGCGTAGCGGGGGCAATACGGCATTCAAATTAATTTTACTGCCTAGGCGCGCCAATAGTTTTTCTATATTATTTATAGCGTAGGTAAATCGGTGACGTCACAGGTTGCTATAAAGAAAGAATATTTGTTTCTGTCTTTCTATAATTGCTATACAAATAGAATGGGGGACGGTGTTGAGGTCATGAGAAGTATCTGGCGGGGTGGCGACCTGTCCTTCCTGCGCTCGCGGCGCGGCGGGTCCTCGGGCACGAAGTGCAGGCAGCGGTCGGACAGCAGCAGCTCGCCGTCCAGCTCGGCGGCCACGGTGACGGTGGTGACGCGCGCCATGTAGCCCACGGTCTCGTGCAGCTGCAGGCGAGCCACCAGCCCGCCGCGCACGCCGCGCGCGCCCAGCACGCCGCGCAGGGGGGGGGGCCGGCACGCCGCCTCTGGGGGGGATGACGCGCTTACGTTGCTTGTATTTTCAAAGTTACGTCTCAAATACATGACTTTTTAAACAAAATCATTACAAAATATAACTAAGAAACAATCATTGCCCTCACCGGCCTTATGTCGATGTTGTGGCTTCAAGAACTTCGGCGGTATGTGCAGGTGCGCACGACGCAGGCGCACGCGCACGCGGCCCGGGCCCTCTGTGGGGTCCAGCTGCCAAGACGACGGGTACGAGCGGGGGTCGTGCCACACCGCTGGGGATAGACATTCACATATTTACAATAAATACTACGCAATATGCATGTATTTAAAAAAATACAACATTGGCAATCTAATAAGAATTATTCATGGCATGTACAATGTACATCAGTATAGTAGAAGCGTTACCTTGTTCATGTGTGTAGGTGTCGATGAGCCTCTGCCAGGCCTGCGCGGCAGCGGCTTGCTGCGCGTGCGCACGCCGCAGGTGTTCCATAAACGCCTTCCTCTGTCCGTTCTGCACGTCCACGACTCCTCGTGTGACGCACATCGCACTTTCTGTCACTTTACTCGCAAGCCCGTCTTTGCTCCATACGACCCTGGTGAACATGGAGACAGAATTTATACGATATTTTTGTTATGACACTTTTCGATTTATCCGACTATGTGACATTCAAGACAGGGTTATTACATTATGTAGTTCTCTAAAATTTGGAAGCATTAGTATGTACTCACTTGGCGATGACGGAGCGCGTCCTGGCGGCGTGCGCGGCGTGCCTGTCCCGGTCGGCCCGCAGCAGCGCGGCGGCCTCGGGCCCCAGCGCGTGGCCCGGCAGGCGCTCGCTCAGCCCGGCCTGCGTGCCCACGGCCCAGGCGCGGGCCCAGTCCGTCACGGCCAGCTCCACGCCGCCCGCGCCGCTCTCGGCCTCGCCGTGCAGGTGCTTCAGTGTCGTCAGCAGGTAAACAGACAGCTGAAACACATCGAAACAATAACCAATAAAATCAACAACCGTTTTCTCCAAAAGACCAATGGCCACATTTAGTCCGAGCCATCCGCCCCCCGGCGAGCCTACCTTCCTGAGCTGCGCGGGGTCGCTGGGCGTGAGCACGTGCAGCACGGGCGCGGGCGCGTGGTACAGCGCGCGCAGCAGGGCCGGCTGCAGCGCGCGCGTGCCGCCCGCCGGGGACATGGCCCACCAGAATAGCTCCTGCAGCGGCGTCGCCCAGTCCGCGCTGCTGCTCACCCACCACTTGGGCCGGCTTGCGTTGGACCCGCTCACAGCTATGTAAAAAGTATAGAACATTTATTTTGCATATATAATACAGATAAGTTCTTTTTTATTTTATTTTATTTTATTTGGGAAAACAAACAATTGTACATTGTGTCTTACTGGCTAGGTACAAAACAAAATTAATTAATGTACAATCCACGACGTTTCCACATATTACCTTGAGAAGTACAGTTAAACCTAGTTGAAGCTTAAAGTTAGTAACTACTTAAATCTAATTCTGAGTCTGAACCCCTGGTTTCTGAAAGGCTGATCAACACAAAAATTGGTTAATCAACTGTCAAATCTCATGTCATGCGCCGTGATTGGTTGTTACTTTTTTTAGCCAACCAATCACAGATTCGACAGCAGGTCAAGTTGATCAGCCTTCCAGAAACCTTCCAAAAACCGGGGGTGGTTATAAACAAATGTTGACAATTTTTATACTACTGGAGATGACGAAGCGTATTTATAATATTTTTTTTGAATTGATTGCGAGTAGGGGCAAAAATGTCTATATTAACAAAAAAAATGAATTGAAATTTTTAACTATTCTATGGAGGGGCGCTCGCTCACCCGCATTCGTACGACTAGTAGACGTAGCAAATAACGGGTAGGCGCGCGTCTCTCGTCTTATTACAGTTCTGGGTACAATAAAATATAAAGCGTTAACAAGTTCAGTACAATCATACTTATTGCTAATAAGGTCATAGAGCATCATGGCCTGAAGTAACAGTCGTCTTGAGTGTAGGGTAAGCAAATTAAATTCTTGCAGAGACTCCTTGTATGTGGAACGGCCTAGACGACATTTGAACTGAGTTGCGCGCAGAAACTTACGCTGTACTCTTTCAATTGCATGATCGTACTTTGCATAGTAGGGGTTCCAAATCATGCAAGCATATTCTATATATATATTTCCAAAATTAGATTAAATCTAATCTGAGTATCGCCACTCCCTGGCATATCATGCACGGCAGAAGCAGGACGTGCGCAGTCCTCACCGAGCAGCAGCGTGGCCAGCAGGCGGTGGAACAGGCGCGCGTCGGCGAGCAGCGGCAGGTCGGGCGGGTGGGTGAGCAGGAAGCCCACGGCGCGGCCCGCGGCGGCCAGGTGGCGCGCCGCCAGCTCGCCGCGCTCGCCGCGGGCCGCGCCCTCGCCGCCGAGGGACACCGCCGACGACAGCACTGCACACAATGCACACTTTATTGTAAAAGACGATATAAAAAACATTTAAGCGATCTGACAAATGCCAAGAGACGGTCATATCTTATTTAATAATTAATAAACCATAAAAGTTTAACCATAAAGACGTACCGGTGGTAAAGTAGTTGTGCTTGGTGTGCGCGTTGTAGGAGGAGTGCAGCTTGTCCTCGAGGTAGTCGAGCTGCGCGTGGTACAGCGCGAGCTGCGCGTCGCGCGCCAGGCGGGCGGCGCGCGCGGGCCCGCTCGCCTCCACGTACGTCAGCAGGTGGTGCAGCTCCGAGATCGTCTGCGGGCGCCACTTATCATGAGCGTATAAACTTTTTTCAAATGTTATCAGTGCCTTGAACTTCCAGCAAAAATATGTAAAAATTAAGCATGCAGAAAAAAAAGAATTTCTCTTTAAGACTTTTCCAAAAAGTACTAGGCAAAATGGATGCACCCGGAATACGTAACCTCCTTGGTTATTAAACATTTTAAGTAAACCCCACATAACATAAATTATAGCTAAGAACCATGTCGATCACGTTAGTACCCAGGCCCTCCAATACTTCAGAGACGGACCAAGGTAAATGGCTGAACGGATTTTCATAAAACATGACTAAGAACCACAACTAGAAACCCTTTCAAATAAAAAACCACATTCAAATCGGTTCACCTGTTTAAGAGCTACGGTGCGACAGACAGACACAAATTATCATAGCGGTCAAAAGTATAACACCCCCCTTTTTGAGTCGCGGGTTAAAAATATAGAGCTCCTCTCCAGTGTCAACTGACCTGCATGCTGTGCTGCGAGGCCAGCGCTTTGACGGCGACCCTGTTGAGCAGCTCGTGCAGGTCGTCTAGCAGCAGCTCGCGGCCCTCGAAGCTGTCGGCCAGCTGCCCCACCGCACGCACCGAACGCACCACCACCTCCACCAGCGACACCTCGCTTAGCACCTTCAGAGACGCCTGTGGGGGGAGGGGGGAACATGAGGTTGGAACAGTCTGTAGGCTGCACATCATTGATTACTTTTACCAACTGTAAACTAAGTGGACTAGTGGTTCTTATAGATAACATACAGATGTCACTAATCGTATTTATAAAATTATTATAAAACAGTTCTATAATTACCTATACTATGATCTATAAAAAGTTCACGGTCTGCGGTGATGTTAATGAGTATGGGATTTGTAATAGCCGCGCTTGTGAAGCGTGTCGTAGATACATGAGACAAGTACTTGACCTTGTCGATGATCCTCCGCGCCAGCAGCGTGATGTTGTGCGCGAGCGGCACGTCGGCCAGGCAGCACGGCAGCAGCGCCAGCAGCGGCGGGCTGCGGTGCAGGGAGTCCTCGCTCACGTCCACCCAGATGTCGTCCTACATACACCACATTATGATAGTCTACTCTTTCATCGTTAAAGCATGAGCTCGTCACGACACATGAAGGCAATATTATGCCATGTTGATGATATTGCCCACGCAACAAGGGTGGTATCTTGAGTATAATTAGTAAATTGAATATCAGAGTAACATACATCCAGTTGGTCTTCTAAAGGCACATCGCACTTGGTGAGCAGCGCGGCGCACGCGGCCGCCAGCTCCCACGAGCCTTCATACAGTGATATCTGGGGAAAAACCATACCATACAATATGCTGTTCTTAATTTTTCTTTAAGGACTCATTCCTGCAAGGTGTCAATACGCACCTGGTTGGCGAGGTGTATGTAGTAGTGCTGCTGATGCAGGCGGCGCGCGGTGTCGGGGTTCGCCCGACGCGCGAGAGCGGCTAGCGCGCGTACGGCGGCTGCCCGCGCACGCGCACACCGCTGATTGCTCAGCACTACCAGGCTCTCCGCACTCACTGCTCCGCATATCGCCTGCATACATTACCGAGCCTGATACTACATTGTATTCGTTACGTAGCACGAACTAATTACTGCTGAATATTTATTGAAAAGGTTAACGACGCGCGACGTAGCCATAGAAAACTAATAAAAACAATAGTAACTGTTAACTCTTAACCTTGTTGGTATTCTAAAATGTGTGAATGGTGTAATCCTAAAATAATTTAGGGTATTTAATAAATACTGTACCTACCCGTGCTTAATATTTGGCAAAATGCTCCCTAACCCAAATACTATTTATATGCAATGACGAAGAACATTTACCTAACAAAACAAATTCGTACCATATATCAATTTCAGACGATTTCTTTATAATAATAGTACGCAAGTAATAAAACTAGGTTTACGGATTTTATCGCAGTTTTAATTGTATCTTGTCGTTCCTAATGCCTAATCCGTAAACCTAGTTTTATTTCAATGTGTAATATTCGCGTAAGTGATAGAAATAATATAATAAATGCATAGTTAACTCTGACAAGAAAGTACCAAATACTCAGTTTTATTCAACAGTTAATTACATATTATGAGCATTGTATTATTTATTTAAGATTACAATTTCTTTTATTAATCATCTCAAAATATTTGTAGAGGGAAGAAAACGTTAGTAATAATAATTATCTGTGTTTCAGTCAACAGTGTTCATGTTGGATATTGTCATATGTAGACACCTTTATGTTATAATTTCATAATGCATGTTGGTTGTAACTGTAATGGTATTATGTTGTGATAATAATAAATGTAACATTATTGAAATAAAGACAGTATTAACTCATAATTCGCCTTGGTATCATTTCACGTCAATTCCTACATAGCGACCACGACAGGACTCGAATCTGCGATCCACTATTCTATATATCCTACATTAATGCATAATCAAATGATCTTCCACTATGAAATAATAATACGTTTAGTACAAACATACACTAAGTACAATGTATCTTAATGTTATAATAAGGAATTCTGAGAGGAACAGCGCGTACGCAGTCCCTCACTACCAAAAATTACGCGTCCGAGTTACCCACATTAGGGATAATCGCAAGGGTCAACCCGTCCGCAGTGCAATGGACAGGCCTCGCCCTGGGGGAACCGCCTAAATGATCACGGTTTCCCCTACGCCAGGTAAGTATGAATTCACAACGTTCGCCCGGGGTAGTCATGTATCGGCGGAAAATCTTAACACCGCCATTCAGAAAAGAGGGCTCAAAGCACAACTACATCTATTGGGCGACTCGGTACTAAATTGTCACGGTTGCGCGTGGCGGCGCGCGCCTGTATATTCACGCTATGTTTACGCAAGGAAAATCAATAACAGAAACGTCAAACGATAGACGTTGTTCAAGCTTATGAATTGTATACTAACCTACAAAAGGATAAGCCGTCGGTTCCAAATAATTAGAATTATGTCCGTCTGTTTACTTTATTGAATACTGATTTGTTCCACATTGATATTCTACAAAATATTTTAGCAGAGTATTCTTTTACAGAAAAAGTACAGCCACAAATAATAAAATCACAAAACTGTCATACAAAGTTAAATTATAATCACTCTTTTATGTGCATGTGTTACTCGGAATTAATATATCTATGTTAAACATTTTAGGGTTATAATATTTGCAAGCGACATTGAACATACAATTAAGTATGGGTTAATGAGTTATACATCAAAAAGGTATGTTATGGTTTAAAATTCTGGAGACTTTTTATATTAGTATAAAAATTCTAGTAATTGGTAGCTATCCTATTAAATTAATTAACCCCATACAGAAGGAGTTATCAAATGGATGGAATATTAACTGAATTAATTATCGAAACTAAATTATATATTTTTTTAATATTTTATGCATTAGAAGATATTACATGACGCCAAATATGGCTTCGTATGCATTCTGGTCATCTATCTTGAATCATAGCTATGGAACTTCATATTATGTATCAATAAAATATACAATATTCATTTGAAGTGAATGAACAGTAATTTGAGTCTTTCGAGGCTGTTTACCGGTAATGGTAGATTAGAAATTAATTCACGTGTGGAAAATAATATTATGGTATCTCTGGCTAGATGCAAATAGATTTTATCATGACCAAGCAAGGGTGGAATAAACTTGCTTGGTATAAAACACATTATTTTTATTCTAGCTGCACCCCGCGGTTTTACCCGCTACATTTCGTCGAGATAAAAAGTAGCCTATGTGTTATCCAGGGTGTCAGCTACCTCCATATGAAATATTATCAAAATCGGTCTAGCCGTTTGATCGTGAAGAGGTAACCAACATACAAACACTCAAACACACTCACTAACTTTCGCCTTTATAATATTAGTGTGATACAGTAATATTTTCTTTGACTATTTTATCTGCCGCTTTCTATTTTTTTATTTTATCTCAAAAGTTGCACTGTTTTTTTCTGTTAGTAGCCGATCGCATGCCCTGCATGTACCCTCGAAAATAATTAAGAATTAAGGATCAATGGAAAGTCTAAATATTTATTTGCGGCTTCATGATGAAATACTTATTTTCATTTAAGTTCTTTTTTTAAGATTTGGTTTTTAATTACGCTAGAAAAAAAAACATGACTTTTGCAACCACGTACGAGTATGTTTGGTATGCGGTATATACTAACATGTATATACTACGTTTTAGCCATCTAAGAAATTTCCAAATTGACAAACTGTAACCGTCCGAACTGTCTTATGGCACATACAATATTTATATAAGTGAAATCACGCCTATTTCCCATATGGGTAGGTAGAGGTCACGAATTTCATTTCCATGTAATATACATAAATTAATTCACTTTAGCTCAGGCAAGTGAACATAACAAGCGGCCACTTGTGTGTAAACAAGTCGCAGTCCAGAGAGGTTTCCATGAGGCCATTGAGTGCCACCAGCACGCGCGGGATACAAGGCGACGCATGGACAACCTTACGGCAGGCAGGCTCAGCTAAGGGCTTGTGGCTTAGTTATTAGGGGCATAGAGACGAATCAACTCATTGTGAAGAACAGACCTTGTGATTGTGGTGGTGGAATATAAGGTGTATAATGTTGGAGTCGTTACCTGTTGGTGCGCGTGGTCGGGCAGCAGCGCCAGCGCGTGCCGCAGCAGCAGCAGCAGCCCCTCGCACGCCGACCAGCCGGACGCCGCGCCCGCGCGCACTCGCCGCTACACACGGAGGAAGGACATTAAGGAGGAAGGATATTAACACTATTTGGTTTTCAATGTGTATGGTGTATGGCTATTTATTTTTTAAGGATGACACATATTAGCTGAGGGATTTAATATGTTAATGAAACCCATTCTAGTTAAAGTTCAGTTTGTTACTTAAGTATTTATCTTAAGTTATGAAAATAAGAAGGAAATTGGTATATTTGCTTTAAATTAAAATAATACTGGTTATATTCTATTGAACTCTTACTTTAAAATTACTAGTTTATAATATGTATGTATACAGTTATAGCACACGGTTACCTGGTGGTAGATCCCGCTGGTGTACATCTCGACGGTGGTGTGGTTGACGTCGTCCACATCTACAACAATGTACTCGGTGAGCTCCTCCTCCCGAGGCCTCGCACTCTCCCCCTCCTCCCCCGGCCCCTCCCCCTCCCCCTCCCCCTCCCCCCGGGCCGCTCCCGTCGGCTCTGCAACCGCCACCACTACTGAGCCACCTCACCAAGCCATGTATATGCTCTATAAGATTGTACATTCTACATGCGTGTGCGATATGCGTTTGTGTGACTAAGCTATACAATCCAAGTTACGCATATTTAAATGAGTAGCGACAAGTGATAGATGATGCATGTCACACGTGCAAATTACAAATGTACAGGTAAGCGTATTGATATGTGTGGTGCGTTTAAATAATAAAAGTGTACTGAAGTGTGTATCTTGTTAAAAATGTATCTTCAAGCTTTAGCAATAGTAACAAATTTTGAAAGCAAATTGATATCTTTGATGATACATTCAAGATTGTAAGTAATAATACAAAGAGCTGAACTTATGTATATAAAGAATCATTTTTAATGTTATATATGTACTGTTTTTATTATACACTTACCAGGGGCAGGTGTATCTGAATTTTCAGATGTTGAAGAAGCAGTGTGTTTCCTGTGTATAAGATCAAATTGTTTGAATGAAATTGTTTTAATAATATAGACAACAGGCCATCACATCAATATAATATGATATGAGACTTAAATGAAAGAAATAAGATTATTATTAAATACTATAAGTTTGTTTTTGTGTTCTACTATAAGGTTGACAGAAATCTAACTAATAACGAACGTGTAACATTTATAATTACAGAAACACTTTACCTGCCTTCCTTAATCTGCATATTGATCATGGACTTAATTTGTTTCGAGGACTCTGTGCTACCACAGCTGCTGTCTATCCTGTCATCCAACTCGCGACTCTGACTCATATCCTTCAGGGAATTAATACTATTGTCGTTTGCCAGTTCGTCCGTGGAAGTGCTAGACACGCTGGGCCTATCTTCCACTTTTTTCTTGACACGTTTGGAAGATCGTTTCTTGGAGAAGCTCGAGGAGAACTCGCTCATCTCTTGTGTTTCCGAAGTCAGGAGGAAGTAGAAGTTGGCGCGCGAGTGAGTCACGAAGGTGTCGCTGGCCTGTTGGATATAATAACCTGTTTGAAAATTAATACTAAACTGATCATTTATTTGCTGTCGTTAGTAGTGTCATAATTTATTTGTGGAAATCCCTATCGACGAGGAATCTAGAGCTGTGCTTGCTGTTTGATATTTATGAGGCAGTCGTTATAGTCGCTCCTAGTGGATCTGCTGTACCTGATGCATGAGCAGCAGGAAGTCACATAGCAGCGCCAGCCGGTGCAGCAGCGGCGGCGCACCCAGCAAGCCTCGCACCAGCTCCACCAGCCCACTGCTGGCCGCGCCGCCCAGCGCGCCGCACTCGGAGTTCAGGAACCGCTCCTGTAGATACGCAGACATTATGTTAAGGCATCTAAACCGGGCAGCAGTCGTGTCCAGGCGTCCCGCGCGGTACCTTGCAGGCCAGCAGCAGCTGGTCCAGCAGCCCCAGGCGGCTCATCTGGTAGTGGTTGAAGGCGCGGCGCGGGTGTCCGTCCCGCAGCAGCGCGCGCAGGCAGCACAGCGCCAGCGCCCAGGCCGAGCCCCGCTGCCAGCAGCGCCCGCCCGCGCCCGTCTCCACCTCCCACGTCAGCTCCTGCGGGCGGACATGCCCTTGAACTCACTTAGCGATTTGACTCGAATAGAACACCCGAGGCTACTCTTTACTTAAAATCGATTAAATAGATTTCCAAAACCTAGTACTGTACCCAGTACCGGCCTGACCTGTTCGGTGTCGAGGTGCCTCCAGGCGTTGGCCAGCAGTACTAGCAGCTCGGGCTGCAGCACCACGGCGTCGGTCCGCGCGGCCAACTGCAGGCTGTCCCCGCACGAGCTCAGCACGGGGCTGCTGCACGCCTCGTCCAGGATCACCTGGGAACACGGGAGACGGATGATGAGCGTTTCGTGTTACTACGAGCCCTTATGGTTTCGGTCGGCTTCAGCAGCTGGCGGGCGTACCTTGAGCAGCTGGTGCGACACGCGGCAGGCGGGCGCGGCCAGCACGGCCAGCAGCATGTCGGGCGTACCTTGAGCAGCTGGTGCGACACGCGGCAGGCGGGCGCGGCCAGCACGGCCAGCAGCATGTCGGGCGTACCTTGAGCAGCTGGTGCGACACGCGGCAGGCGGGCGCGGCCAGCACGGCCAGCAGCATGTCGGGCGTACCTTGAGCAGCTGGTGCGACACGCGGCAGGCGGGCGCGGCCAGCACGGCCAGCAGCATGTCGGGCGTACCTTGAGCAGCTGGTGCGACACGCGGCAGGCGGGCGCGGCCAGCACGGCCAGCAGCATGTCGGGCGTACCTTGAGCAGCTGGTGCGACACGCGGCAGGCGGGCGCGGCCAGCACGGCCAGCAGCATGTCGGGCGTACCTTGAGCAGCTGGTGCGACACGCGGCAGGCGGGCGCGGCCAGCACGGCCAGCAGCATGTCGGGCGTACCTTGAGCAGCTGGTGCGACACGCGGCAGGCGGGCGCGGCCAGCACGGCCAGCAGCATGTCGGGCGTACCTTGAGCAGCTGGTGCGACACGCGGCAGGCGGGCGCGGCCAGCACGGCCAGCAGCATGTCGGGCGTACCTTGAGCAGCTGGTGCGACACGCGGCAGGCGGGCGCGGCCAGCACGGCCAGCAGCATGTCGGGCGTACCTTGAGCAGCTGGTGCGACACGCGGCAGGCGGGCGCGGCCAGCACGGCCAGCAGCATGTCGGGCGTACCTTGAGCAGCTGGTGCGACACGCGGCAGGCGGGCGCGGCCAGCACGGCCAGCAGCATGTCGGGCGTACCTTGAGCAGCTGGTGCGACACGCGGCAGGCGGGCGCGGCCAGCACGGCCAGCAGCATGTCGGGCGTACCTTGAGCAGCTGGTGCGACACGCGGCAGGCGGGCGCGGCCAGCACGGCCAGCAGCATGTCGGGCGTACCTTGAGCAGCTGGTGCGACACGCGGCAGGCGGGCGCGGCCAGCACGGCCAGCAGCATGTCGGGCGTACCTTGAGCAGCTGGTGCGACACGCGGCAGGCGGGCGCGGCCAGCACGGCCAGCAGCATGTCGGGCGTACCTTGAGCAGCTGGTGCGACACGCGGCAGGCGGGCGCGGCCAGCACGGCCAGCAGCATGTCGGGCGTACCTTGAGCAGCTGGTGCGACACGCGGCAGGCGGGCGCGGCCAGCACGGCCAGCAGCATGTCGGGCGTACCTTGAGCAGCTGGTGCGACACGCGGCAGGCGGGCGCGGCCAGCACGGCCAGCAGCATGTCGGGCGTACCTTGAGCAGCTGGTGCGACACGCGGCAGGCGGGCGCGGCCAGCACGGCCAGCAGCATGTCGGGCGTACCTTGAGCAGCTGGTGCGACACGCGGCAGGCGGGCGCGGCCAGCACGGCCAGCAGCATGTCGGGCGTACCTTGAGCAGCTGGTGCGACACGCGGCAGGCGGGCGCGGCCAGCACGGCCAGCAGCATGTCGGGCGTACCTTGAGCAGCTGGTGCGACACGCGGCAGGCGGGCGCGGCCAGCACGGCCAGCAGCATGTCGGGCGTACCTTGAGCAGCTGGTGCGACACGCGGCAGGCGGGCGCGGCCAGCACGGCCAGCAGCATGTCGGGCGTACCTTGAGCAGCTGGTGCGACACGCGGCAGGCGGGCGCGGCCAGCACGGCCAGCAGCATGTCGGGCGTACCTTGAGCAGCTGGTGCGACACGCGGCAGGCGGGCGCGGCCAGCACGGCCAGCAGCATGTCGGGCGTACCTTGAGCAGCTGGTGCGACACGCGGCAGGCGGGCGCGGCCAGCACGGCCAGCAGCATGTCGGGCGTACCTTGAGCAGCTGGTGCGACACGCGGCAGGCGGGCGCGGCCAGCACGGCCAGCAGCATGTCGGGCGTACCTTGAGCAGCTGGTGCGACACGCGGCAGGCGGGCGCGGCCAGCACGGCCAGCAGCATGTCGGGCGTACCTTGAGCAGCTGGTGCGACACGCGGCAGGCGGGCGCGGCCAGCACGGCCAGCAGCATGTCGGGCGTACCTTGAGCAGCTGGTGCGACACGCGGCAGGCGGGCGCGGCCAGCACGGCCAGCAGCATGTCGGGCGTACCTTGAGCAGCTGGTGCGACACGCGGCAGGCGGGCGCGGCCAGCACGGCCAGCAGCATGTCGGGCGTACCTTGAGCAGCTGGTGCGACACGCGGCAGGCGGGCGCGGCCAGCACGGCCAGCAGCATGTCGGGCGTACCTTGAGCAGCTGGTGCGACACGCGGCAGGCGGGCGCGGCCAGCACGGCCAGCAGCATGTCGGGCGTACCTTGAGCAGCTGGTGCGACACGCGGCAGGCGGGCGCGGCCAGCACGGCCAGCAGCATGTCGGGCGTACCTTGAGCAGCTGGTGCGACACGCGGCAGGCGGGCGCGGCCAGCACGGCCAGCAGCATGTCGGGCGTACCTTGAGCAGCTGGTGCGACACGCGGCAGGCGGGCGCGGCCAGCACGGCCAGCAGCATGTCGGGCGTACCTTGAGCAGCTGGTGCGACACGCGGCAGGCGGGCGCGGCCAGCACGGCCAGCAGCATGTCGGGCGTACCTTGAGCAGCTGGTGCGACACGCGGCAGGCGGGCGCGGCCAGCACGGCCAGCAGCATGTCGGGCGCGTCGCGCGCGTACAGCATGGCGTGCAGACGGTTGTCCACGCGGCACGCGCGCAGCACGATGCTCAGCGCTAGGGCCTGCTCCGCCGGACTGCCTTCCAGCTCCACCACCTGCAAAAGTACATAACGCCGGAATTTGGAATAAAATGCGCAGGCGCAGCTTTCATAGATATTATGATTGTAACCTTGTTTTCGCGATAATGTTTAACATTTACCTTTTCTTTCTTTCTCTTTTCTCGACGGTGTGCAAGTAAGAACTTAAATACACATGCAGTACTATCCGGCTACTTACCCTGGCATAGAGATACAGCAGTATGTCGGCGCCGCCCAGCATGTAGATGGCGGGCGTGACGCCGCGGTGTCGGCTGGCCAGCGGGCTGCCGGTCCACGTGGTGAACAGCGTCTCCGGGATGGACGAGCCGGGCCCGCTGCCGCCGCCCGGCAGGCCCGACGCCGACGAGGACATCAGGCTCGCCGTGGACGACACGCGCCCCGCGAATACTGAGCACGGGTGGACAGGCACATCAATATTCACGATGTTACTTAAAATGACAATCTAATTGGCGCAGTGGCTAAGCGATTGGACAGGTGCGCTAAGTAATCCGGATCCGAATTCTGATCTGCAGATGTTTGTCCCCAACTTGGTTGTTTGTGTATGTGATATTTCATGTTCGTGGAAACGCAGCCACATAACATAACATAACATCACGCCTGTATTCCCCGAAGGGGTAGGCAGAGGTGCACATTTAGTACACCCACATTTCGCCAGTTATGTTTTAGGTCCCAATGTAATAGGGGGCGAGCCTATTGCCATCAACCGGGCACAAATCCAGACTCCGTGCTGCTACTGAGAATTACCTAATGGAAAAACCCAGTAACACTTTGCCCGACCCGGGATTCGAACCCAGGACCTCGTGCTCAGCAGTCGCACTTAGCGACCACTAGACCAACGAGGCAGTCAAAATACAGGTGAAATTAAAAGTGTTGGGCAAAGTTTAAAAAACGGCTCGTGGCTGATACGACAATAATCACGTGACACTCGATGAAAAATTACAAAGTTGGCGTAGCCACGTACATCTTTTGCAAACATTGTAAGTGGTCATTAAATGTCTAGTTTGATAGAAAACATTACTATTTTAATATTTGGTCAAAATATGCTCACCGGTTGGTAAGGCGACTGTTTGATGGTACAGGTTCATAATGTTGGGCGCGCTCGCTGAGAATGTTAGCAGCAGGTTGTCGTGCAGCTCTCGGAGCGTCGCCGTCGATATCTCGAACACCTGGACGTTTTACAAATGTAAATAGCTTAATTTAAAATACCAATTGTGTGGTTGGAGACTTTGAAAATGGCTGTTACCTGATCCCAGTCGATGTTTGAGTCGAGTACGTTTGGCGTCAATAACAATGGGTAGTTTGGAGACTCGCACCGCACCTGTAATAACGTAGTTTTGTATTTGTAAGAAATTAGGGTCTAATTTCGACTTTTTAAACGTCAAAAATAACTTCCATTTATATAGAAATGTCGAATGTAACGTTGCAGTTTTTAAGGTCTACTCAATATATTCGCCATAAATGATTAGAACAGCACGGTAGCGAGCGGCCTGTAGCAGCCCCGTACCTGGCAGGCGTGGTCGGGCCCGTGCGCCGTGAGGTGCAGCGCGCAGTACGCGGACAGCACGGGCGCGCGGTACACGTGCAGGCTGGCCACGTGGTACGCGCCGGGCCCGGAGCCCGCGCCCGCGCCGCCCGCGCATGCGTGCCCGATCAGCACGTTCGTCGGCGTCACCTTGCGGACTAGGATACCTGCAATTTCAATACTATATCTGAAGTTTGAAGTAGAAAATCAAAGAAAACAATCAAAATTATTTTTTCAATAAGAACCTGATTAATATACACGATATGTCGTTGGAAAAGTCTTCTAATTAGCTAATTCTTATTCCAAATAACATACGACAGATATAAAATAAGCCCGCCCAGAATACAAGTTATTTTAACGATTATTATATACAATACAAACATATCCCTCTAAAAAATAATAAAAACAGACAAAAAGTAATGAAAGTATTTACCCTGAACTGGAAGTGATACTGTTTCACATTCGTACCCGTTGACGAAAAGCGACACCTGTCGAAAAAAATTACGATGTAAAAGCTAAGGTCAGTTTGCCTGTACAGTAAACATGCATAACTTCATAAGATATAAGTGTATGTCCGTACCTGTATGTAAATATGCCTCTTGTACACTAGTTCCTTGACATTGAGCGCGATGCAGCTCCACTGTCGCGCCGGCATGTCGCTGGCCACGCGCGCTTCGCTCACGATGCGGTTCAAACCAACCTCAGGGCGGGTCAGCCGGAATGTGAATGTACCTGTCAGGCATAAAGAGTATTAATGTTTTTATTTCATGGACATAAAATACAATGTAATAAAGAAAATTATAATAACAGGCATACCTGTGTTGGTATCGAGCCACACCTCCAACATGAGCGACTCGTGCCCCACAGACAGCACGTGCGACAGTTCTGTGGGCTTGTTGGGGACCTCCTTCTTGGGAGACCTCTTCTTGGAACCTTCGGTATCTGAGAGCCCATCGTTGAACTCGTCCGGGTCGTCTGAAATGAGGTAGCGGGGTAAGTGCTCGCCGGTGGGGTATGAGGGTGGTCCTAGAGGTGTGGAGGTGTGCGGGTACCGGCGGCGGGGCAGGCGGCGGCGCGGCGCGGCGTGTGCAGCCAGGCGGCCAGCGCGAAGCCCGCCAGCCACGGGGCCCAGCCCGCGCCCTCCACGCCGCAGCGCAGCGCGTGCCGCGCCCAGCCCGAGCGCACGCCTGCCAAAGGGTTAACAATACACATACAAACATGGACTTACTTTACAGAGATGCAGATATAGCATTCAGAGATTATTTACCAGCTCTAGTATGTGCCTCGTGAAACCTCTTGGCACAGTTCTCAGCGTGGTGACTCTGCGACGTGGTGGTATTTACCACTAGAAAGCTTAATTCTTCCGCCAAGGATTGGATGCCGTCTGCCAAAAGAATACATTATTTAACAACGACACCAAAATAAAATTAATGCTAATCGAAAATCCTGCAATGCTTAGATAGCAGAAATGATCAGTGTGGAAGTAAATGAACCTGGTAATAATAAATATTCTTTCCTTACTCACCAGTATTATTACTGTCAACCGGGAACGTCAGTATACAGTCCGGAGTGTTGTACGTGGTGGCTGCCACCAGCCGATGCAATGAGCTCAGTAGCATCTCCAGCGGAGGCTTCTCAGCTGTGAAGAGTTTTAAGAAGGCGGCCAACTCAGCCGGCTCGATGCTTTGGGAAGCTAGCACGTGGATCAGCTCGAGGATGCTGCGTTGAAGGTCTAAATACATTATACATGATTAGAAATACAGATTGTTAATTTACTCCAACAGCTTAACTTATATTATTTTCTAAGTTATTGTGACTTATGTGCAGTTCCCCCAGCCGCCCCTCATGTCCCCCCTTACCTTCGAGGCGGGGGTCGGCGGCGGCCAGCAGCTGCGCGGGCGCGGGCGCCAGCAGGCGGCGCAGCAGCGGCGGGTGCGCGGCGCGCGCGCGGCCCAGCGCCGCCCCCACGCGGCCGCACCAGGCGCGGGCCACGCCCACGCCCAGCCGCCACGCCGGGCCCGTGCACTCGCCCTCCTCCTTGGCACGGACCAACCTGCACGATAAAAGGTTATAGCACATATACATACACATATACAGCACGCTAACCAGGTACGCGTTGTCCGCAAGGTGCCAGCTCGCAGTCCGCGCGCCGGCCGCGAGGTGCAAGCTTGCTGGCTGAACACGCCTAGGACTTGCATGTTTTCATAATGACTCGATTTACCTACATTGCGCGAACTAGCAATAAAAGCGAAACAATACGCAATACGTTGTTTCGCTGGCGATTTGGAGTCGGCGCGCTGTAAGCACATGGCCCGCTCGCTTGCAGCACGCGGGCTGCGAGTCGAGTTATATGGTAGCGGCAAGCGCGCTGACTGCCCGCCGTTGACATTTTCGTATTGTGACATAACCTAAGGACCTTTGCTGAAACCGCTCCTGGTTTACTTCTTCTTATTATCATATAGTTTGAACAACCTGGTATCATAGTTTAAACCGCCTATAGGCCTCTGGCGTGGCTTTACACACAAAAAATCTCTCAGGTGTGCCAGTTTCGTCACGATGTTTTCTTTCATCGTTTTTAGCAACTAATAACTAATTCCTAGTAGGTACACACATAAATCGTAAAGACATTGGTGCGTGCATGAGTTTGAACTTGCGACCTTTGACTTGGCCTGCTATGCTACTCTAACACTTCTTCTTCAGGGTCTTCTTGAGGCCCAGTGGTAGGTTAATTAAGATCTGATGATTACGATGACGGTCTGTCCGAATAATAGGTATACAAACAAACTCACATCAACATCAATTATATAATCATAAAAATAACCATGTGTTCACATCACCTGTAGATTCTTCAGCAACTATCAACATAATATTTGTTTTTACTCTTTATACAAATATATCTCCCATACAAATAAGTACAAATAAAGTAGACATAGCAATACCCGATTAAATATAAATAAACATCACACCTACAAATTAAACCAATACCAAAATAAATGAAATTTGTATAAACCAGTCGAGCTAATTTGTTACCTTGTCATTTGCGATAGGTCTCAAACTGGTTGGCATTCATAAATAAGACCATGATTTGGAATATACATGATCCTTTTTAGATAAAATAAGGATAAAGATCTTATCTAATGTTCTTAAGTATGTTCTGGTTCCGTGATTTTACTTTGCATATCGAATACCGTCTGCGTCAGATGAAACAATGTCTTGACAGCCTGGATTATTATTCGTAGAGGACTAAAGGGCTCTTTTCTTTCACCACAAATGATGATAATTGATGTCGAAAGTGTCATCATTTCAGGTCCCTAGAAGGCAGTAAAATAAGAAGTGAATGCAACGTACTTGTGTATGAGCTGCGTGAGTATATCGACGACGATGACGCACAGCTCGGGGTGCGCCAGCTCCCCGCTCTTAGTATACTCGCCGCACTCCAGGCTCAGCTCGCCGGTCGGGGACTGGGCGCCTGGACACACACCGCGAACACTAAACTATACTTCTATCAACTAATATATTATACAAGGTTACAAGTAGGCCAATTTTTTTACTAGGTCAATAATATTATCATACTAGTTGAATAATTTGGGCGTAATTCATTCAGATTTGGATAACCTCTACTGTTGTTATGAATAGTTTAGATTTGTTAATGAACAATACCTGAAGGTGGCGTGGACATCGATCCAGACATCTTTCTCGTTCTGTAGAGAGGAGGAGCGTCTAGCTTGCCGACCTCTACATCCGCCTGGGGTAGTCAGGGATAAACATGCATATAAATAAAACAATGCATTCAAAAACACCGTATTACATTACACTATACACAATACAAACTTCTGCCGTTAATAGCGAACAGACTGGCTGATTGATGATTTCAAAATTATACCAAATCAAATACTTTTTATCCACGTTTGAACTAAGAATATATACCTACCCTTTAGTTTATAAATATCCTGAAAAGTGAGCAAGCATATTGTACAATGCTTGACCATTATCTGTAAGGGAACACTTACTAATATTATTACCTACATGAATCTTAATGAAATATGATGTGTGAATTTATTATAGACCTTACTCTATAAATAGAATATGCTTTTTTGTTTTATTTATGGCGGATATATTGATCACAACATACTAACACCACCCACGTTTACTTACAAATTTACATACATAGGTACATTCACGAAATATATATAAAAAACGAACAAGGAAATGTTATGAAATATTATGAAATACTATACTGGAATTTTAAATTTTAATATCTTGTATTGTGACAATGACATTATGTCATTGTTATGATACTCCACGGTAAGTGATTATTTTTTGTTCTTTTGAATTAGTTGTTCTACTACGTCTTTAACTTTTTATCGACATAAGTCAGTCGTTCTGAACTGTCCTATAGGTAGGCCTACATAATACCACTGCTGGTCTAAAACCTCCCTGCAAAGTAAACATACCTTCACCAAGTGGAAAACGTGTTAATGGAAAACATATGCTACGAATCATCGAATAATCCAACTATCCACTAATTCTATCACTAATCCACCAATTTTATTACGATCATTAAAAAGCAATTAAGTTATTATTAAATGCAGGATGTTCACAGTAATCTACTTCCAACATATACTTTTTAAGATTTAGGTGCATTAAGTCCGAATAAAAATAAAAACCTTTTATTTTCAAGCAACATCTTTATGTGCCTTTACTCACATGAGCTTATGCTCATAGAGTGTTAGTACAATCTATTAAGAACTATGTAATAAAACTTAAACCTAAGTAACCTCACCTCACTGATTTGCATTTCTACATACCACACGTGTTTTTATGACTTGTTTGTTTCAATCTTGTTATTAGCAAGGAAACGGTATTTCGTAACCTCGTTAGATTAAGATGAAAATATTCCATAGATGAGTAAGATTATAAATGTTAATTTATTACATAGATAAGTTTACGAAAAAGAGAAAATGTACGAAAGTTCAACGTCCTGAACCGCTTGGTATTGAGGGTTGTTGTAGCTGCAGTGAGACTACATGTAGGTACTGATATTATTATAGAAAACAAAACGCGCTCTTAATTTCTCGCGGTTCTTAAATTCAACCACTTATTGTTTGTATAATTATAAATGCAGACAGTCAAAACGTCTCATAATGACCAGTGTATCTTTAACGATGGTTGATATATAAATCACGCAGATTTGCATAAAATCTCTACGACCTTTTAGGTATTATGTCAAGTCTCTAGTTTTGCGGTAAAGCGATGACTATAAGTCTTGTTGCGTGACTGGGTAACACGATACTGTAATCGACTCTTCTAACAAGTGTGGTCAGAAATGTAGCCATAATCACTCTTAGGATTAACAGTCTGTGTAAGTTAATGTCACTTTGAGGAAAATCGCTAGATAAGTTGATGATTAACCCATCCTAATAACATAGACTTATGTGTGAGTTGCACCAACCTTTTATAAATTGGTTACCGTTAAATATGGCCTACTAACTTAACATTGACGTACGAATTAACGTGACCATAACAGACGATTAGTGCAACCCACCCTAAATTGTTATAGTCTAGGATTTAGTGAGCACAATTTATAGGCACAATGCAGAAATCCTAATCAAGATTAAGTAATATCTTTACACAGTACAACTGTTAATTTCGTCCGATCGTTATGTTTCTATACAAGCGTCATAGACCTATAGCGTACCCACCTCATACCCCTCGTCCGGCCTGGTGGAGTAGGGCTCGCTGTGCTCGCTGGCGTAGGGCCCGGCCACGCTGTCCTCGCTGGACGAGCAGTCGGCGGAGCTGCCACCTGACGCGCACAGCAGCGGCGGCACCTGCCCACACACTGCACTTTATCAATATCAACTACACGGAAAACGTTTTCATTCCTCTGGACTCTAGAGAGTTTATCTTATACTAATATATAGTAGTTATAATACTAGGTCTAGAGTAAAAGGACTTTCAGTCAGTAATTTACTATTCTCTTGTATCGTGGGTGCATTACAGACACTAATCTCATATTAGAAAACCCCTTAAATTTTGAACCAACAACTGGCTTATTTTAAGCACCAAACTACCGAAAACTATAAATAATCTACGTAGTGAGGTTTTTAGCCTGGAATAAGCATTCAAATCAAAAGATTTTTTTTTGTTCTACAAAATAACAGTATAATATTAGTAGACCGCGGATAGGTCGACCTTGAAATCCCCCAAATCCTACGTAGGTTAGGGAAACCTATCAAGTATCAAGTTTACGTGACCTTGACAATGAATTGAAACGTGAACTAAAAACGAATATGTACATACGTATGTGTACTAAATCGTAATTTTATTTTTAATTTGGCAATGCAGTGTTCTTTAGGAAATAGTTAATGGGCTTTAAATGTCAATCCTACAAGGTTGTTCACGGCACCGGAGAGTTGCAAGGATTGCAGTCGTTCTACACATTATTATTGTTATGAATGGTTTGAGAACCGGTAGGCGTTTGACGTCGTGTGCTTAATAATATAGAACCAGTTTATCCGATTTCAAATATCTATTTATAATTCTTCAACTTAGGATACTTTCACCGATGTTTACACAAAATCAGACTGCAATTATTTTATGGTAGGTAATATTAAATATTTAAATAATAGATTATGGTAGAATATGCAGTGTTGTTTTTAACATCTTGTTTTACATTGTCGGGAAAAAACTAAGTATTTTATTTAGATCTTTATAATAAGGTACGACGGTTAACTGCCGCTATCAAAATCAACATCAACTTTAATGTGCTTGAACATTTGCGGTATTTTTGTTTACAATATTTTGATCTTTTATTATCCTTGGTCTTCTAACAATGTAGGTTGTTCAGAGGTTGGTCGTTGCACATACAAAGGTTTGAAACTTTGAAACATATTTCAACGCTTGAAATAGGAAGAGTCTGTTGGTTACACCAATATGAGTATCGTATTTTCGAGCAAATTTCAAATATTAAACCACTGCGCCACTTGAAAATAGTGACATATAAGTTTTGCTAGTAGAAAAGAATGACCTTACTTAATAATAATAGGCTCACACATAAACATTTCGCATGGCCCCTATTACTATTCGCGGTTCCGTTGAGTGCGGTGTCCGCCAACCACAGGGAAATTCGATACTTTTGCATCTACGACTGATTCAAACCGTATGTCTTACTGATAGTTCTCGATGGGTGGAAAAGGATCGGATGCATGGTTAGTGGGGCATGAAACTACTATATTTACATTGGATCAAGTATAGGGTGTCAAAGTGTCTATGGATTTTAAAGGCTTCATTCCGACACCTTTTGGTTCCGCTATCCGCTCCGTATATGGATAAACTTATATTTTTTTTGGTTTTTGAAAACACGGTACAGATATGGTCCATGCAAAATTTTAAAATACCTAGTAATTAACCTCAAGCCTTTTAGAAAAGAGAAAGAACGAAAAACAACGAGTAATTAATTTCGGCAATACTATAATTAATAGAGAACTATGTTTTTAATAAGAGGAATTAATAACACCAATAAAGAGCTGTTGGCATTTGGCATATATGATAAGCAATCTTTCAAAATCTTCAGGTAAAACTATATAAAATTCTACATAGGATAGGATGGTCTACCTGTAGTCATACGATCGCTGCTTGTAGACATTTCGGAAAAAAACACAAACTAGGATTCGAACACCGTGTCACACACTCTACGGCACACAATCCTTCAGTAATTAATAATACACAAAACTCAAAAATAAAATGCACTAATAAAGAACTAGTAACGCATCTAAGTGCAAGAGCGCAGTGTTTGTAGATCCCGGCGCGAGCGGCCAGTGTCAAGGTATGCTACATTCTAACGTTTTGGTGCCTAGCGGTCAAGTGCGAGCTGCAATTGATCGACTATGACACTGGCAGTATTGAAAATGGCTCTTAAAATAGATTTTCAGTTGAGATGAAAACCACGGCAATGCTTTCGAGTTTGATATGTGCCGAGTATCCCAATGCTCTTGTGTTTGTGGAATATTACTCCTTTATCAGTATTGTTACCGCGATGGTAAACAAGCATGTCACGTGATGATTAATTATAATCAACTCGTAAACATACACAACTAGAAAGTCAGAGATACGTTGCCGAAATCAAATCTCTACTAATACATGTATAGAAGATGAATTTGAAGACCTGATTGGTTAAGGGTTGCGGGTTCGATTCCCACACCAAATAAAAATTGTGCTCTGCTGATGTTAGTTTCGAGTCTTAGTGTAGAGAGTGTTTGTGTATGTGATATTTAATTTTTGTAAAACGCAAATCCTAGCGCTCTGGGATCGCTAGGGCGAGATTTAAATAAAAAATTGCCCATGAATCAACTTTTTGTGAAATTTACATCAGACAGATATGTTTATTATGTTGAGGAACTCAACATCACCACTTATCATTAAAACTGTTCAGATCAAGCGGTATGACCGGTCCGGTGAGGTACTACCGAGCTGCAGCGCCTAACAATATCAAATCACATAATGTATAGCTAATGTTCTGTTTGATAGAATATTTAAAAACTAACTTATGTTTATTGGTGCATACTGGTGGACATCGATCAAGATATACGAACTTTTTCGCTGAAGAAGTGTAATATGTGTAGAAATAATATAATATTTTACCACCTCAATGGGTGGACAATGCAAGTAATCTGACATAATTCAAAATCACCTTATGCGTTTTTGTTAGGTATCTGATAAAAGTCAAGGAAACTTTTCACTATATCCAAACTGAACTGTTTTCGATGATTTCGACAATTCGTATGAATTGTCGCACCTATAGGTACCCTTCCTCCAGCCCCACGCGCAGCAGAGACCAGCGCGCCCCCTGCCTGTGCACATTACCTTGGCATGGGCGAGGCGCGGCATGGCGTGGTGCCTGCTGGGGCGCGCGGCGGCCACCCGGATGAGCGCCTCGCACAGCGCGCGCAGCCCGCCGCCGCCCTCCAGCGCCGCGCCCGGAGCGCCCAGCTCCACGCGCACCAGGGAACAGCTGGTCTCCTTCGACCGCCCTGATGTTACATCTACATGAAACAATTATTTGTTATTATCTGTCTTATTCTATTTATTGCAAGCTGCTTCTCGACACTTCGTCCACGTTATTATATTTTCCTGCGCTACTCTAAATATTTTTATAATTAAAAGTAGCCTAAATTATTCCTTATGATATCTGCCAGTAAGTCCAGGTCCAGTCAACTCGGAGATTATATAGATTATATAGATTTACATTTTTTTTCAAAAGTACCTATATTTTTGTCGTGTCGTTTATCGTATATGCATGCATGCTTTCGACGAATCCGAATACCGAACGAAAAAATGTACCAGAATGTATATTTTTTGTGATTATTATAAACCTGATTTATTTATGTACCTAACTGCTCATTTTACTATAATAACTTTCGTGAGTGTTATCCATATTATTTACTATATATTCCGCCGAATGTTCGGCTCGCGACTCTGCCGCGTAACCAGCTCATGAATAAGGGCTCCGATCGAGTCCGAAACTAGTCGGGCATTCCCGAATACACCCGTGAGTATAACCGGAATATATACTAACTGCTCATATTTATATTTTAAGAATCGAGTTTGAAATACAAGAATTTGGAAATAAAATCACTACGTAAGCCAATGTAGTCGTCTATCCTATAACATAATTAAATAGCCATTTCATATGAAAAGAAATCCCTTTTTCGAGGTATAAAGAGCAAAAAAATAAAAACGAAGACATATGCCGATTGACAAAAAGTAAATAAAAATCTCTCTTGCAATTATCACCTAATAACTCATTAACTGTGTTCGCACATAATGTGCGTTTAAAATTGCTATATCTTTGGCCTTGTCTATAAGTCACGTGAGGCTTGAAATGTGGGGAAGGAGTTTGGAAAACCTCACGAAATATCACAAGGGTTTAGGGAATGTAGTGCGATATTAATGTGTATTTGTTCGTTGAACGAGAGGTATCGTTGTAAAAAGCCGGTTGGAGTATCAAAGGGTGTGCACTGTGTTCTATGCACTTTCGCAAAAACAAAATTTCACATAATTTTGCTGTTATGTTTATTCCAGACCCCTTTTACTAGCCCAAATCGAGTTCAATTATTTTTTTTAATTCCACACGAAATCATTTGTACGTTGATCGACTGTCTCGTCGATATTCATGCAATGGTTTCAATGTCGTCGATGTACGACTATTTGTAATCAAACCTACTGTGAAACAGGCGTGCTACCAACATGTAATGACAAACAGCGCTGCATCCAAAAGTCCATGCAAAGTTATTTCAGACACATTTAAAAATGAACTTTAACTACTATAATTTTAAGTACAACATTGCTTGCATTTTTTTAAGTATGCTTTAGTTCTAAACCGATCTTACTACCTGATATTAAAGTTTAAAATTGCTTGAGGTTTTGACTTGGATGTACCAATATTAATTAATATATGATATTGTATAAGGCTTCTGCTCTTGCTGGTGGTGTCGCCTTACAAGGGATATTGTAGAACTAGTTTATGTTAATGACGTTATGTGATTAGTCGGTTCAGCGGTGTCTGTCCTACGGACATCCCGATGAATCATGGTAATGCAATTAAAGCTGTTGTATTGATGCACTCATTGAATTAAGAAGGCTGGATGGAGACACCTATTTGTGTAGTACTTAAGTGTTGGACGTTACAAAACGCATGAATACAAAGCGGCAGCTTCAGAGACACAATGTTTAAGGATTCAGATATCACTTTAGTCATTTGTGGTTTATGCATATTAAGGTTTCTAGAATCAGATATATGTCATGTATGACTGTACATTTATTCCTATTTATATTTATTTACAGTTGAAATATTAGAAGCTACATAAAAACAAACCTAGATACAAAAGGCCCAAAACAGGAAACTGGCGTTTAAGGAAGGAGGCTTAGCAGTGGGTCACATAAAAGCTGATGATGATTATGACATAGAAACAGAAGTAAATATCACAAACCTGAAGCCGACAGCTGCACGGTCAGCAGAGCCTCGGTGATCTTAATAAGGACTCTCATCTCGGCCACGCCGCACTCGCAGTTACACAGGTAATGCAGGATCAGCTTCAACAACGCGTAGCTGTCCAGGAACACACTCTCACTGACCACGTACTCCCTGAACATGGGACTGTATAAGCACAAGCTCGCACACGTCTTCCAGAAGGTCCACACATTCTTCAAAACATCAATATGGTCCTCAATAGACTCCTCGACTACATTTTCGTTTGACGCAAAATTGTTCTTTATAGATTTTGGAGAAGAGTTCTTTCTTGGTCGCGTGTCAGTGGGAGAAATAAACGCTAACATATCTCTCTCCTTGCTCAGGTCACACAACTCTTCGAACTTGTCCGCCGACAGTTTCAGTTTGTAAATCTTGTAGCATTTGTCAGTCATTTCTGTGAGTGACTTGAACAGCATCTGCACTGACGCCAACGAGCTCATCTCTCTGAAGTAAGTCATTTCTGAGTTCTCTTTCATAAGTTTAAATACTTCGACGATTATAGCTATTTCTAGGATAGAACAGCACTGATTTGAAAACTCAGATAATGAAACGAGTTCTAATACGTAGCTGAGTCCACCCTTTTGGATGAACTGTTCTGCAAAAGACACAGTATTGAGCAAACTCGCGAAGATGTTCAGACAGGACACGGTAAGGAAATATGCTGATTCCTCCATACGGATTATATATCTATGTTTGGCAACGATAAATGTTGGGTAAATTACACTAAACAGTAATTCACATTTCATTTCCATCCGACATTTAGGAGTAACCCTCAGTAGATGGCTGACCGTGGCGTGTAACACGTTATTATGATTGTCCAGCTGCAGCAGTGAGTTGTAGTGGTAAAGGAACGACCACACGCTCTTTCTGTCGATGGGACTGATGCCATGGGAGCAGTACTTCCTTCCCACTTCCTTCTTATCATCATACGGCTCACATATCGAGCACGGCAGTTGGTCGGTCACCTTCTGTATCAGAACGCTTGCCCCTAACTCTCCATACACAGTGTGCTCCAATACTTGAAGACATAAGGAGGCGACGCTGCTGTGTGTCAACATCAGCCTCACAATACTTTCCATGAGGAAGCCTGGAGAGAAGCAGCAACAAACTCCACAGTTCAACATCACTTTCAAAATTTTATTTCTGAGTATCGTCTCAGCTGATACTTCCTCATCAGTTAGTAAGGATGTTAGGGTCCCGTAGAGAACAGACACGCAGCACGCGGACGACATGGGCAGGCCGGTACTGGCTTCGCCTAGGATGTCGTGGTGGTGGTGCATGCCGGCCGCGACACGCTGTCGACACGCCTTGTGCCTGGTTCTAGGACATGCGGCTGAATGTATCACCTCACTGCGGACTCGTTTCATACCGACTATGAGCTTCCCTACAGTCTCTATTAGTTTCTTGATCAACACAACTTTTTCCTCATCATCTGCGGATATTCTAATCATGAGTTCGATACATTCCTTGAGGAGGCCTCCTTTAAGACATTCTCCATACAATTTGAACTGTTCAGTAAATTCCCTAAGCTTGTCGACGCTCCGACATTGCATCAGCAGGCAATGGAAGAACGCCGTAATTGAATATGCAATTCCGAACACGAATTTGAGCAAGTTTTCTGATTCAGTCTTATCCTCCTTACGATTTTGGTATTCGAGTTTGTTTTGTCGGCACTTGGAAATAACATCTTCTAATATTCTTAGCAACATTGGCAGGATTCCATTGTTGATCAATTTGGCACAAAGATCTGAGTGGATAAGAACTTGGTCTAATGACACCATGAGCAGTTCTGTTAGAGCGACTTTTATTCTGGATACCTCTTGAGTATTATCTTGTTGTGACAGGGGCACTGAGCTGAACTGTAATGAGCACAGATTTCTTAGGGAGAAGTTTATACACTGCATCGAGATTTGGGAGCCTTCTGACCCTGACAGACTGCTCTCAGCTTTACATAACTCTTGGAGTAAATCTGTTATCATTAGCGTAAATTGGAATGTAGAGATTTCAGAATTGATGATTTCTCTGTGTTTATCATTAATGTAGTCGTCTGCTTTAGGTTTGGCTTTCCTTGGCGTATAAAAGGGGTCATAATAGGAGTCGTTTGGGTATTCGTTGGAAGATCGAGTGGAGTTGAAGTATTCGAAGTCATCGTTTGGCGTGCACACTTTGATGGTTAGAGAGCGGTTCAGTATCTGCAGGTCGTCGTTGGAGTCGGCCGACTCTGACGACTGGTCAGTGTGCTTGGACAGTTTTCTTTTCGTTCGTTCCAGTGAGTCGTATTTGGGTTGCGTTGAATGCTTCGACCTGTTAAAATGAAGCAATTAGGTACTTAAGAATACAATATCCTGTCATATTTTTAAATTTATTTATGTTTTAACAGTGTTGTATTTAATACAGAAATTCTGATATACTACAGTAATTTTAATAGACTCAACAGTGAGCTTTTATCAGGAAAAGATAATATATAGCAATGTGGGGTAGTAGCTAGTAATCCTCAGCTCTTGTAAATAATAGCTAACTACCAACAGATTACATAAGGAGTGTCGTTACCTCCCAGTAACAGAGCCTCTGTCCGACGACGCAGCGGAGTTCACTTTGGACGTCTGTCCGCCGAGCGGCTTTTGTTTAGACCATATCCTGAAACAAAACAGAGTTTAGAGTGTTTATCTTTGACATGACGTGCGGCTAACTACAATGCATTCCAGAATCGCGCTAGCGCCCCGAATTATGAAATGGGGGGCAAGGTTTACCAAGCACACCACCGCCCGGTTAGATATTCCTTTTTTCGTTGGAGGAATACCACATCTCGTCGATCCACAAGTACTAATTTTAAGTCTTCGTCGTAGCAACTAGTGGTTTACGAACATATTTGTAGTCTAAATGCATAATTAATCATAAGGCAACTTGTGTACTATGGTAGTATGGTTTAAAGAATATTGATATGATATGGTTTATATTTGTCTGTATTTGATTCTTAAGTAGGGGGAAAATAATCCCAATGCCATTTAATCTTATCAGTTTCAAACAATAAATGCAATTAGTGAGTATTGGCGGGGGATACGTTTCAACTGAGTATTATACATGAATCAGATTTCCATTTATCATCAATGTCAATTTGTTTTGAAAGTAAACAACCTTATCTAACGACGACCTGATTGGCGCAGTGGCTAAGTGATTGGACTGCTGCGCTAAGGGTTGCGGGTTCGATTCCCGCACGGGGCAAAACTTTGTGCGACCCACAGATGTTTGTCCCGAGTCTGGATGTTTGTGTATGTGATATTTCATGTTTGTGAAACGCACCCACGACACAGGAGAAATTCCTAGTGTGGGGCGAAGATTTTTTAAAAAACGAATAAAAAAAAAAACGAATTATAAAAATATTTATGTACAATAATCAAAAATCATGTAATACGCAATTGATTTTAGCACATGAATAGTGTTCTCAGATATCACACTAATATTATAAAGGCGAAAGATGCTGAATGTGTTTGTATGTTTGTAACTACTTCACGCAGCTGAACTTATTCTGATTACATTTGGTAGCTGACACCCTGGATTAACACATAGGCTTTTAGGGACTATACCTAAGCGTAGCGGCTAACACCGCGGGGCGCAGCTAGTTGACATAATATATGAAGCAGATAAACTCGAGAGGCGCAGTAACAGTCTTAAATCTAATCTTTAGTGCTATAATATAATAACGTTATCAAAGTAAATAGGCAATAAAGGGGTCGTTAAACGTTTCAGGAGACATCTCTTCGATATATTTTGATGTAAGTCGCGGTGTCAAGGGCAGACAAGGTCTGTTTGTTCTGCCGCCCCCTTCACCTCCTCGTGGCGTGAAGATTACATTTAATACCTATTTACATTGCAGCATTGATAAAATATAGGTGCGAGTGACAGTGAACGCGGTGTATTACGAGATAAGTGTTAATAAAGCGAATTGTTCAATTGTTATACAGTAGATAGTTTAAAAAGTTAACAGTTGAATAGTTCATAAGAAGCCTCTACAAAAAGTATAAAACAATTCATATTTGTATTACACTTAACTTACCTTACGCATCAAGATAGGTACAATGACTACCTAAATGTAAAGTATGTAGAGAAACATAATCAGTAATCAGATGTGGATTAAATAAGTCTATCCCTTGATACTGAAATGCTTCTACTGGGAGGACTAATGAGAACACAACAGGTGAACGAATGGACCTGGTGATACCCTAACATACATAAGCTAAACAATTTTGATAATTTACAACCACATTAAGAAGGAGGCTTTACTTTTGTTTGGAGACATACCTATTAGAGAACAGCTGGTGTATGGGCGTGCGGGGCGGCGCCACCGAGCGCGCGGCCTCAAGGCTGGCGCCGATGCTGGCCCCGCTCAGCTCGCCGAACAACCAGATGAGCACTGAGCTCAGTTGGCGGCAGCATGATAGACCCTGCACAAAACAAAAATGATATTACTATGATTACCACGAAATGGACATCCACCACCGGCCGCCGACGACCACGTAGACCAAAAAGACAAGGGAGTGACGATTTAGAGGCCTTTGCGGAAAAGACTTTGCCAGTAATGACATTGAATGGAGATTTGCTGGGGAGGGGTGGCGTTTGCCTAGCAGTGGGACACCAAATAGGCAAATTTAAATAGAAAATTATATGTAATTCGACCCTTTTAGACATTTAGATCAAACATTTACGTGCAAGCAAGGCTAACGGTTTTATTAAACCGGACTTTAAAATATGTCGTATACGGTACGATAGAATTAAGAAAAAAATGTCCATTGGCACGCATATTTAATTACATAAACGCTTACTAAATCAATCAACTCTTAAGAATTAATAAGATAAAACCTGTTGGGTCAGTTACCTACGAACTTTGGATGTTTACGAAAAAATACAAGCAAGTATATAAAAGGAGTTAAAGGTAATTTTTAATTTAGTTATCATGGAGAGCAATAAAATAAAAATCGTTCATAAGGGGACAGATTATTGACGTCACGATTTAGGGTTTTCACTGAGAGTTAGGGTTACATTTCAGCTGTATTTTTAATAATAGATTTATTACATATTCTTTTGAAAGAAAATGTCTTTCCTAGGTACTTAATTGGAATTGGAATTTTTAATCTTACTAAGTATTGAGTTATAACAGTTCTATTTATGGACTAAATAAAGTAAATATTGATTGGCACCTATAAATAAGTTGTCCACAGACATGTACCTATACAGGATGGATGTGTTATCGTACCTGATTCTGTGCGAGAGAACTGATACGTGCGCTGCGGTCTGGCCAATAGGTTATCGAACTCAAATTATCAACAATTATTACAGCGACTACACGCACGCTTCCGCATGTTAAATTTAATGTTCAGTAAACAAGGACATGCGATCTTCTTTTATCTTAAATACCCACAAATGTGATGTCACACCTTGTAGGTAAATATGTATGTAGATATCGTTTGGCAGAGATAATCAATCACAGAATGAAACTATGGAGTAAGTGTAGATCTCATTGTGATGGCATGTCAGTGGGAAAAAAATATTGTATCCACTGGGTCAGCAACAGCTCCTACTACTAGCAGCAACTTTGGTGTTCGAAAGTACTTAATACGTCACAAGAAGGACCTGCTACGTGCAAGGTAGTGCGGCGTCTCGCTTCTTTCACGGAAGAGTCTTGCGTTGAGAGTTCATAGTAAGTGCCCTGTTCAGTTGTGTCGTTGATTACATTTCAATTTGTCTCTCGCACACTATGGACAACTTTACCATAGTTTTGACAAGACATAGGATTTTAACAGGTTTCAGAGGGCCTTGTTACCTTCTTATTTGCAACTGTGCATGGTAGGCAAGAGAGAGGAGAAAAAAAAAATCTTTCTCCTTCATTATCGCATGAATAGAAAGAAGCGGTAACGTATACACACTTCCGGCACGCAACTTGCTGGGAGCGCTAATGCCTTCTTTTTAAATTCTATAAACATAAAAGATATAGTTTCTACAATATAAGTGTTAATCATAATGTTATTAATAGTTACCAAATTAATGTTTACGTTACATTACAAAAGGCTTTATTTTAACTTGTTTTCGTTCTAATTTATCTCCAATGTTATCGTACGACCACGTGTAAGTTCATTCGAGGGACGACAAGCACTGACGTAGGTATAATCTTTCTACTGTTATAGGTGCGCAGACACTGTCTCTCCGGCAAGTAGGTTACCAATTAACTCGAACATAATAATTGTCAATAAGTCTCAGTTCCATCTGATACGATGTGTGAATAGCTTGAGCCTAACCTAACCCACTTCACTTTGTGGTTAACCTGCACAAAATATTAGTGGAAGGTTTTATGTTTCTACAGTATCCTAACACTGTGTTTTTTTTTAAATTTAGTACAAGTTATGTTTATTTTATTCCAACTTCTGTACCGTTACTGTAGGTTTCCGGCCTAGAATAGAACGCCCCGTAGGTTTGACCAGTACCACGCAGTAGTCAGTTTCCAGTCAGTGCCAGTTCGTCTCTTATTTATTTTAAACCAAAACAGATTACCATTATTTTAAATTATACCACTACTTCCAACAAATCCGCAGACTAATAGGCGCGGATATTATCATATAAATTATGAACATTATTACTGCGACGTGTTTTTTAAGTCTCGGCTACTTCCTCTGCATACAATATTACCACTGACGATAATAATTTGGCAGACAGAAATGATTTCCGCAAAGATTATAATGATGCAAAGAACTATGAACGCCACTGTATAACTGGACACAACAACGTATTCATTGTGTTATGGAAAATGAATTATGAATTAGATTTCCTGTTGACAGTAGGTATATAGAGATGGGTAGTTTAAATACTAGAATATTAATATTGTTTGACGGTATCGCTACAGCGGAAATATAAATAACAATGCAATATCTATGAAGAACAGGGTCACTATCTCAAAATAATACTGCAACATGTCTTACGTATAGTCCGTATAGGCACCTCTATCAGAATCGGGCAATAACGAAGTTAGGTCCTAGGTTCGTAGAAATATAGATAGGTATACGTAGTAAGATGTCTACAGGTTGAACTAACATAATATCATGAGTGCACAAAGATGGAGTAGATCGCTAAGCGTCGCTGATCGTACTCCGTTTAGATAACAATGTCGTTTCCGCGGAGGGTGCCGACCTGACGATAACTAGCCGCGGCTATATACGTAATACCTATATGTTAAGCTACCTATATAACACGTTGGGACACCGATAAGTAAAAGTAGATTTAAGTGATTTGATTTATAACACTAATATTATAGAATCAGAAGATCAGAAGAAAAAATACGGTCAATCGTAGTTACGTTAATGTGTTAGTTCGTCAATATGTTACGGAATTTGATTTCTTTATTCATTTTTCTCTGATAACACCCAGTAATTGTATCGTTTATTAAATAAAGTCTTACAATTTTTTTTTCAATTACTTTATCGAGGGTCAGCAATAAAGAGCGGATGTTCCAGCCTCGTGAGCGAGTGCGACTGCACTTGTTCGATTTATTGCTTGACCGATGATACAAATGTGTTACGTTTTGTAAACAAGTAAACAAACGTTCTATTTCATTCGTCGACGGCAAAGACATTGTGCTGAGAGATCTCGGTTCGATGCACATGCGTAAAAGCGTATTACTCAGATTTTACGAGAGGTACCCACTGTGTATTTGGCCAACTCTCAGAAAACGTCCATATCTTAGAAGTTTAGCACACACCTAGGCCAAAAGGTGGAAAGATCCTAATTAGCATCCTGTGTAATGGTTTCTTACCTCAACACCAAGCGCCTTCAGCAGCACGAGGCAGCGCCAGGCGACCCCTCCCAGCAGGTATTTCCTGAGGATCTGTTCCGACGACTGCGTATTGGTCCGTGTGAACAAACTCGTTGGACCCACTTTTGGCTCGTCGGACTTAGGTTCTGTACCTGCAAGAGTTCGGCAGGTAAGGTCGTCTATAAACTCTCAATTTGAAACCCGGGTATATAAACAGAGTTTTTAGATTCCATCATCACCAGAAGACCGAACTAGCGCACTAGTTAGGTTGACTGGCAATATTCAAAATCCATATGTGCATTATGAACTTTGTGCTACTTACGAACATAAACAATAAAGAACAAAATAATAGAACTTTAATGGGGAACCTAAAGGATTGGACTGGACTAAAACTCCAGCAAATTAAGCCTGAAGTATATGCTTACCGAGGATATCATTGCCGGTGTCGACGAGTGGCAGCGTGTTCTCAGCACACGGCGCATGAGTGTCAAGACAAGCCAGCGGCACAGAGTAGTGCGTGTTGATGGATGATGTCACGCGGTGGATACCGCATAGCAATTCGCAGCCCACCAGCGTGACCACGCCGCTCACTGGACTGTTGAGTGAGAGATAAAACTTAATTTCTAATTCTTGTAAATGTACATCAAACTGGTAGAATATATGGCTAAATTTATACTTCAAGCGTCCTTTAATATTAGAGTTATGAAGGAAACACTTAAGTACTAAAACGCTTCATGCCACGCCTTGTTAACAATCAAGCATTTCTTACCAAAACTTGATCAACTCCTTGGGGTTGGCACCATCGTTGACGCGGATCAGGAACTCGGCCAGGAACAGATCCAGCCAGGTCGATTTCTGAGACAAACATCAACGTTACCACCAGGACTAACTACTGTTCAGAAGCTTCTGATTTATGACTATAAAGATGTAAACCATTACATATAATAGGTACATATCACACATCTCCAAACAGTAGGTCAAGTGTGAGAGATCGAGCGGAATAGTAATTAGTAGTAACCAAGTTATGAACAATAGTTGAAAACAGAGCAAAAAGGACTATGAATGTTACAACAACAACCATTGTCAATCAAAGAATTAAGATATGCCTATTAAATTGAATTATATACATTAGCATTAAGTTTTTTGTTTATTTTACATTCTGGTACTAAAATAGACTAGCATGATTATACGTAGGTATTCAATAGATGATTCCAGCGAAGCCGGTGTAGCGTGACCGGTGTTCAATTGGATAATAGTTCGAACGCTTTCAAATTTCGTGGAACGAGCTATGCGTTATGTAGAGCGGTTGCTTAAGCTATTGTTACATTTGTTTTTATTAAGATGTAGTAATAGACAATAGGTGCTTATTGATTTCGTTTACCTGTACCTACATACTATTATATTGTATTTCTCTTCGTTGCGTCTTCTTTGGCCCGCTTGCCTGTAGGACGCACAAGAAAGGATACTTCCTATTGAGCTTCCTCCCTCACCTACCTACTTCAATACCAAATAGCGAAGGAGGGAATTTATTATGATATAAGGTGTCAATTGAATAACTTGTATTCAACAGCCTTACCTCATAAGTGCCAGTCTCCGCTTTGAAGAAGTGATCCCAGTATAGTCTGAGCGTGTCGATGTCCTCCTCCGCCGCCATTCGCACTGTTTTCCGACCTACGACATGCAGATAACAATCAATTGCACTGTTTATGGATGACGCTTGATCAACACAACTCATATCACGTGTAGATACAGTATAAGCTCCGTTTGTATGGCACTGTGACGTAGAGCGATTGTTTTACGCGCAAATTGTAACTTACATAATTGGAGCACATGGTTTATGGACAGTTAATGTGTTCAAGCCATGAAATATCGAAAACAAAACGTTTCAAACGACCTTCTCTGTATGTTTGGAAGAAAATGCAGTCCCAAAAATACGTCATCGAGCATTATTTAAGAGGAACCCGAAGACGACCCAAAGGACTCAATTATCATTTACCCGCCATTATTAGAAACTGGAAATAAAAAAGCGTTCCGAAGTCATCCGCTTATTCACCAAAGGATATCAAAGGAGCATCATCAAAAAACTACTTGGCACACCTCTCGGCACTACCGCTGACGCCATATAGAAAAATATATCAGCAGTAGATCTATATTCCAGAGGGGAATATTGATTGTGTCTGGAAATATATCACTTTGTGTATAGGTAGCTTATAGATCGACAATGAGTACCTAACTGGTGCAACCGGATGTCTGAGTCTCCCACTAATTGGATTACGGAGGTCATATGGCAAACTTCGTATAAACTGTATAAAATACGTGTAACCTTATGTTAGAGTAGCTGCAGGTGGCTGAGGTAGCCTCAACAATGACAGTCAGGCATGGCAGTTTAAACTGTTGGTAATCATATTACCGTAAGCATGTTCAGGGTCTCAAAATAGTGGAAGCCACTTATGTAATCGGGTTGAATGACGACATCATTTAAGATGTATCATCAGCTTACAATTGAGTTATACGTAGCATGTGAGTATTCTACGGGACATGGTCAGTCTTTATGAGAGTCAGTGTGTTTATTGTGGCGATAGACATGAACACTACTCCAAAGTTCAATGAATGTTGTTTCATGGATATAAGTGCGCAAACAAAAATACATTATTACAGCACTTGTAGAACGGTGCATCGCTATTAGTATCACCTAGTTACTGAATTACCCACCTACTTGCTTCCACAAACGATCGCTATCAGTTAAGTAACTCTCACAACTGTATACAAGCCATGTTTATTCAGTCCTACACACACTAGTTGCGAACTAAACCGATGGTTAAAAACTTATTTCAATACTGTTTGTCCACATTCGCGTACGATGCGTAGGTACATAGTGACCGCCGAGTGTTGACTGGAACAGAAGCCTTATCAGAGCGGTCATTACTTATTGGACACCGAGAAGAGCGGAGATAATAGTCGCCGTACAATAACTTTATCTACACTGTGCGAGATTCACTTGTAGGTACTACCACTGTGTAATATTCAAACCTAATAACGAACCTAATCACATCTGATAAGTTTATAAAAAGCCCTTATTTAAATACACAGCACCTATGATAGTTCAGTGACAGGTTTGAGATAATGAGTCTCAGTTCTAGTTAAAGTATACTAATTTGTTCTTGTGACTTTATCGTTAAATAGATGAGTTACAGTATATGGAGAGTAAGAGTAACCAAGTTTATTGCGCACTTTCTCTATAGAGAATGATATAGAATGTTTGGAATGAGCAGCTGAAGTCTAGTCTACCTACAGGAAGAAAGTCTACGAATTAGAGCTGATGTACAGTCATGTATAAAGATAAACATAAAGATGTAGACATGAATCGTACATGATAATATCAGTTACACAAATTCACTAACCAACAACTCCAACTCAATTAAGAAATAAGAGATTTATTGTAATTAATTTAAAAAAAATCTTGTTATAAATAACAAGAGTACCTACATGTAAATGTAATAATTAGATAAACTGGCACATTACACAATTATCTCAGTAATAATAGATTCATTAACAATATTATTGCTGTGTGCTCCAGTATCTGTGGATTTAGTATTAGGTACAGTGAAATAAATTACACTGATAAGAGAAACAGAAAACTTATGTTTTATAGTTACACATGCGAAAATTGTAATAGAGACCTTTGCCTAATCTATAATATCAAAACGAATCCCTGTTTCCCTTGGTCATGCCATAACGAGTGGGCCGTTCTAGCTAATTCTGATCTTTAAATATTTATGGTAGACAAGGGAAAGTTTAAGTAGTAAGTAAAAAAGGGAAGAAGTGCACCCGGTCAGCTAGTACATAATTTATAAATTATAACTGGATTGTAGGCGATATTAATATCGAAATTAACCAACATCAAAACTATATTTCATCGGTAGAAAATTTTCTCACATGCAAAATGGAAACCCCACAGAAGAAACCAAAGCCCAAAGAAAATGTGGTCTATATTTTTTTTATTAGTAATATTATAAAAGTAACAATAGTATGTAAGTGACCAACTAATTTCTTTAAATAAAACATGGCATGAAAATAGTGTTGAAAATAATAGTACAGTAGTCACGATTCACTAACACATAGTATGCAAAAACTAATATAATAGTAGGTACTTAAGTAAGTAGTAAGAAAGATATTAGAATGGTTGTAATAAACTATTTTAAAGGTCTAAATGTTTATAAATAAAAATTGTTAGTAAATAGACGATTTACAAATAGACTAGGTGCCCTTTTTAAATATATGCATTCGAAAATACATGTGTTTACTTATTTTGTACAAGTATTCGTTCACTTCAATAGTTGTAAACAATGTTTTTACTAAAAATAATATTATTCTTAGTAAAATGTAAACAAAGTGAAATCAGTCAATTAATAATTAAGGAATTAAAAACTATAGGAAATCAAGTTCTTACTTAAATTATCCAGTAATTACCTACATTACAATTTAAATTTTCTTTTTGTTTTTATTAAATGGGTTTAGTAAAAGGAGTAAAAAGTAGGGATTTAAGCAGATTCCAATTGGTGAAAAAGATTCATATTACACTTGAAGAAATTTATTATTTTATTGTATCACTAACTAAACAAAAGTAACAGAAGGTAAACAGATAAATAAAATGTATCAAGATATAGGAAACAAATTTATATAAATGAAAAATAACTTACATCAAACACTTGCTCAAAACAACAACTTTCCAAATAACTTGATTACACAAATCTACTAGTAGCCATAAAATTATAGTAATAAGCGAACAAAGTTAATTTAATGCAAATAACTTTGCAAAATTGCGGGTCAAGCAAGCAACCTCGCTCTTTAAACTTTTTGACAACTTTGGTCTTTGACACCTGTGTTGTTTGACAGCAAAATAGAGATGTCTCTAAACAGCTGATAACATTAAATAAGGTACTAAGATTTTTGATTTGATAATTATTTCACTTCGTATGTGGTGCTCAATTATTCCGTTTAAAAAATTATGCAAGGAAAAAAAAGATTGACATTTGATCAATTATCGATTATATTGTTAGAATGCTTTTAATTTTTTACTTTAGCATTATCATTGAAACTGTCAAACTTTTGACTTTGTCAAGTCCGGTGTCTGTCACCTGTCAAAGTCAAACTTCATAGTTCATAAAACGCGAGAAACTGGCGAGAAAACGGTGATTTGATCCGCGATTAGTGATACAAGAAGTGTGTTCTACACCATTCTTATGATTTGCGTGTGAGAATTGAGCATTTCACCATGTGGGATCAGATCATAGAATATTTGAAGGATCCACTGCTTGTTATAAAAGTGCAGAACTTTTTCGGTGTTACGTATAAAAGTAATCAAAGTGCGCACCATAATGAATCATCCCAAGTGATACATTCCGATAGATTGGAGCGTGTAAACGAGGAGTCTGATATTAAGCAGCACAAGAGAATCCCCAGTAATATCTCGAGCAGCTCGCAGTCGTCGTGCGACACCGACAGCTCGGCGCAATCGGCGGACAGCGGCGGGAAGGACGCAGTGGAGTGTTGTATCAACAACAAGTTCTGGTACTACCTGTTCGTGCTGGGCACGGAGCTGGGCGACGAGATATTCTACGCTACGTTCATCCCCTTCTGGTTCTGGAACATCGATGGAGCCGTCGGCCGCCGAGTGGTGCTGGTCTGGACTGTAGTCATGTATATTGGTAAGTGGCAATTATTATCTGAATCTATAAGTTAACCTACAAGTTTTTTGGTATAGGCAATTTGTCCTTGTATTGATAGAACTCAACATTAAATGCTAAAATATAAACCTAACTGTGAAACTTTTCAAAAGTCTACAATTATTACCTTCCTAATTTATCATCTTTAATATTACAATATGTGGTAAATGCTAATACATAACATGGCTCAACAATCCAAAGTGAACTCTGACACCAAGAGTTTCCTCCTGTTCTCTTGAGCTACCTCCTTCAAAGCTAATAAATAAATTGTGTGCACAAAGACCCATTCTAATGATAACAATGTATCCATAGGAAACTATTACAGTCAATAGGACTGTGTATGAGTACATGTATTCATCTATACCTACAAATGGTGTGAACACAAGTGATAATGTATGGAATCTATTTGTTGAATAACTAATTAGTTGATAGCTTGTTAATTGAACTGTATTTTGTACTTTGCTTCCAAGTAATTGAATGTAGACAACACTATAATTGTCTCAATAATTAATTTGCAGCATGAACACAACTGAATTTACTGCATGATATACATGTGTAAACTGTATTACAGTAATATTTACATTATAAGTAAATAATATTCTGTAACTTGATTTGCAAAATTATTTAATATTTTAGTATAGCAAAAGAATACTTAAATATACACTATTGATAAATGTATAAGAAGACATTGTCCTGCCCGAAAAAGCAGCATCACCTACAGGGTCCAAATGTGTTTTCAAACCATCCAGAAACCCATTGAAATATTCACATAAAATTTATTCAACATTGCTCCAGCTGTTTAGGAGTTAGGTGACAAACACACATACAGAAGAATTCTATACATAAGAATGTGATTGATACCTGCTTTTAGTTTGTTAAGAGAATTTTAAAAGATTGCCTGCATTCTTTTGTAGTGTTTGAAGTAGACTATAGATATCTCAGTAACCTGATCCTACCATTACTCTCATTCAAGAAACAATAATAAACAATAACACCAACTTAGTGTTTGATAACATCAATGGCCAAACACATTCAATGAATACAGTTGAGCTGAGCTACTAATGAAGATTCTCTGAATTGTTGTGCATTACACACAAAAACAACTGAAGCCTTCATTACAGATGATATACTCAAGTAAACAGGTATTCAAGGATTTTGAAAGAAAGTGCAATTGATCAGCCCGTTGCAGTCCACTGCTGGACCATAGGCTTATCCTGAAGTACGCCACAAATCCCGATCTGCAATTGATCTATTATTTATTTATTTCGGCCATGATTGTCCCACTGCAGGGCAAAGGCCTCCCTTTCCTTCCTCCATTCCTCTTGATTGTGAGCTGCAAGAGACCAATTTTCTTCAATTGATCTATGGAATTAACAAATTGTTTGTCATTTATAATAATGATAGTCAATGTCAAAGTTTATATTTAAATAAAATAGGTTGATATAGGATCTCATGTTATAATAGTCTCTATTTCGTTAACATACATTAGCATGCAAATTGTTTTTACAGAATTTAATAACAACAATCAATTTTTGAGTTGACCTTTCATGTATTAACATGCCAATTCTTAATTTCATTAAAACATAGAAACAGTGTTACAGATAAGATTGCCGATTGACTACCTGATTGGCGTAGTGGCTAAGCAATTGGACTGTTGTGCCAGGGTTGTGGGTTCGAGTCTCGCACGGGAAAACCTTTGTGTGATCCCCAGGTGTATGTCTCAAGTCTGGGTGTTTGTGTATGTGATAATTTTATGTTTGTGGAACAAACCCACGAATCACGATCCAGGAGAAATTCCTACTGTGGGGTGATAATTTTATAAAAGAAAGATAACAGTAGTGATCAATGGTGAGATACTAAAACATCAAGTTGTTGCTAGACAGGTCTTGAGACACATCTCGTGCTATCACATGACTCATACTTAATCTTATCTTGTACTAATATAATCTAGACAAAAATAATATAAATATATTTTTCTTGGGTGGCATTCTATTTAAGAAAATTAAAACGAATTGTTTCTGTTCACTGTAGTAGTAGAAATCTTGCAGTATTGTAAGTCTCCCTTTGGTCTTTTATAAAAGGCTTGTCAAGAATAAATAACTCTTTTCGTAACTCAGCTTACATGAGTACTTAATATGTGAACAGTTTATATGATTGTAGTTACTGTTCTTATGCTAATCTATAAATTTAAGTCTTTGAGCGCCACGCTCTTGCATAGAAGACAACACTTCCGTGCTGTCCACGTCATAACTCTAACAGGAAGCAATATCAAATCCTATCATTTGTGTAATGTAGTAACAAACAATAATCGTAATTAATGTTATTATAGATATTAATTTCTAATAAAATCGGGCACGAAAACGATTGTGTTCCATACAAGACTGGCGCTCAAAAGCTTAATATCCAGAGAAGATTAAGCCATTATAAATATAAATTAATTAAAAAGAGAGTTATAAAATCTGATAACTTATAGGCACTTAACCCATCATCTAATTTCCATGTCGTACCTGTACCGGTTGTCGTTGGGAACGATACTCTCGAAGTTGTCGACCACTACGTCTACTTAGGACGAATTGTCCAGTTAGGCCGGTCCAACTTCGACTAAGAGGTCGCCCAGAGAATCCAACTCGGATGGGCAGCATTTGGGAAACTATGCGACATTCGTTCATCCAAAATTTCGCAGATTTTGACCAGTGTGTGTTGCCAGTGATTACGTATGGCTTTGAGACGTGGTCGCTAACGGTTGGCCTTTTAGAGAGGCTTAGAGGCCCTCAACGAGCTATGGAGAGAGCTATGCTCGGAGTTTCTTTGCGCGAGAGGATCCGGAATACGGAAAATCGCCAAAGAACTAGAGTCCCCGTACATAGTTCGAAGAATAAAACCACGAACCGGAGGACGCAGCGTTGGCAGGCCTGGACCGACGATATCGCCAGAATTGCAGGCAACCGGTGGATGCAATTAGCAAGCTGTCGTTCATGGTGGCATTCTAAGGGGGAGGCCTACGTTCAACAGTGGACGTCTTCCGGCTGATGATGATAAAGACATCAGCAGGGTGCGCAGATCATTTGTGTTAAGCCAAAATATCCTAATGGACTCTGTTTCCATTGACTCATTGTACATATTTTTTTTAATCTTTTACAAATTGATGACAGACGTCGAGTATTAGTTATTTAAATTAAATACAGGGTGCTTGGTAATTAATGGTTAACCTTGGAATGGCTTATGGAGACGACGAGACGACTTCTAGCTGTAAAAATCTAAATTATTCACCTTATTTTATATTCTCATACACATGGAATTGCCACTTACTCACTTACGTGATATTTGAGGCTGTTTGTTATTATAATATCTCACGGTAACCGTGGCGAGTTGGTGACGGATCTGAAAAAACCTGTATGATTGGTGTTTTCACTTCAACTATTTTGAAAGATTAGTTTGGTAGCAACTGTAAGTAAAGTTTAAATTAATCTATTTGATAAAAAACAGATATAAATACATCTGACCTTAGCTAAAGTAAAAAAGAGAATTGGTATAGCTTAGTACAGTACTGTATGTCTAGTTTTATTTTAAGATAAATTGAGAGTCATGCCTTTCTTACCGTCTCATGAAATATAAGATTAGTTACCTAAACAATATATTTTTTGAGATAATAAAAGATCAGATAAAATAGTAGGTACCTATTGTATTTTCGTCTTAGTACGGCAAGGCCATTAGACTATTATGACATTGCGGAATGATAAGATTCCATGTTGCCGAGTAATATTATCAAATGGCGAGTACGATTTTCGCATGATAAGTACAACTATGTTGATTGATACGTAATTCGTATTAATTTACGAAGAGATTACCGAACTGTGGTAAATGGCAATATCTGAAAATAATGATTCAGGATGACTTAAATCTAACATTTACTACACTAGAGGCAGAAGTTTCAAGAGAATTTTGTTTAAAAAAAATGAATATCTCAGGTCTTGCAGATGGTCCTCCAAATGCCATTCTATTTATTTCCAACTTTCACTCGTAACTGCTTAGTTTTAGGACAATCATCGAGATGCCACAGCCTGAGGCGTAAGTCGGGCTTCTAAGAATACAGTGAAAGTGCAAATCAAATTGTTACTTTCCGAAATTACTATTGTACTTTGCGAAATGTAGATTCTCATGTATCACGTGTGCGTTATACCACGTACTTACTAAGCATAATAATCATTTTAACTTTATTATAAAGTTGCATTCCTATTTGGTTCAACATGAATATTCTATCTGATATTGGAATTGCCTGAAATACAGTAACTGGAGTACAGTAGCTTCCTTTGCGTCGGTGTTCGAATTAAGACGCTCTAGTACAAGTACCATTCATACCGTTAGAATGGCCTTGACTGCTTTACCTTTACTCTCTATTAGAACAATGTAGGTGCCTTAAAACTAAACATGGAAACTCCGTTTCCAGGTCAAGGTTTCAAAGACATAATCCGCTGGCCTCGACCCGGGTACCCGGTCAAGAAGCTGCAGCAGAAGTGGGCGGTGGAGTACGGCATGCCGTCGACGCATGCCATGGTGGGCGTGTCCATCCCCTTCTCGGTGCTGTTGTACACCATGGACAGGTACCAGTACCCCATCCACTGGGGGCTGGTGATCGCAGTCTCGTGGTGCACGCTCATCTGCGTCAGCCGAGTGTATTTGGGGATGCATAGTGTTTTGGTAAGATTGTTTCTGTATTTTGACAACATTCTGTAGCGGTACGCCGTTTGTATAAAGTTGTTACGCGCATACCTATAAAGTAAAGCGCTGACACAAAGGCACGAGGCACGCCGCGTGCGCATCATCGACCCAGTTGCTACGAGTGGAAAGTGCTGACACAGGACACGAGGCCCGAAGACACCGTCTACGTGACCGAGCCCGCTCACTTCGTATCCACCATCGATCGAGTCAATTTCATTTACTTATAATTGTAATTTCTTTTAAAATAAATTAGTTTAAATTAATTCGGTTTTTTTTGAGTCCTCCGGCAGTAGCCTACGTAATTGGCGCAGTCGGTAGGATTCCCGGGTCGTTATTGCGATAACCGGTATATCGCACCGCGTTCGCTACGATAGGCTTTCAACGCCGCGCCGGGAGATCCTGAACAACGAGACTACGCCGGAGATCCAGAAATCGATACAGCTCAATGAAGACCAGAATGTTCATGTAAGTCCGCTGAATTTTCTTAGTGGTTGCTTGCTTCCTTTTATGTGTAGGTTCCATTTACCGTATCCAATATTTTCCATCCACGTAGATCAAGTACACCTAGGTTAGTTAGTAGTAGAAATAGTAGTGTAGATTCTAGACGTAATATTAATCTTGTAATTGAACCCGAGATGGCTGACTTAGACGGTATTTTTAAAGCCCTCCGCTTAGTTCCCGACTTCGATGGGAATCCAAATATACTTACTAGGTTTATCAAGTTGTGTGATCAGTTAGTACGCGAGTTCATTCAAGAGGGGCAACCGGATATATATAAATTGGCGCTTTTAAACGGTATATTGAACAAGGTTACAGGGCCTGCCGCCCGTCTTATAAATGCTAATGGTATACCCAATGATTGGGCAGGCATACGTAGTGCTCTTATTAATAACTTCGCCGACCAGCGAGATGAGACCGCTCTCTACAACGATTTGGCCTTACTTACACAAGGTTCCGGCACGCCGCAAGAGTTCTATGAGCGTTGCCAGAGTCTTTTTAGCACCGTAATGACATACGTTTCATTGCACGAATCCCTCGAATCAACCATTGCAGCAAAACGCGATTTATATCGTAAACTGACCTTGCAGGCCTATCTCCGTGGTTTGAAAGATCCCTTAGGATCACGTATTAGGTGCATGAGACCAGAGACTATTGAGAAGGCTCTAGAGTTCGTGCACGAGGAGACTAACACTATATATTTGCAGAGTAGAAATGATAACTTTATAGATAAAAGATCTTCATCTCGCGTGCCACCCAATCAAAACGAAAACAACCATAAAATGCCAGCCCCTGCAAATAATATGATGGTTCCGTTTAGACCTAATCCTTTTAACATGCCCGGTCCGTTTAGACAGCAGGGACCGCAATTTATGTTACGGCCTTTGCCATCTCAAAACCAGTTTAAAATGCCATTTAATCCATATAACATGCAATCGCGCGGCCCTACCCGTACGCAACAAGTATTCGGTGCACCACCGCCTAACAACAATCAAGGTGGTGCTGGATTCGGAACGCCTCCAAGGAACCCTTATCCGCCGAATAATGGTCCCAGACCAATGAGCGGCGTCAGCCACTTTGCATCTAGGCCACTGCCTGCCAATAACAGCTGGAATTGGGCAGCACAGGGCAATCCACCACCTTCCAACTATTTTAAAACCCGTGATGTTAATGTGAACGAGTGTTTGAATTATGGGGAAGACTACTGTTACCCCGACCTAGCTGACTACTTTTACTTTGACCCCTTTAACTATGGCGACTACAATAACGACTACTTTTATTTCAATGATTTTTCTCATGAACATATCGTACCGCAACAGACTGACGGGACTACCGACAAGGACAAGGACGAGTCAGGTACTGCTGACCAACAGCAACCTTCCACCAGTCAGGATTTTCGGAAAGCTCCGAAGTCAAACAAATCAGGATAGAATTAAATTTGCAAACCCAAAGGCAACTACCGTATATTCGCATCCATAGCCCCCCACTTAATTTTCTAATAGATACCGGTGCAAACCAATCGTTTATTAGTCCGGAAGCAGTTCAGAATTATTTCTCACACATACCCCTTAACTACGATCCATTCGAGGTTACTAACGTTCACGCTACGAGCAGAAATGACTACTCTATCAACTTACCCTGTTTTCCCGAACTCGGTGATACAGAGCCAATTAAATTATTCGTGTACAGATTCCATGATCGTTTCGATGGTTTAATAGGAATGGATTTACTTACCAAATGGGAGGCTAAATTAGATTTAAAAGATCTTACATTAATAACTAAGTTCGCAATTAATCCCATCCAAATTTATAACTCTCGAAATTTAAATCTCTACGAAGAAATCATACCAGCGGGAAGTTCTAAATTAATACGGTTGCCTGTTAATGCACCAGATGGTGAGGTTTTTGTAGAAGAACAGATCATTTGCAATTGCATTATATCCGAATGCCTGACCACCGTTTCAAATAGCCGCGGCATGGTTGAGATAATTAACCCAACTAATAACGATATAATATTTTCATTAGACCACGCAACTCAGGCAACGATATTCAATGTCGAGTGCACTGAACAAGTGTCACCTCGCGCTAAAGACGTTACATCCCGGTTACGTACCGATCACTTAAACGAGGAGGAAAAAGCAAACTTATTGGCACTATGCTCGAAATACGCCGACGTCTTCTACATTGAAGGCGAGGCATTAACTTTCACCAACAAAGTAAAGCACAGTATCAAAACTACAGACGAAATTCCGATTTATACCAAAAGTTATAGGTACCCGTTCATACACCGGCAAGAAGTTAGTGATCAAATAGCGAAGATGTTAGATCAGGGAATCATTAGGCCGTCCGAATCTGCTTGGAGTTCACCGATTTGGGTCGTCCCAAAGAAGGGTGACGCCTCTGGGAAACAGAAATGGCGTATAGTCGTTGACTTCCGGAAGCTTAATGAAAAAACGATCGATGACAAATACCCTATCCCGAATATTACAGACGTTTTGGACAAACTAGGCAAGTGCCAATATTTCACCACCCTTGACCTAGCATCAGGATTTTACCAAGTTGAGATGAGCCCCAGTGACATTCCTAAGACCGCTTTTAATGTCGAACATGGGCACTTTGAATTTTTGAGGATGCCCATGGGACTTAAGAATTCTCCTTCCACATTCCAACGAGTGATGGACAACGTACTCAGGGGACTCCAGAACGTTATATGTCTGGTCTACCTAGACGATATAATTGTATTCAGTACTTCTCTCCAGGAACACATGATCAACCTAGAGAAGGTGTTCCAAAGGTTAAGAGAATCTAACTTCAAAATCCAGTTGGATAAATCAGAGTTCTTAAAACTTGAGACCGCATACCTAGGTCACATCATAACTACCGAAGGCATAAAGCCTAACCCAAATAAAATCACTGCCATTCAAAATTATCCCATACCTAAAACTACAAAAGAAATAAAACAGTTTCTCGGACTTCTCGGATACTACCGAAAATTCATTCCAGACTTTTCCCGTATTACCAAACCACTGACAAGTTGTTTAAAGAAAGGAAAGAAGGTAACTTTAGACTCAGATTACATTAGTTGTTTTGAGAAATGTAAGACTTTACTGACCAACGACCCTGTCCTTAAATATCCAGACTTTGAGAAAGAGTTCGTCTTGACTACAGACGCTTCCAATTTCGCAATCGGTGCGGTACTTTCGCAAGGTTCCATTGGCTCGGACAAACCCATAGCATACGCTTCACGGACGCTTAACGAAAGTGAAGTCAATTACAGCACAATAGAAAAAGAATTACTAGCGATTGTATGGGCAACAAAATACTTCCGGCCTTACCTCTTTGGTCGCAAGTTTAAAATAGTAACGGACCACAAACCTTTGCAATGGGTCATGAGTCTCAAGGAACCAAATTTAAGACTTACCAGGTGGCGGTTAAGATTAAGTGAATATGATTTCACCGTCATTTACAAAAAAGGCAAACATAACACCAATGCCGATGCCCTCTCTCGCGTCGAAATTCATAATGAGGAAGTTAGTTCGATGATTGCAAACGCAACTGACAGACCACCATCCCTAGCTGACTCCAACACCTTGACAGCACATACCTCTGAAGAGAACCCTATACTCGAAATACCTATTACCGACGAACCATTAAACAAGTTTCACCGACAGTTGTGTTTGACCGTTGTAGGTGACTTTAAAAAACGACCTACGGCGACTAAGCCATTTGACACCCATACTCGAACATCCGTTCAATTATCTGAATCCAACCTAGAGGAGGATTTGATAAACGTTATTAAGGAATACGTCAACCCTAAGATCAAAACTGCCCTGTTTATAAATCCACCCCTTGCAATGTACAAGATAATTCCCCTGTTACAAAAATATTTTAAAAGTTCTTGTATGAAATTGGTATTGGCAAAAAAAGAACTTGAAAACGTGAAAGAATATCTGAGGCAACAGGAAATTATACGTCACTACCACGAAGGCAAGACCAACCATCGTGGCATTAATGAGTGCTTCCTAGCCTTATCTGTAAAATATTACTGGCCAAAGATGCGAGACCACATTACAAAATTCATAAATGATTGCACAGTATGTGGGCAAGCAAAGTACGATAGGAGCCCCATCAAACAAAAGTTTAATATAGCACCCCCTGCTACTAGGCCGTTCGAAATAATACATATGGATAGCTTCTCTGCACAGAATGAAAAATACCTAACATTCGTAGACGCCTTCTCAAAATACGCTCAAGCCTACCTACTTCGAGATGGGACTGCAGTCAGTGTCATACAAGCCTTACTAACCTTCAGCACGCATCATGGCCTACCACTAACCATTATTACAGATCAAGGGACCGAATTCGCCAACCAGATGTTCTCCGAGTTCTGCAAGGTACATAAAATAATTCATCACCAAACACTAGCATACTCACCAAACGCTAATGGTACCATAGAACGCTTTCATTCCACTATATTGGAACATCTTCGTATTTTAAAACTAAAGTACAAAGATGAGCCAGTTGTACACCTGATGCCATACGCTATTATAGCCTACAATAGTTCGATCCATTCTTTCACACGATGTAAGCCATATGACCTTATATTAGGACACACTGACCCACGAGACCCGACTGACATAGATCTGACCGGACACATACTACAACAATACACCGAAACCCATAGGGAACGTATGCAAAAAGTATACGAACTAATTAATGAAACGTCTCTCGCTAATAGAACAGCGCTCATAGAGAGTCGTAATAAAACCCGCGAGGACGAAGCCGACTATGAGCCTGACCAACAAATATTCATTAGTAATCCCTCCGCGAGTAGATCTAAGCTTGCACCTAGATACACCCAGGATACCGTTCTAGCTAACTTACCCATCCACATTTATACTTCCAAGAAAAAGGGACCTATAGCCAAATCTAGATTAAAGCGTGTCCCTAAATCCGCGAAATTGTTGCAGGATACCCCTGATGCTGACGTTCAGCCTAACACGGGCTCAGGAGATTAATCTAGAACGACTCGAGAATGGACCTGGACTATTGCCTTTCAAATTAGGAACCATGAAACTCATCACTCATTATCATACATTCCTTCAAAATATAGAACTAACCGATATAGATAACAATATTAACGAGATCCGATTTCAACTTACTAAAGCGACAGACAGACTAGACAACTACACCCACACATTATATGAGCTTCAAATAGATAATTTAAACGCGAAATTAAATAAAGCCTCATCTCACCTCCAAAGCTTAAAGCCCAATCGATTCAAGAGAGGTTTGGTAGATGGTCTCGGTTCCGTAATTAAGAGCATTACGGGAAATTTGGATCACTCGGATGCCATTAAGTACGATAACGCCCTTAAAGCCCTCAATGATAACCAGCAACAAATAGTTATTGAGCAAAATCATCATATAAGTCTGAGCAAAGCCTTGATGAACGAGCATACAAAAATTATTACGGAACTAGTAGAGAATCAATTACAATTAAATGACAGTCTGCATATTTTACTCGACGCCGATAAGTATAAACAACACAATCTCATCAAGTTTGCAAAGTTCTCACAAATACTGCAAATAATTATTAATAATGTAGATAGTTTATTATGCGAATTAAGTAGGTTAGAGAATGCGATCGCTCTTTCCGGTCAATTGCATACTCATCATTCCCTGTTAGGTACAGAAATACTACGCGATATGTTACGCAAACTAAGCGCGCTTTATAATAAAGACCAATTACTAGAATTAGAAATCAGAGAATATTATGACGTCATTAAGCCATCAGCTTACTACCGTGGGAATCAAATAGTTTTCGCGTTCAAATTTCCCATAATATCTCCGCTACAATTCTTATTGTACAAGTTAGTAATCGTACCAAATAAAAATAGACAGGCTATCATCCCGTCCTACCCCTTCCTAGCAATCACTGGAAACATTCACGCGTACATAGAGGCAGAATGCCCGAAGGTAACTTCAGAATATCTCTGCGAAGAAAAGCTCAACCACCAAATGAGAACCCATCCAGACTGCATTTGTGACATCATCGGAGGTCAAACACCACATAAAATATGCAACACGGTTACTATCAGCCTGACGAAGCCCGCAATGGAAAAGTTAGACGACCGCCGCTACGCCGTCGTGTTCCCGAAACCAACACAAGTCCAGTTAATCTGCGAACAAGAAGAATCCATAACCCTAACCGGAAGTTTCCTAGCTACTATTCCACATAATTGCAAGCTACGAACAGACGAATTTACCATCGTCAACATCAACGATCATATCAGAGGACAACCCATGAAGATAAGCAACGTGCCAGAAGACATCGAGAGATTAACTATGCCACCCCTTGAAATTAATGCTGTTAACCTGAAGAAGCTGCACCACATTCAAGACAGAATAGACTCACAGAAGCCAATCCACATTGAACCGAGCTCAGCCATTTACCACACGACAATCCCATTTTATGGTACACTACTTGCCATAGTCATACTGGGAGCAACACTATTCTACCGGACCCACATCCGCCTGGCACAGAAGAAACAGATGACAACCCCAGATGCAGCCACGGACACCAAGTCTACATCATCTGAAGCCCACCAGAACCAGCCAGCATCTCAAGATCAAACCAAACTCTCGACGATATTTCATCTCAAAATCTGAAATAGTCGTCGATCTGAGGGGGGAGGTGTTACGCGCATACCTATAAAGTAAAGCGCTGACACAAAGGCACGAGGCACGCCGCGTGCGCATCATCGACCCAGTTGCTACGAGTGGAAAGTGCTGACACAGGACACGAGGCCCGAAGACACCGTCTACGTGACCGAGCCCGCTCACTTCGTATCCACCATCGATCGAGTCAATTTCATTTACTTATAATTGTAATTTCTTTTAAAATAAATTAGTTTAAATTAATTCGGTTTTTTTTGAGTCCTCCGGCAGTAGCCTACGTAATTAAGTGATACTTTATGTGATTATTTAACGTTATCCGTGTGCGCGTATGTTAGGTAGGTTTCTGATTGATTCCATGTGAGTCATGTGACTACCTAATCAGACAATTATTTTTAGGGGTAAAACGAAATTGGTTCAAATAGCAAAATATTCTAGTCTATAATTCTATATTCTATGCGAGACCTAAAAAAAGTATTTTTTACTGTCCTGTGAGCATTAAGAATAAAATTCAACTAATAAAAACCAGTAAATAAAATTTTCCTTAAAGATATATTTCTTACGTATTTTTTCTAACGCATATTTTAGCTGTAGCTGGTATTGCAGTTTCCTCATAGGCGCTGCAGATTTAGAATAATACACAGCCTCCTACAAGTATGTGGTATCATACATAAGATGCTCGATCGACACTGATTACGTATTTTCTAAAGCTTGAAGGATAATGGCTGGTGATGACGTCAGAGACGTGAACTGTTGCCGCATCGAATCTGACTATATAATTCTCAAGACGTGCCTATGTTACGTATGACGTGATCTGTTTTTTATTTCTTTGTCAGTCAATTTCCTAATAATGACATCAATGATAAAATATTTATTTGTATTTTAGACGTTTATTAGAAAAGGTTTTTTATTATACGTTAATTTAAATTATGATTAAAATAAAACTATAATTATATATTAACTTATTAGATTTAATATACCTATTACCTAATTCAAAAATTTAATATATATTCAATTTAATAAGTTATATGTATATCAGATAAGAGATAAGATAATATTTATTTCCTCACCACAATAAAAGTAACATGTTTTTAGGTCCCAATGTAATAGGGGGCGAGCCTATTGCCATCAACCGGGTACCAATGCAGACTCTGTGCTGCTACTGAGAATGACCTAATGGAAAAACCTAGTAACACTTTGCCCGACCCGGGATTCGAACCCAGGACCTCGTATTCAGCACTTCTAAATTGAACAGAATAAACCTTACCACTTGAAGAAGAACAAATCCATTTGACTTATTGTTCTGTACTATCTACTAATGGCTGAATGAATGATTACCACATCAATTCCACCCTTCAATTAATTAAAAAAATAATTTCCAGGACATAGCAGCGGGCCTGTTGCTGGCCACCGGGCTGGTCTCCATCCTCATCCCGCTGGTGGACCGCCTGGACTGGTTCCTGCTCACCTCGCAGCTGGCGCCGGTGGTCGTTATAGCGCTGTCTATACTGGTCATCGTGTTCCACCCCAATGCGGACAAGTGGACGCCCACTAGGTTAAAAGATTTTTTATTACACACGTAAACATATTCGTATATCGTATTTATATTATATATAAATATAATATTATACTTTCTCCGGCGTATTATTCATATATAGGTACATACTACATATATATAATGTATGTATATGGCGTTCTAAAGGGAAGGCCTTTGTTCGACAGTGGACATTGTCTGGCTGATGATGATAAAACAGTCTTATTATAGTGTATGTCATTATCATTTTCTTAAAAACAGTTTTAAGATCAATATTAAATATGCAGAATATTTATTGTCTCATTGCTAACTGCATAATTAAGCTATACAAGCTTAATTATGCAATTTATTAACTTAAAATAAACAAAATTTTAAAACATGGATTAAATTATACCAGTCTTTATTGTACAGAATTAAGACGAGGTTTAGGTTAACATATGTATCATCCTCGTTTAAGAATAAGATAAGAGAAGCAAAGTCACGAAGATGGACTAAATGACAATGCAATTGTTGTTGCATTATTTATTATTTGATTATGTGATAACTCATAACCCACACACACTTAACTCTAGAGCCATTCCTTGTGAGAGGAAATCCCCAAAGGGAACTGGGACGTAATACTCATACAGATGTGTCTGTGAAGATATGGTTCTACTTGAAGGTTTCCTTATGTTACTCGATAGATTTTCCCTATTATCTAGCCTTATATGGCCTATGATGATTCATTTAGAATTGATCTTATGATACGACTTTTGGTGTCATTTTACATGTCGCCCATGCTAAGCTTAAATCTAAATTGATAAAGGAAATTTGAAAAATTATGGCACGAGCGGGATTTGAACCCGTGACCTTCGCCGTACCGTGGCACTGCTCTAACCAACTGAGCCACAGTGTCGCTGCTCGCATCCATCAAATGATGATCATGATCTTATGATGATATAATAAACGCTGTCAGAATGCACATCATATTTTCAAGGGACAAGCAGGCTACTCCATCTCTAGATAGCTTATCTAGCCCAAAAAAAATATTTTTCCGTATCTTTTGCTGTTCAAAAGATGGGAAAAAAACAAACACTTTTCTACTTAGTAAAGTTACGACCTTTTTCTCTCATAATATAACCAGTGTTATCTGATAGCTGCTCTAAACAGTATCTATTTAAGATACTTTTCCCTCGTGGATTTCCCAACATGTAAGTGACATTGGTTGACTCATGATGTTGATTATTTGCACAGATATTCTCCTTATCAGTGTGTTGGACCTTTCCAAATGAATCATGTTTTATTTTATTTTATTAAGGAAAAAAAACGATATTACATTATATATTTAACAGATGGACACATAAAAGAATGAGTTAATGTAATAACCACAACATTTTCCACATATTACTGATGGTTTTGCTACGTTAAGTACATGTTTAAGTTGCAATGCAAATACATTTGTAGGAAAAAAAAAAGGCTACTTATACAATAGAAATACACAAGTTGCAAGTATACAATATAAGAAAGGTAAAGAAAAACACAATCAAATTACAAATCTATGAATTTGAATTTTTAAGAACATTTAGTACCTGTTTTCTAAACGCACCTCTACTTAATAAAAATATGTCAACATTTGCAAAAAACTGATTATAGTTTTCCATAAGACGCTCAAGGGGAGCGCGCTTGCCTGCATTTGTCAGGCACGTGGTCTGATTAAACAAACGGTAATCGCGCACTTTACGACGATGACTCGATCTAGGAACTACAAGTTTAAGTTCTTTATTAAGTTCTATACAATCAATTCTATTATGAAACAAGTCGTGCAGCGTCATTGTTTGTAGAAGCACTCGTCTTTTTTCTAGGGGGAGTAGTTCGTATTTTTTTAAAAGCTGTATATAGGGTAAACGTGGGAGGTGGCATTTGAATTGCATTGCGCGAAGAAAAACTTTTTGAATTTTCTCTATGGCCATTTTATATTTACTATAAAGTGGATCCCATATCAGGCAGGCGTATTCTAGCTGAGAGCGAATCAGCGAAATATATAAGTGAAGGTACGTGTAAGGACGTGTAAAGTCGACTGCGGCCCTCATCACAAATCCATACATTTTGAAAGCTCTGCTTATTATATTATTAATATGTAAATCTAAATGTAATTTGCAGTCTAAAAAGATTCCTAGGTCTCGTACGTTCATTACTTTCGTCAGGGGGCTGTTGAATAGTGTGTAATCGAAAGTTATTATATTTTTATTTTTAGTGAAGCTGATGATGTTACATTTAGGCAGACTTAAACTTAATTTGTTTCGTTTGCAATATTCAGAAAGCCTGTTAAGATCGTCTTGCACGCACAGACAGTCTTCAATATTTTTAACTGTCTTGTATAATTTTAAATCATCAGCGTATAATAGAAAGTTAGTGTGTTTAAAACATGTGTTTATATCATTTATAAACACGTTAAAAAGTAAGGGCCCTAGGGCAGTCAGGAAGCTTTGCGCCCGGTGGATACCTCATAATTTGACTGAGGCTCAAAAACTCCATCGTGTGGATTGGTGCCGTAAAATGATTGAAAGATTTAACGGAGGTGACTCAAATGCTGTGTTCGACATACTAACAGGTGACGAAAGCTGGATTTACTGTTATGATCCTGAAACCAAAAGACAATCTGCTCAGTGGGTGTTTCCTTTCGAGAGGTTGCCAACTAAACTGAAGAGAGATCGAAGTGCGGGAAAAAAAATGGTGGCCTCGTTCTTTGGAAGGATAGGTCATTTCGCAACAATTGTGTTAGAGGATCAAAAAACAGTTTCTGCAGAATGGTACACTACCAATTGTTTGCCACTTGTCTTGGAAAAAGTTCGAGAGAAACGACCTTGCAGTAGGATCCTCCTTCACCACGACAACGCCTCGTCGCACAACGCTAAGCGAACGATCGACTATTTGGCGACATCAAACGTTGAATTACTGGGTCACCCGCCGTATAGCCCCGACCTCGCCCCTTGTGATTTTTATTTATTTCCAAAAATTAAAGAAAAACTTAAAGGAAAGCGGTTTATGAATGCTGAAGAAGCGGTGGCTGCGTATCGCGATGCCATTGAAGAGAACCCTAAAGAAGAGTGGGCAAAGTGCTTTTTCCAGTGGTTCCATCGCATGCAGCGGTGTATTGACGTGAATGGACAATATTTTGAAAAGATATAATAAAACTAATAACTGGCTAATGTAATCAGTTTTTCATTTTCTAAGAACTTTCAGTTTGACCCTCGTAGTAGACTTTTGTCTCACAAAGCCATGTTGTTCCGGGATGATGTAATTGTGAATAAGAGGATAAATTGCATTATGCACAAGTTTTTCGAAGAGCTTCGATATTGCGCAGAGTATGGATATTGGGCGATAATTCGAGACGGTATGCTTTGATCCGCTTTTATGGATTGGGACAATATAAGCACATTTCCATATTTCTGGAAAGACACCTTCAGTGATACACTTATTAAATATAATATGTAGAGGGTTGCTTATAGCCTCAGCTGTGTGCTTTAGAAAAAACGCTGGTATTGCATCTGGTCCAGGACCTTTAGATGGGTCTAGATTTTTTTTGTTACTTGAATAAACCCTGTGTTAAATAATACATTGTGATTGCATCTTTATTAATTCCTAGTTATAGAAAGTCAGAAATAAGTTTATTTCCCTAGATTTTATCTATGGAAGTAATTTATGTGGTTCCAAATATAAGCACACTTGAAAACGTCAAATTAAAAATAGAAATTAATTGTTTTCGTCTTTATGTCTTCGATGGACTTACTATTATATTAGATGTTGATTTTATTAGAAGACAACGTACTGTCCAGTTTCGAAATACAATTTTAATTATCCAATGAATTTAATTGTTTTATTTTAGACTAGAAATATGTATTTCTTATAAAACACTGCTAACGTAACATGTCATAACTTGCAGGGGCGACACGACGATGATCGTGAGCGTGTGCGCGGGCATCCTGACCGGCTCGTGGACCAACTACCAGCTGGGCAACATGGTGGCCTCCCCGCTGGACCCGCCCTACGAGGTCATCTGGCCCTCCAAAGAGATGCTGGGCTGCACCATCCTGCGCACCATCCTCGGCTTCTGCGGCGTGCTGGCCACGCGCGCCATCGGCAAGTCCGTGTCCTACGCCTTCGTGTGCGCGCTGCTCGGGAAGGATAAGAACGAACTCAGGAACTCCGAAGACAGTTTGGACAACAAGAACAAAATTATAGTCGAGCTCAGCTACAAGTACTTCACGTACGGAATGATCGGGTTCAACACGACCTACGTGTTCCCCAACGTGTTCGATTTGTTGAAGATCAACAGGCCTACGTACTACACGGAGATCTAACTCTAGCCCCGGGGCGCGCCTGCGCCGTCTGGGCCCGCGCGGTCGATACGCTGCGATAGCAATACTGCTACCTACACGTGCGTAGGATATCTTCAGAACTATTTATTATGTGATTGTGAATGGAAGTTGAGAGTGTTGTGAACAAATCACGTCGTTATTTATATCTGGTTTTGAGCCCAGGTTCACGTTATAGAGCTTATAGGTGCAAAGTCTGATATGAAGATCATTATGAGGTTACTTAGGTTTGTCTGATTATGATTGTGTGAGCATTGTCGCGCTGTGTCGCCTAATAATGTGAGTCGTATGTGTGTGTGCGCGCGTGTGTGTGTGTTGATAGAATTCGTTTTCTATTTTTCTATTTGATGAATATTTTCACATATAGTTAGATTCTATTCATTATGGCACAAAGTTTCTGATTGTTATTATATTGTATAGTATTGTTCGCATGTACAATGTCCGCGGAGTGTGTTCGGTCGCCGGTAGATGGCGGTGCTGGGTGGTAGCGTGACTCTGTTCGAAGCACGATAGAAGTACAAGGTATGAATACGGAGCAACATAGATTGACTTGAGTACTGAGTACCCAAGTATAATAATCAGATTTACTAATGTGGGTATCAAAAATGATTGTTCGCTTATTGCCCAAACGTTCACACATGGTTGGGCCATGTTCCCGAAGATGTATTCATACGGGTTGAATCTATTGTTCAGAAAACATGAAATATAATTTTCAACACTAAAAAAGAAAGGAACAATAAATGTTGTACTATTACTTACGCGGTGCTTGTCACTGTTGAGTGTATACGTTGAAGTTTCGATTGTAGCAGTAATGACATACGGTTCGTTCTTCTATAATTATTTGTCGATCCTTCTAAAGGCTGAAATTTGGGTGATCAGCAGATTTATGTGTTATGTATGTGATGTTACATTTTATTTAGGTAGATTAGACATATCGTGAGGCAATAAACAAAAGAGACCGAAATGTGTCTTTGAACATTAAAGAAAATCTTTAAACATTTTATGAGTGCTTCGTTTGGACTGCGAATTGCCAAGCTAGTTTAAAGCATTACTAATAGATGGCGTGAAATCAGAGAATCGTGAGCAGATTCAGTCAACAAATTTGAATACGCCCAAGCCAAGTCGTATAATAACAGTCGAATAGTAACAATATGTGGTTATAACGGTTTTTTATTTATTAAATCCGCCGCACTAGGGATGTCTGCTGTATCGCGGATGCGTTTCACAAACATGAAATATCACATACACAACCACCCAGACTCGGGACAAACATCTGCGGATCACACACATTTTGTTCCGCGCGGGAATCGACACGTCTAGCGCAGCACTCTAATTGCTCAGCCCACTTACACTGACTTTATTAATTTCGTTGTTTGTTATCGGTAGCTGGTATTTGATGTGTTATAGCATCGCGGTTAAATTAACAGTTATCAAACTAAAGTTACTGTAACGGTTAATGAAGGCACCGCGGAAACGGAAGTGTCTGCTAGTGTTGCCCGTTATAAAGATAAACAATCATTTATTCAAATAAACTAATTATTATCAGTAGGTACATACTTATTTTTACATTCCAAATAATATATTTATTTGGTTTACTCAAATAAGCCTGAAATATATCTGTATTTTCCTACGATTATAATGACTTTGTGATAACAAAGGACAGAAAACCAATATAAAACACAACATGCACTAATAATTACCGCATGGAAAATAATCATTCATTGACTTTGGAATTTTGTGTAGCGGGTGACGGGTGAACGACCTATTACAATGTTATCTATACAAACCATAATATTGTCCGACTAGGTACCTAGCACATGGGACATTTTGGATCGTTAGTAAAAATAACGTTTTAAAATCAAACAAAGGGTGTATCGAAATACGATAAAGCACGGACTCTATCTGTACCTACATGGAAAAACCACTGAGATAAAAAAAATGGTATTGCGGGTCATGTAGATATGGAATGTTTTAAAGTTGTTCTTGTAACTATTATACTCATAATATTTTTTAATAAGACAAGAGCCCGCTTAACATTGTCACTCTCACCACTACTCCATCTTTTTGAAATGATAGGCATTTTTAAATACAATAATATAGAACCATTTCATTGGTTGCAAATTAGAGTCTAAGGGTACTTCAGTAACTTCAGAAACCAGTCCCGTAACTGACAGCATCAAGCGGCTGTCAACGGTGCGTAGTTTTGCGGACGGCCGCGCAGCAGCCCGACACCCACCGAAGGAATAATCCTGCGCGAGTTGCCTTACTGTCCGTCGGTGTGTGCCAAATCATGCACGAAGGCGGGCTGTAGTATTAACCTGTTTATACTTATTTTTAACATAATATACAATTATTGGTACAAATTAAATCGTTTACCGCGAAATGGTAGCTATTTGCATATTATCACAAACTATCCTGTAATTATTATTAGTATCGTTACCTCGTATCTAGCGCGTGGGTTTTTTATAATAGCGAACACAACAGGATTGAAGGTTGAATAAACTGTTGCTATGCTGAGAACATGTGGATACAACATGTGGTGTGACGTGTGTCTGCCTCACTCCTAGACTAGAGGTTTGCCACGATTATTGTTTGTAGAACTTATTGGAGAAGTGATTTCAGTTTGGGATTGGTTTATTATGAATCTCCTTAGGTAATGAGTGTCCCTTGTTAACGGATTAACTGATACGTTGAGTCCTATTGACATTGCCACCAGTGTTTGGCGTAATTATATACAATTACAAATTAAATAAAAAGTAATTGAATAACAATAATTTCAATTAAACAAGTAGTTGTAAATTCTAATTACATTTATTTGTTATTCAAATGGCTACATTACTCTAACAGTAGACCGGTTTTACGCTTGTAGCCCACATCTCAATTGGACATTAGTTTGTAACTGTTTTTATCATAATAATAATTACTTCGTTTCCGATCTGTTTTTCCTGAAATACAAGTTCAACTAGTCATTACCTATTTTTTTATAATAATTTTAATAGTACATACGTTCATTCAGATCACTTTACAATATCTACATAATTATACATATACGGTTATACACATTTAAATTTGACCTACTATTACAATTGTTTTATTTCAAATACTACCTCAACTTTCAAATTAATTAAATATGAAATTGAATAATTACTATTACCAATTACTAATTGTAATTCCAATTATAAATACCAATCACAATTACAAATTATTGTTGGTAATTGAATTACAAGTAATTTGTAATTGAAGTGGCTAATTACATTTTGTAATAGTTCAATTGTAATTAATTACATTTTGCCCAACACTGCTCCGCATCACATGCTTCACACACCCCTCAGTATCAACAGGAGGTAATGCTATTGCCATTTATTGCGGAAATTCCAAACCTCAAACTACTACATCAGAATTCTGAGAATCTCGTAACCAAAATACTTAATTACTGTTGACTTGAATAGAACTCTCACCTTGAGGAGTTATAAGTATTGGTGATCATAGGACCATTCATGTGTAGATGCTGCATACTGTAGAAACAAGTATTGATCACCACGCGGCCGTTTATACCAAGTTATATTATTTTTAATTTTAAGCTAGTTGCACTGACATCAAGTTGATATTCAACACTAGCTGCCGCTCGCGATTTCGTCTGCGTTTCGAAGGTTTATAGCCTTCCTCGATAAACGGACTATCCAACGCTCAAGCTGCTAAGATTAGCGCGTTCAACTATACAAACTCTTCACCTTTATAATATTTGTACAAATTACTATTAATTCACAATATATGTTTTCTTATAAAATTGTGTAATGACGAGGTTTCATTGAAATGGTCATAAAGCGAAGGAGGCTAATAGCTGGCCTCAAAACCACTTGATTACCTATAACCAAATATCGAGCAATACATTTTCCTATCTGTTACATTGAAAAACCCAAACCAAACATATATTATTAACTAATTACATACAGGTCGGTATCATTATTAATAAGCGAGGGGATTCGACTACTAGGTAGTGTTATCAGGTCTTAGGTAAGGATATTATTAGTAGCAGTTCATGTTTGCCCACTATCACATTGGCCTTATTTGAACAATACCCCACGTCATAGGGTATTGTTTACTGAACTAGCAGGAGCGACATGTGTACAGTACAAATGTGCTGTGCCCTTTGCTCTTATAAGAAACCGCTGCGTAAGCCCGGCGAAAAATACTTACAAAAATAAAAAAAAGGTATATCTGTGGTTATATTATCGAATATAAATGGCATACGTATATGAACCGGGAATTACTACCACATAATTTACCATTGCTTGTTGTTGATACCTAGTTAGCACTGGTTTACACTTTTTCCAGTATTATAATTACCTATATGGATTTCTCCCATATATTATGTACGCCTTACCGCCATACCTATGAATAAATTAACCATGCCCACTCTGAAGCCGTATAGTTATCTTATTAATTGTATAAAAGTTTTAAATTGTTAAACGAAATTTGAATAATGATGGACACGAGCGGGAATTGAATCCGCAACCTTCGCCGTACCGTGGCGCAGGTCTGCCAACTGAGCTATGTCGCTGCTCATTCATGTAATTTCAAGTTCTCTTTTAGTATTTACGTCTTGAGAGTGACGTCAGATATTATGGGTTGGAATCTAAGATTACCAACTTGTAAAAGTTGTTATTATGTATAATTGCTCAAGTGCCTTAAAACAACTCGTACTGTTCCTCCCTCTACTATAATGTTACTATCGTGAAGACTTCGTAACGGACATCTAATAAGACCTTGAGACCGTCTACGACCATCTACCGTAGTACGACAGACTGCAGGAAATCACTCGCAGCGTGGGTACGATAAGTACTGTAAATAGGGAAAATGTGTTACGAGTATTAATTTTCCTAGTTTTAGTTAAATTTCTAATTAAAACAAGCTAACACGCTGCGCTGGAATCCCTGGGCTTGCTCGTGTGTTTTCCACATAGATGTGTGGTTTAATATGTAGGCAGGGAATTATGGGTACTTCCTAACAAGTTTGCGGTTGTACAAACCATATCCTGTTTTCCCTATATGGTTACAGGTAATATACTCGGCTCATTGGAGTTACATCTACCTATATATATAGTACCTAGTCTGGTAGATACTTACCGTGGTACCGACGAAGGTCTCGGAATGTCTTATGTACAGTTAGAACTATATAGTATTTCTCAGATAAATAATACACGCTACATATGTACCTAACACATAGTATATTTTGTTCCGGCGAGCGATAAATGTATGAAGAATGTATTGTGATGAATGAGGCGAAAGAAGTGTGTGGTCAGGATTTAAATAGAAATCTATGGTCGTTGCCAACCTTTCTGAGAAACAGACATGGTTATACGAAATGTAGGTTATCCTGCCCCCTTACCATAAAGTCTTAGAGCAGCACAGTTTAAGTAGTGAAAGCGAGACGTCACATTACACTGCACGTAGGGGTAACATTACATTTCATGGTAAGGGGGCAGTCCAACTTGTAAATGTTATTAAATATATATTTCGGGGTAACATTTGGCATCACTTCAGTGTTTCTAAGTTAGTCATCTGCTGCTCGCTAGCAACTGTTGTACCTACGCCTGTTGAGACCAACAAATTACATGTTGCTTAAATGTAGATAATTAAAATATTCATGTTTCGACGACCTGATTGGCGCAGTGCTGATTAGACCGCTGCGCCAAGGGTTGAAGGTTCGATTCCCACGGGATAAAAATTTGTGCGATCTACAGTTATTTGACTATGTATATGTGATATTTCATGTTCGTGAAACGCACCCAGGATACAGGAAAAATTACTAGTGTGGGTCGAAATTTTTTTAAACATATTATTAATGATAAAATGCTTAAAGTATTTGTGATTCGTATACCTACATTGAACTGCATAAAATCAACTACAGATAGTAGCTTGAAGATTCGAGAACATATTCCATTGCGATATGTGAAACCATAATGTATTGTTGTAACAAGTGGTCCAGCCTGTGACCCGCGCTTATCGCCGCGACCCTGAGCTGCGTGTCAAACTGACAATATTTATAACTGTAGATTTATCCATTTTTGGTAGGCATAGAGAGAGAGAGACACACACACATTACCTACACTTATGTATCGCTCTCTTTCTATAGCATGATAAAATATATTACGCCACATTTTGGTTAAGTTTATTAATCAAATTATTTGGAATTGTTAACGAATATTGTTATAACGAATGTATTAAAGTCCATTAAATCAATACAATTTTTTTTGAAGGGTTGCATTATAACGGTACAAATTAATTGCCTTGACTAATTAGTTTGTAATTCGCAAATTTTTTGCATTAACGTAGATGTATGCGACATTGATGATTTTAAAAACACGTGCAACCGACATTTTTCTTGTATAAAAGTATTATTTACTACAAAATACTTCAATATAGAACCGACTTATACAAATTGTATGAAAAGTAGAAGCTTGTAAACATTATATTAATGGTTGACTGCCTAGTTGGTCTAGTGGTTGCTGAGTGCGACTGCTGAGCACGAGGTCCTGGGTTCGAATCGCGAGTCGGGCAAAGTGTTTACTGAGTCTGGATTGTGCCCGGTTATTGGCAATAGGCTCGCCAGCTATTACCTTGGGACCTTAACATAACTGGCGTAATGTGGGTGTCCTACACACCTCTGCCTACCCATTGGGGGAGTAAAGGTGTGATGTTATGTTATATTAATGGTACCTGAAGTACTGCTCCACTGTGTACATAGACAGAGATGGTTAGTGATCGTTGATTGTAATCATTACAATTTAGTGAAGTGAGGGCTTTAAACTTTATCAAGTTGGTCGTAGAGAAAATGTTGTGCTAGAGTATTTATTTTTTGTAAAAATCTCATTGAGTATAATTATCAGTCTAATAAATGTAACTTTGTTTCATAATAACGACCTTGTGTAAATGTAGCGAGCAGAGTCAATGCTAGCTCGTGCATGGATCAAATCCCGAGCGTTGTATCATTCCAGTGCCTGATTTAATATTATAGATACTATAGTAATAATGTTATGTTGAATAATGTATATTTTAGTAATATGTCGTTATCGATGTTACGACGAAATACTGTCGACCGGTATTGTGATACATTTTAATATTGAATTTTACTGCCATACAATAAATTATTTGCACTATGTTTCGTTTTTATTTAAAAATAAATAAATAGTCTATCATGATATTTTATGTGTTTCACTTTGCCTGATAAACCACTAGGTCTACCACTAATAGCACCTACAGCCCCAGTTGGGGAAGCAAGATTACACTCCAGTAGCGGCAGTGGCGTGCATCCCATATAGGCAAGTAGGCAGTGCCTACCTCAGATAAATTTAACAATTCAATACATTATATTTACTAAATATATAAAATAATTCGTCATATCAAGTGATATAAAACAACAATTATACATTAAAATGTAGCTACACAAATAAAAAACTTCTATTATCCATCACAAAAATATGCCTACGATCGTTCATTCACCGCATGACGTCATAGTAGGCACTGGTCGAGCAGCCTACTAAATCCACGCACACTATAAAAAATTCCGCGTATTCGTATACGCACACACACTTCTTTAGAATAATACGACCGAAATATAATTCCCCTTTTTCCATACGTATCACACTGACATTTAAACTTCGCAAATTACCAGGCCAAGGTAAGCAAGCCTACCTCAGTCAATTATTGGCTGCACTCATGCTGCAGTCTCTTGCATTAAAGGTCCGAGTCTCTTATTGGCTGTTACTGTCATGGTTCTAAAGCGATCAGAAAGAGAGAAAAGTATTGTTTATACTTTCTTCTCCGTCGAATTGTTAAGCAATGTTGCCAAATATATAGCAATTTCCCGTTTATATGTTTTTTAGACAACATTGGAAACTATTTTTTTTTAAACAAAATATATATTCATTACATTTCGTTATAGAATATTGACTGGTTTTCATTTAAATTAATCGATAAGGTCTATTTATTATATTTCTTATGACAAAAATAATTTTATATAAATTAAAATGCAGATTTAAACAGTTTTACTACGGGTAAAATGTTTTATGAATCTGGCAACTCTGCAGTCGGCTAATGTCATTTACGGGCGCGATTTTTATTCTATTGCGAACCATTTTATCAATTTCTTTAATTAAATTGTGATTTTTTAGAAAGTGTTACATAAATAATTGCCATTTAGGAATATCGATAAATTATAGTGTTTAGTTTGTGGTGAAAATGCAACATGTATTGATAAATTACATGCAAACAACTTTAAAGTTTACGTTTGTTGACAAAACAATTAGATGGTTGTAGTGGTAAATAAAAGTTCAAGAGACGAAAAATAAGCCTTGAAATGTCAATAGGAAATTCGTGGAGTTAAAAGTACGTGAGTAAGCAATTAATTTATATGTTTTTCGACGAATAGTTAGGTACTAAGTAGTTTTGTTTTTGTAAACAACGACTTCACGAGCATACAAATGTAGGTACCTATATCAATTACGATAAGCCATTTTTTGAACAGTCTTTTATTACTACTAAAGTACCTATCTGCGAGTTGTATTATTACCCGTCCCATAGTCTGAGCGAGCCAATTGCCACGAGCCGACATTCATACCTACTTTATTCACACGTTACCTTCATTGTGAAAAATCACCTTATTTGTAAAGTTATTTAACTTACGCGGAAGTCAGATGCCGAACGTAGGTATAGAAAAACAAAAATACCTATAATATCTATAAAATATTTTCACATTTTGTCGTGTCGCCGGTAAAGGTACCTCGCTAGTGCAGACACTGCAGACTCAAAAAGCCTGTAGAGAAACAAAATACTGTAGAGACCTTCGGTAAGCACAGTGGTCATACCAGATTATAAGTAGGTACCTTTTGTCGAATGGTAATAATTATAATGATCGTTGGTATAGTTCATTAATTGATAAATAATATATAATCGCTATTTTAGTAAATGAAGCAGGTATCTATATACATCTTTTTACGGATTCGGGAAGAGAATATGCTAATTCATCGAAGCGCCGCGCCGCAATGTATGACAAATAATCGAGTTTTAGTTTTTTGTGAATAAATCACCACTTGCCTAATATCTGCCTACCTAGTCCAAAAACCAATGCACGCCACTGAGTAGCGGTGTACTGTGTGGTACTCGCTTCCACATCCAAAATTGTCATGCTTTAACGAGTTCGTGGTATGGGGGTTGTAGGTACTATTAGTGGCAGACCCAGCGGTTTATCGAGCACAGTTGGCACTCGCGATGGTAGACTTCATTACATTCCTAGCTAGATGATGTCATCTGTCGCAGTTTTAACTGTAACACATTAGGAGGATGCACCTGCCTGTTGCAAGCAAATCGATTCATTATATTTTCCTCAAAAATTGTAAACTGGTTTTCCGATTCTCATTTATTTTACATGATACCTGAATTCACTGTTCCTTATTCAAAGCGGCGCGGCGCAGCACAGCAACCCTCAGAGCGGGGAGGGGGGACAGAGGAAGGAAGTAGGAACAGATTAAGTGCGATACCTACCTGTTGTGTTACCACTATTTATTTACTGTGCTGACATCATGTATACTTAGTTTAAGTAATCCGTACTTGGGTGAGTCACAAGCGCCACTAATTGTAAACTTATCTGTAGACGAAATCTCTTGAAGAATAGATGGTCTCTTAGTTAATTAGGGATCCTTAATAATTGAATAGTAAGGTTTTAATAAAACAAAAGATATTGTAAGTAATTGTATTTATCAATATTTAAAACTGACAACAATATAAAATATGCGCTTAGATATGCTACGCTAATGTATATTAATATATATTTGATATAACAGGAGAGATATCCAAATAAAATACATAACCTAAACAATAATTATAAATTATAGTAGAGCAACTTTCAGTTACTGAACGTCTGACCTGACCTTGTTACCTCGCACTTATCGTTACAATATAATAAAAGAAAAAACGTCAAAATGAAAATAAGAGCATATCACAGAGTCGTTTCTACTTTGGGGTATCGTTGGGCAGCTTCAGACTAGCGAAGTTGAGTAAGAGCTAACAGCCTAGGTTCAAACATTTGCGAACTATCGTGCGTCACTACAACATAATTATACATGTATACTGTTGAAAATGTATATAAATTATCGAAAGCTAAAGACAAGCGGTCGCTACCGACGTAAGACAATCACATTGACACACAACAGTCAGACATTCAGTAGCTTGAATATTCGTACAGTATATCTATGTATAGGTATATATAACTCGGAACCTTCTGAATTCAACGTATAGGTACAGCGTCCGGGAGCCAGCGCGTCAAGCAGCGGCTAGTATTAACCCTCCAACAATATATTGGTCCTTACGCTACGAATACAATCCTTTTGGCATATCCGGCATTTGACGACATAGTCTCCTGACGCTGTCATACTAAATCTGTCCAATTAAAATATATGAATATAGTTTCTCCCGTATTATATACGATCATAGAATATTATTAATTAAGCGATACCCAATCCTACGCAGTTACAGCAAGTCGTAGATAACGGACTGAGGCCGCATACCGCCGCGCCGACCAGATTGAGTATCGCTGTATTACAGGCTAAAAGGAATACAATATATAATGGGGCAATAACTACGCCCTATGCTAGTAATTTTTAATGCATACATTGTTACATAGTCCATCAACATCCACGGTACGGAGTCTTGACCGCCGCTTTCTGGCGAAAGTGAGGGTAAGATCGCCATTGTCTTGTACTCAGAATAACTGTTTCTGAACGCAATAACTGTCATTTGTAACGTGTCCGACTATGTAACAAAATAATTAATAAACTATGTATGAATACATACAATGTCAACACTACCTTACAGAACAAATGCAAACTTCGTTTTTAGATTAAGATAATTTATTCAAGTTGTTTGTGACCCCGGCTATGTTCACGTGGTCTGATATACTTAAACCGTCCAAGGGAAGACATTTTCACCCAATAGGCGCGAGCCTTTTACTCAACCAAAATATTAATAAAAAGAGTGATGTTAGCTCTTTGTGATCATATTATGTGAGCTTAAAATTGTAAAATATAGAAACTGATGTCTTAGCTTCAATTGTTTAAGAACTGCAATATTAATCAAAGTACCCATCTCCAGTGTAGCATAGTTTCACCAATATCGCAGTTGCATGTTCAGTCGCGGAAAGAACATTGGTAGGTAATGACAATGAAATACCAAAATATTATCGTAAACAACATTTATTTGACACTAAATAAATATACAATTAACAGATTTTTACAAGTATTAACTATTTAAATAATTCTCTAAACTTAACATTCTTTCCGCAACTGTACATGAGTCTTACAATAACTTATATCTATTTACTGATTCAATGTACACAGTGTTGGGTTATTCCGCGTCGAGTTGAACTCTAAATATTCCAATTACTATACATAAATAAATTCGTCCCGTGAAACAAATAGAGGGCAAATCCGTATAATTATGACTTCATTTTAATGTTTCCCGGAAAATTCCCAGCATTGTGTACCGCGAACCGTGTTTCCGTTTCAACAATATTTCTTCTCCTCCCCTCAGATATATTTACAAATGAGAAGTGAAGACTAAATCTTCGCAAAACTGGGCTTAGACTGTTAAAAACAAAACTAGATTGATGTGACCAAGTTGAGGTCGAGTGGCTCTTATCGAGAGCGGCTGGAACACAACAAACAACTGTTATATTCGTAGCGTCAATTATACATACTTATATATTGTTTATATTTTGTGATTCTCACTATCAACAGTTACTTATATCAATAAACATGTACCAAATAATTGCAAGCTACAATTACGGCCAGAAGTATCATAGAAGGTAACCGATGTGTCTGAGAATACGAGGTTCTACTACATGTTCCATACGTAGTATGTATCGCAAATAGCCATTATTAGTTTAGTTTTGAACAGTCCAAGCTGCATTATATCGATAGCAAGCAATGAATGTTCAGATCTATTTCATGTGCAAAGTTTTCTACAAAGTATTTTACTAAACATTGTTTTTTTTTCAATAATAATAGTGTTTTTCTTTGAATAATGAACTGTTTTTTTGTCAATAATTGTAACTATGATAGTCATGATGATGGTGTAGTATCAGCCGGCGCGGTTTTAGGCTGCCACGGCGCTAGCTGACGTCATAGGGAGTCGACTTGCGTATCGATACTAGTGGTGCGGGGGGGGGGGGGGCTTCTAGCAGCATCCCGTCACCGCGTCAGCGTTCATGCTCTCCCGCAGCCTCTCGAACAGGCTCTCGTTATCGCTGTCGTACATCTGTGGGAGACAACGACACATTAGAATACGGGCTGGAAACAGGACGAGTCTGTGGGGACACCGATAAGGACGCAGACGGCCGTGATAAACGCACGCCACGTAGGTTCATGTGACTACACTAATTATTGTTTTTAACATAATATAATGGGTTAAAATTGCGACTATTTAGTTGGTAAATAACAGGAAAAAAACACGACAATGTCTCTGAATGCAGCGTGTAATGTATGTTAACCCAAACGCGATAACTATGGGAACTGCGCAGCCTCGAGCCGTACCTATGTTGTGGTTGTACACAAGGACCTATTGCCTATAATGAACAAACTGCGACGTAAAAATGTTTTCATGCGCATAAACCCTCATGATTGATTAGATTCGTTCAAACCAAACGTATGAACAACAAGACACGTGCAGCACTCAAACTTGGGATTCCCAAGTCAAGGTGTAGATACTTATCGGTTTATAACCTAATGTTATAAAGAGTGCCTACATGTTTTATGATTATCTGTCAAGATTACAAGCTGCAGCACTATCAGTGGGCTTCCCCAAGTTTGAGCGCCGCGAGCGAGCACTTAGCGACAGTGGTGTGGCGGAGGCGGTGGGAACATCAACTGTAACTCACGTCGTCATCCTCGTCGCTGTCGGAGTCGCTGTCGTCGGAGAGGTTGTCGAAGGCGCGCGCCGCTGCCGTGCGCCGGGCCAGGCGCCGCGGGCTGCGGCCCGCGTAGTCGCGCATGCGCGGCAGCACGCCGGCGCAGCGCTCGCGCAGGTACGACACCAGGCGCGTGTCGCCGCGCCGCGCAGCTATGTGCAGCGCCGTCCAGCCGGCTAGGTTCTCCTGCAGGACAAGCAGAATATGTGTTACAGACTGGTGTATATGTCTAGCTCACTCCTATATGAATGAATATAGAACTACAGTTAGCAACGGAGACATGTGCCAGACAAAAACATTTACATGCTGGTATCATTATTATTGTACTATTCACCGTTCAAGGATATCTCTCATTGGCCTATTTATCGGAACACCGTAAATCCGACATTGTAGAAAACGAGTAACAATAGCGCAGATCCTACAGTCGGCCGCTTAATACTGCAGATATGGTAAACAAAGCCGGTATCGTAAAATGTTTGCCAAAAACAATTGTACAAAAACACAAAAAACCCCGACGTCAAAGATAACTTGCTATCAGCGGATTACCTAAGGATGGCAACCGGGAACTTCAAATGTTACTCAAAATTTAGTTAATTTTGTTCGGATAACGTTATTTAGTACCTGGAATGTTACTAAATAACGTTATCTGATATCCGAAGTCCCTGATGTAAAATACCCCCCTAACATAGGAAGCGGGTGATCAACTAAACACTTCGCTTTGCTCTGTAATAACACAAATGATTGTACCGATACACGAAATATCTAGATATGTTTGTCGTTAAGGGAGTAAAGTAATACAACTAGCAAATAGTTAATGACGATAGCGGCAGAACTGGCAGCTGCGGAGTATAACTCGAGTAATTGTAGTAATGTATGTGAGTGTCTATAGTAGTCTCTGAACTCTCGCGCCCATGTAACTTTGCCAGTTTGATAAACAGATGCTCTAGTTGTTTGATAAGCAGTTTTAAGGCTAACAGGAAAATAACATTAGAAACGAGTCCCAAACACACTCAAAACGACATTATAAATACTCCAACGGATCCAATTTTCGCCTTAACTATTTTCGTCATCTATTTCAGTCTGCCAACTATTTCGGCGGCCTGTGACTGGTCTGAGCGAGTCATCAGTCGCCGCGTATTCCCCACACCACTATTTTTTAAATAAAACATTTTCCCGTCATTGTATAAAACCGCGAAAGCCAGCGGGTATCGTCGGGACAATTCCCATGATCAAGGTATTTGCGTTCCGGAATATTTCATGTCGTGTTCTTGTTGCGAGCAGTTTGGGCCAGCCCGAGTTCGTACTGACTCATTGTGGTTACGGTGTTCTAGCTAAACATAGCAGCGCTATAAAAGTCAACTTTTCCTTTTGTTTGCCTTGGGGTATTTGAACGGTTGGCACTAGTTTAGGGGGCTTGTTACTATGAGGACTAGAAGATGAAAAGCAATTACGTTTGTTGAAGGATGAGTGGCTTCCTAGATTTGTTGATGAGTATGTATTGAGCAGTATGAACTTACCGTGGCATTAATGTCTGCACCGTAGTAGACTAAGGTCTGGAGCGCATCTACGTGACCCGCTGACGCTGCTAGATGCACACACGCTTGTCCTGTAACAAAGAACAATACGTTTAATATCATTTCATTCTTATTATACATAAAAAGAGAATTAGAGTTTTGTCAAGTCATTTCAATTTAATATCAATTCACAAAATATTGACTTACATATTTGGGTGTAATATAACGTAATTAAATACGTATTTAAGATTAATCAGTTGACCAAAATGATTAGTTAAGTAGATAAAACCAATCAATCTATTATAGGGAGATATGTATTATGTGGTAAGTGGCCAAGTACGTCCTTACGTCACCACTGGCCAAATATGAAGCCGAGCTTTACTATAATACTAGTTCTCCCAAGAGATACATACATTGTTTACGAGTATGTTAGATTCTGTAATACACATTAGTAGACTGGTACTTATGATTGAATTTGTTTAAATTGAGGTTAATGTATATAAAGTTCATTCTTCTGTCGTATCGTAGAAGTAGTAAATACAGATACCACTCAAAAGTTAGATAACCTTTAACAATTATAGCCCGTCATATTTATAAATTGTATATCGCGCAATCATAACTGGTTCCACAATATAAAACTACATTTACATTAGATGACGTCACGCTAAAGTTTAAAAAAACAATTTTGATGTAAATTATTTTTGAAATAACTGGACACAGAGCGTAACGTATTCTAGCTGAAAAGCATAAATAATAAATGGAGGCATCATAAAGTCAAATTAAGTAATAACAACAACGGCAAAAGGTAGATTTTTTCATATAATACATTCAATAAATTCATATTTGTTCGATATTGGTATGCAAACGGTCGTAGCGAGCACTATGCTAAAACAGAGAACATTGTTTATAGAAATGGTCCATAATCATCGCTCGGCCGCGCTCTGGAACTGGTCCAAGTGTATTTAAAACGAATCTAAAATAGATCGCTCGCTAAAATGGCTGAGCGCTTTTTAAAGCCCAAGAATTTAGGTTAGCTTAATATAATCCTTTCTGGTACTGTGGGACGATCCAATATCGATCTTGTCTGTAATTTTGCAACCGTATGCAGGCTCTTTGCGTAATGTGAGTAGATACATTAGCTGGTGGAATAAAGAGCAATCTTTATAGCTCCGATAGGTGTGAACATTAAATTGTATTGTATTGCAATATTTACGATGCCATAACTTTGTTAAATAAACAAGAAACATCATAATGTTACTTTAGCATCGCTATTAACAGTCCTTAGAAATAAAAGGCGGCTTATACATAGACTACTACACATAGTGCGTAAAATACATCCACTATCCAGTGGGGCATTAATTTGTTGATTTATGAGGAAAATTCCCCACGTGTAAGTACACAATTTATGGCATGATAAACACAAGACCCTTATTTATATATGGTAATGAACAATTTGTGTACATAGTGTTATGGAGATAGTAGTTTACTATTGAAAGGTTTCTATGAGGCGAAATATAAGAATATGGTAGTATAAATAGGAGCATGTGGTATTGTGCGTATCGACGCAGAGGATACCAGAAACGCAGTGTCAAAACAAACAAATGTCCCCAAATTCTTAAAGACCATCATGTTATTAAGATTAAATACTTTTAGCTGAGAACCAAAGTAAACAGAAATTCTAAAGTGCCTAAAATTGAAACGGTGCTCTAGTTTTAGCTCTACCAATAACCAAGCAAGCAGTGACAAGGCGAAAATAAATATCTACGCATAAGTAATGACGATACTGATTAAGATTATCGTGTTTTGAAATGACAATAACATATTTGTGTGTTCTGATCGTGGGAATTGATTACTCAGGGTGTACGTAATCAAAACATAGAAGTCAGTGCGCAGTGTTCACGCCGCAGCCAGCTGACGTGACAGCAAGACGGATCAACCGACTCAAGTACCTCGCGTAGTGGCATGTGTACGATGTCGTCACGGCGCGGCGCGGGCGCCCGAGGGGCCGCGGCGGGGGCAGCGGGCCGCGGGGGCAGCGCCGACCCGATGGGGTTTTCCCAACAATGTGGCGGTCGGCGACTGGCAACGCACGCGCCTCGACTGTCCTCGCCAAATATGGCGCGGCACCTCTATATTTTCACTATTTCCGTATATCGCACGATTATTATGACCGCTATGAGTTCCATGATCGCTGTCTAGGATCTTACAGCGCGTGCGGAAAGCTTTCAAAAATTGGATAGGTATTTGTCCATACATAATTGTATCAAGTGTTAATTGCATGATTATAACGCAACACAATAAAACTGCGTATTAGGTAAGTTTTGAGATAGGAGCGACATTTTTTCCTTATTTACGAGTCGGAACGTTGGAGTTAACGAGTGCCGGGCGGTAGGTGCCGACCGCAAAGACAGGGTATTGCCGATGCGTTGGCAGAGATGTCTTCACGAGGAACCTATTATAGAATTCCATTAATATGAACATAATTATAGCATTTTTTAGCGCTTAGTACAAGGAACTCATTACTAAGTGACTTTGGACGTACAGTTTATCGGAAGGGAACTAGTTCACTGACAGTGCCTAAAATACACGTCGAATGATTCCCAGCATATAATATGGCCCCACGAGGTCCCGCTACCAACACGTACCCCGGGCGCGCGGATGTTTCAACAGGTTTTGGTGTAAAAACCCATAGCCTCGCGGACAGAGCTGGCGGGCAGACGCACAACTAAAATTTACAACATAAATATAATCGTCGTGCCGCAGGTGTCGCCCGTTTGGGTTATTTTACACGAATGTGGGGAATAACGTCTTGTTATTGTCAGAGTACTGCAAGCTGTCCGCATTGTGGCTAATTAGGAAACAATGGCTAGGGAATGTGCGCAGGCGCAAACTAATCGACGTCACTTTGACTTTTTAAGCTAACGTTAGTGTTCTAGTGATCGCATGCGTCACGCTCGTGATCCGACGTGAATATTGTAGCGGCGACCAATCAATTACAAGCTCGTTGTCTACTGCTGGACATTCGTAAGTTTCATGATTTGGTATTCCTTGGAGCATCAACTTGTTCAAGTTATGGATTCACAAGGAAAATATATTAAATGATAGACGAGTAGAGCCGAAAAATAGAGCACAATAATGAACAAAGTCAATCGTAGAACATGTTGTAAATTAGCACTAGTGCCGGGTTTTACCAGTTTCCGTCCCGTGGAATTATTAACTTTAGAGTCGGCAAGACAATACAGCTGACAAGCAAAGAATGTTTGTTAATTATTTTTATGATTTACATTCGAGACGCCGAACAATGAGAACAGATAATAGGGCCGTTAAAAGGTGTTAACCAGCGCGACATCCAACTACAAGCGTATTGTAATGTATACGTGAAGTGTTGAAATTTTCATGATAATAAATTGCGTCAGAGGACATTGAAAAACCAGGTTGAGCGTAGGAAAACCCCGCGCTTAATAAAAAACGGTACAAGTGTTAAATACGCGGCAGATAGCAATGGTTAACGAGCTCTCACGTAGATAACGAAGCACCAAACCTGCCTAGTTGTAAAAAGAAATTAATGTGATAATTTATAAAATTAACATGCCGTGAATTACTTGAAGCTGATTATGACTGCTGAGAATCATCATAAGGTTTCGCGCTAGTATAAAACGAGTATTCGTACTGATATAATCCACGACAGGTTTTCTTGAAATGAGTCTGCTCAATGAATCTATAGCAAAGAAAATTACTACATTGACGCATATAGTAACCTTACTACACCACTCTACCATTAAAACTATTAATATCAATTATTCAAATCTGCTATTTACGTCTGCGGAAAATCCAAATAAAACAGTAATTATTTATTATTATTATAATAAAGTTGTTATCCTTGGATGGCGACGAAGCCCAAACGAAGAAACTAAACAAATACACAACTCTCAATTAGTTTTGAGTTGCGTAGGTACCTAAAATGTTTATCGAGCAATCACAAAAACCGGAATCTCAAAAATTCCCAAAAATTAGACAGTCGACCAAAGTAACCGGACGATTAAAACTTACATGTGGGTAGGTTAAAGTGGCTCCTACAACATCTTTAGATTTAAAACAGTCCGATGTCAAAGACAGATAAGAGACTTATTTTAATTGAAGAGTTGGTTCAGTTCGTGGAGATATAATTAGAAAGTGCGGCTGCGCGGTCCCACGTAACATGTTCATAATACATGAGCGCTTGGGATTTCCGTCCGTATGTAACCGGCACGAGGCACACTTTCACGTGGGTATTGCCCAGGCCATCATCATAAAAGTCCACCATTGTTCTGACACCAATGCAACACTTCAACAATTATTTGCGGTTTTCCTGGGGTTTGCTCACCTTGTACAAAAGTGCAAAGGTGTCAATGTCTTAATATATTCATTTCATTTGACCCAGACTCATCAGATACTTCTTCAATTTGATGACTATACCGAGTCGATTTGGTTAACGTAGAATCATTTTAGGGCCTCCTTTGTTTTATAAAAATAATAACTAGCGATAAATATACAACTGGCGTACACGTTGATGCTACGACATTCATAAGATATTGAAATTGTCTCGTCAGGAAAAACCATCTCGCCACGCCGCCTACTTAGCATACTAGTAATGGCTTTTCAATTAGCGCTCGAACAATGGTCGGGGTAACCCAAACCGTATGTACGGACTACGGACCGCTGGCCTGGGGGCGTTACACGGTCAAAAAGTTTGCTTTCACTCGGTGAGCGGGCGTTTGTGTTCGTTACGCGACCGGCTCGTCGTAACGTTGGGAATACCCACTGAGCGCCGCCGGTGCCTACAGCCTCTGATCTGTCGACCCGACTTCACCGATCTCTCTAGACAACGAAGAAATTTTTACTTCGCCCAGTGGCTACACAAGCAAATAAATTAAACGTGCTCTCAAATTTATAAAAATTACGCTCGTCTCCACAAGGTCAACATACTGGGTAAATCCATATGCAAATACGTGTTGGAGGTTGAACCTAAATTCTTTAACATCGGGTACGCCTGTACGAGGAGTTGTTTGCCAGTTCGGAAAAACCAGAGACAATAAAGAGTTAATCTTTTAAGTGCAGTTTGCTGAGACAGGGAATTCCAATATTGTATTAATTGTAAACTTAATTGTTTGAAGAAATATGAAGTAAAAGGCATTCTCCGTCAGGACGTCTGAAGGAGTCAAGATTTCTATAATGACATTGAACGTAATCAAGACCTTGGCGGACGTCACAAGTAGGCACGGTGCGTTCACACGTAAACAATGTACGGCGCCTTTGTTTAGCATTGTAAACAGGTTCTAGTTGATCCTAGCCACGATTTAATTCAAGAGATATCCTAGAGAAGCTCCGTATTTTTTTTTGCAGTGACGACTTGCCGGCTCGTGTCCGGATCCAGTCGTCGCTTCAGCCAAGGACAATGCCGGTGCACTCGAAGGCAACCTACCTCTCTTCGCATGATGGATGACATACTTACCTCTAAATAAACAATATTGTAATAACACTGTATTTGAACTAGGAATGCGGAAATAGTCGCAGATGCGGTGACTTGTAATAATGACTTCGTCTTTTGGATCATTCATTAGAAGATTGGGTTGAATGGTTATACCAGACGGCGTATTCTAAATATTTAATGTAGACTCGTGTACAAGTGTTGTATGACCCGTGTATGTGCCCGCCCGACTGTGAGTTCGGTTGTCATTTGGTTTTACAGTCATAAAATGCAATAATAAAGTACCTTCATAAACGACAAAACAGCAGCAATTAAAAGTGCACATTAACCCATGTAAAATGTGATCCGACAAAATACAGCATATGGATCCAATTTAACATTAACGCCAAACAGCCCATAGCTGGAAAAACCGTTGAGCGGGTTTTTTCTCTCAAAGCATGTGATTCAGATGAACTGTTGCGAACCTAAATGTTAAGTGTAAGTAGGTATTATAACATAATATACTTTGATTTATTCTTGAACGTACCACAGTATACAGGTTTAATTCTTATTCATCATGAGTCAGGATCAGGATCTTGTATTGTACGATTCTACTAAGCACCGGAGCTTTCGGCCAAAACCGGAATACTAGATGGACACACATACACGATGTACTTGTGACCTCGGTTCCATTCAAATACTGCGTACTCGGTAATTTTGTGTTACCATTCATCTCCCCATTAACATAAAAAATCATCTTATCGGTAAACGCAGTTTAGGACACTTCGTAAGTCATTGAACGAAAGGCTTGAATTCAAAGAGGTAAACATCAAACCTGAGGTCATCACAGTGATGTCAGTGGCCATAAACCGATACGCTCCTGTCATAACACGAAAGGTGACCGAACACTAAGATTAACAAAACCATAAATGACTGTGTTTTCGTGGTAAAACCTAAGTCTTCAATATTTTAGGATACAACGTAATTTTGGATTCCGTGAAATTTAAATTCTCACTTACATTAACATTTCTCCTGCCCGAGAAAACTCCTTATAAGGTGTAGATGATGTCATTCTTTCTGTACTATATCTACCTACCAGATGGTTGCGAGGTATAGGTACGTGTATTTTATTTATAAGGAACTAATTAAGACTGGAATTCTAGTGGGTAAAATTACACTGAGAGCATTACTTATATGGAGTAGAGATATTCGTAAATAGCTTACCATTATAATTTTTCTGGTTCAGTACTGAAGCTAGTTTCCTAGGTGGATTTTCGGGGACGGGCGCGAGGAGAGCTTGTAAGCACTCGACGTGTCCTTTCGACGTAGCCTTGTGTAGGGGTGTCTCTCCCGTCCTGTCCCGCGCACCGAGCGCGAGGCCCGCGTGCACCAGCATCCTGGTGACCACCGCGTTGCCGCTCATCACGGCCAGGTGCAGGGCCGTGTGCCCGTCGTCGTTGGCCACGTCGAGCAGCGCCTTGTTAGGACACACCCTGATGAGTGTGCCCACTGATTTCTTACAACCGTGCACTGATGCTATGTGTAATTGTCTGTAACAATGGAATAACCCACATTGAATGTTTCAGTTATAAATGGATGACATGATAACTATGTGGAACCAACAGCACTGTATATTATATTTTTCTAAATTTAGCATATGATATGATGGTTTGCGACCTTTACCGTATTGGACCGGTTAGTGCGTATGAGCAGCATCGAGTGGGGCCCGGCTAAACTTAGCACGTGACACAACCAACCGGCCCAGATACCTTTCAACATTCTAGACTTTTAGGAAACGATTCAAATGTTTCTTGTGCCTATCAGATGAAGATGAAGTCCCGAAAGAGTTTTACAAATGCTACGCGCTTAGGTGATCTAATCCCTTCGTCACGCCCACAGGAGATGCATGCAGCATGCAGTAACACCTAACACTGGTAACTAGCAGGAACTGTTTACGAATGCTAATGATGTAAGTTAAGTGTTACGGAAGTGTTAACTTCCTAGCGGGGACAGCGTGCGTGATATTTAACGCGTTTTAAATATCATAACATTTCGTTAAATATCAGAGTATATGGAAAGAACTGATAACAATGACCTCATTTATATAGTTTATTGGGCACGGTATATATTTTACGTAACATAAAGCGGAGTAACAATTACAAGATATTTTATATTACACGGATTAAGCTCAATTAGTTAAATCGCAAATATTGACTTTCCTAATGTTTTTAAACAAGTGATGATACCAAAGTACCTACTTAACATTCTAAATAAACTAGTAATAAAACTGCGACAGCAGATACTTGGCGTCTGTGTAATGTCTTGTTCCTTGGGGTTTGCCCAGAGGTCACAGCGATTGGCCCCATTTGCAATACAGTACTGTTACTTTAGCTGCATCTTGTCACTAACTTTGATTCATTGAATATAGAGCACTTATCAATGTTGTGTCATTCTATATCAGTGCCTTTGAAGTAATATTGGCCAATAAGAGATCTCTGTAGCCTGGTTGGATGCCTCTTGTTACCTATCTCTTTTCAATACAATGTATGAACTTTACAATCTGCACAGTGGGTTATTGGCACCATTATCTGTATTTAGTTAAACAATGCAACTGCAGTATTATAAAGATATGCAGGTTCTAGTTTGTTTGAGAAGAGATTTGTGTGTAATCTTTACAATTTGATTTTTATCACTAATAAATTGTACAGAAATAAGTATTTTTTGTTTCAATGATATCTACACAAAGATAGATAAGACACAATTTAGGTGAGAATGCTATTCTTGATTTAGATGTGTACAAAAACATAGTTTACTTAAAACAAATTTATGTAAAAACAATATAGGTACCTACCTACATTATTTTTAAAGGCAGTGTGTTAAACAACTATCTAACTAATAGTTGTATTATAAATTGTCATTCAAAATGAAAGATAACATTGATTAATGATGTGCTAATAACTGTCAAGTTTAGTTATTAATAGGGGGTCTACTACGACAGGAATAAACAATGGTAAACAGATGTGTTTGGTCATAAAGTGCATCCTTGTTAAAAACATTCAAATGAATTGAGACGTACATTACACTGCATGTAGTGGCGTCTCACTTTAACAACATAAACTATCCTGATTTAAGAGTTCATGGTAAGGGGGCTGATGTCAAATTTACATACTAAATGTAGTAGTAAATTGACAGCCATAAAGCTAGGATAAAGAAACAAATGATTATGTAATTTGTGTGTCAAATTGTACAATAATTCCTCCATTAGTATTATATAATTTATATCATATATACAATTTAACAGCAGACCAATAGTTTAATATTAAGAAGTTTATTAGTTTTATCACGCTTCATACTATACATATATGACATGTTACTGATAATACCTCAATCCTTAATGGTGTAGTTATTTGATTGTTTAGATAACAATCTAATAAGATTAGTATGTCTTTATTCAAATAATTCAGTATTACACAATCCTGTTTAAATGGATAGTAATAACTACATGTTTTCAGACTGTCGAGAATATCTTTACTCCTCTGATGAATACTACAAGTAGTTATAGAACAAATAACACAAGATCCATCCTATTCCGATGCTGATATGACTTAATGAACAAATGTTTACTTAGACGAGTTATGTTTTGAAACACAATACATTACCTTACTCATAGTATTTAAACATGTTTACCATAAACTATAATGTGATTTTTCTTATTATGTAATTTTACAGCCCATTTTGGACATCTATACTAATTGTTTAAAGAAAGAGCTATTGTGATTAATATCATATAGAGCCAAAGTTATTCTAAAAATAATAATAATCTGTATTACCTAGAAATCTGGGATTTTACAAAATAACAATGCATCATACTCAGTGGGTATTTACTAACAAATTTCCCTATGATATCAACCAAACAGCTAGCAATAAGCAATATTTAAAGCTTGTTGCTACTTTATCAAAAACTCAACTATTGACAGCAGCAGATGACCATGAACAAAACCATTATGTGAATGTTGGTGTACTCACGTGTCGCCGTCGGAGTCCTGTTGGAAGAATATCTCAATAGGTGGGATGTCAGTCTGGCTCGGCGGTGAGAGCCTGCACACAAACGTGGGCTCCGTGATCGTGCTGTCGTCAAGCTGTACGTTAGACAGGCACTCCGTTACGTGACACAGTATACCACTATCGAGCTCCGTATCAGCCTGTTTCCCACTATCACCACACAACACTTCCTTTTGCTCACTCTCGGCATCGAGCTCCGACTCCACTTCCAAATAGTCCAAAGGTCCCGACACAATACCAGAATCGATGTTGTCGTCTTCCGTAATCTTGGATACGAACTCGCTTGTATTTTTCGCACTCATTTTGTTGGTTTTATTTGTCACACTTGAGTATAAGTTAAGATCGAAATGCACAAATGTTTATTTTTATCGCTAGCTATGCGAAATCATGTTTTAAACAAAAAATATTGTCGCGTAATAACTAGTAAACAACCGTTCCACAATGAAATGGCATGCGATATGAATGATCAATCCGCAGTGATGAATGATGAAGACTCCACTCCACTGTTTTTGTCAGTGGGTTCGGATAAACACACGACTCGCAAGTGTTTCAACGGGCGTTTCTAAGCGAACTGAACGCCATCTGTGTAGTTCCTTTCCTTAAATAGTTAAACGTAGTTTGTGGTGGGTTTTTGATTTTAGTATGGCCGCCGTAGGTAATAACAGCTTGGTTATTCCAGTACAGAGTCTATTTGTTATTGATAACGTTATCATTCCTAATCAATAATGTCATTGTCTTATTAAATGTTGATATATTCATGATAAAACGATATAAAACATTTAGCCCAATGACCCCATCAAGAATATTTTAGTTTGCATCAAGCTTAGCAAAGTATTACTACCAAATATTAAAAATTTTATTCTCGCTGCTTGTGGAAAAGCGAAAGAGACAGTGACTTTTGATGATAGATACATTTTAACATTTTATTATTATAATAGTTTAATGATGAAAAAAGATTAGTAGTCAGTCATTATTTTCTGTGTGTATCCAAAAGTCAACTAGCTAATTGCTTGCTGTCATTGTCATTTTTTTACAGGTTGTGTTGTTAATGTTGTTTAGTGTTAAACTACTGACAGATCGTTTATTTACCGCTTATTTTTATTGGGTATTTGATTTGTTTGGTAAAGGAACTAGGATTACTTTAACAATGTTTGCTGAAAAAGTAATAGAGCTACTGAAGGAAGCAGAAAGAAATCCTGTGACTATAGACCCATTTAATGTAATATTCATTATAGTTTGTTGTGGTTTTGTTAAATACATAAAAAAATGGTTTTGTTACTGTCTTAACGTTTCAATATTTCCAGGATGATAAAATACGCCAAATAATAGAAGAAATGCATACCTTGTTTAAGATGAATATGAATGATGCGTAAGTTAACTTAATAAACTTTATAACCTCACTATCAAAAAGTAAATTACTTATGTATTTGTATTTATATTATTATTATACAAATATATTATCAATTAATTGGATCTATAGCAGAACTTACAATTATTCTATTATTTGACTATAGAAGTATGTATAGTCTTTAAAAAAATAAAATTAATATTTACAGAAACGCAACAATGGAAAATAAAACTCTATGGACCACAGTACAAGTGAGGCATTCAGCATTGGAAAGAAATAAGCGCTGCCTTCTTGCTTACCTATATAGTAGAATGGGCAAGATCAAGACCTTACGATGGGAGTTTGGTGCAATGTTACCTCCAGATGTGAGAGAACTCTTGTCAGATGATGAATATGAATGGTTCTCTAAATATTCTACAAATTTGGCTTCATATATGCGATCCCTAGGTCAAGATATAGGTTATAATGGAATAGACTTAACAGAGAATCTTAAGCCACCAAAGTCACTGTTTATTGAAGTGCTCTGTATGGCTGACTATGGCAAGTTGGAATTGGAAGATGGTGATGTGATATTGTTGAAGAAAAATAGCAGGCATTTCCTGCCAACGTCTGAATGCCAGACACTTATAAGACAAGGGATATTGAAACAGATAGTATAGTATTTTTTATCTAGCTTTGTGTACATTATTATTTTTTACTTATAAGAAAGCCATGTCAACTATTGGTATTATATCATTATTTTTTATAAATGGCTTTAACTTTACTATTAATTATACTTAATTTAGTAAAACTTTAATTTTGTTTATATTTCATCAATATCAAGAATTTCTGGTTAATGTTTTTAGTACTTTGATGCTACATTTCAACTACCCCTAGGAAAAGAGGAATGTCCTACTACTAGTAGACTGTATAAAAAATATTTTAATTGTTTTCATCACTAATGTAATAATGTTCGAAAAGAAGGGTTTGTATTAAATTTCTGTTTTTCTAGTAAATAGTATCAAATCACAAATCACGTTTATTTAGGACCTTAGTTATTTGAATCATTTGACTTTACACCACATATCATGAATCATGTCTGTTAGCTTGGATATCAGCGTATGCCTAATTTTGGGTGACTGCCTAAGAATCACACATGGATTCAATATAATTATTATAGTGTCAGGCTTATTGGGTTTTTCTGACAGTTCTTGGTAGGTAGGTGATAGCTGATAAGTCTACAACATGTTGTGTTCTTGCATAATAAACTGTCAGTCTTTTTGGTTCTTAATCTCAACTAAACCATTGAACTTTATTGATTTTTTTTATGTAGCTACAATATTTGTAGCTATTGTAATTTAACGGCCGAAAGGTAGGTAGTATCTTATTAAATAGTTATTCTGTTATTGTGATAGATAAGATAACGTTTCACAATGTATAAATAACAATTTTGTTGAAATACCCGTGATATGGGGCATATTAGGTATTTCGTTTATTAGTATCAAGTTTTAGGGTAATAACAATATATTAATTGCTTCCTGAAATGTACTAAGTACCTACGTAGGCATGTAAGCACTTAGGCACAAATAAATTACAAAAAAAATCGAATTAAGGCGCCTGCAAGTATTGTAGTGGGTAGGTAGGTATATGACAATGGAAAAGTGTCAGGCCGACGGGTGTGCCCGAGGCACCGAGGGCTCTGGGCCTCTGTATGCAAATAGATACCTAGTCATCCACATACCACTATATACTATTATAAATAGCAGTAAGTACATAATAATTATAGTAGTACAAAGTGAGATCACGCATTTACCCATTCCGCTCATCGTTGTCCTAATGCAAGATACTGCAACTTTGGCCATAATTTAATTTTATGTGACACTCAAATGTGTCACTGATAAATCGACGGGTGGCTCGCGTAGCGGACGCTCACACCCCTGGTATGCTAACTATCTAGTTACTATTTGTGTGGAAAAATACATTATGATACATTCTTGTGAAAATGCTGGATCGTGGTTCAATTGAAACATTAGATTATTTTTATTTGGTTCTTATCAAAAAAGGCTTAGGTACGGAATTTTAAATCCGGAGACAAGAAGCCTTCATGCACTTTATCTATGCGAGAGTGAATTCCAAGCCCCAGAAATAGGTATAAGGCCTTCGTAGTTATAGCCGACAGTGATGGACACCCCATTCAGCAGCCCCGTGTTCGATAGATCCTCACCCTACCCTATTTTCCACGATAAAAAAGGGTAAACAGTAATTTTGTAAGCCGTTTAGTGTAATGTAAGTAAATTAGGGATGAGAGGGTGTAAACCTAACAGACTGACCTAAGATTACCAATTTTATGTAGGTACGTAGGAGTGCAAGAGATTGAGGTCACTGGCGTGCCATAAGAGAGGCTATGACTAGCAATGGACGGAGATAGTTTGGTGATGTAGGAGTTATAACGAGGTTTGCACGATACGTAGCCTCACATGTAGTCCCATAGCAATGAGACGGTAGTCAGTAACTTAAGGTAACATGTAGATTGTTCATTTTTAGGCATAATCAATTATTAAACCAAAACAAGAACATAAAGCAAATCTACTAAGATTTGCTTTATGTACTTGTTTTTTAAATACTTCGCATAAATATCTGATCAAAATGCCTACATAATTTTAATATCTACGTATAACATGTAACCCAAATCGATATTCAGACTTGTTTTATTTGCTGTTTTTATATATTTGCCGCCTTATGACGTAGACGTCTTTGATAATTATTTGTTTGTTTGGTAGAAATACTTTATTTTTTGGGTTTTAAGTTTATTGTTTACCAGGCGAAACGCGGCTGTTATGCGTCAGGGGAACGTTTCACTGCTCTTCAGGAATACCGAAGCCGTCTTAAGATTACGTAATTGAGAATCAATAACAGGAAAATTCCAGTACAACACAGGCATTGGCATCAATCATGACGCAACGCTGAGAAATAAGTTAACACCGACGCATTTTATACGATACAGTCCTATTGGACCTCTTCGGACGGCGGTTCTCGGTATCAGAACATTCTTGAGTTCGTAGTAAAAGATAAAGTCAAAGTAAATAAAAAGGTAAATAATATATGAGACAAAGTAGTAGTGCCTACTAGATTACTTACCTACGTAGAATAAGTTATAAATGACATAATATTAGATATACATAATATGTTACTACAGCCCTTCTAATTAGTAATAGGTTAGGTACCTACGTAGTTACGTACGGTTAACCTTAAATTTAATTAAAATCTGCGAATATAGGTAGTATCAACATTAATCCATATTAATATTAGGTATATTTTAAATACGAAACTGCGCGTACTGCTACGTTGCTACGAAAATCACGCGGCCTAGTCAAGTTTAAGCGCTGCCACAGATTATAATCATTGAGTTACTTATCTCTAGGTATCGCGCTGCCTCGTACCTCTGAATGCTTTTTGTTATTTTAAGTCATGCGGACCGTACACCTTGCTTTACATGTTTCGAATATGTTAACGTGCTTGTTCACTACGATGCGGAGGTCGGAATCCAATGGAGTTGATTGGGCCCCATTCACTTGAACGAGAAACGCATGTATTCGTAGCAAACGCATTGTAGGCGAGCCTTGTAAGCAATGTAACGAACTACAACGAAGTACTGTAATCCTTGAAGTGGAAAGATGACATTGTATGGATTTTAGGGTTCTACGGTAAAAATACCTGTACTCTACAATAATGTGAGGTGGCAAAAGGTGAGAACTTTATTAACGACTTTAGTGCACGTTAGTTCGTACCTACATAATAGTATTATGGTAAGGCATTCTATTCCAGCGTGCTCTGTTTACTTTTGCTGGTTCCATGAACCTGTGCCTGCTCTTAGTATATTCTCATTCCGTTTCCAGAACAGTATATATTTTTTGTGACACTGCGTAGCGCCTGGTGGTGACAGTTGCCCGTCTACTTGCCAACTTCGCTCCATGTACAAAAAGTGGCCGCGTTTAGCGCGTTTTCGTATTTCGTGAGTTGTAAACTAAACGTGGATTTATTTTCTTGAAAAAGATTTTCTTTTGACGAGTTTTGTCTTTTTTTACCCGGCTCGTGTTCAGTTTTATAAATCTTGTGGCCTTGTGATAAATGTTACACAAATGCTTCTGGCGTCCTTTACATTTTGTGTTTTAACTATCTTCTTTAACAACGTTGTCCTTCACTACGTTTTATTTTATTTCAAATGTGATTTGTTCTAAATCGGACGACATGTTCATTACAAATGTCCTACATATATCAGTGAAGGTTGTTTAAATGAAAAGTAAAATACAAGATAAAATTGCGCTAATTATAAAATAAGTAAATGGAAAATGAAAAAGCTTTATTTCGTAATGCAACAAGCCTCCCTGATAGACCAGCCCCAGCCTACACGTTGTACAATTTACTTGATATCCTCGTAGTTCCATTCACAGCGGCTGGTGTTTTTTCTTTAATATCTCCGTCATCTAATCCTGTCACCGCGACTATCTAAGCCGCAATCTTCATTGCCGCCTTGATACCTTAGCTTAGGCTTAGCTTTAATTAAACCGTCCAAAAGGTCGGCTTTCTACGTTAGAAAGTATTGGAGCATTTTCCTTAAGATTCAATATGTTCTGGCTTTAAATTGACGATTATAATGGGAAGCCCAGGCGGCCCGGAACACGCGCATGCAGCGGCTTACATCGACAAATTCCGAAATTTAGTGCCGTGCTGGTATCCGGCCGACTAATGCCTCGTTTAATATCGACTCCACAGTTTATCGCATTTGTTCTGTGTCATCTTTGTTCCTATAAGTTATATATGGAGCGTGACTAAATCATTGGTTTACACGGCAGGTAGTGCCTAACTTGAGGAATTGTGTGCATACTTGGTACAAGTGTACTGAAAAAGTACTCGGCACATAATCCAAATGGAATAAAATTTCCGGAAATATGACGAATACCTAACAAACGGGTGTTTATAATTGATATTTGTGCTGTTATTTTAATTAATTTGATTTAAAGTAGTGTATATTTAATTTAACAATGAAATGTAAAATGATTAATTCATCATGACTCAACTCATCGGTAATTTATTTAATACTTTTGTGAAACTGATAATCTAACAAACGGTAGCAAACTTGCTCTAATTTAATAACCCTACTAAATTATTAATAATAATAATAATAATAAAATATTTATTTGCTTAAACATAGGTAACATAAATGGTGTTAAATTATAAAATTGAGTATCACTATGTTTCACCTTAATTGGTATACAAATGTTAATATTAAGTATCATAATATTTAAGTACAATTACAGTTTTCTATTTTATAACATTAATTAAATTATTATAGTTCCATTTTCAGGTATCGCATTATTATTAAAAAAAGTACATAAAAGTTTATAACATTCGGAATTCGCATCAAAAATTAGTTTTATCATTTAAAAATTCAGTTATAGAATAGTAGGCCTTTTTTAATAAGAATTCCAACAATTTATTTTTAAATGTTTTAAAGTTATTCATGTTTCTTATATTATTGGGAAGTTTATTAAAAACTGTCGGCGCCATACCCAGAAAGCTTTTTGAGTAAAGTGTAGTTTTATGAGACTTAACAATAATTGTATTTGGATGGCGCTTTGAACGAAGTGTTTCAAAAAGATGGAAATTTTTATGTACAAAGGTTACTATTTCAGAAATATATAGACATGGTAGGGTTAGTATTTTTAATTTAATAAAGTAAGGCTGGCAGCTTTCTGTCACCTTAATTTGGCATATAGTACGTAGACATTTCTTCTGAGTCTTAAATATTAATTCTCTATCCGTACAGTTTCCCCAAAAAATTATGCCATAACGTAGTGTGGAGGTCACATACGCATGATATGCAGTTAGAACTGCTTCCTGAGATGCAATTTTACTTAGGTTGTATAGTGCAAACTGGTATTTATTTAATTTTTTTATAATATGGTCAGTGTGATTACTCCATCTCATATTTGCATCTAGCCATATTCCTAAGAATTTTGTGTTGTCTGTGTTTGTTATTGCTGTATTTAGGTATTGTATGTTTAGATTCAAAGGGCCGTTAGTATTCCGTTGTTTAAAGGATATGATGTGGGTTTTCTCTAAATTAATTTTGAGGTTATTGTTATTTAAATAGTTTATTATCTTGCTCAGACTTTGGTTTATTTCTGACTCTAGTAGTTTAATATTTTGACCGGTAAATAATACTGTGCTATCATCAGCAAACAGGGTTATTGGATGGTGTATGACGCGGGGCATGTCGTTGATGTAAACAAGAAATAGAAGGGGTCCAAGAACACTCCCTTGTGGTACACCATAATTTATTTTTTTACTTTTGGATTTATATGTATATTCAGTTTTTGTACGCGGACATAATTTTTTAATACTAGTTATCTGCTGTCTATCGTATAAATATGATTCAATTAAATTTAGTATATTGCCCCTTATTCCATATCTTTCTAGTTTAGATAGAAGTATTTTAAAATCGACATAGTCGAAAGCTTTAGACATGTCTAAAAATAAAGCAAATACTGGTACTCGATTATCCATACTCGTTATTATTTTATCAAGTAGTCCATATATTGCCATATTTATATCCTTGCACTTTCTAAAGCCATATTGTTCTTCTGTTAAAATGTTTTTGTTTTCTAGAAATGCGTACAATTTGTCATATATTACTCTCTCAATAACTTTGGAAAAAATAGGGAGAAGGGCAATGGGTCTATAGTTTTTAGGGTCTTGCTTATTATCTTTTTTAAATATAGGATTAACGACCGATATTTTTAGGACGTCAGGAAATGTTCCATTTTCTATTACTAAATTAATAACGAAACTTAAGACTGGAGAAATTTCTTTGGCAACAAGTTTAATTACATTTGTGCATATTTCGTCGTGTCCTGTGCTACTAGTATTCTTAAGGCTATTAATTATTCTAAATATATCAACGGGACATTGAATTGAACATATTGAATTCATTATCTTCTAAAAATCTTTAAGTATATAGTTATTTTTATTTTTTTCTTTTCTGAATAAAAGCATCACTCATGATCTCAAGAAGCCCGCATCCCTATCAATAACGTTGCCGAATCTGTGGGCACTCGGAAAAACCCGTGCCCCAAATGTACCTACCCTTTTCGTAAAAAAGTTTATCATCGAAATGCGGCGCATACAAAAAACCCGAATAAATACGTGGGAAATTGTATTTCTTAATTATCATTAGTCAGTAGCGCACTGCTGGCTTTGTACAAGTTATGACGAATCCTTTACTCATCGATGTTTCTTGCGGGCATTATGTAAGTAGGTACCTACTCTTCACGCACTAAGTAGATATTGGGTTTTAATGCATTTTATTGTCGTACTTAAAGTTGAAATATGTTTTCCTCTTTGCATATACCTACAACAAATCATAATTATTAATTATCTACTTATGTCATAAACCAAGCTACGTTCCCTATATTCGAAAGACTTTTTAGGGTCGCTGGCCTTACGCTTTAACACTGACTGTGCTCGAAGCAGAGTAGTTAAATAGCCATGTATGTGTATATGTGGGGCATTACACTGGGAACAGGTTAATATAACTAGGTATTAGTTACCTATAAGCTCATCTGTATTATTTCAACCGGAATAACCTATTTTAAATAAATATGGTTCACTTTGAAACACACACTATGTACAAATGCTGAAAACCAACCACTCCTACAAAGTTTGTGTTGAACAAATACTTCATATACATTTTTATCAGCAATATTTAAGTCTGTAATTTTATTTTATTAGCTGTTTGTGTGAGCTTTGTATCTTCAAAGCTCACACAAACATTTACATAATTTGATAACTATGTACCTTGATTTATGTTTTTAAAGTTGGATTCTTAGCGTCTTCCATTTAATTTATTCAATTTGAATTAACTGGTCACAAACTAATTGAAAAAAACAAATAGTCCGTTACACGTGCCAAACATTTAGGTAGGTAGGCACTAGTTTATGATCATTGCGTGGATTTTCCAACACATTTCCTACTCGTCTATTTATTTACAATTACAGAAGACTGGACTTTCCTTTGGCTAGCGTCCATGTTTAAATAACAATTGCGACGCGAAAATAGAACATTCTTGTTTTAGAATAATGTATCTAATGATGAGTGTTTTGTTTGTTTATTGTGTCTATTGTTTTAGGATGAGGAAGTGTGGCAGTGGCCCGAGATAAGTTTCGTTAAAGATAAGCTAACAAACACACTTCTTTAACAAAAAAAAAACTTATTCTAAAACTATATTTACTAGTTTTTTGCCGATTGGTATCCGGTCTAGAATTGACCACACCCTTTCCTCGCGTAGGTGTCGTAAGAGGTGACTAAGGGAAAATCCGGAAGATTGGCAGCAGCGTCTTCTGTAACTTCACCACCAATACTGCGATTCCCAAGCTGCTTGCCAAACGTGGGAGTTATGGCAACCCCTCCCTTGCCTTAGGAGGAAGCCTTTGTTCTTCCGGCTGATGGTGATGGTTTACAATTTTTTATAGTGACTGTAAAACCTTTCAATTTATAATTAGACATTGTCCGGTTCAACGTAGGTGTGAGACAGTGTAATTTTACCCTACCTACTGTTTCAGAGAATACTCGCGTGACGCATCTGTTGTAACAATAGTTTAGGGATCGATTGAAAGCCAGGCTTAAATGGAAGCCGGGAATTGACAATACACGGAAGCTCTAGGTGCTGAATACGACATTCTATATAGTATCCATATGAATGATAAGTTCCTAGACATATTGTTAGGTAAGGTATACAAGCTTTAAGCTTAGGCATTACGCTTCGGAGTCACGTAGGTATTAGAGGATGAACCTCAGCACTTTACAAAGGCAGTTAATTAAAAGTATTTATAGACAATGAGCACAGTAACATCCAAATTGGATACCAAATAGAGCTTTTATCTGGGAAACCTAATTACTTTTTTTAACCCTAGGGTATTTTTAATTAAATCCCTGGATCCCGAAAACGTTTACGATTCAGAATCGCGGGAACTTAATTGAATTGCAATTATAACAAGTTAATCAGTGATTGGCCTTGGTAGATTAATGTGAATGACAGCACATCACTGAATGAGTAAGATGCGTGACGTAGCGAGTCGATACTACTCACAGATATTAATTATACGAACACGCCTTTAAAGTTGAGTGTCCATTGTAACTTTCCTGTTTACATCTAGCTTGTGATCACAATAACTCTGACGTCGGTATTGTCGTATAGATTACAATTGACCTGTATACGCCCTCAAGAGGACTTCTATGAGAAACATTATTATTCTGGTCTTATCTAGTAAGTATTGCTTAATAAGTCTCGAAAGTTAAATCATACACAGGATGACGCAGTAAGGCTGGTTCTTGGAAATTCGTTTATATTCGATGCCCCACAAATATGTGACGAAGTAGGTATTACGCTTGAATAAGGACCCCTTTAGGGCATTACTATACTGAGTAGGTTATAGTGTAAAGGATACAGTGTACTAGTACTAGACAGGTTGTAATATACCCCTGAATTTGTTTCGGTATTTCTTCTCACGTGTAGTCAATTAGGAAATGCCGACACCATCTAGTTGAAAAAAAATGACGAGTAAAAGTTTAAATCTATTTGTAAAATAAATTCTTTTGTCTTAGGCACAGGCACAGAAAGGATTTGAATAAGCATATTTACGTTTACCGATAAGATTTCCGGAACCCAATATGATTGATGACTAGTTTTTAAACTCACCTAAGAGTCGAATCAAGATCTTGGAAATTAGAGTTAGAGACGTGATGAGACCATCCACCAGTTATTCATAATTAATCGACACATTCACTGTATTACTAAGCTGGGATTATTGAGACCGCACAAACTAATTTGGATGCGGAATATATTGTCCATTTTAAATTCTATGTAAACCCATTTCCGGTAGACCGGTGTGTTTGGTGTTCCCCAGATTATTAAATAGTTGCTACCTAAGGAAAAAGTGAGAATCATCGTGACGAGGTACTGCTACTATAACTTTTGGCTTTGAATAGTATTTCGTAGTCACTGACAAACTTCTTCGCTTGATCGCTGACTATCGGGACCGTCAGCAGTTTGTTCGTCTTGAACCCTCATGAAGTAACTTATACCCTCATGCTGGAAAACGTTCAGAAAGCCTTTCTTAGTTACTTTTATAAATGCGTTTCTGAATATTATCTATATAATATGTATCCGACTAAGTTTCTTCTGGCATATCTAAATTTTTATTCACTGTAAGTTAGGCGAGCAGCAGACCAAATTACTACGGCTTATAAAATTATCCATGGTTTAACTGATGCGTAGGACTTGCATGCGGAGCTGTGTTAACTTGATGTCCAAAATAATTAGAATCGCTCTAAAAAGCATAAACTATTGAATGTCCCATTTTGCGTAATTATTTTCAACATGCGCGGTATGGGGGAAGAGGATCGCCTCTTCCCCCATACCGCGCATGTTGAAGATTCATTCGCTCTCGTGGAGGCCAACCCGGGCTTGGATTTGTGAGCTAAATGGACTGAACGAATGGAAGACGATAATGTTAGAATGTTTGCAATACTGTGAGAAGTCTGAATGATGGGTATAATATAAATTAACATAATATTGTATCATTATTTTCTCTTTTTATGTTCTTCGTTTTATATAATATATAGTTTTATCTTCAATTTAGTGTAAGTGGCTAAAAACAGAATTAAATTTTGTTTAATAAATAAATAATCAGATTTATGGATTACCTACGTCGTTTTATATTTGGAACACTGATAGATTGTTGTTTATTTGGGAATTTCCATAGATTACAGCGTTACTGAATCATATAGGTATACTTGAAATATTTATCTTATTTCGCCATCCATATTTTCGGTTTATCTACTTCCGTTTAATGCTAGAACGACGTCAATCACTAAGTCTGATTTTCCTGACTGATAGTATAATATTAGTTTGTATTACCCCACGCATTAGAAGCCTATGGCAACTGAATACCAGCTATGCACAAATTTTAAAATAAAACAAGTCCGTAACTGTCTTACTGGAGGAAAACTAGAAGGAACGAGTAGGTATTGACCACCAGGCTTGTTCACTGCGTGTTGGCAATATCACACAGTTGAATCCTTATACGATGTTTCTTTCATCGTTAGTCAGAGAGTCTTGGAATCACTGGGAAAATCGCATCGATATTGCAAACCGGATAATATACTTACTAGGTTCAGTGTTTAGCTGACAAATTCAGTTCATCTACATCCGCGTACCTACAATACTGTACTGGGCAGAATAACGATTTTGGCTCGACGCGTCATCATCGTCACTCCTAGGTCAACGTACGGTCATACCAGTGGTCATGTAGTCTGTGACGTAAGGCGATGACGTCATCACCCTGACGTCAGAATTTTTACCGGTATAGGTAATTATTAGATGGCACTGATTAGAGTACTATTATATGCAATGGATGATTTATTGAGCGATGAGTAAATAAGAGCTTGGATACATAATACCTAGCTTCTGATATCGCTTGAGAGGCTCGTAGCTGCGTGGCCATCGCGCAGCATCACTCGGTCTGCAGAGTTAAACCGTGCTCGCCGCGGTTAGTCCTGTGATGGGTGACCGTTTTCACACGTCAGAGACAGGCCACCGTGGCCGAAATTCGGTCAGGAGAACATTATTATCAGTTTTTAACTGGCACAATACAGGGCAAAGACCTCTACTAATACACAGAAGAAAGGTGTGATGACGTCACAATTATTCGTTCCCGGTTGGTTGTTCGGTATTGAGTCCAGTCTAGCGTCATTCAGTGTTTTTAAATGTTTCATAATATAACAATGTTAGTAACTGTGAGTCATAATACATTACCTTAGAAGTTACATAATTGAATGATATTCAACTGTCGACCTCATAACCTGTTAGATAGGAATCCGATGTGTTTGAAAAGTTGATATTTCCTTTGTAAATTCCTATGTACCAACCAAGCTGTCGCCCGGGACTAGAAAAACTAAGTGACTCCTATAAATTGTATGTGTAGTTAATATTGTTATTCAGAATTTAGCGATTCATGCTCCCAACGTAGGTATCGATAAAGTCCAATATCGGCTTCATTGGACTTAGCACCCGGTCGTAAATCACAACTAATTGGTTTTATTCAATATACCGGCCGCACTTGTTAATAGACGGGCTTAACATTTAAAACACTGGTGAATTATCTGCATTAATACTGGTAATATTGGGCATGCCGAGTGACGTCACGCGGCACTTGTCGAAGCGCCCGCCGGGGCCTGTAATATGGCTCGAACGTGCGAAAATGGACGAAACAGCGTTGCACAAATGGATTTTTGATTCATAACGACCCGTTTTATAGTCACGGTACAGGAATACGTAATTTGACACCATATATCTGAGTGCAACGCGTGGCTTTGTCTGCCTCGCCGACAAACAGCGGCGTGTTGTCTGCCTCCAGTATTATATTATACAAGCGGACTAGCGTGAATATAATAGAGATGTAGTGGTAAATAAATAGTAGCCAGTTATTTGTTGAAGTCGCTGCATATCGCCGAAGGGATCAGGCCGTATTGAAATAAATAGTTTCCAGCGGTATAGACAATTTTATCTCATAATTCAAATCACTCATCGATTTCGAAATCATTCGAAATCACGCAAAACTTTGAGAATTTTTCAACAGCTTTTGTCTACGTTTCTAATAGGTTCTATTTTTTATACAATATTGAAAACTGATTTAATTTACCCTGTTTTGCTTTATTATAATTATCTACCATACACAATGTGAACTAACCTAACCTAACCTAACTACATCGTAATAATTATGGGAACATCTCCAATAATAGATGTAATATATTATGATATAATCCTACATGACTGCTTTTAGACCTTAAAGCTCACCGTCCCAGTCTTGTGTACCTTTTAATTATCTCCCCATTGTTTGAATAATAATGAACTTATAACAGAGGGTGATTAAATCAAGTAAGAAAATCCGTTCCCCACGAGTTTTGTTTTCTTACTAACACTTTATATAAACTGCGTGTATAAGTGTATGTAAAATATACTCTGCCCACTTTTTTTTAAGTAACTAATTTCCTATGTAGACGCAGCGCAGGTGCACAATTATATGTACATTCTCAAGTTGATTGAGAAATCACCTGTTGATAAATAATAATTATTAAAGTTACCTAAAGTCACAAGTTATTTCAATAAGTCTGAAAGTAGGTATTCAAAGTTTTTGTTTTCCTTACGAAGATATTGGTTTTATCATTGTTGCCTCTTTTAGTTAAATCAAAGGTTACGGTCTCTGACAATTTTTTTATAATGAAAACGCCTACATTATATTAGGCTAATTTATATCTCAGAGTATAGGCCCTAGCTATATAAGTACTACATAATCTTTCAACTTCATTCAAACCAAGGTTTTTGCTTCAAAACATAATATAACAGTCACTTCATTATTGAATAACGGGTGCTTCAATTGTTCGCACGTGGCGTTTCAATCACAATCACAATGCTGTATAATTTCGGTTTTCCCCTCGATAAATATGACATTTACGATCAAAACATGGCACTGTCGTTAGGGATCCTTAGAAAGATAAGAAATAATTCTCTCCAGTATTATTTGCTAGTTACTTTAGATCTCTATCTTCGTCCGTTGTTTAAAGGGCCGCTGATGCCTCAGGTTTTCGAAGTTTCAGAAGTACATTAAGAGATCCCAGCAGAAAAACGAAGAATATTTTCGTCTTTCTATGGTTAAAAAGCTTCACAAGGAAAAAATCGATGGAAATGAGAACCTGGGATGAACAATTTTTGCGCAACGGTAGATACGATGGCGTAATTTACCCATTGTGGCTTTGAAAGATAAACAACTTTATCTATGACGCAGCGGTTTCTGAAAATAAAGGGTGAAAATACAGAACAAACGGTATTTCCAAAGATATCGACGGATTAGTGCTTTCCACTAAATGGCACTAAATTAAAAACTTCGTGGAATTATATGATATTTTGAGTTAGGTACTGAAAGACCTTCCTACGCCAATTTGCAGTGAGCTAGCGTGGTGCATAAATATATAAATAGCATTTAAATCGCACACTTCTATCTGCGTCTCAGTGTTAAGATAGACAAACAATTTCTACAATAACGTGCAAAAACTCTTAAACTAATTTTGGAAGTACTTCAGGGTCAATAATAATTTTATAATATATCCATGTTGTACATAAACTATGATTTTGTTTTAATAGGTAATAACAAATGAAGAATTATTGATTGAACTATTAACGTTAATGGTACAACGCTAGGACGGGTCATGTCGGTAGGTATCGAATTAAGAGTCCAGTAGTTACGTATGTCATGGGCCACAATCTGATAGCTATAATATAAATCTTTAAAAGGTAATTCGAATCAAATTATTTATTACAGTGCACTACATACCTGGACTACCTACCTTATAATGTGCAATTTATTCATGCCCGAGCTAATTGGGGCGTTCGATTTTTCAGTTAGTAACACTTCAGTGCCAAACACTAAGAAAAATATAATTCTGTATGGTTGAGAGTGGGATCAGAAAGGGTAAAAAAATCTAGAACCAGAGAATTTGGTGCATTGAAAAGATTTTGGACCTGAATAAGATGCATCTTATAACGGGAGAGTGGCGTGACAAGGGGAAGGTTTATGCTCTACTATAAGACGAGAAGCAATGGAAATGATGACAATAAATACTCACATGCTTGTTTTATAAAACGGACTACGGGACTCTAATGACCTCATCTAGATCACACGTTGCTTCGATCCCACCAACATCTGGCACCTCGCGAAACTGGAACGTTGGTCTTGTTCAGATAAACATTAACAGGGTCGAGGGGCAATACCAATACCTAAATGCATTCATTGTGGTAATACCCAGCCAACATAATGGAAAACCCAACACATTATCTATGGAAGTAATCAAACAAACTTCGCGAAACGAAGGTTATGAAGGCTAAACACCGATAGTGTAGTCTAGGTGTATTCAATATCGGTTTTTGTTGAAACAGTAATGTTATTTGCTTAGTAGATTTGTTTGATTTTAATTGAAAGACCGAATGAGAGTTAGCGAAGGTGTTAGACAAGGCACAGCTTCGATACTAGGCCTCGCCAAACAGTGAAAGTCTACCAAGGGGTGAGTTTATTAATTCTTACGTCAATTGTGAGTGTTTAAAATTGATTTCGGACTAATTTCAGAGTTAGACACCTATGTCGTGAAGCGTACACCAACTGTAAGGAGTTGGGACCCCAAAGAGTAAGCTTTAGTGAACCAACGGCTAGACTAGTTCTTATCCCGGAAACTTGAAGCACTTCCATCTGGCGTATAACCGGTACACGAGGACTACCAGACGAGAATGATCTCACTACAAATTTAGCTATACCTATATAGCCCCTTGTTCCTCACATAAAAACTGTTTTTGAATTTAAGCTAAGTATAACAGTAAAAACTTATATACTGAATACAGAATCATTTTAACACTATGAAACAGTAGAATATAATTACTAATAGTTCTCTACCAATTGTTTTAGAATGTCGTCTTGCAAGATTACGATTCTAACTTTTAAACTATCGCGTTGCATCATTGTAATAGAATTAAATTACAACACGAAATTAACGCGAACACAAGTTTTTAATTTTGGCCTGACGTGTAAGATAACGTTTCTATAGACTTTTCTATGGTTGCCATATCACACAGATTACCAGTCCCCCTAAAAATGAGTACTCTGTCGCTCTCTTTATTATACTTTTGCTTTGTCAATCAACATTTTGTTGTGCGAACATTGTCTGTGTCCGTAGGTAGGAGTACTTCATTCCGATTAATTCAGTGGGTTTCAAATGTAAAAATATTGGGAAAATACGATTTTAAAATACATAATGCAACGTGCATAATGTATTTATGTTTTCCCCGTTCGTATTCTGAATGTCATTGAATCACATGTTTCTTTAATATTGGCAATGTTTTGACGAACGCCTACCGAACAATATCGTGCGTTTTAAATCTTAGTTTCCACAAAACAGAAAACGTCGCTATTGAATGTGTTGCTTATACTGTGCTTCCACACTGCTGTTAACAATGCTTACGAACATTAGTAAACATTTTCTTAAGACACTCAATCAAGGTAGAAAATGTTTTCATGTTGGGGAATGTTTACTTAAACATTTTATACAAATTTTTAACTATAAATTGTAACAAATGAAACACCTGTTATCATTTGTTCGTAAACGTTTTTTCAGGCGACATGACTGAGACTGCGGCACCGACTTCAACTTGGTGTATGTAAAGTGAAGTGAAAAAATGATGAATGCCTCCCCCTTGTTAGTGGTCAGTCATTAACTACACGTATAAACAAAGCAATATTACTTGTTACGACAACTCTACTATAATCCTATGAGAACTTCCGTTTCCATATCTCCGAAGTTCATCATCTGATCCTAACTTGGTACAATGAAACCGCCTGGATAGTATACTCTATCGATTACAAAAAGAATTTCGTAAATAGGTCCAAACGTCTTCGAGAAATCGGGGGACATACATAAAAAAAAAGATTCCGACGAATTGTAAACCTCCTGTTTTTTGAAGTCGGCTAAAAAACGTCTCTTTTACAATGTTATACGGACGATGAATTTAATCAGTAAATGCGCGTTATTGAGTAACATGTATAAAGCCCCGGTTGACTGACATAACAGCAGAGAGACGTCTTTGTCGTGCGAGTATACCGAATATAACGTTAATATAAATCAAGCACCTACACTATCTTAATTTCTAAAATGAATTATTATTGCATCGGTTTTCGTAAAAGTTATTCTATCATTATGTATTTTGTACTCTTTGGAAGAATAAAAGTTATTTATTTTAATGGTTTCTTTTAATGTCCATAACTTTTACTACGGGATACCACACATTAGTACTTTTAACATAAATTGACTCAAGTAACCCTACTTTATAGTCAGCAAATAATTGACTCTATATTTTAGTGAATAGTCAACTTGAATAAAAATTCATTTACAAACTAAAAAAAAACAAAACATAACATCACGCCTGTATTCCCCGAAGGGGTAGGCAGAGGTGCACATATAGTACACCCACATTTCGCCAGTTATGTTTTTTAGGTCCCAATGTAATAGGGGGCGAGCCTATTGCCATCCACCGGGCACAAATCCAGACTCCGTGCTGTTACTGAGAATTACCTAATGGAAAAACCCAGAAACACTTTGCCCGACCCGGGATTCGAACCCAGGACCTCGTGCTCAGCGGTCGCGCTTAGCAACCACTAGACCAACGAGGCAGCAGGCAATTTACAAACTAAAACGCCACAAAAAGCTAACTAAAACTAAAATACAGTGACAATGATTGTTCTTGTTTCAGGTTAAAAGGTTTTTGAAAATAAGATCATAGATTTATTGAATTTGTTGTGATAACCTTTGAATATTTTTGCATTTATAACAATTGCGTGTATATTTTGTACGAATGATAAATCGAAACTGGACCGAACTATGTTTATGTGAACATCGCGTTATTTAATCTATGTTTAAAGTGGCTTTATTTCAAATGTATCCGCTGATATGTTGGATCTGAGAAAAAGTTGATGGGACTTGATATTTCCATTCTCGTCACTGTTGTTTAAACTTGTATTATCTTATCGATTATGTTTTAATTAGTGAGGTCTTGTTCTGCAACTTTCGAGTTTGTTGTTTCTAGTTTTAGGCAAGTAATCTGTAATTAGTTTCTTGTTAAGAAGTTTTTAGAAGGACAACGTCGTTTGATATTTTATTTATTTATTTATATATTGTGCCTTTTCAGAACATTGCTATTCATGAGGTCTGGATTTGAGCTTACTTTTTTTTAAGCAGTTCTACCAAGACCTTCAGATAACACAACTTAGGTATATGTTATTCCCCACAACAACAGTATTAGGTATCTTTTTGGAAGACAAATTATCTATTCGTAACCTCAATCAATAAGGTGTGGAAAGCACAGTCCGTTATTAATGACCGTCTCGTTGATATGATAAAAAACATTGACGAGCCCAGGTCAATAGCTTCGACCGAAAATCAAATTCATGGTCAATCAGCTGATTGCGGTTTAGCACCACTACAGCTACGTCACGCGGGTTTTACCGCGCACTCATGTGAAGGTTTTTATGTGAGTTTATCGCGCGATAGTGTTCGCTAATAAAGGTTGTTGTTCTCTTCACCTACGTATTCTTGTGCGTGGATTTGTTTGTTTATGCCACTGATTTGAATGACGACTTAATCTTGGGCATCTTGCACATTATGATGGCTGAGATTATTGAAGGGATGAGTAAAGGCGTGCAGTTGCAATGCTAATCCACATTTGTTAAATGACAGAGTTTAGATAAAGTGGAAGGATACTGAAATACCTACAGACATTTATTTGATTATGTAGAATTCCACATTTGTCACGATTAATTCAAATAACTATGAACGAGGATATGACATTTTAAAAGATACATTAGGATTCTCCTGAAACTTACAGCCTACTAGAGCCACATGGCCCACCATGAATTTACCAGATTTCAAAAATCCTGCTATACGAATACCAATAGACATATACAATAAAGAAAATGCAATCGCCTTGATTGCCACTGGTTCATATGAAGTCAGCCTAAACCAAATATCAGGTGGAGCCACAGATGTTTGTATGGCGGGAGTTTGGGCATATTGGATTTGTGTTGTGCCCACAACGGGTCACTGTTAGTTAACGATGCTTTGGAAGTGATTGTAAAAAATATCTTTACTTGTCTAAAGATAAACTATGTAACATGATTACGGAATTTTTCGAAAGATAAAGAAGAGAAGATAATTATATATAAAAGAGAAGATAATAGATAGGTTCCAACTCCTTATTCCTTGAGCAAGGGGCGAGCTTTTACTTGACTTTGATGTTACGCAGAGAAATGTTTACCTACTTATATTTTCAAATTATAACTATAGTGCCATTGATGAGTGTCGTCGTGGTGGCCTAGTGGATAACATCCCGGATTTGTATGCGCATGGTTGCAGGTTCAAACCTGGGCAAGTATCAATGTTATAAATACTTTCTTAGTTATTGTAAGACATCAGTGACTAACGGTGACGGAAAACATCGTGAGGAAACCTGGATTTATTTATCTGAAATCGCCAACCCGCAGTGAGCTAGCGTGGTGATCAATGCTCAATCTTAAACCTTTGCCCTGCAGGGGGACAGTTATAGGCTGTTATTATTATTAGTGACATTGGAAGCGTATAAATTTGGGTATTTAACAGTGATCTTTCAATATTATAAAAATTGACGTTGGACAAGTTTATCATTATCGATCTAGCAGACTGGCACAGAATTCATATTATGATTTATATCATAGTCATGCTGACTGATAAATACAATGCACAGGAAAACCCCAACAAGGTTTTATCTTATTACCGAATATTTACAATTTTGAAAAATGTATAGAGCAATATGTTGTAGTTATTGAATGATAGCCGCGATAAGTAACCGTGATAATACTGTTGAGTGGTATCCGGCTTAGAATTGACCACCCCGTTTGTGGGTGTCGTAAGACTAAGGGAAAATCCAGAAGATGGGTAGCAGCGTCTTCAAGGTCGTCTGTAACTTCACCACCAATACTGCGATCGCCAAGCCGCTTGCCAATCGTGGGGATTATGTCAACAGCCTCCCCCCCCCGAAACAGAAGAGGTGGAGGCCTTTCTTAACAGTGGACGTCTTTCGGCTGATGATGATGATAAACCGCGATAAAAAAAATGCTTTTTACCAACGACAAATGCGCAAAGTATGCATTATTCAGCAATACTTACGTTTTTTAAATAGGGTTCAAATCCTAGGTCGGGCGAAAGTGTTATTGGGTTTTATCTTTACGTAATTCTCAGTAACAGAACGGTGTCTGGATTTGCCGATAGGCTCGCCCCCTATTACATTGGGACCTATAACATAGCTTGCAAAATGTGGGTGTACTTTACAGTCACCTCTGCCTGCCCCATCGGGAAGCACCTACAGGCGTGATGGTATGTTTTACCTCCAAGTATGCATTTTCTGTAACTTCCAATAATCTCTCGAAGCATGTCCAATTGGCTTGCAGGAAGTAGAGTCTTTAGGGTTGACACTTGATAATCATCTGGATGAATCTGGTTTAAACGATTTAGTTTTTGTAAGCAGTTTTGTCTGCCTTCCGCGCAGGCGCAATTAAATCAATCTGCCACGCTAAGCCGCATCATTGGGAAAATACTGCAATGATGATGATGATCATGACAAGAGACCAATTGCATTCATGAATCAATTTATAATTTTCCGTCGGATCAAATGTAAAAACATTCAATCATTTTCAAAGTGACACAGTACTGTACAATTACATCATCGTTGTAATTAGTGATACGAGCTTAAGCTTAGACTAACTGTTGCTAACAGGTTAGTCCTCCCGAAGATATGTGACCCTTTGCAGAGTTCCTTGGTAAATATAACTTATTTTAAAAGATTCCGCAATGAGTCTAGAGTATACTTGTCATCGACAGCTTTTTAAAATTAGTTCAATTCAATTTTTATGTGTGCTTGATTGTGACAGGGACAACGTAGTCGTCATCTTAATTAACATTTATTGGGTTTACCACGCTTATAATAAAAAATACAGTTGTACAACACATGTATATTTTACTTTCACTGTGATTAAAATCTGCCCACAATGATGTCTCGGCGTTTACGTTCATTTTACTGCTACGATTAATTGGGGCTAATCATTATTTATAATCTTCTCTACAACCTACATGTGCAATAATTATATAGGTACGCAAAAGATTCAACTGGAATCATTTGGTTCGGTGAGGGACTGGAGAGAGGGGGGTTAAAATTTGAACGGTCGGTAGTCGCTAGTCTTTGAAACTACATGAAATGGCGCAGTGGCGCGTTCGTGTGTAATTCCGCATCCTGACAAATATGTAAGGCTGAGAGTTTGTTACACGAGATGTTTACGACTTGGCACGATACAGGGAAATCCATGTCGCACTAGTGAGTCCACGAGTGGCCAAGCGATATGTATTCACTGTTGTTTTCCCTCCTATCTGAAAATACCCGGCGCCAGCTAGCTCAAACAAATGACGATGAACTTGGTTATTAATACCTAATTACTAGAAATACAACGCGATCATTATTATCGCAACTAACAGGGTGTTGACAATTATAAAATACAAATCGAAAATAATTATCTCATTTGAATTTTAATCTTCTTCTTCTTATCGTATGGTTAATGAACAACCTGGTTTGAAGTAAACCTTCCATACCGTTGAAAAACCTTTTAGGTGTTCCGGTTTCCTCACAATGTTTTCAATAATTTTAATGGGATTAAACGATGCTATTATTCCGTTACACCTTTGGTTTTTGCTGCTATAATTATAATTACACTCCAACAATTTCTAAATAGTTTTCCTGTTGCAGTCAGGCTGGTTACGGAAAAACCTAACAGCGCTGAACATCCTGCTCGCAGTCCAGCTTTAGGTGAGATTACCAAGAACTGTATTTTAGAACTCATATTGTTCTGAGGTTTATTAAACTACCCATTCCAAGTGTCATGCCGTGTGCCCATTTTAATAATTACTTGTTACTTTTATTTTTAACCGAACCTTATAGAGTCATGCTTGAAGCGTTTGAATGTGTTCTTGTATATTTACCGGTTAAGCATTATTTGCTCCGTTCACATTTACCTTTATGAATTTAGAATTGAGTATAAACAACGGTTTAAGATCTTATATTTTTATTGCTCAAATATTTAATTAAGTAGGCTTTTTTCTGAAGAGTTGTTGTTGGTCGGTAGTTAGCTTTATTTAACACATGTATCGTGCAAGAAACATTTAGCATGATCGGAAGCCAGGCGTACTAAGGCGTCATAAAGCAAAGCGGTGCCATTAACTGTGGCACCAGCTAAGCGATTTACGAGCCACACGCTTGTAAGGACCTATAAAGTTTTATGGGAGCCCATTGTTCACATTTCGTCCAACATAGAGCTCGATCTATTGAATGCAGCGGCCCCGGGCGCTTTGCACGACGTTAGAATCAATTCTGGATTGCAGTTCGGAGGCACAGGGGACGGCTGCTACCCAAATAGTTTCCTCTTTTGAGTTTTTTAGTTTTGCAGACTTCCATGTCTGTTTGTTTTCACGGAATGGATGTGTATTGATTTATTGGAGCTAGTTTCGGTGCACTGAAATAATAGGTTGCTATTATAGCTGCTATTTTAAATAGACTGTAACTGTAATATAAAGAAATCAATGTCCGCTCTAAGTAATGATTAAACACAATTATAAAGCGTGCTACTCGAGTCACGTGAAGTTAAATTCGCGTGTATATCGGTCATAATAAGCACACTCCTCTCGACGAAGATGCGTTTTTTCACCGTTCAGCCGTCAGTAGGTATCGTAATTGTTTTATTGTTTTTTCCTCATTCATTTTGTTTGTAAACTGATAGTAAAACGTAGTAAGTGTATCGCGTTCGCAGTTCTCTTGAGAGGTAATTGAGTCATGCTCAGCTAAATTGCTTGGGAATTCTGCGGTCTTATCAAAATGTTTATATATATTTTCCTGTAACCTTTTTTTGAAATTGCCTCGTATTTCGTGCCTAATGTTACGAGTTTATAGTACATCGGAGAGCTGTGCTGCACGTAGTAAGGGTCTTGAAGCGTAGAAAACTATGCCTTATCTTATCGAGCCGTATTTAGGAACTATACACTGACCTCTGTGAGTTGATAACCTAAGAAGTTAAAAACATAGAGCAGATTTGACCCGACAATATGTTTATAAGTATAGTTTTAGTAATGATTTCTATCACTTACGCTTATTAGACATTGAAATACAATTAGGTTTACGGATTTAATCGCAGTTTTTTAATTAATTCGAAACGTCGGGACCGAAAATCAATTAAAAAACCGCGATAAAAGCCGTACACCTAGTTGTATTTCAATATAATTTAAGTGATAACAACAACGCAGAAAAGTTATCTCCTAAGGTAGGTACAATACATTTGATGCCGTTTATATAACTTCCTCGAGGACACAGGCAGGCTTGAGACTTGGGGCTCCAACAATAAAATAATTTAATTCAATTCAGCCAAAATCTATTAACAGCACTTGCATAATGTCTAAGCCATGAACTTTGTTAAAAAAGCGTGGTAGACTTTTTTGAGATAGAGAGCTTATCTCCTTAATTCTCATCTTTTAAAATATAGGACTTTACACTGCCATTGATTAACGTTGAGTGCAAAGTTGTTCCACACCTCTACCTCTAGAGTGGTGATGTGACATAAAACGATAACATAAATGCAAATGTAGTTCCACCGGCTCCAACATATTAATACACGTTAATTGTAGGCGTCGTTAGAGGCCATTTGTTACCGACTGTAACGTGCAGGTGAACATGTTTACAGTCGACACACAGCTGGGGACAGATTGTCGTGTATCCTGCCTTTTGATGAAGATAAATGTTAATTGTTTTATTTGTTTGTTGTTGGAGCTAGTGGCTAAAGAGCCTTGGGGCAATCGATTAAGACAAAACTATGGTAGCTTGATCTTTAAATCTGTGCCCCAGATAGACCTTTGGATTCGGCTGTCATTTAAAGACCTTATCGTATGGTTGATGAAGAACCTGGTGTCAGAGTCTAAACAGCCCGTAGGCCTCTGACATGGCGTGAAAAACACACCGTTGAGAAAATTCTTAGATGTGCCGGATTCTCAACATGTTTTCCTTCAGTTTATAAAACTCGTATGAATGCAAAAATACATTGTTTAGTGTCTGGGTTTGAACTTAGAAGCTTTGACTTGGCAGTCCAACAATCATACCACTCGACTATCACTGCTTTTTAGACATAAAGACTTTTAACAACCGTTACAGGTATTTAGAAGGATGGACACCTGACGATCAGTCTCACTCAGCCGTATCCTACTGAATAATTGACAAGTGCCAGTTAGTGGTATTTTTGTACGCGCAATTGAACGCAAATGAAGTGTAGCGATTGGCCCATAGTTTGTACAATAAATCTTATAACTTCATGGAGCTTTGAAGCTTCTTTTATTAATTACTAAGAACTTTTTTCTTAAGCGTTCTCATTCGCCGGTTTATTGTCATTTGATGGGCACGGGTGTTTTCTACACCCCGTAATGGGTTTTTGTATGACGGGAAAACCCAATAAGCCTTAGTTCGACTGCCTTGTTTCCATGGCTTTCTAATAGTCTTTGGCCGATTGTTTGTGCGATGTGCTGTATCATTTTTCTTTCTTCAAATATTATTATAATGTGTAAGTCACGCATCACGGTTTGTACGTTTTATTAAGGAGCTATTATTATTACATACGATTAAGACTATTATAACAGCGAAAGTATGTGTATTTACATGTTTGTTATCTCTTCACGATCAAACGTTTGGACCGATTTTGATAGAATTTGTATGTGTGATAAATTAGCAGGTTACATCGCGGGGCTCAGCTAGTAATTCATTCATATAATTGACGACTTATAAACAATCGAATGTTTCTAATAATAGAGATGGTATTGTTCTGAACAACAAGTGCTTTACCCAACAATTATATTGTTCTTTTGAAAATGCCCAGCTTAAACCACAAGCATTATTATTTTGAACACATTTATGTATTTCACAAAAGTACTGGTAAAACCACACGTTCACAGGTTCATTAAAATGTGTGAAATGTTGGGCACGTGTATTTTATGTTTACGTGTAGTTTTGTGTTCCAAACTAATCTTATTACTAGATGCTGTGTATGTATGCTAGGTAAATAAAATGAAAATTATAAAAAAATACATATTTTTACAGTAGACTGCAAACGTGCTCTAAGAGCAATACCCGATTCGCTTTTATAAGAGCAATAAATAGAGTTGACACGCTTCACTAATTATATAAATGTAACTATAAAATCATTGCCTTTCAAACATTATTCAACCTACATACACTTAACAGTACCCACTTCAAGTCGCCGCACTAGTTCACCAGTAAAGTTATTATTGAACGGAAAAAACTGTCGGTCTTTGGCGAGCAAGTAGTGTTACAGAGAAATCGCTGAGTCACGCAGTCATCTCCCGGTTGGAACGGAGCCAAAGTAAAAAGCCGGCGTCAGGAGAATTATGATGAAACAGCTTCCTTACTTAGCTACTGTTTGACTATCAAGCAGCTTTGATAAATGGGCGACGTGTCCGGCGACGGGAGCCCGCATTTGTCACGCGGACGTCTTCGATGCTGAATACGTTGTTGTGGAGATGCTTGATGTACTGCGTCACGCCTTTTTATGTATTTTATTAACTGTTAGTGTTTTTTTAAGTCACTGCTCTTTGATAGTAATTGATTTACTTAGATAATGCAATTGTTTTGGCACATTTAGAGCCACTGCGGACAAGATTTGGTTATAGGTACTAGAGCAAATGATCGCAGGTTCAATTTTCACACCTCACATGTATTGAGTAAGTGGCGTTACATGCCTTTACCTACATAAAATATATTTCCATATGATTATACGGAATAAATACCTTTGATGGTAAAAGTTTAGTTGTTTTTGGTATTGCTTTTTTTTCGAATGAAATCAATAGGTACAACAATAAAATCCTTTAAATTTTATTTATTTATACTTCATATACACATTTGTATAAAGGCGGATTTAATACCATTAGGCATTTTCCACCAGTCAACCTTAGGGTGATGCAGAGTCGAAAAGTTGTAGAGATGCACTAAGTATAAAATTTACAAAAAAAATAATTTAAAATGACTAAAATACTAACAAAATATATACATAAACATACTTACTATTATGTTTTTTCTACAACATTTAAATGCAAACTGTCAAAAGTTAAACAAGTTTCAATTTCCAATTACTAGTAGATATTAAATCCGTCATTCACTTGGATTGAATGGTATAACGGGCCTTATAATAAAAAAGAAAGCTTCCTGATGTAAAACGATGTTATATTTTCCTGTTTGTCATAATGTGAGCGGCGCGCGGCGCGGGTCGGTGACAAAAGATGAATTAGGAGCTGGTAACAGAGAGATGTGGAAAGAGAGTGGGGAGGCCTTTGCCCAGCAGTGGGACACTTCAGGCTAACAATAAAAAATGGGTACGAGTATCTTTAGTCATAACTTAAAACTAATTTATAGTTTAAGAGACGACTTAATTTTAATCAGAAAAGTTAGCTAATTAGTCAAATAGTCGTTTCAAAGGCATAGGCTTGCAGTTCAAATCCAAGGAGTGACCAATGTGACATTACGGTACTATATCACATGCAGAGTAATTCTATGACACTATTAAGCCATAATATGGAATTGTGCCCGTTGAATGGGCTTAGGTTCGTCTGACACTGTCTTGTGATATATGTGTGCACTTCTCTACCTACCTGCATTATAGACTTGACATCTATATAATACGTAAAGTGAATAGTTTGGATCCCTTTTTACGAAAATTACGCGAAAGAGTGTAAGTCTATGGTCAAACTTAGACAAGATTAATAATATTTGTGGTTATTCTCTACTGACTGGCTCGTTGGTTTAGTGGTCGTTAAGCGCGACTGCTGAGCTCGAGGTCCTGTGTCCCATTAGGTTATGCTCAGTAGCAGCACGAAGTCTGGATTTGTGCCCGATTGATGGCTATAAGCTCGTCCCTTATTACATCGGGACCTTTAATATTACTGCCAAAATGTAGGTGTGTGAGGGTGTGGATAGTGATACTATAGCATTTGTAATTCTAAGAATTATCCAGATTATTAGGATCTCATTGCCGGGCAAGGGGGTGTTGCAGAGGTGGAGAAGGAGCATATGTCATCAGGAGTTGATGACAACCTGATTGACGCAGTGGGTAAGCCATTGGACTGCTGCGCTAAGGGTTACAGGTTCGATTCCCGCACGGGACTACAATTTGTGTGATCCGCAAATGTTGTCCCGAGTCTGGGTGTTTTTGTATGTAATTTTTCATGTTTGTGAAACGCACCCACAATACACGAGTCACGACTAATGAGGGGTGACGGTGTGCTAGACTGTGGTGTCTCATATTTACTATGAACAATTTATAACATTGCAATAGTCACATTAGCTCAGGTTTTAACATAACCATAATTATCTGATAAACCCTATTCGTAATCAACCAGAATCGCAGAATTAGATCATAAATCAACAAACAGTTCAAAACGTTAAAGCAATTTGGTTGCAGAGCATCATCCGCCTCCAGTCAGCGGGTTACCCTAAACAAACAGTTATAACGGGCGCGCATACGCCTCGCATCATAAATTAGTTACCAGTTAATGAAACGATTCGGGCAATCCATGTGATATGGTTTCATGCTTAATTATTATTTCGTGAATATACTTCAGGCCTTTGTTTAACAGTGGACGTCTTCCGGCTGATTAGATGGAAAGGCATCTATGAAACCATATCATATGGATTGATACTTTATGCACTCTTGCTTCTTCTACTTTTTATGTTATAGCCTATAGGTCCCAATATAATTGGGGGCGAGCCTATTGCCATCAATCGGGCACAATTTCAGATTCCGTGCTGCTACTGGGAATTGCCTAATGGAATTGGGGAAAAGAGTCTAGTCAACTATTGCAGTATTAACCCGTTTTTTTTGACGCGGGTGAAACCGCGAGCCCTGACTAGTATTGTTATAATATATAATACATGTGCATGTGGTAATCTAATCGATGTTCCGTGGAATTCAATGGAACAGAACTTATCCTGGTGGCTCGGGTTATCTGGTACCGGTAAAGCCCCGGTCCCTGAATCTACCCACTGCACTGTATTGTTTCAGTAAACTGTTATTTCATTGAATTTAGTGTAGGTATTAAAATAAATGGCAATGTATTAAAATTTAAACTCAAGTATAACTTTAGATGTGTGTGATTAAGATGTTTGTACACTTTTCTATATAATTAGAATTATGTGAAATGGCTCACTCCTCCGCGCTTAAAGAGAGGTCCTCAGGTTTCTCTTCACGCATTAATACGATAAACATTCTGTATAATAAGCTGATAGTTCATTTTATTTTTTAAATATCAATTCGTCTAGACACACCTAGATTGCTCAATCGATTCTTGTCGACGAGGACAAGTGTAAACCAATCCAAATAGTTAACATTTTTGCAACCATTATGAAACATTAGAATTATGATGACTCAAGAATCTACCTAAGTCAAGCACAAAGGGAAGTATTTATGGCACAACAGTTGACTTGCATTTAAAACATAACAGTGACAATAGAAGTAGGGATGGTATTAGGTAGAATAGACCCATCCACAACACGCTGGGAAAACCCAGTGCTGGTAGTACGTAGGTACCTACGAGGGACCGTCTTTTGTCATCGTTGTGTTGTAAGTAGCCAGGGGTGACTAGAAGTAAATATTATTTAGATTACTGTTAAGACACATTACAAAAATTTTAGGAAGCATCGGATGCAAGTCAAATCCCGAGTAACGAGTGGCCTGTGGCCTACGATTGATAAACCTATGTGAATTCCTCAGACAATCTTGTATTAATTAACAGCGAATTTATATTTAATTTGCGGTGGCGGGGAAAGTTCGTGTGGCTCCGATATTTTTAAAACATCATGGTGGGTTTCCCGAGTGTGGCGGCAGACTGATGTATTTTAGGAAAGGGTAATATATGTTGGAATCTGGAGTTTCCCCGTTTACTCAGCTGGTTCTGGAAATAAATTAATCGAATTTTCCCCAGTTTTTAATAGTGGTGTTCGAGGAAAATGTTCTACATTGTTTTGACGACGATTATTTTTATTCATACGTTCCACAAACATGAAATATCACTAGAAGAACACTTAGACTCGGAACAAACATCTGCGGGTCACACAATTTTTTCCCCGGGAGGGAATTGAACCCGCAACCCTTAGTGCAGTCCAATCGCTTAGCCACTGCGCTAATTAGGTCGTCACTGAACATAAGCTAAAAGTCTCTATTACTTGAAGCTGCAATGAAATTCATGATACAGAAGGAAAACAACGTCAGAAACAAAAACACGCTGGTAGATAACTCGATTCCTCCTCCTAGAACCTTTAAGTAGAAGAGAAAAAAAACCGCTTTAATACTTTATATTCATGTTTACAACTTAATATATGTATATAGTAGTACCTAATCATATTTATCTAATGATACTTAATCAAGGATAAGATAATTGTAATAGAATTGTGTAATCATTTATATGAATGGCCGGATGTGGATATGAGCGGAAATAAGAACGGCCAAGCGTCCTTATGGACGTGACGTGGTATGATAATTGTAATCAATTTGTTATTTATTAGAAGCTACACTAGCTGTCTTACAGACATTGCTCAAGTACGTTTCGTAGTCGTTTGGGCATGAGCTGTTACATGGAAATGGATCATGTCGTGGATAATGGTCGAAGCAACAAAGATGGCAGCGAGGTTGACCGCCCAGGGTGCGCCGGACTCAATCTAAGCCGTAAGTTTCATCACTCGTGAGGCCCACAAGTGTGAAAGTTGCTGCGACTATTCCAGTTACTGGGCCATTTAAGTACCTAATGCCTTCAGGCGCCGCGTGGGCCGTCACGACCATTTTCAAAAGGTTAAGATAACTGACGTTGGAAGGTAACAGTAACGCAAATGTCAGATGGCTGCTTACCGCACCGGTATTTTCCGTTAACCTGTTGCTTGCATCAATGTAGTGTTTATCATAAGTTAAGAGGGCCTTATGTTTGTGATTTAAGTCGTTCTGAGATGTTGGCGTACTTTAGCCACTTTGTATTTTTATGTTTCGTCAATTTGGGTAAATGAATGTCCCTTGCAGATATTTTTAGGGAAATTGTGTCATTTTAAAATCACGTAAAGGACATACTTAGTTGACTTATCATTTTGGGACAAGATTGATCTGTATATCGGTATCCGGCCGACAGAAAGAAACCGAAGCAAATAATATTATAGTAACCTTTTTTTTTATAAATAAATAGACAAAAATAATGTGTTTACAAATACATATAAAATTAAAAGCAAAAGTCTTACATTAGGTCAATGTGTACAGAAGTGAACCATTGTCGACTGCAATCGATATCTATGTTGAATGAGTATCTAAGTTAAGGAAAACGATATCTTGTATTGTTATGTTTTTGTACCACTTTCAAGATGAAGGTTCTTGACCTGCGGGCTTACCATGAACCCTTATAGCAGGACTGTTTTCGACAAAAAATGAACTGTCATGTTATTTTGCACTATGATCACCTAATATAACAGGCGAGCCGCGAGATAGGTAGGTATATTAAATAGTGTACTATTTAAGTTTTCTTTTTAGTACGCGGTTGGCATATTGATGATTTTTATTAAAAGATTGATGATTTTTATGGTCATCGTAGGATTCTAGGAAAGAAATCAATATAATAATTACACGTTCTTTGACAATACCAATTGATGTGCTTGTCATCGTTCTGGAACAGTAGTCGTCTTATCAAGTGTCTCAAGTATCTGTTTTAAGTGTTGAAAGGTTTTCAGCATGTTAATCATGTCTAATTCGATGATTAGTAATAAAACATATTGTTTTACTTATTATCTTCGTAATAAAGAACTGTTATTCAAATACTTTAAAACCGTAAATCCAGTAACATCGCGAATAAGTATTTCCAAACATTTGTTATGATTATGAAGATATTAGGCTCTGCTGATTAGAGACAATGTGGCAGATGTGAAATCGATGTATTGCAGGTCTGATGGAAATGATCATGGTACAAATAGAAAACCTGTCAGGCAAGCCCTCAAAGTTAAACTGCCTGGAACTTGTCAATTATTTTATAAGTTTGTGGTAAGCCCCTAAACTATGAATTAATGTATCCATATTTTACGCTTAATTATATTGTAATAAAACTCAACTAACCAGTCTGCACTGTTACACATTTTGATTAAGAATTTTAGCAGCAACTGCCCGGGGATAAAAAAATGTGTAAAAATCACACTTTCCTTAACAAATAAAAAAACCAATCCAGCGCGTGAATTAGCTAAACATCCGATTTAACTCTAGGTACAAAGGTGAACTGTAGTTTACCTCTTACATAACTTTGAAATTTCGTGTCATTACACTGGGATTCCCAAAGTTCAATGCCATAGGGAAAATGTGATACCAATTATATAAATACATAAAAAGATTTGTGTATCTACAATTCTACGCCACCTATGAACCGCTATATCACGAGTAGGTTTTTGTACACTAGATAAATGGACAAGAAAAAAGGAATGATCAGAATGAGGGTGACAGTTAAAAGAAAAATACCTATTCAACATTATTTACAAGATACCACACTGCAAGATGTTATTGTTTACTTTCTTAACCATTTTTAGTTTACAAAATTAACATCATCAATCAAATAAATAGAAATGAGTAAAAACCCAAAACTTACGTACATACTACGTCAACGCATCTCATTGTTTTATGAGTTTGAAGCGCCAGTTTCGGCGCGTGGGAGGATCAAAGATAAAGGTATACTGTATGTACTATAATATTATATAGTAATGAAACTTGTTTACGTGAGTGTTGCCCATATAAGTTACTAATATACCGCTTTTACTTATGTGTAAAAATATGGAATGTCGGACTAGAGACAGATCATGCCGTGTAGAGATTGGCCATTTCTCTTGTACAGTGTGCTGTGTGGTTCTGCATATGGTTCAGAAAATCAATTTCAGTACGGTTACAGCGTGCTCTACAGGGGTAGTTCTGAAAGTTTCATCTTTCATGAGTGCTTACTGGCGTTGCACCATACGGTGCGTCTACATAAAACAGGTACATTTATGTAGCCATAACATATTTATTCTGAAACTGGTTGAACTTTGGTTTTACTCATCTAAAATCGGCTTTGGTTAACGGTGTATTGTGCTAGTACGCCCTGACGTTTTACTTGGGGAGACCTAGTGTCCTGTAACACAGGCCTCTAGCCTAGCTAAGGCTCCAGTCTCCCACAATATTGTAATTATTGCTAACAACAGCATAATACCTTTGCTTGTAACATTCCAAATATTGTGGTGAGAAAAGTAAACGTATTATTATTAAGTTTAGAATGCTAGTTATATTATTTACGGACGATAACAGTGTCCTCATTACTTCAGCCTCCCAGATATTTAGTTTCCGGCTCGTGTCAGCCCTTTATCTATTCGAAGAAGCCTGGTAGTTACTGGAATTCATTAATTTTCCGTAACGTTTTCTCTTTTAATAAATTCTATGATTTTAACGAAAGCAATTAAGGTTTCTTGACTCAAAATATTTTAACTGTGTTTAGTTTGAAGAAAAAATGGCGTCAATCTAAAAATAGATACTAATTTCACAATATTAGTCAATTACTCAGCTCTTATATTTGGGAAAACAGTGCATCGGGTGTTTCCGAATAATTACGAATACTTTTTTAATGACGAATGATGGTATTTCCTTTTGGTTGGCAGACTTTTGGCAAACACTGAGTAACTATGTCAAGTTTTATGGTTCAAATGAGTCATATGCTTTAATATTTGTTGCTGGTTCTATTATTGAACGGTTTTTCTAAAGATATCCCACGTGTCTTTGGGTGTTTGCTCTACAATTTAAGGGCTTTGGGATGGGCTGTGTATAAAAAGTGGAGGACTTATGTGGCCGATGTTCAAGAGTAAATGACAATGTTTTTAATGATAACTGCATAACAAAGCGCAACCTTTACTCGCCGGATAAATAAACTGGCAAAATTTTAGAAACTAGAATTCGATCCTATTGACTATCCAATAAAATCAAATGGAGTTACCCATGATTTGAGCTTTTTATCTGAAATACTACACTTCAATGTTTACACGCAACGCGGATCTCATTCGAATATTACAGAACGAACGGCTCCTGTTAAGCGTGTCTAAATGTGCTTTTGCGAAATTCTGTCAAAAACATTTGTAACATGGCGGCGCCCCGGGCGCTCGCCAACTTTAACTAGCTCATGTTCAGTGACAGCGTATTCGTTAAAAACTTCGTTTAGCTGTTTGATGGAGCCAATTTCATGCGTACAACTCTATCTGGCGGGAGCGGGTGCAAAAAAATGGTTACGCTTTAACGATGGGAGGTCCGGCGCAGTTTGTCAACGTCACCACACATCACGACCTCGCCTACATTATTCTATACACAAATACAGTACATCCCTCAAATCGTAAACATGCGTAACAATGTAGTGAACATGTTACGGACTGCGAATGACCTGCAAAGTTTTAAATGGATGACATTTTTATTGCATACCGTAATAATCGTGGCGGTAAAACTGTTTACCACAGGGAAGCACATGAAGTGATTTGATTCTTTGTTATTGAGTGAGGTAACAACGTAAATTTATAGATTATACAACTTGATAAGCACCTAACTCCTCGTATTCTAAAGCAAGATTAAAAAACATAAACATATACATACATAAAGCAAGATTGATGTAAAAATATCACGTAGAAATCTATAATGTCACTCCCTATTTCCTCACTCTCATAGTCCGATGGGATGGCAAACCGAGACGATCGGAGAAGTATCAGGCGCAGGACATGTGAAAACGGTCACCCATCATAAGACTGACAGAGCACTACGAGGCAAGCACGGCTTAACCTCGCTGATCGACTGACTCCGACTAAAATCATAATCACATGAATTAACACCACGCCTGTATTCCCCGAAGCGGTAGGCAGAGGTGTACCTATAGTACACCCACATTTCACCAGTTATGTTTTAGTTCCTAATGTAAAGAAGGCGAGCCTATTGCCATCAACATCGATATACTAGAAAAGCCTCAATAGGACTTATTCGCTTGGGACGTGGCTGGACTCTCTTACCAATAAAAAACATAACATAACATCACGCCTGTATTCCCCGAAGGGGTAGGCAGAGGTGCACATATAGTACACCCACATTTCGCCAGTTATGTTTTAGGTCCCAATGTAATAGGGGGCGAGCCTATTGCCATCAACCGGGCACAAATCCAGACTCCGTGCTGTTACTGAGAATTACCTAATGGAAAAACCCAGTAACACTTTGCCCGACCCGGGATTCGAACCCAGGACCTCGTGCTCAGCAGTCGCGCTTAGCAGCCACTAGACCAACGAGGCAGTCGCAGTCTTACCAATAGAGAGTGTCATATTATCTCCGTACTAGTCCACCCTCCTTTGTGTCTGTTAATTCGACACGTGCACGTTAAATGGTGCCCTCATTGTGATTTTTAGAAAGAAAATTCTTATTTTGATAAGCTCAGACTTAGAATACATTACTTTGGGCAGATTTTCGCGGAAATAATGATTTTAATGGTGAAGGGCAGAGTATTAAGGGAAAAACAATTAATCGTGGTACAAAAGGAACACGGTTTTTATATCACCACTTGAATTTATTATAATATTATCTATTGGAGTTTAAACCAATACCTACTGTATTTACGTTCAAATCTAAATCCAGACAGTTTTAATTTGATTTGTCTTTATGGATCAGTAAATCTGATCAAAGGTATTACCCGGTACAAGGTACCTGTTCAGTATAATATCTATAACATAATTATATTTAATTAAGGCTAAAAATATATACATTTACATTTTACACGCTCTTTTCACAAAGCTGTCATCTGACCATAATTCATTTAATTCGTATATTTCCAACCATGTTCGATGCATGTGTTTATTGTACGTTTTATCCACTCAGTATTTTAAAACATAATCATAAAGCTGTAAATTCCCAGTGTATAAAGTCAGTAGGCATGTCATAAATTCAAATAGTCAAAAATGATTCAAAAGCGCTACATTTCCAGGAGTTTTCCTTAACACATCAAAAGCCCGGTTCACAAAATCGTTTTACAAGTGATTGATACGAACAGGGAAATGCGTCTAACCGAGTCGCGTTTGACCGATGTTAGTCGATTTTGTATCGAGTGAACATTCGCCCTCGGTAATCGATATACCGAGGATGATGGATAACCCTCCTTTAATAGTAATGGACTCGTGAACGTCCCCCGAGGCTATCATAAGATATATCTTGGCACTAACGATTCAAGGGTCGAACCCATATTTAAATTGAGTTAGTAGGATTGCCTGTAAATGTTTAAGTTTCGACTAACTTGGTAAACAAATAAATCGTCTGTGAAATCTAGTTGAGAAATTCCTAATTCCAACGATTGTGAATCATGCATTATGTATGTATTTATATCTGTCACATGCATTATGTATGTATTTATATCTGTGACATGCCTGTTTTCCCAAAGAAAGGAAGGCAAAAGTATGCTTCAATTCGCCGAAAAATGTACGCCTTATCGGACTCAAATTATATTAATAAGTACCTATTACAGTAACTACAAAAGTACGCAGGTATGACATGATAAAGGTCACAGCATCACTTCTCAGCCACCACAGTGATTATGACACTATCAATCCTGCCCATCAAATTCCGCCACGATTGATTCCAGCAACAACCCTCTTAGATTAAATTGGGATCGGAATGTATTATCTAGAACAGATAATAGACTTCTATTACGATAGTAATTAGAGATAATAATATTGTATTTCCCGCGTGTGTCTATGATGCTGATATCATGATAGGTATGTGTAGTGTAGGGCTGTAGTTGCTATATCATTTACTAATCTTGTGTTGATTAGTGATATAAATTATCCAGTATCTTTAATAATCTTTATTTAAGTATAAACATTTTTTATTCTCTTGATAAGTCGTGGCGATGCACTATGGAAAATAAAGGAGAAGATAATGAAGATGGCGTGTAGTACCATTCATTGCTAATATCAATGATAAATTACAAAACTTACCGCAAACTGATGTAAACAGCAACATTTTCAACCGCAATAGATAGCGAGCGGTTTTCCGTTTTCTGACTATTATCACATTTTTACTAATTACTCCGAAAACCGCAAATATCCGCAGCATTTATTTTATTTGATTATGTTTATGGATAGCTAGGCTACAAATTAACAATACATGTAAAGCATGGGTAAACGTGGGTAACTGTCAAAAGTCTCGATGAACTTTAAAAAAAACTTTTTTTCACCATATTTTGTTTTGCAATTATTTTGAGGTAAACGTTAACTTATTAAATACATATTAGTTGTTTCATATTCCTCAAAAGATGAGGTTTCCAGAAATATACAACACACTATACCTTTATCTGTATCGTATAACAATGAAATCAATTTGAAAGTGATGAAGTAACGGGCTTAACATGGACGCCCGTCAAAACTATAAAGTTTGTGGTGTTGAAAAGAATCATTTCATATTATAATATGTATAATTTTTTGATATTATAGTCTATTTTGGTCCTTTAACTATTGAGTAAGATAAAAAACCATGCCAATAGCGACATTGACAAAACCATTTTTAATCAGCAGTTGCTCTACGATTTTCCACAGTGTGTTGCCGGAAAAATAAGTTGTCCTGTGCCAGATGAATGGCAATTGTCGTGCCGATCACTCTTGACGAAGGAGAAAACATGCATCAACTCATACACTCGGAGATTACACACCTATAATTATAGGTATATTCGAATATTAAGCGAGGATTGTTTAGCATTACTTTGTCAGTGTTAACCTTACAATCTCCATACCATCTCGACCCTAGTAACAAAGGCTTCGTGAGGCGTGGGAGGATTGATTCGGTGCTCAATACAGCTAATTAGCACTGTTCTATTCATTCTCTGACTCAATAACACTAATGAGCGTCTAATAAATATCTAATTAAACATTGTTAACTGTTACTTATCGTAAAGAATAATTGTATGAGCCCCTCGCTCTTTCTCCGATCTAGACTCATTGTTTAAAATAATGTTCTTACTAGTTACGCATGTGATTCAGCTATTTAATTTAAAAAATCCAAATTTAATGACAGTGATAACATGATGCTAACTACTTACTTACTTACTCCGTTGACTTAGCGACCCAAAGTGGATCTTGGCTTCTGATACGAGAGTTCTCCATCTATTTCAGTCCTTCGTGCTATTTCTTCATTGTTAACTTGAAGCTCACGAAGATTTCTTTTGACAACATCACTCTAGCGGTATCTAGATGCGATCTAGAAGCGGGGCGACCAACCCCCGATCTTCTCCCATTCATTCAACATGGCCGAGCCTACGAAGTCTGTAAGCTGTTATTTCTGAGTACTATTTATTATATAACTACAGTATCATGGAATGTATAACATTTCATAGTAAGTACTTAGTACATATTTCGCGAAAGAATAATTTGTATTATGTAATAATTATCATAATTAATTTCGTAGATTATAGGCAGTAAGTATTTAGACTAACTAGGTTAACAGCAACACTAGATAACTGTTACCATAAATGTAACAAATAACGTGTCCAGGTTGGTAGCGAGGTATTTATTTGTATGACAGTTAGAATTTTCCAAACAATTTTTGCGTCCATAATGATGTGCGGCCGGGTTATCTATTTTTATTCATATCAGACATTCAGAGTAAGCTGACAGTGGACGGAGCGAAACATATTGCGCGCTATTTTATTGCAGGCGTTTTATATTTTCATTCTGTTTATTATTTTGTTTGCTAAATATTATTTTGAGAGCTAGCAGTGTTACGTTTAGATGACCCATTTTTTATAAGACTGGATCATAATTACATTTATTCAATTGTCAAAAAATATAAGAAGATGGTTTTTATTTTGCTAATACTGAAAAATACGAAATAACTTATTTGTGAGAATATGGAAGAAATAAGGGGAGGAACTTTCTTGCAACAGACCTAAATTTAAACAAAGTTGAATTGAGTACAATTTTACTCTGAACTAAAGCATGCAAACGCGAACTAAGAACAATAACTTACCTACCGTGTAATGTTTTACAAACTAATATCCCTTAATCCTTAAGTGCCTATATAGTTGGCTGTTTCCGTAGTTCAAACACTATAACACATTACCAACGGTAATATAGTAAATAGTCTACGCATGAAACAGCTTACAGTCATTTTCAACAATACAACCCAAAACATTTTGTGTAATGTTATGTTTTTGTTACCGTCCCAGGGATGGCGTCGACACGTAGTTTGAAGCCAACGCAGGCCGGGATAAAAGCCGGGAAGGGAAGGGAAGGGGGACATTTTTTTCCACCGCGGGATGTCAAGTCCAGTCATACAGGGGCGGACTCGGGATGCTTTAAAATCAATAGTTATTAAAACTACATTATTTATTTCGATAATGAAATCTAGGTTTTAACTGATTTTGAATTGTCTTTCAAAATTTGATGAGGTGTATGTAGTCAGTTAGTTATAAGTGAAGCTATAAGGCGTGTAAAAATAATATTACGCTTTGTTACAATGATCAGATTCGGCGATTGACCAACAATCAACATGATACTGTTTATTCGTACCAGATACGTCTGACATTTTCATTAATTTGTTAAACATTGATTACTTGCGACACACTAATTGTAATGATTGTACCTTACATAACTTTGGATTCCTCTATAATTATCTATTGAAGTTGGATCAGATCCTTCGTGATAGCTCTATAGGTACCTACATAAGACATAAAGCGGGATTCCCTCAGGCCATTAAGGCGGTAGGTAACACAAACAAAGTTGTTCCTCCCTCCGAGATGTTCGATTTACGGTATCAGTTACCACTTAGGCCCGCTATATACACGCTCTAAATTATATGTTCGTCTTGCTATAACAATACGGAAAAAACTGTTTATACTAAGCGGGAATAAGAGTGCCTCGTTGTGGGAGTGCCTGTCGACCGTGAGGGGCTGGGTTAGGTTCCACGGGCAAAGTTGTATTGGCTATTAGATAATTTTCAGCAGAACAACACAGATTTGTGCTTGGTCAATGGCAATAGTCTCGCTTCTTATTACACTCGGACGTAGGATCTAGCGAAATGTGAGTGTGCCTTTAAAGTAGTAATAAAAATTAAATGTATGTACAAAAATGTAACATTGACACTACTGCATCGATCGTAAAGAAATTTCATAAGGAAATAGCTTAAACTATAGATAAGGATATGGGCTATTTTATATCCTGAAAAGAGAAATTTATAAATCAGTTATCAGTTGCTAAAAGCGGTGAAGGAAAACATCATGAGGAAACCGGCAGACCTGAGAGATTGTTCAACGGTGTGTAAAGCCATGTCAGAGGCCTACAGTGGGTAAACTCTGACACCAGGTTGTACATCAATCATACGATAAGAAGAAGAAGAATCCTGAAAAACCAACACGTATAATTTTTCATGTAAACGAGTTCGCGAGTTCGTTTGTAGCGATGCATGTATTCTGTAGCCACAGCCTGCACATAGTTCGTCTCTGTACTGTAGCCAGTCTCTCAATCGTCCGTTATGATCCCACTTCGCACACGACCTACGTAATATTTTATCTAGTTACTTTCCCTTCGCCTCCCGTCGATACAGCTACTAATGTGTTATGGGGTCCAGTCCACCGCGACTAATATGTTAACATACATCATTGTTTTAACGGGGCTTCTCTTTTTACAGGGGGGGGGGGGATGGTGATTCAGTGACCATGTAGGCAGTCGATTGTTTGGTCTTTCTACGGTTTCCCCCCGATTATTGTCATTAATACGCAGTTACATAATATTACCTACTACGTGTAGAAGTATGTCGAAACAAAAGATGACTGCAGCATTTCTTAACTATCATTTATTTGTTCTGGTGTTTAGATATAGATAGAAGTATTCCTTGTCTAACTTTCTATTTACTTCTGTGGACTTTTACACTCAAAACTAAATCGGGTTAAAAACTACAAACTACTACTAAAATGATGCTAATTAATACAAATACTAATGAAGCCATTAATAAGCAGCACATAAGACATGAAATAAATAAACAGAACAAATCGTGTTGAACGCTGAAACCTAAAGGTTAGCTCAAGGCAAGTCGGTTGGAATTCTTGTCTCGTTTGCAGTTTATATTGAACGTAATATATACTTCACAACTTTGCTCCAACGAAATAAATTGTGGTTTCACCAAACTAAATTGTTGTTCATATTTTATAATACAAGCTTTCTTCAAAGTTGTTTTATGATTACAAAACAATATTTGTGTTTGTAAACTCTGGATAATTTTAATATACCAGGGTAAACATTTCTAGCATAAATATATGAATGAAGTATACGTATTTAATACTTCATTAATATAAATATGTTTTGGCCGATATTCTGTAAATGATAGTAAAACATTAAACAATACTATAAACATGGAAAAACCACACTGGGCACTCATATTTAACTGAAAAAGTATTAAAAAAAATCATAACATTTTAGGTTTTTATTGTGATAGCGGAGCGGTATGCCAACGAGCGAGTGTTCGCGCCAAAACAATCTTGTTTATGGAGTATTCTACACCATAGAGCGATTTTTATTTGTATTCATACTTTTATATCTGACCTCAATTTTATTTAAACCTCTTTTATTTTTATGTACAGCAAATATTTATGTCTCGTTGCTCTGTAAAAATAAATTATTGAAATATCATTATATTTTACGATTTACATACACATTATTGATATTTAGTGTGATAGTGATTTTTTGGTTAGGTTACGGATAATTCCTGCAACGGACTATATTTATGCGATTCAGATACATTGTTGTTGATGCATAATTTCTCTAAAACGCAATAACGTCACGTCTATTGCCAGCATCCTTTCGTCCCGCAACGATAGGTGCTACATAAATATCCTTGAATATCTTTACCACCATATTATGAAACCTCCAGCATAACCTAGTTCATATAAAAACTGAATAAAAAGCATAACAACAATTTACTTCCCATTTCGTTTCCTCGAGCCTCGACTCAAATTTTAGTGCTGCACTCTAGCGGACCTCACGGAAATCATTTCGCTCAAATATGATGTTTGTATTACAAAATGGAAAAACATGTTTCAATTGAAAACAAACTCGTTGCACTCCGACGTAGTTACATTCCTGTTTGAATTCACAGAAATCAGAAACGTTTATGAAATTGCACACAGTTTTACCATCGCTTTATTGGTTTGCTATACATTGTATGCTCGAAAATAGTAGATACCTAATGTTTGCAATTTCATTATATACATTTTTTAATGCATTTAACAAATAGAAGAATTTATGAATTCGACTGTAGGTTTTTTACCCACGATGGAACGGATAAGGTATATGCGTAGAGGTTGTTTGTTTGTATGAGTGTGCACAAATGATTGTTGCCAATTTTATCGAAAATAGGTGACCGATTGTCATGCGGTTTTCGGTAACGGGTATATGGTTAGGGATGGTTCTTAGCTCATGACATTTTTTTTCTATTAAAACGTTTATAACCATCGTAGTTATTTTCAAAATGTTTAATTATGTTTTATATGTTTAAGAATTCAGTGACATTTTTGTTATATAAGTCGTGTAAATAAACATATAATCTAGAGGTAATCTAGAACCCCATAACGTTTCTAAGCATCTTTAACTGATGAAAAGGAGGTAATATTTTATTAAGTCGTATTTTAATCTTGTATGTCATATCTTAATTATGTTTAAGGGTTTATCTTCTACCACTTTTATTGCCTATGTGATGAAATTTGCCTACACCAAGGGAAAACGACGTTGTCTTAACGTCAAAATAAAACAGCTATTTACGTTTGACGTTAAATAAAAAACGATAAATTTGGAGTTTTATGAGTTCTGGGCTGAAACGATAACTAAAAAAGGTTGTAAAGACCCTTCTAATGATCGCATAAACTCATCGTCATATTGTTCTTATAGAGGGAAGTAGCTGGGAGACTTGTAACTTACACAATTATTATTGAAGTAATGATGGATGTACTAAATGTACACCTCTGCCTACCTCTTCGGGGAATATAGGCGCGATTTTATTTGTATTATATATAAATCACCTTTGTAGGACACAATTATGTTGTGACTTTTGAATAAGGCCACCTGTAGCCATGATTAATAGTTTATTCTTTAAAAGTACCTTAATGTGAAGCATTTCTTACTTATTCTACATTAAATATGAATTAATATTCTTGACTGCCTCGTTGGTCTAGTGGCTGCTAAGCGCGACTGCTGAGCACGAGGTCCTGGGTTCGAATCCCGGGTCGGGCAAAGTGTTACTGGGTTTTTCCATTAGGTAATTCTCAGCAACAGCACGGAGTCTGGATTTGTGCCCGGTTGATGGCAATAGGCTCGCTCCCTATTACATTGGGACCTAAAACATAACTGGCGAAATGTGGGTGTACTATATGTGCACCTCTGCCTACCCCTTCGGGGAATACAGGCGTGATGTTATGTTATGTGTTATGTTATGTTTTAATATTCTTACTTCGAAGATTTACTGATATAATTATAAAGTTTAACAAACAAACATCTGGTTGACTATTTAGTTCTGTTTTTCATTAACATTTCAAGAGGCTTATTATGTTCATTATGCCAAGAGATCTCCACTTCCGAGCGTCGCTGTTAACTTAAACTAGCACTTCATTGAATTCATGCGCACAACTAACTCCATTTGCAAATTGCGCAACATTTGAATAGCTAAGAGGAAAGTTTTTAAATACAGCGGCGTGTAACGTCTGAAGTAGTGAGGTCTTTAAAGTTTAACATGAAAAAAGTTTGATTAGTCCGTTTGGGCCGCGGGTCAGGCCTCGGGCCGGTCCATTTAACAGAGTGGCCGCATTTATTGGCGGCGCACGTCTTGGGGCGGCGGCCCAGGAGATAGACTTGCAGCGGGGATGGCAGGGAATGGAGACAGGTACAGTAAAGACTGCCGAATTACTTAATAAAAACCCCAGAAATTACAGACTCGAAAATATGTTTAACTGGCCTTCCAAAAATACAAGTTTACTTAGACATACGTTTTCATATTCTTTATCTGCTTCTTCGTATCATCAAGAGCCAATTGTCCCATGGACACCAGGTCGAGCTAAGATGTAGAGATTTTGACCCCACAAGATGCGGCGGACGTATTTGCTATAATGTAATCACTAGTGGAGGCTCTCCAAAGAATTTCAACAAAACATTTCTTTTTTAGTTTTCAGGCAACGTTAATGATCTCTCCGCCTCCACCTGTGCCTCGCGTCATTGCTCACCGCTAACTCGCAGGCGGCATACAAATTCATCAGCCAGCTATGTTTGTTACTAACTTTGTTCTCCTGATAGCTATAAATTGCGAGAGCAACGCGTTCGCTGGACCAATCGATCTGATTGACCGACCATTTGACGGATGTCCGACGAGGAAATGAGCTCGTAAAGAGGGCGCGCGCGTCGTGACCAGACGCCTGGAGCATGTATTACAGCGCTGTGTAGTGGTTTGTTATGATTGACGTTAGATTGTGTTGACTTTGACAGAGTACCAATACAATCAATGCTGCAGTTATTAGTTGAGGAAATCTGGAAGCTAAACGAGCATGCTACTTGACAGTAACCTACCTACTTGACCTAACCGTTGCATATTAAAAAAAACATTACATTTCAAAGGAGGTATTTGTAGAATATTCGAAGAAGAGTTAACATTATATAATATATAATGTTACGCAACCAAGACGACGGAGTAGATTTAAATCCTCCAGTCCCATATTTTAAGCTAGTGGCTGCCGGACATTTCCGAAGACAGCCGAAGCGGGAGACCTTTGATATTACCGCGAGTTAAATGCCATAGCTTCATAGATTCAATAGGTGGAATCTTGAACTATTCATCCACGTCAGTTGGAATGGATTTCGTTTTACCTATAGGTACTTCTTCATCTTAGTTCAGTTAGGGTTCTATTAGTGACTTAGTGATGAATCTTAAGTTGGGATAATGTTGGTTTGAAATGAGGAGCAATATTGGTAGTGATTTTTTATAACAGCGTTTACGAGTAGGTACTAGGAATTGAGCGTATCTTAGATGCAGCTTACAGACCTCACATGCAATACCAAACCAAATGAGTCTCAGAAATCTCTCTTGACGACCTGATTAGCGCAGTGGCTAAGCGATTGGACTGCTGCGCTGAGGGTTGCGGGTTCGATTCCCGCACGGGGCAAAACTTTGTGCGAACCACAGATGTTTGTCCCGAGTCTGGGTGTTAGTGTATGTGAATATTTCATGTTTGTGAAACGCACCCACGACACAGGAGAAATTCCTAGTGTGGGGCGACGTTTTTTTTAAAAAAAAAAAAAAAAAAAAAACTATGTAAGATAAATAAAACGTTCTGTGATGCTTGAAACAGAAATAACCGAGTCTTGAACAAACTAGGTAACAAAAGAAAATACACGGTTGGACACTCAATTGGTTATTTCTAGGAGGCGTTTGCATATCTCCCACACACCATAGTAAACAAGTATGTTAGGAAAGAAATCACAAATATGAATAAAGAGGAGTTCGCACTACCAACGTCAAGCCCGGCTCGCAAGCCTGGCACTGAAGTGGCCGCGCTACGTCACGATCATTACCCTACTATATTACCCCAGCAGTGAAGCAGTCTGATTGTACCACTTTCGGCATGGTACTCGTAAGTACCGCTATTAAAGGTGTTCTTAAGGAGCTGTCTGAATCGTCTGTTATTAACTCGGCTCGGTACTAAATGGTACTCTGTTGAAACCATTTTATTTCATAAAAGTTTATATTCTATTATAATTAGTGTCAGAATATATTATTTCTCTTACAAATTAAATTTATAATGGGTTTAATTTTTAGGTTGTTAAAATTGATTATTATTAACGTGTAAGTCCCCGTTTATATCATGATTATTTCCCTCAATTTGATGACAGTTAGAACGGGTGACACCTAACTGGTTTTATCTTTTCATTACGACACGAAATAATAAATATTGACTACATTGAATACTATCAACCAATAAAATCGATGTATTGCGTATTCGCCACGATCTAGTTATGTCCGGACAGGACATCGCCACTGGCTGCCAGAAAACATAAACAAGAAATTATTCTGAATCCTGTGTTAGGTATCTATCAGAGAAAACATACGGCGTGATACACTGGGCGGCCGCGATACATGGAGATGAATATACTGTACTCATTATCATGGATAACTAACATGATTTATGAGCCTCCTACGCTGAGAGGTATTTTCATTAAAAACTCAAAAATGGCCTCAACACAAAAATAAAGCTATACTTACATAATTATGTTGTTCCACGTTTAAGCAATTGTCATATTATATTCCAGAAATGAAATAGGTAGGCTATATTATTGATTGACCACAGAGCAAACGGATACTATTAGAAGCGATGTAAGTGTGCATAAAGCGCTTTGAAGAATTGTCTACAGGGAAATACATGGGAAATCTTTTTCTCAGCCTACTTCTCATGAACTCAAAAAGCAAACATTTACTGTGGTGGAAACGAGACGCCGCTACGAGCAGTGTTGTGTGCCATCTCGTTTTAAGAGTTCATGTTAAGAGTGATCGTGAATAGAAACTGTTTTTAGAATCGTGAAAATCAATTTTGCTTTAATAAATAAACCAGACCAGAGAGACTGAGGGACAATTTCAGAATCATTATTGATAAAATTATACAAGGAAATTTCTAAGAACTCTTGCCCACTCGTCGATAGTCTGCATCATAGTGGTGAACACTAGTATGCCAAAGTGAATTTAGTTATCTGTAACAAAGTCTAATTTAGTTAAAAATACAAGTTAAACTTAGAAAGTGTTTCTCAACAGCAGTTAACTGAAATTGAATGCTAGTTAAAATGTTCAGTTTGTGGCGGCGACTAAATTAGTTTTGGTCTGTGTTTTTGTTCTAATAACGAGTAAGATAAGAGTTGAATAGGAGCTTTTTTGTTCATTTGCACAATTAGGACTGGATTAATTGGAGTTTGTGGTATTTCTGTGAGTCTACGATATGATTCACGAATCTTAATGAATGTGTTGTTTTTACAGCGTGCCATGAGTTTTCACTTGGCTTAATGTGAATGTTCTAGAGGTTCTTGGCTCATGAACCTAAAAATAGTTTACCGCAGTTCTAATGAAAATTCATTTGGCTATTTTGGAGCTCTTAAATGAACAAAAACCCTAGAGCATAGCCAGACGTATTCGGTTCAGGTATGTTTTTTAAATCAGTACCAGACTAATCAGTTTAATTATTGTGCCTGGCTAATGGTATTAGGCTTACCCGCTATCACATTGCATCTATAAATGAAGGTGTACAGGGGCGACCAAAAGTGGATATGCAATCTCATGTATTTCTTCTTCATTGTCCACTTTTAAGCCTATACAGTTTACAGGGATGATGTGAGAGTCTTTGGGAAGTACAGGCAAGATGTCATGTTATGAGAGAGCAAAGCATCATCACACGCAGCAGCCCCGCCCCCAAACCCGGCCTGTCCCAGTCTAGTCTGTGTAAAGATATTCCGTGGCGAGCCATGGCGTCGAATACGTTTGTGGTGCTGATGTATGCACATAGTAAGTGGTCCGGTCTGTACACAAACTAATATGTAACCGTACTCTGCTTGGCATCCTCTTATTTTGGATGATGTGTCTGCTTTTAATGAGCATTTAAAACTGTTGAACCAGTTTTGATGAGATTTGGTACATTGATAGTTTTTGTTTTATTGAATTAAGTAAGTTTGGACACCTTTGCGGAAATGATATGGTCGGAAATGGCGTTAAATGAAGGAATGATGCAGAGGTCTTTGCTCAGCTGTGGGACATCAAAAAAGCTAATTAAAAAAAGTATACTATGTTAGAAAGATCTCATTTTTAGACGAAGACTTAAATAAATCTGGTGGATAAAAGTGCCTTAAAGCAGCATTCTAAAATTATATATGATAGTTAATGATAGGCCTACTCAAGTCACGAACAGCTCCAAAGGGATGAATTTTAGAGAATATTACTATTTTATCAAATAGCTAATAATTATCTACAAGTATTTACAAGAAATTCTAGCTAATTACAGAGTCCTACTTAATATTAATTGGGTACTTGGAAATGGGTTCAAAGAAGTAATTAATCCTTATTTATTTGCCTCAGATCCTGTTATTTCAGTATTACGACTAACTCCAGAATTTCACATTAAATTCTATGGATTAGACTGGATTTATTAAATATAATGGAAATAATTCTTGGTGAACTTTAATTATATTGTGTTAAAGATCTCAAGCATCGGACTAGAATTTTTGAGGTCTGGATATCGATTGTCTTAAGATTGTTAAATTTGGCAGTCGCAGGTCTAGTCTCGAGATCCGTGATAATTAAAGATATACACACAATAAATAATAATCGTAAAACAAATCATATCTCGTCATTTGATAGAATCATTTGATAGTTAGAGAATACAATAGTCAATTAAACTTTAAAACCATTTTTTCCTCAATAGTTCACCATTCGAGATGAACATCTTGATGCTGAAATCAACTTCGCACAGTGATGACGAACTGAAATGGCGAACCAATGGCACGCCGTTTAATTATTTTCCAAATAATGCCACTAATACGAAATTATTTGAAGGCATATAATATATTTCTTTAGCAAAAATAGCACGTTGATCAAGAAAAGTTGCCCGTCTCTGCAGAGGACTACGCCCTACAATCGGAAAGTTCCAGGAGTATATTACCATTATGTGTCTTTATTATCTCCGTAAAAGCTTACAAAAGATTTCTGTCAATACTTAGTTCTAGAGAAAGTAATAAAATAAAAGAGCGAAGGGTCTACGCAGCATGTTGCGCCGGCCCGCCGAACTTTCCCGAATAAAAACTCATTAGATGCCACTCCTTGGAGGGTTGAATGCTCAAATTGCTCCCTCCGTGATACTTTTGAGGGCTGTTATAATGAATTCTAATTTATGGCGGCGGTGATGACGTCGGAATAATAAAGGTGACGCGCGCGTTCTGTGGCGCTGGATGTGTTGGTGCAGGTGTGTGTGGGATGATGGATGATCAGGGGTTAAGTGTACCATGGTGGTCCGATTATGATGGTAATGAATTGCGTGATAGCCAAAGCATTTCAGCTACTTTTGTTAACTATTCAGTAGTTACAACTGTACAATAACGGGTTTCATTTTTAGTTGGTATAACCTTTTGCTTTTTTCTATAATCTGATTGATATACCAATTCATTTGACTTAACTTTAGTAAGACATATTTTTCTGGCATGGCCAAATGTCTATGAACATTTAAAATAAGTAACAGATAGCCAATAGTTGACTTAAACCTGCATCGCTTGCCAAGTGGCGCCAATAATTGAGCGTTATAAGCACTAAGACACCCTAAGTGCTCCCACTATTCTGCTGATGCCGCGATAATCCTGCACGTGATGCTGTCTCAGCTGGGTGCCAATAAAAGTTTAATAATACTACAAATTGACATTTAACACGCAGAGCTTTTAAAGTATGTTCATAGCAAGTTATAAACTAATAAGAACGAAGCAGTGTTTAAAATACTGATCGTTCTCATGATATACAAAGTTAGTCCATACACCTTCAAATAGATCCCTATTTGGTTTGGCAGAACCTACAAATATTTACTTAGAACGACAGCCTTTCTAAACATTTCTAAGTTAGTTACAATATATAGGTATTTGTCAAGGATTTTGTCCTCCAAATATATTTAAAAAACGCACTTGCCTTTGCAATCCCCTTACATTCCCCTAACCCAAACATCTCCACTCACCACGCGAGCTCTAAAACACAGTTCTGTACTCCATCCCTCAAGTTGTATTCTCAAAGCTTTTGACAAAGTTAACGTAAATATTCCTTGTCCTTGGCTCAAGTTCAAGGCAAGCATTGTAAATAAGGGCGTATAGTACGTACACACAAAACGTGTTATCGTAGGACGCAGGTGGGAGCGAGCCTTGAGTATTTAATAAACAATAAACTTTATACATATTACAGAGGCTTATATAACATGCATAATTATATACCTACCTACCTTTAATACACCGTATTTTGGTGGTCGATACACATGCTATACACGTGTCTGTCAAGTATTAATGCGTTAGGTTTACGGTATTAGAAAGGTAATAATTTAAGCTATTCAAGGATTTTTGTGTCCGATAAATGGCAATAAGGTCGAATATAACTTGACAATTGCTATTATGAAACACAGATCTTGAGGACAGGTGTTTTAAGACAAATAAAGCAATATAGTTATACAAAAGAATGTTGCCTTTTTTTAAGTTCGTATAAAGCTCAGTTGAAAATGTGTATAAAAAAGTATATTGATTAAACATCAAGATACACTATATTTTATTTATAATACCTATGTTTAAGTGACTTTAGCAAGTGCGTGTATTTTTTTTTAAATTAACTCATTAAAACTAGACCGAAATTGGTTCAAGCGAAAATTATTGTACTTACTATCCGGCATACTTATGATTTTTTTGTTGGTGATAGTTTTGCCGTTTCATTTTTAATTTGAAATGGGTTGAACATTTTGCTGAGGTTAAATCTCAATTTTTTTTTTAAGTATTTCATAGGCTTAATAAGTCCTAACTTATGCATATAACAGTACACATTTCAACAGAACGTTTTAGTTTTTATGGAATATTATTATTGCAGCCATGATCATCCCTCTGAAGAGGAAAGGCCTCCCGTTCCTCCCTCCATTCCTCTCAGTTGTGAGCTGCGATAAACCTTGTGTATTGGAATAGCATTTTGTTTAAATCCCTTCATGAATTCTACAAATAATATTGTATATACCTATTTAATATTGTAGATAGATTTACGTAACGTTTTTGCAAATGTATCCAAAACAGACCATCATTAACATCTGAAGTATAATTAATTTTGTATCGCTCGCGTTCATTAGTGCTTTCGTAATTAAGGCTTAGTACCAATCACTAATTAGAGAAGATCTAATGAATAACGTTATCGTAAACTGTAATCTGATTTATAACTAGTTTCTTAGGTATAACTACATCTTAAACGTGATAGATAATTTGCAACACGTGCATTGACAGTTATAGACCGCATTGAAATCTATAAGGTTTCGGATTCAATTCCGGCTTTGACTTAATATGACGTAGACGCCAGTTAGTGAGTATTCAAAGTTTCAAGTCCACGAACGCTAGGGTCCATGCTAAACTAATACCCAAATAAGCTTATGTATACATAACTAAATTATGATTTAGCTTGTAATTTTAAATGACTTACTGCACAAGGTATCGTATCTTTGCAATCATGTCACCATACACGTCTCCCCCTAAAACCCACCGGCCTCCCCCCCCCCCCCCAGCAGCAGTATCAGCCTCCCTCTCAGCACGCTCATTGCGACTACTTCCATCAGACGCTCCAGCTTCTAGGATCTAGTTTCAGTAATTCGTCTGCCCGCGGATGGCCCGAGGCGATGGCTCGGTTACTGATCCTTCCCCACTTAGAAACGTTTCGCCGTTACTTTGTGTTGTTAGTTTTTTCTTTGGATCAGTATCATTAGTATGGGCTACAAGAACGTGTGTACTATTGAAAGTTACATTAAAGTTCTAAGAGAGGTATCAATTTATACGCTTTATATCCCTAGGTATCAGTAAAAATAGGCCTTTGTAAAATAGTGGAGGTCTTCTAGCTGATGATGATGATGATAAATAAAAATCAGTTTCCCTTGGCTTGACGTTCTAACTTGAGAACAGCTGGACCGATTTGGCTAATTTAAGTTTAAAAATATTTGGGGAAGTCCAGAGAAGGTTTAAACAGTGGGAAGGCAGTACGAAGTTCGCCGCGTCAGCTATCAGTTATAAAACCATATGTGACTCTTTCCAAAAACATTCTTCTCGAGGTCTCAACAGAGACGAAATTTGGTTAAGCTATTCCTTTCTATTGCTCGACATGTAGATTGTAGGTAAAATATATAAGTAAGCGCCTTAAATACATAAAACTAATAATAACAATTCTCCAAATGAAAGTACTTGCGAGAGTAAAACTTGAATCAATAATAATTACTACAAACAAACAAGCTACAGACGAACCAGACGATGTTATCGGACGACTGTAAAGTCCATCACTACTCGAGCAGCGGATAGCATCAAGCTTGAGTGTTTTCTTCAAACTTTTGATAACATTCGGTTTAGTACACATCTCCAATATAGGTACCACAGAATAGATAGATACAGAAGGAACACCTTCAGATGAGACAGTAAATGATGTAAATAAATAATACACCTACTAATTGCTAGCAGTATTAGTATATTTGTACATACTACCTGACCCTGCTGTCGAATTAGTTAATTATTCATCATCACCAGCGATGAACTATACCGACAAGATTAAAAAAGAGACGACGTCAAAGTATTGTAATTGTGAGACACCTCTAATTTAGGAATTCTTTTGTTTCTGACACAACCCGGTTTCGCCATACCTCCGCCAGCGTATATAGTTACAAGGCTAGGAACTATCTCATCTGGCAAGGGACAGGTTTCCTTGACGGCCAAGTGCCAGTACAGAGATGCAAAAAGAAAATGAACTTGAGGCTTGTATATAACTTCTGTGTGTTCTTATATCATGGGCGATATTACTACTACAGTATACTTAAGGGACGTAAACGAGAGGCTTTACGGACAGCGGCAAGCGGCAGTATTCACCCGGTATAATTTAATTTGGGTTAAGTGACAACCGTATGTGTTGCAGGGTGACTGACCTCTATGCCCGCGGGGGATATTTTTTTAACGAAGGGCTTAGCACTGACGCAACGGTACGAATAACGGCAATAAGGAAACTTACTGAGTTTTTATTATAATTGACATGTTCTTCATGTCCCAGAATTATATTAACGAACGTTTCGTGATGTTTATTTCTGGGCAGATAAGAGACGGCTCTGTACGTGTATTATTATCATGCAGGTAGTGTAGCTAATAAATAGTACTAGCTTAAGTTTGTCCTTCAACAGAGCAAATACATCTGCTTAGACAAATAAACATTGTTTTTTTCCGATTTTAAACCATTTAGGTATAAATTCAGCGAAGTCTTAAAATTGATGAAGGAAATTTGAAAAATGCTGGACACGAGCGGGATTTGAACCCGCGACCTTCGCCGTAACGTGGCGAAGCTCTTACGAACTGAGCTATCGTGTCGCTGCTGGCACTCATCGAATTTCAAGCTCCCTTGTCGATGCGCGACAAGCGATTTCTGTTTCTAACAGTGTAAGGGGTAAAATATCTTAGAATGTATGCATGTGCAATTAGCATGTAATTTTCGTTTATACGGTTTCCTATAAACTTCTTACAATAAGGTTATATTTATATTATATTATTCGTAAGGTTCACAGTTACAGGCATTTACTGTTTTATTACCTGAAAATCACAGGTTGTGACTGCAGCGGCTCAGACGGCCTAGGGCTGGTGGTTATTACGTAACGACGTCGTCACGGCGTCGTGACGTGCCCGTAGCGAATACGAATATCCTATTACTTGTAGGAAGTGTCCAGATACCGCGTGCACAGCATGTTTTAGCGTTAAACTGGGATTCCCTAATATTTCTAAATTCACCTCATATTTCAAAATCCTCCCAGAACCACTGAAATTGATATTGCAGTAACAGTGCTTTTTACTCCTGCTACAGTACTTTTTTGAACTAAATGAACGTATCACTGTATCAAAAGCGCATGAAACCACGTTTTGAACTAAACAACTCGTCGCTCAACTGACTGGTATCACAACGCTCGATGACAGCTTCTATGCTAGGCCGCGTCAAACGCTGGAATGTGAGCGGCGCGCGTCGAAATATAATACCAGCGTAGTGGCACACGCGGCAGACGTATCGTCTGAACATGGCCTTAGGGCGTATGACGACACCAGCCTTTTGTTTACAAAGAGCTTTTTTCTGTAGTAATAGAATGTTAATGTTTCATTGTCGGGTGTGTCGTTGAATTTCATGTTCCCGGTTTATTATTTGGCAGACGTTTACTGCTGGTTTGGAAACGATACTCGGGATTCGCTGCTGTAATAGAATCTAAATGCGTGGTTTAGATAATAGCTGTATTTTTGTTGGTTATAAAAGGAATGTAAGTAGAAATGGGCTATTCGATAGTTAGGAAAAACCATTTGCAGTGGAACATATTGGCACTGAAATATTTATTTTACTCTCATCTATTTCATCAACTAAATTGTCGAAGTTATGTGTTTGCTTTTCCCTAGTTTGATTAGCGCACGCTGTAAATATTTGCGCTAGGTATGTGTAAGGGACTTCTCTAGTGACAAGTTCTGCCTAGAACGACTAGTAAGTTTACACTCGAAAAACTCGGAAAAAATGAATGTGACAGTTGAAATGATTGTCAAACTCATCAATCCCATTATACAAAAAATCACTTCAAATTACCTCCTCCAGGGCACATCACAAGGTTGGCCGTTCTCCCGTTTTCGCAATCCAGTCACTACCAGCTACCCGTTTTAAGTCATTAGTTTATCTGGGGCGGCTAACACTACATTTGCCAAGCCGTGGCCTCATAAAAAAAAACCGACGAGTCAATTGCTTTCAGTAACTGGTCTAAGAGTGACGTAATTAAAAGCTCAACTTCAGCTCAATGTCAAAAGCTGACTTCATCTCATTTGCAGAGGCGCAGATCTTTAAACATTATGATAAACAACTCAATCAAACTTGTGAAGAGTTAACAAGCTCGCGTAGAGTTGTACATAGTCAATCCCTTCCCGATTCGTGTTCGGCTGGATCTTAAGTAATAATAGGTTGACAAAGTGTCTGCGACGCGGGTGCTGCGAAGTTGGGAGAAAGGCGCGGGTACGGATTGTTCGCATTGATCGGACTCAGGACGTTAGTGGCACAAGGCAGGGGATCCAGAGGGAGTAAGGAACGAGGAAGATGATGTTATCCAAGTGGAGGAGGCCAAGAATTCTAGCTCGTAGCGATAGTTAAATTCATGGAATACACAACCTGCGTAAGTACCTGATTGTTACATGATCCATTCAGTCAGCGATGTAGAAATTCATTTGTTATTTACAGGGTGCAAATCATTTATTGGACTGAAACAAATTGTATTAAAACTGAATAATGAAAGTGCAAAACCGATTTTCATGGTGACATCTACAAATCAAGGGACGAAATACAACAAAGCAACGCAAATACAGAAATGAGGGTACAAATTCATATATCACGCTTGTATACCAGGAAGGGGCAGGCAGAAGTGTGTTATTGGACACCTATGGGTAATTGGGTGTGTGTCTGGCGATAATGTGATTTCAAAAGTGTTACACTTGTTATAGGGGCTCACCCCCTGTAGCATTTATCTATTATCTTTTGTTTTACACAAAAAGTCAAAAAAGTCTTCAAATTACTTAGAATGTATGATATTAAAAGCGACTAGTCGATTTTTACCAGCTATCTGGAGTAACACCCGACCTTAGATCCGCCAAGACTTGGAAGACAAAACAATTTAGGTAAACACTCAAACAACTGAACACCAATAATTCCATAACAGAGATTCGCATTTATTTATGCAATTTGCAAACCCAATGAGTTCTCACAAGATTTAACACAATGATGAAACAATTTGAATTCGTATTATTATTCATTCGTAGTGAAATAATAAAATTCACAGGACGTTAGAATTTGGTAACTCTTTCGGAGCATGAACAGAATATTTAAGTCAATCAGCGGTACCCCCGCACCCCCGCTCCCCAGGGGAACCAGAACACATACAGGGGGAATTACTTTCGCATTGTTAACTCTTTGCGCCATTATTGTTACGTGGTCCAAGAAAACCGAATCAAGTCAAGTCAAAATCAGAAGTATTTACTTCATAGAGGCTACTTCAGAGCAAAAAGATAGCCGACTCCAGTTATTTTTTCTAAAGTGACAGGTTAAGCTTTGAGTGAGTTTAGGTGCATTCTGTAAGATGACTTAAAAAAATAGATGGTGTCGACATTTACCAATTGTTACCTATAAGAAATGCCGAAAGAAACTTGTGAGAATGAACTTGACAGTCGAACCCTTCCATCTATAAAAGAGAGCAGTGCAGAACACACACTGATGCTTCCTAGAAAGAAGAGTCATGAAATATTGGTGAGAATTTGAGTCATAGTATCTCTGCTCCAACGCAAGTTTAAACCTTGGCGCGCACCAATGTCTTTTTGAATTCATGTGCGTACTATAAATTAGTTCAGTTGCTTAAAACAGTGAAAGAAAACAGCGTGACGAAACCGGCACACCTGAGAGATTCTTCGACGGTGTGTAAGGCGATGTCACAAGCCTACAGGCGGCTTAAACTGACACCAGGTTGTTCACCAACCATACGATAAGAAGAAGAACCGTCGACCTCTCTTAGCTTACTCCGCACGAGGACCGAGTGAGAGGCGTCACCACTAATGAAGCAAGAGTCACTGAACTAAGTAAATTAATGTACGAGCATGTTGCTGGCCCGGCGCCGTGAGGTAAACGACCCAAATTTCATTTGGCCCCAACTCCGTGTTTCTATTGAGTTTGGGAAAAAATGTGTAAAGATGCACTGTACATGAAAGCTAAGCTTCATATGTGTGTGAAAACTTGTGTCTATCAAATAAAGAAGATGCAAAAGATCTTTTAATTTTACAGACAGAAAATATACTCAACGTGGAATACATCGTCAACATCGTCGTTAACAGTTATCTCATGCTCCCTTATAAGAAATACAATATAGTTACACCATAATGGCAGCCTGGTCGTAACGACTGTCACTGCTATTTGTATTATTACCGGGACCCATAATTAATTAATAGCTGTTCAAGTAAAGCAGCGGTCCTAATGATTCTACAATAGACACTGACGGGAAACGAACAGCAACCGTATTAGCACCTACTGAACATAAGATACATTATTAAGTGCGTTAGACTCGCCAAGAATACACCTTACTACCCTAAAATTCTTTCTGGAACGCTGAAGCACATTTTAGACTCTGTAGACAGATAGTGTTGCATATTTGATCGTAAAAGTCATTGTAATAGTTTTAAGTGACACATTATGTGCACGCCCTGGATCCCAGCGCAGTATATCACAAATATTCACGAGCCAGTGCGCAGTGGTGAGAAAATGGGCTACTTGCCGTCACTACATCATCGTTTAGTACGTCAGCGCTAGTGAAACGCATTGCAGCGAATTGTAAGCTAAACTTTATGGAGCTGTGCGGTTCAAAGAACGACCCGATTGGTGCAGTGGAGGAGAGATCAGACAGCTGAACTAGGGGTTGCAAACGTTTGATCTTCAGGTTTGGAACCGTATCTGAGATAAATATCTGCATATTTGTCTTAAACGTAAACTAATAGGTTTTTGTTACAAGTAGATCGAAAAACGAAAGAACGTATATCTTTAACTGTATACATAGCCTAAGATCTACCGGCCAAATCGTTTGACCAGCTAGGTAATTCTTTACTTAACCGTAAACAATTTGTTGCTCTTTTAAAAAAACTTCAGTTCTAGGTTAAAACTACCAGCAACTAGTCTACCAGACAGCCAACTATCTGCTAATTTAAATAAGATAGCCTCAGCCAGATGCTTCTCCTCAAAAATCCATCTATGTACCTCAACATTTTTGCCTTAACAGAAAATACTCATGTCTGTAATCGGTTATTTGTGACGAGCCTTGCGCAGACTGGCAGGTTTTATTTTATTATATCTAATTCTGCAGAACAAAAAGATACTCCATCCGTCATCCATAAAAAATGGATGGGAGGTTACCCAAAACTTATCTACGTCTGCCCATCAATATTGTTATTCTAACCTACAGGAATATTTTTAGGATAGAAGTCAATGTACGCCTATTTACATATATGTATATTGCCAAGAATCGGTCTCTTGACTGTATTGATAATAAAAATAATTCGTATTGAAATAAGAGTAAGTACCTATTTATAAGAATGTTGTTGCCTTTCAAAATATGTCTATTACAAATCAAATATTAGTGTCTACAGATGTGCGTTTAGAATATAGAAGTATTTTTGTTTAAATAAAAACCGTCTTTAAGACGACCTGATTAGCGCGGTGGCTAAGCGATTGGACTGCTGCGCTAAGGGTTCGATTCCCGCACGGGGCAAAACTTTGTGCGAACCACAGATGTTTGTCCCGAGTCTAGGTGTTTGTGTATGTGGTATTTCATGTTTGTAAAACGCACGACACGACACAGGAGAAATTCCTAGTGTGGGGAGACGTTTTTAAAAAAAAAAAAACTCAAAAGTGAAAAAACATATTTTCTACACTTCACTTTACATAAACGAAGTTATAGTCAGCTAAAATCGGTCCATAATTGACAAAGAAATTGTTAAACGATCTTAAAATACAATTAATACAGACGAACACAGAACCACCTTCTTTTTGTAGTCGGTTAAAAATTGCTACTCTTGAATAATTGTCCGAGTGGGTTCTGCTAATAAAACACTAATTCGACAGTTTCTACATCTTTCAGTCCAATACGAAGCGCTCTATATCCACTATAGCAAGGCCCGTTGGACATTTACCGCCTGTTTTTGTTACAGTAAGCCTAGTAATTTCACTGCGGCTTTTTGTCGCACCTAATTTGTCACACTGATTGAATTATAGGGATTCCGTCGAAGGCTATTAACGTGGAAACTAAAAAGGATTTGGGGTAATTATACTGAGCGTATTATTTGAAGGTAATTTGGTGAGGGTGTGTCATGAAATGGCGTAAATTCTTTTTTAATACAACTCATTGATAATACTTAATGTAATATTTAAAGTAAGTAACAGTGTTATTAAACATTTACTTACTTTTCTATATTATTGTATACGCAATAGGTTACAAGCCAAATGTGTTGTGGCTGGATTAGTCAGCCACAAAAGAAACTAAGTATGTTCTAAGAGTAGTGAGTAGGTCAAAGTATTATACTATCCAAGTATCATATGCGAGTGTTTTTCATTGAGGTACATAACTTTGTTGTATCACCACAAAAAGACAAGGTTTGTGTACCACACTGCGAAATGAATCTATTTCTTTGATAAGAAGTGTAAGAACCTAATACTTGTAGAATAAGGTCCTGAAAGATTACTCGCTTATAATATATTATGTAGGTACCTAGTGTATGTTAATCACACTAATATTATAATGGCGAAAGTTCGTGTTTGTATATTTGTTATGTCTTCACGCTCAAACGGCTAGACCGATTTTGATGAAATTTCATTTTGGTGTTAGCTGACACCCTGGATTAACACATCTATTTTTTATCCCGAAAAAATGTAGCGGGTAACACCGCGGGAAGCAGCAAGTATTAAAATATTTCCATCTGTTCTCTTTACCCACTTCTTAATGAGCCTGGAATTGAATTTGAACTACTAACAAAGAATATAAAAGGACAAAACAGTATTGGTCACAGCCGTCGCCGCGCGGGCAAAGTATTACTGCGATTACAGCCGGGGCTATTATCGCCACATGCGGGTAATTCCGCGGTATATGATCCTTATAACGATAACAATTCGGTGTCGTGTTGTATTTACGTATACGATCGTGTGTAAGTACAGTGGGAATTGTCTGTAACAGCTCCTACGTTATTATTGTTTGTTATTTGCATCTTCTTCTTCGTATCGGCATGAACTAAGTCTAAGGAAACAGGTTATACTCATGCCGTAGTGTAGAGATCGCAAGGCTGGTAGCGAGGTTGACCGCCCAGGGTGCGCTGACGTACTTGGGTACTATCACACGTGGAGGCACTCTACTTGCACCCTCTGTTCAATGAATTATGATCAGTAATCTTTGCCCAGAGTTCAAGTCTAATTTGAACAGGACATTATACTGTATTATAACCAAATAAAATCTGTCTTGAGACTGAGCTGTCCAGAATGAAGAATTTAAACTTATCATAACTTCGCCATCTTAGTTGAAATTTTAAGGAGCGTAAATTGTTTTCATACATAATATTATAGCTAAGGAACGGCAATAGTTTCTTGATTAAACGAAGCCTTTATATACTCCAATCGCTATTGTTATTCATGGCCACCCACAATGAAGTTTAAAATAATATTCGTGTGTCAGACCAACATAAATAATAAATGTAGTCCTATCCTCTGCGCCACCGCCTCATATCACAGTTTTTACATCCGCACCATAAATCCTACTGAATTCCGACGAGGACGGGTGTCTACCTAACACATACCTAGCTGTACCAACTATTTCAAGGAATTTCCATCAACGCAACGCTGGGAACCTCGACGTACTGCACTTGTCTCGCAATCCAAACGTGTTGCTTTGAAAAGGCATTCGTCTCTCAGTGAAGGTACCCCCTAAGCCGGAGTAGTGTCTTTGGGGGTAATTGGGGAAATCTCTATATATTTCAGTGGAGATAGCAAATCCGTTGGTAAGGCACCGTCCGTAGTTCCGCCATATCTCTGCGGATTAAGTTACTTGCGAGACACACCACTGCTGAACGAAACAGGGACGGACTTGGAGTTTATCATTATTTAGTAATGGATTGAGGTTCATTGTTTGCAGGATGTATTTAAAGCTAGTTAAAATCTAATTAAGTTTATCTATAAAACTAAATGTACTAACAATGTCAGGTGAAAAATAAATGGAGTAGATGTAGGCTATGATGAAAAAATCTAATCATTAACCAATGTTAAATTACAATAATTTTCAATGTAATTAAAAGTGGTCTTAAAACACAACTATCCATTAATATAAATGCCCCATAAATAATAAAAGCTTGCTTTCTTTCTCATGGTGCCCAAAATATCATGTCATTATTGGTATGTGTATTAGTGGGCATGTAAATTAGTAGGTGTGAAGTCCGTGCCCATCAGTGTCGATGCTGTCTACGTTGTATGAATGTTGGTTTGCTCAGCATTATCTAAGACGGCGGTTACCGACTATTGGAATACGTGTGACACCGGCACTAAGCGGCTCACTGCCGGCTTATCCTGCTTACGTTATAAACGAGGTTTTGATGATACCACGGTACGCTAAATGTGAGGATTGGTATTAAAAGGACTGCACTGAGTATGACTTTAAGTATATGAGGAATACTATGAGAATTTTATTAACCATACTACTACTATAGTTATTCATACACTATTTTGGCAGTTTATTATTAATAGCTAGACACTAAACGGGCAATATTGTGGCGTGGGTAAAAAATATCCGACATTTTAAAACATTATAAAATACTAGCTGTTGCCCGCGACTTCGTCCGCGTGAATTTCGTGTTATGAAAAATAGATGTTGGCCGATTCTCAGACCTACTCAATATGCTCACAAAATTTCATGAGAATCGGTCTAGCCGTTTCGGAGGAGTATGGGAACGAAAACTGTGACACGAAAATTTTATATATATAGATAGAAGGGATACCTACTTATTAAAGTTAGACTGTCGATATTACTGTTGTAGGAAACAGGGAAAGACCTGGATGCAAATCAGGACAGAGTGGCGGTCAAGGGCCAAGGCTTATACTCAGCAGAGGGTCACCTAAAAGCTGATAATTATAAATTAGTCATCGAATTCATTATCTTAATTCTCAATGTATTTGTTACGACTAACTGTAATAATCACTTACATAAAGATGTTTCTCAAAAGACCTCTTAACAAAAAATCATAATTGTAGAGTGCTGTAAAGCGCTGGAATTTGTTTTTATAGGCGATTATCCTTTTAGTGGGAATGGGGTGTAAGCAGGCGTCGGGGGAGGGGGAAGTACCGGGAATGGAAGCTCCCACGGTTTTTACAATAGCTAGTTTGTGCGAACGTTTGTTTTTAGAGTTCCTTTAGACACGACGCCATTTTAAATCTTCATGTTCCTGATGCGAATTGTAAAAGCAAACAGTTGGGCACAGATTTAAATGGAATATTTTTGTGAGTACTTTTCGCATGTTTTTGGATACTTTTAATTTATTTTATGTGAATTAGAATTTTCTTTTATACTTTTTACGATAGTTAACAAACATCTGTTCTATAAAGAATTGTAATTGTGACTTGTAATTGCGAAATGGGAATGTCGATAGTGGGCGTTGGTAGGTTTACGCTTGTTTTATGTACTACGTATGATTTCGTGGAATTTACAATCGTCTGGCATCACGTGGGCGTGGAATAGTATTTCTCTGTCAACATTTGAGGAAATACAAGCGCACTTAGGAAGTATTATATTGGTTTACGTCTCACACAAATACGTTTATTTTAGAGCATCTGAAGAACGAAGAGCATCCGATTTCCCTTTGTAGTATACACTATTCATTAATATGTATAACTCCCAAAGTTTTGTAAGTAAATCAATTATTTCGTTTACCGTCTAGTCGTGTCTGCTAAAAAATTACATGCAAGTGACATAAACTACGAACGTGAGTGAACACATGAAAAAATTATAATTCTTCAATTCAATTTATTCATTTACTAGCTTTTGGACGCGGCTTCACTCACGTTAAGTAGCCTATGTCTACTATGTCTTTTCTCGGGTCTTAAACTTTCTACATACCAAATTTCATCGAAATTCATCCAGCAGTTTTGTCGTGAAGGCGTAACAGACAGAGTTATTTTCACATATTGGTTATTGCAAACATGTGAACATTTTGATGTTAGGTTATAAATATTAAATAGAGCTCGAATACATTATTTTACCATACGAAGCTTGCAAATTATATGTTGTTAAAGAATTTATAATGATTTTTCATGACACATTTTAAGATAAATGTCTTAGTTTACAATGAATACAATATCAATGGCTGTAATTACAACCTTTGTTTTTAATTACCAACTCTCCTTCAGTGTTATAACAATTAACCAAGTTATACCAACACCACGGAAGGAGCCAGTTGTGTTCGAGCAGTAGAGTTAATTTTATAAATAGGTCCTTCGGATTTAGCCCGGGTTGGTTTTATTTGCCGAGATAAAACGTTTACCAAACACGCTGCGGAGGTGGACCCGTAGTACTGGAGTATTGGGACCAGCATTAACAGTTTAGATAAATGTAGTTATGTTAGATAATACATTCATAAAAACTTCCAAAGTAATTTCTAGTAGAGTGGTTTTCTCGACTTATGCTATGAGCTAAATAGGTTATAATCGTTTGTTGTTTACGAGGTTTTTAGTAAGACAAGGCTTTTTTATGTCTGCTTTTTACGACGACAACCTACAGAATTTGACCTAAATAATGCGGTGTAGAACTAGCAACAGATGCTGTTAATGCTAATCCGACATATTTTTAAGAGTAACTATGGAGTTTCTTGCCGATTCTTCCCTATAGACACGACATTTTGGAACCGAGCAACTGGAATTGGCGTTATTTAAGTGCTCTTTAGTAGCCTGTATGAAATATGAATATGACCAAAGCTATGAGTTCGACCCTGTAGGATTCATTAAATTCTAGGGTTGATTAAGAAGCTGTCAAACTTATACATTTTGAAATGCATACTTATGTAAAATAAAATATGTATCCACACATATACAAACAAGCAACATTATTTGATTAATATTCCATAGCACTACCAAAAATAAATTATCCTAAAAGTATTATCATTTTAATATAAGCTATAGTTCTGTATAACTTGGCTCAAGAATACAAAGCAAGTCATAAAACTAAGATGCAGTTTGTTTTAATTGTAAAGCAATTATTTTATTAAACTGCTATTTCTCGCGGGGTAATATTTAAAGAGACTTTACACACTGGTGTCAGTTTAAAATATCTTTAGCTTGGAAGTTTAAACAAGTGTTTTAAAGCAAAAATATCCTTAACCTTTAACCCAATTCATCAAAATTTTCAATTTTTAAACCAAGGATTAAATGATACCTATCACTGTCGTTTGCATATCAAAGAATAGAAATGTCAATAGACAATACGGGGTGTAGATAATGCCGATATTTTCAAGTCAATTCTCGAGTCAACCCTCTATTATGTGATTGTCCATATTGGATAATATTTATATTAAATCTCTCCTTGATAATGTGTGCTATTTACCTATACAGCAACAGTGGTTAATTTTCCAAGGAGTAAGTTGTAACAAATAATTTATTATTTAATTTTACTTAAGTTATTTGATTCTTTCACGATCTAAAATCATAATGATCCTTGTTTTTAGTTTTCTTCTTCAAAAGTGTAATCTAAATCTGAAACGTAAATGTCGCTACGACCCAGCATGTCCAGTGTGAAGCACCCTGATATTTTCATCGCTAAAATTCTCAACAAACTTGGAACATTATACAATTTTCTTTTTGTACTGAACCCTTGTAGAGACGTTTATATTTGCTCGGTCACAGTCGGGTGCGGGTCACTGACCTCGCCAGCGTTACTGAGGTGGCTAGTTGTGCCAAGATACCATATTTTTCAATTGCACTGTAATTAAGTTTTGGAGATATTTTATGCAAGAGATATGTTCGGTTCTGTTCCTCGGAACGCTATTAATGAAATACCTTCAATAAATCGATGAGTAACGTTCTTCTCTTTCCTTCGAATTATTTATAAGCTTTAAAATCTTTGTCATCCATTAATTTTGCTAGAAGAAAAAGATGAATACAAAATACCTACAATTATATTTCAGTTTATTTGAACCTGAGGACTTGAGCTTCGGTTTGATTTCAGCCTGCAAACGTAGCGCCCAGTACGTAAATAAGGGCACATAATTTTTTGTCGGCCCTCCGTCATCAATCAACGCGACGTCCACCCCTGAACAAAAAATCCAGATATCCCAGGTGCGTCCCGCAAAAAAGATGGTATCTGCGATTCGCCGCCATTACCCAGATCCATTCGCCGAGCAAAAACCTGCGGTTATTTTTCTTAGGTGGCATTTATCGCGGGTTTCCATCCGATGGGTTGGCTAACAAAAGCGGTAAGTAGCTGCTCAGCAAAAACAGTCGGCCACGGGAGATAGGGAAGGCTTTTTGTCACCTCGGCCGCGACCGAATGCTCGCGTCAATTGTTCCCGGAATTAGGCCCAAACCGATTGTTGGTATTCGACCTATCGGATCAATAGTTGGAATTTGTGTTAAGTGATTAATAGGAGGCAAATGGCTTTATTCGAAAAGCAATTTGGCGTTTTTTGTTGTGGGCTTTCATTGGTCAAATTGTGTAGTGCTTCGATTATTTGATTTGTGTGCTGTAAGCCTGTAACTCTACAACACACTTTATTCTATCCGACATGCAGTGAGTCGAATTTAAAACTCGATTCCTATTTGTGAATTGACTAAAAGCTGAAAAAGGTCGCTCTAAAACAGCATGGTACACCGTGCCACTCATTAATTATACCTACGTACGTAATTAATTAAGGATTATTTTCTGTAAAGTCTCGTCGTCCTGATTCTATTTTTATAACAAAACGTGACTACCGTTCGATATCTAGGCAAAGGTTTTTATAATAAGGAGATTCCTATTAACACGTTACCTGATATTCACTGAAAATAAACGAATCATGCTACTGTTTTTATAAACAACCAGTTTTCCCGATATAGAATTTATTCTGTATCCTTTTTAATACCCTTAACATACGTACCCACGTAGCACATTCATATACATATACACTTTTATCAAAGCTCTGGTACGCTACGCTAATGAACGTGGTTTTTACACAAATTATGAATCGAGCGACAGCCGGGTTGCTAGGCAACCGGCGCGGCGGCCGGCTCGGAACGGGTTTTTGTCCCATCTAATTTGTCACGCTGATTCAATTATAGGGATCCCGTCGATGCCTATTAATGGCTGGAAAAGGATTTTTAATAATTATAATCTTTTTTGGATAGAGTGGAGTAGGGCCAGATGTGAGCTTGAAGTGACGTGGACAAACCTGTGCTTAATGCTGGAAGACTTCATTTTTAGAAAAGAATGCAGTATGTAATTAACTTCGTCTAATTTCGTAATAGTGTTAATATAATTATTTAGAGGTGCGAGGTTGCATTCCTGCTGTGTTAGTTAACATTTTTGGTTTTCCTAAGTATCAAATCCTTTTATAAAACTTTCATAATAGAGTAAAATTATTATATTATGTACAAAGAAAAAACACTCGAGGCGCCAAAATTGAATACCCCAAAAGTCCAACTAGATGTTCAGCCACCCATTAATATTCACTTGTTGTGCCCCAAATGAATAAATAACGTTAATATTAAACTTTATATTCGAATTAACAGTTATTTAGGAACATTCACAGCGCCCGCCTGCCGCAGGGTCGGGCGCTGCAGACTGGTTGGACCACCAAAAGGGTCCTGATTAATCAGCCGCCATTTATATGTCTTTTTTATTCCGGAGACGTCCGCGTTGTATAACGAGTTAATTTTAATAAATCACATGAAACTCAACGCCGCACTTTTGTAATGGAGGATTTCACTGGGCTTTTTATTGTTGTATGCGGTGCTCTCGAAATTTTATGTTTTTGAAGCGGTGACGTCAGTTTGTTGGAATAGAGCTATAGGCTCACGTATGGCCTCGTCTTATTGTTTAGAGGTTTTTTGGATGATTTTCGGTCAACTCTTGATTTCCCTTGGAAGAGATAAGAACTTGTTTATGTATGAGCAATTTGCAAGTAGGATCCTTTTGTACATAATTCTTATTTAATTCAAAATACTTTTGTATGTAAAAAATAATTCAAACTATTTTGTGGTTTTGACGGAGGATTCACGCAATCTACTTGACATCCGTGTTACTAGGTTAGGTTTGACTACTAGTATTATAATCTGTCAAATTTTTGATATAGAAATGTTGCAATACCAGGATATCGTCTCATAATTAACTTCTATTTTGTTTGAAATGGTCAATTCAAACATCCTTTAGGTTTTTTGAAACGACAATCAAATCTTATCGTATTCTCACTTAAGATTTTAACTAAAAATCCTAAATAAAGCAAGAACTACTTGAAAGTGTTCCGAAAAGATTATAAAACCAGTCTGGTTAACAGAACAGCCACTCAGGGAGGAAAAACTTGAGGGGCGACACTGATTAACGATGTTTGCATTCATTAAAAGCTTTCTCACAAATACCGGATTCCAGCACAAGTTGGGGACCTACTTATGCTGGTAATCAGTCTCGAGGGTTTCTGGGAGACGATATCCTTAATGATTCCATTTATTTAAGCAGTTATATACACATAGCGGTTCAATAGTTTCTGATGCAGTTTGTGCCTAATTGGGGAAAACTGTATTTGGGTTTACAGTTAATAAACTTTTCTTGATTGTCTGGAATTTTAGGCTGTAATTCATAATAAAAAATTTGGTTCTTTATCCCTAATCCTACAACATGGAATTATAATGTTTTCTTAGACGTTAATATGCAATGGTGAACCTTTAAAGAATACAAGAATTAAACATACTGGTAGTCCTAGAGTTGATGAGCTACTAACACTTATATATAAATACTTGTGCTAGTCCAGATATAATTAATGACCCGCATTCATATTTTTTTAAAAACTCGAAACAGGCTTTATAAAGCTACTAAACCGTAATCTAGTAACTATATAGATATTAGGTTAGCTTCGCCATTCTGAAATCCGTCCGCTACGGGCAGACAGGAGCTAGGAGCTAGTGTCTATAGACAGTCAATTACTGGCCTAGTAATTAGTCCAGTCGCAGCACCGCTTCGGGCACCGTTAATGGCGATCCTGTACCCCTGTCTAGACTATAGACGTTTAACTTTGTTTTATTCAAGTTCTTTCAATATAAATGCTTTAAGTATACGAAGCGAATGCGGTTCTTGGAGTTTCTATATTAAGAACAGGAAAAATAATATTTATTATTCTGTTCTCTATATCTTGTCGATAACAAGGCTTGTGGAATAATGAATATGATTCTTGGTAGTTAATATTCAAAGAAAAGCTGAGCGATTTTTTTCCGAGAATTGGCGCTAATGTAATATAATGTTTGCTTCGTTCTTCGGCGACCACAAGCACTGATGTGTTGAGTGCTTAGAACAATGTTGTTCTTGTTACTCTTGATATTTATAATGAAAACCCTTCTGGTCTTGTTCAATGTTCAATCTTTACGGCCATCAAGACAAATTGTGTCGAATTTTCAGAAACGGCGTAAGTACTTACTTAAAAACTTAATTCAGGTACAAAGTAGTTCGATAGTTGCTTTGAAAACAGATTATTGGTTGGTGTAAACTTCCTACTTACTTATAAACGATGTTAAAATTTGTTTTATGTTTCACCTCTTACGTCTATTGACGTCCCTATTTTTTGTTATGCAAACGATAGTGACAAGTATAATTTAATCAATTGTTCAACACTGTCAATTTTTATTATAAGTAAATCTTATATAATACCGTATAATCGTATACGTGTGTATAGCAATGAGTTCTTTTAATTCACTTCCTCTTATTGACGCTAAGGACACGGCCAGCACTTACATAGTCTTTCGATATTCATAGATGCGCCGTCGACGGCCTCTCTCTGGAATTAGCTTGCCTTATACATCGCCTCAGGCGCTGGAGGGGCGACCCGATAACGGAATCATTACAAGGATAGTTATTAAGTCTTTGGTACGTCCGTCTACGACACGATCTACTAAGAATTTGTAGTAATGATCTTTTTTTTTATAATCTTTATTTATTTAATTTCGGGGTTTTTGTCCTTTAAGGATATGCCAACCCCATCATACCTTATAACAAAATAAATTCACTTAATAATATAATTAACAAAACAAAAGGAAACTAAGGAACTTTAAGTACCTATAAATTAAGGAGTTGCTGCTCGCTGCTGCACGACCAATACCAAACTACACAACTTTTTTGCTACCTCAGATTTAGGGTTTGCTAAAATACTTTGTATGAGACCTACATCTAGCCTATTTAAGTAGTAATGATCTAAAAGTGCAAATCTAGTTTAGACTGGTAACTGTGAAATGTGAAAAGTAACTGGTAAATGTGTCATTTAAAGGATTCGCTATTTATAAGACACCGTTGACTGATTTGCAGTAGCACTCCGTATATTGCTGGTATTCATTAGCCTTCTTAATATGGGAGGGCCTTAAGGGATGAGCCAAAATTAGAGTAATCAATAGCCTCTAACTACATATTCGAAGAATCGTGACGGTATACATAGAATCAATAAACATCAGTAATATCCAAGCGCTGACATTCACGACGCGTTCCTAGCTCTGTAATCAAAGGCTGGCTGCTGAGTGCCTCGGGCGCCGTCGGGGGTCGCCCAAATAAAACGATGGTCCAGATGGCCTCTAATCAGGGCCCGTGGCCGCCGGAGCGTGAGGGGTTAGGTTAAACACTCATTCCAACCTTATTTGTCTTCCGTACCGCCGCGCACAGGTTTACTTCGATTCGAGCGCAATCGAACATATTATCCCCCGTGTTTTAAATTAAAAAAATATTCCAGAGATGAGGTTTTGATACACATATCATTCGTACGGCGCGTGTGTATTTTGTGATGTGGATTTATTTGGCTGGAATATTTTTTTAATACGACCTTTTTGGTCCTCATTATTCTGATGTAGTACTGAGCGGGATACAGAATACATTTTAGTAGATATAATACTAATGAGGATTTTATTTTTTGCACTAACAGCTTTTGGGTAGGCATACGTACACATAATAACGTGTCGTGAAGTAAGACGTGATTCGCTACGCAACAAGAGACATGTGAATCTTAAATAAGAGAAAGAAAATATTATCATATCATTTGTTAAAAATATACCTACATAGGTACCTTGTAAAAAAATGTGTAGGTTATAACTATGTTTCTAACAATGATGAAAATGAGACAAAATAAAAGTAACCAACGCAAAATATCGTTTCAGACTGTCCTTTTCCTTCTGTTGACGGCACCGCCACCCGAGAACATCAGCACTGGAAACAATAAAAAGATATTGTTTGAAGGTAATTATTTTGGTTAGAAACAAAGTGTAGGTAAATTAGAAAAAATCTCCTCCTTTAATAACAAAGCCAGAGTAGATTACTTTTATTAAACAATCGGAGGCTGGAGGGTACCTATCATCTTCATATCGTATCTCAATTTGCAAAATTTAATCTCCTTAATGTAATGTTAAAACAAAATTTAGTTGCCCTTTGCTTTCGAATTTAACACGAAAAACATTTTTAAGATAAGATAGCTGAAATCTTTAACGGTTATTTTTCATAATTTTTTATTAAACTAAACTTTGTTGTTAGCTAAATGAAAATTTCTATCTCCATTTAGCGTTGTGTGCGTAATCTGAGCAGTATCATCAATCATGATTGTGGAGTGTGCAGGAACACGAGGAAGCGGCTGCAGGGGGCTGCGGAGAGAGGCTGGGAAGGGGGGGAGCGTTTCCCCTGGGGGCGGGCAGGAGGGGAATGGTTGATGGATCAAGTTCAGGGACGAAGGAGCACAAAATGTGCGCTTGCCAAAAAATGTTCACATTGGTCAAGCTGACATGAGTTTTTACGTAACAAAATGTTCGAAGTCTAATTTTAAGTCCATGATACGTTGTGACTACCTCTTCTTTAAAACCTGGCAAACTCTTTTGAGGTAGATATTGTCGACATTTCAACTATGATAAGTTTGTTAAATTCTGGACAAGGAAGATTGGGTATGACGTGAACTAAACGACGATGTCGCAATAAATGATTATACGAGACATTTAGTTACCCTCTAGACTTGAATCCCGACCAAATACATTAGGAAGAACTACCAAGAAGTAAGTAAAAAAGATTAAATCTTAACCTTCTTTCCGAGTATCCTATCCTACTATCCTATCCTACTAATCCTACTTCCTACTAATATTATAAATGTGAAAGTTTGTGAGAATGGATGTGTGGATGTTTGTTACTCTTTCACGCATAAACGGCTGGACCGATTTGGTTGAAATTTGGTATGTAGATAGGTTATACCCTGGATTAACATATAGGCTACTTTTTATCCCGAAAAAATGTAGCGGGTAACACCACGGGGCGCAGCTAGTATTATAAATGTGAAAGTTTGTGAGTATGGATGGATGGATGTGTGGATGTTTGTTACTCTTTCACGCATAAACGGCTGGACCGATTTGGTTGAAATTTGGTATGTAGATATGTTATACCCTGGATTCATATAGGCTACTTTTTATCCCGAAAAAATGTAGCGGGTAACACCGCGGGGCGCAGCTAGTTGATTATAAAAGCCTCTTTTCGTCTTAGTAATCACGGAAACTTCGTTACATTAGTAAGACCTTCAGTCTATCAAGAGAGAAGTATCTTGTTACTCAAAAATGCTTACTCACGGTTAACAATTAGATTGGATTAATAAATTATACTGAATCCTGAGCTGTGGTATGTTTTAGCCATTTTTTGTTGCTTAGGCTGTCTACTATGTACTCTTGGATAAAATGCGTTAATTAAAAGTTCCAAGACATTACTGTGTGGTATATGTCAGTAGAAAGTTCTCCTATATCGTGGGTGCGTTTCAAAAACATGAAATAATATACACAAACATAATATACCCAGACTCGGGACAAACATCTGTGGTTCGCACAATTTTTCACCCGGTGCGGGAATCAAACCTTTAGCGCGGCAGTCAAATTGCCAACTGAACAACCACTATGCCAATCTGGTCGTCAAACCATTTCCACACAATTGAGTTGTAGTTCGTCTGGAAAATACTTAATTATCGAAATAATCTTTTTTTCTAATAATTTCGCCTCTGGGCTCGCTTCAAATTTTTCTTTGTAACGTGTTAAAACTGAAAGCAGAATGGTTTTAAAATATTAGGAAGAAATAAATTCTTTCTGCATTGTTTCCGTGTTATCCATACCGATGGTGTACTCTTCGTGTGTCGTTTTGTCACTGTCTCTTTTTAAGTGACGAAGGTTTTGTTTTGATACCTCCACAAACGGTGCTCAACACACTGACGTGCCTTTTACTAATCATGTAAGGAGATATACTAATCCTTTTTTCAACAGTCCATATAAACCACGCAGAGCAATTTATAATTGAGAAAATAATAATGTTGTAAAAAAATTCGTAAATTCCAGAAGCTTTAGTTTTGCTCTGGAAATCTGGCTCAATATTCCATAAATTTCTGACTCTGCAATAGAGTCTCTGAGGTACTGTGAATATCTTAAACAGAGAGTTATCAGCTGAAATTGTGATGTAGCTGCAACATAGAAAATTAGATTAAGAACTAGCCTCAGATACTGGGAAACAAATGAAACTAATTCTTGTGCGCCCGTGACTAATAAGTTGAGCGTAGAAATGTGGCTTTTGTAGTGTTGTTGATACAAGTAAAATAAATTAATTAAAGTATCAAATACTAATATTTTAACTCGTAAAGTGTTCAGCCCCCTTACCATGAACCTTAAAGCAGGGCAGTTTACGATGTGGAAGCGACACGCCGCCACGTGCAGTGTGAGGGTGTGTCGACTGATTTAAAGTTCACAAAACAAATTATGTACATGACATCCTCGTTATTCATAAAGGAGGACATTACTTGTATTAACTTAAACCCGTGATTAGTCTATCGACACCTTTATTCAATGACATGCAAAAGACAGTGACAGGTATAATTTAATCCATTGTTTAAAATTGATATTTTGTATGTATAAAACTGGAAAACTAGGTTATAAAATACCTTGACCAAATACAAATAGTAACAGAAAGCTAGAAGTTTTGGAAAATGGTGAGGTCTTGAATCAGGCTAAAACGAGAAGTTAAATGGTGATACAAGAGCGTTTTGACTGAATCATGGCAAGAAGACCGTAGTGTTTTTCCTACTTCCCTAAGAGACGTGACTTGCAGTCAAGACACTTTCGTGAAAGCTTCTGTAATTGCATCCACCGCGGTCACACTCAATCTCCTGTCTATAAATATATTGCACAAGTTACTAACGATGCACATTAATCACTCGATTCACGTCAAGACTGTGTTGCACTACTTCAGAAGTACTTTACTTTGTGCCGGCTTTAGGAGACATTATTCATAAGAAACTATTGAGCAGCAGCGGGGTAAACAAACGTGGTAAAGCCAAGCCATCAGCTGAGAATTGTGAATACTGTTTTAACTTGCTAACAGTCTTTTATCTAGTTTAGCATGTTGCCTGTCTGCCAAGTAGACATAATAATTAAACACTCAACGTGTACCTGCTACGAGTATATTTAATATACTAGACAGTTAAAACCACGACCTGATTGGCGCAGCGGCTTATCGATTGGACTGCTGCGCTAAGGGTTGCGGGTTCGATTCCCGCTCGGGGCAAAAAATTGTCCTGACTCTGGGTATTTGTGTATGTGATATTTCATGTTTATGAAACGCACCCACGATACAGGGGAAATTTCTAGTGTGGGGCGACATTATTAAATAAAAAACTGTAATGCACATATTCTCTGCATATTAGGTGTGCCTGAAAAGGTGATGACAAATAGGCCAAAAAAATAATTTGTTTTTTGATTTTTTTTACAAAAGCTTTGCACAGAACTTTCACAGTATATTTTTAATATATCATATATTTAAAACATTACGGCTATTATTTTAAAAACATATCAAGAACAAATACACAGCTGTCTATAATTAATTTGATTAATTAAGTAACCGACGCTGACGTCCGTATTAACACATTAGCTGAGTATTGAGCCTTCTGCGTGATGCTTCGCAGAATCGATGCCTGCTCGAGATATATCTAATACACATTGACAGAGTCTGAGCATTTACGTGCATTATCCATTATCAGATAGTAAATAATTATACTCGGAGCTAGACAAAGTTAAAAAACTACTCTTTTACCCAAAGCTTCTAAGAAATAGCCGTTGCATTCTCTTACTGGTTAAAACATAGATCTCTGTCTAACTGCTATAAAGTAAATGCAAGTGCAAGTAACGGATAGCTCTCATTAGTTAGGAGTAATCTTGTCGAGACGCATCGCTCACGATCGCGATGTTTGTCTTCAGACTTTGTGAGTCGGAATGTGTTATTTGCGACAAGTCGGAATGCGCTGCCGACGAATTGTTGTACTTTAAGTTTAATAGTGGATATGAATTGTAAGTGTGAAGCATTATTTTATCTTAGTTTACGAAAGCGCAGAATTAAATAAAGTTTTGCAATTTATAAGACTCGATTGCTAACTCGATAACAGTATATTTAGTTAAATGCTATGTTCAAGCCTGCACATTTTTAAGCAAATATATACCTACTGTAAGTAAATAGTGAATGTCCTTTGGCCCGCAAGATGTAGTATGGCCCTAGCTAGATTACGACCCATCGAATTGACAAGTATTTTTACACATCGTTTTTAATTTAAACTTAAGCTTACCTACTTTTAGTAAAATGATACCTCATATGGATCAGTGAACGAACTTAACGTTAACTATCGTTTGTAGATTTTATAGGCTAACGAAAACCAGACAGTCTGCCAAAATCTAATTATGGGCTCTGACTTCTCTGTGCTTGTATTTGTTCACAATAAAGACTGCTATTTGTATAAAAGTTGTACAAACATATCTACAGTAACATTGATAATAGGATACAGAGGAAGGACATCGGAATCGAGTACAAAGGCACAAGGCAGGTAACAGCGAGTATCGATTGCACTGAAGTGTGGGTATTTTGGGCTGTCTAGACGGAGGTTCGCACTGTTCTCGTGTTACCAGTTATATGGGTGTACATTATGACGACTGCATTCCCTGTGAAGATAGGCATAGTGCTTGAACTGATTGTTATTGTAAAATTATTTGTAGTTTACAGGAGCGCAATTGCAATTTAGTCATTCGTGACTTAGAGCGAAAAAAGTGCGTAGACGACCTGATTGTCGCAGTGGTTAAGTGACTGGACTGCTGCGTTAGGGGTTGCGGGTTTAATTCCAGCACGGGTAGATTTGCGATCCGCGTATGTTTGTTCCTAGTCTGGGAGTTTGTGAATGTGGTATTTTATATTTGTAAAACGCGCAAACGATACAGAAATTCTTAGTGTGGGGCGACGTTTATTTTTTTTACGGAAATTACTGTTACACGTTCAACTTCAAACCTTCCTATTCCTAAGTTCTTGTGTACTACTTTCACTAATAGTAAATCGGATATTGATACCTACCGAGCTTCCGCGACATCTATGAATAAAGATAATAATAATGATTATACAATATTAATTTCCTTTTATCATGCCTGCAAGTTGTCTACGTTAATTAGTGCACAATATGAATAAGCAGCATTTATTACACTTGAGTCTACATCAGTACGTTATCATAGCCAAAGACGCTGAACCATTCATTGGTAGAAGCTTTTATTCAGTAGCAACATCCTCCCACTCACTAGTAAACCAATTACGACGTGTTTAGCTAATTAGGGGCGAACAACATTAAACTCATAACCGGTAATGTTATAATTCCGTGTGTGGCTAATTGGAGGCCGCGACTATTAGAGGGTCATTATAATAGTTATGTGGTGTGATGACGGCTTTATTACTTTTATGTTTGGTGGGGGGAGGCCGTGGGGACGGATGAATTGTGTCCACGGTTAAAATTGCCATTTTTTATGAATGAGGATGACAGTGTGTACTTTAAAAACCATAGATATTGGATCCACGTACAACGATTCCTACATGATAAAAACATTGTTCTTTCTTGTGTATCTATGTCAGAGCGAACTGAACGTCGTGCTACATCCATCACAATTAAGAGATTGATAATTTGTTAAACATATTTCTGGGACAGACACAGGTTTTGCGAGGAGATAATTGATCGATGAATGGGAGAACGTTATAACCAGAAAAATGACAGAAATGACAATGTTTTTATTACCCGACTGCGCGACACAAAGGAGGCTTATATAATAATATTTGTACCACTTCAGGCACAAAACGTAATAAATTAAATAGTCGTAGTTATCCCTAGGTTGATGCAATTAGCAAGTCTTCGTTCTAAGGAGGAGGCCTTTGTTCAACAGTGGACGTCTTCCGACTGATGATAATGATGACTATAAATTAGGTTGACTATAAAGTATTGTACCCTATCTGGAAACCTAATCTACGACATCATCTGCCTCGGCCTTTTCACCTACCAACTAGGTTTCAATTAAAGACGAGTTTATTTCACACCTACTTTCGCTACTTATGTTGTAGGTCCCAATATAATAGGGGCGAACCTATTGCCGTCAATCGGACACTAATCCAGACTATGTTGTGCACTGAGAATTACCTTATGGAAAAACTCGGTAACAGTTTGCTCGTGCCGGGATTCGAAGCTAGGACCTCATGCTCAGCAGTCACGCTTAGTGGCCACCAAACCAACGAGGCAGTCTTTCACGATATTATTACTTACATTCGGGAAACTTCGGCTCCCTTCGGCTCCCTCAAACAAAAACCGAACGGTACTAAGTCAGTTTTGTGTCATTTGAGATTATATAAATACCGACTTAGCGTTATTCTTTGAGCTTACATTATTTAGTTTGGGCTTTGAGAGTTTAAGCCCGTAAGACCTGTGACCCAACATCTTGAATAATATTAAGATCTTTTTGACGAGAACAACTTTACTAAGCATTTAATATTCATGTGACATTACGTCTGCATTGCAGGAATAGGCAGAAGCGGGTCACAAATAAAGCGACAATCTCTTTATCGTATGGTTAATGAACAATCTGGTGTCAGAGTTTAAACCGCCTGTGGCAGTAGGCCCCCGCTTCCTTCACCGTTTTTAGCAACTGATAACTAATTTGTAATACGCACATGAATTCAAAAAGACATTAGTGCGTGCCGGGGTTTGAACTTGCGACCTTTGACTTGGCAGTTCAATGGTCTTTCCACTCGGCTATCAGTGCAGTCGAACGACGAAGCGACAATAATTGAAGTATTTTAAATAACACAAATATTAAGTAGGGTTTTGTTATTTAATCCAATAAAAGCAACCTTTTGCAGACAATCACGATGTCACTTACAAAAAGCTTTAACTTTAAAATATAATCTTGTTCATTTTTGAAAGTGTAACTAAACGTATTAAAAAGAACAAAATCTGTAATTTCAAGGTAGAGTTTACGAGTTGATAAAACGACGTAATCAGGTGTTTATCTTGTTCAATGAAGTGTGGAACAAGTCTCGGAGCCGCTGAGGGGTGCGGACTACAGCCACTGAGAGTACTGCGACAAAGACACACTGATTGAACTCCTGTTGACTGATGATTAGCAAGCCTTGCACCTTGTTATCTATAGGAAAATTTAAATTGCGATTTTACTTGATTTCATTTTAAAATCCTGACATAAGTGACTTGATGGGTCGTGTTTATCAAATTTATACCATTATTTGTAATCAAATATTTACTGTTTTATTAAACAAAATCTAGGCATCCTGATTTGTAGACATGACGAATACCTTTTCTTATTAACTTACAAATACATCATAAGTATAAAATAAGAGCCTGTCGGAGAAAAATCCTAAAAACTTATTGGTACTTATGTATATTTACATTGACTTTATACCACAAACCGTATTCCTTACACTTGACAAAGGACACTTGGCTTGGCTCGTCTCCAAAAACAAAACAATTAAGCAGCATTCTATCAGAAATATAAGCTCAAAGGTGGCGCCCTCTGTTGTGTATCAGATCAAGAAGGAAACGCAATGTTTTAATTATTAAATTAATAATTCAATGATTACATAATCTGCTTACAGTTTAAATACTCATGAATATTTCATCAACGTTAAATATTCTCTCGGTGCGCACCGATAAGTGTCTATTTCTTGGTAGAACTTTGTAATATTTAGAAGTTTTAATGATCGTTTAAATAAATAAACAGTCCAGTAATGGGATACGGAAAAATACTAATTGGGGAAATGAGAACAAAAGAGTATCCATTATATATAATGAGATAATGTTTCAAGTGCGAGTCGGGACGACGAGAAGGGTCTTACAGTACCAATCTACGAATATTTAGCTATATTGTTTTATAAAAATTTAGACAATAGGATTGGCTAAGCTATTGGACTGCTGCGCTAAGGGTTGCACGTTAGATTAACGCACGGGACAAACAATAGTTTGATCCGGAGATGTTTGTACCGAGACTGGGTGCTTGTGTATGTTTCCTTACTTGTGAATCGCACCCACGAAACAGGAGGTATTCAGCACTCTTGTGATTGGGTAATATCAGTCCTTTCTTTACATTAGAAACGGAATCTGGCCTGCAGTGGAGCGTTCAAAGACTTGTACTAATTTTGTTCACGTACCAAGAAATTTGAAGCCGTTACCTGACAGATGTACCTCGGCGTCTGTTGTCTCCGAAGGTGAGACTTCACGAGTGTATGTCTGAAACTTTTAATTGGGTACGCTCTACTATAAGTTAGAGTAATAGTGGCTCAGTGCTTTCTGAATTTGATTAATTACGCTTTCGGGTTTCTAGCTAGCGTCAATGTCTGGGACACAATAATTATTTGCAGTAATATTATCAGTTCTACTACGCCGTCCCTGCAAAATAAAACTGCAAGTGCAAAAACACTATTTTAAAGGAAAAATAAAAAAGCAAAATTGATCCATTACTTTATAACTACCCCGAATAGAAGTGTATACAACATAACTGGCGAAATATGGGTGTTATTACCCCCTCCGTGATGTCATGCACCCCTAAGCAATAGTTTTCGAGGTCATCTACATACACACTACTAGTGACACATCGCACATGCAGATAGAGATAATATTACAAGGAATAACAAAGGCACCTAGGTGTCCTGTCATCCTAACTACTATTGATAGCAGGCCACCCAACTCGCTAATGGTGAGTGACTGGCTGGCCGTCACCGGCGCTGACTACTTTCCACTCAAACTTTCCTTTTTTCACTCTCCTCCTGTTTGGTGACTCTGGTAACTTATATTTATGTGTTATGTCTGATACATGGCGCGTAAACAAACGTAGTGTTACGGACTTTGTACAGAAAGATGTCTGGAAAGGTTAAGCTTCTTATTATCGTATGGTTGATGATCCCGGGTCGGGCAGTGTTACTGGGTTTTCCCATTAGGTAATTCTCAGTGGCAGCACGGAGTCTGGATTTGTGGCCGGTTGATGGCAATAGGCTCGCCCCCTATTACATTGGGACCTAAAACATAACTGGCGAAATGTGGGTGTACTATATTATGTGCATCTCTGCCTACCCCTTCGGGAAATACAGGCGTGATGTTATGTTATGTTTGATGAACAACCTGGTGTCAGAGTTATAACCGTCTGTAGATCTCCGACATGTCTTAACACACAGTGAAAAAAACTCTCAAGTGTGCCGGTTTCCTTACAATGTTTTCCTTTACGGTTTTTAGCAACTATTAACTAATTTATAATACACCCTAATTTGAACTTGCGACCTTTGACTTGGCAGTTCAACGGTCATGCCACTTGGCTATCAGATATAGGTAGGCATTGGCTTTATGGTGTTGGCATTGATCTACTTGGTATATATTTTGGTGACTCTTTGTAAGGCCGTTCCCATATATATGATATTGGGTGCGGTATTTAATAGATTTGGAATTCTGGATATATAGTTTGTATCAAAATATTGCTAAGAATCAGTTAAAACAATAAAATTTATTTCATAAAAGTTACGAAATATTAAAAAAGCCAAAAGTAAAATATTTTTGTGAAATCTAACCTAACCCAATACCATACGTCTAACATCTGCTCCCGATCATCAGTTTACCTGATATTAAATTCCCTTAATCGCTGTTTGTGGCACTCACAGATAGAGGTTGTCCGCTCATAGCTGGCAACCCCAACCCTTTGTAACTGTCTGTTAATTAAACAAACATACATCTGGCCCGGCAGATAATTAACAGACTTAGATAAGCCCTTTTACAATGCTAAATTAGATATTTTTTCTCTTGGTGTTTTTTTTCTATAACAAGCCTGTAACTGAAGCTTTGTTTCGGGCCTAATTGGTTGTTTCGGGCCTTTACAAGTCAAACAAAGGTACGATTTATTTATTAGGGTCCTGTAAGCATATAAATGATGGCATAAAACATTGGTCACAGTTAATTTCTTTTCTCTCCGCTGTACAGCCCAATGGCTTTCACGGTGAGTTAAATGTGGGCCTATAACGTTTGTTGTGTGTTTATATCGTACCTGTGAGCTTAGCGGGGTGGACAGTACCTATGTGTAGATTTTTCCTAAGTTATAATTTCATGTAAGTTTAATTTTTATAAAGGAGATTTAAGAAATTATGGATACGAGCGGGACTTGAACCCGCAACATCATCATCATCATAGATTCCAAAAGATGATACCTGACGTTACCCTTAAGACGCAAATACTAAAAAGGAAATTGAAATTCGATGGTGGCAGCGACACGATAGTTTAGTTGGCAGAGCTGCACCACGGTACGGCGAAGGTCGCGGGTTCAAGGCCCGCTCGTGTCCATGATTTTTCAAATTTTCTTCCTTAATTTAGATTCAAACTTAGGATTTGTGCCCGGTTGATGGCAATAGGCTCGCCCCCTATTACATTGGGTCCTACAAAACATAAATGGCGAAATGTGGGTGTACTATATGTGCACCTCTGCCTACCCCTTCGGGGAATACAGGCGTGATGTTATGTTTTATGTTTCAAACTTAGCATAGGCAACTTGCTAAAATGACACTAAAAGTCATGTAAGTACATTTGCCACAAAAAATGGGGTCATACCATTTTTGTAAATGAAACCAAATTGATTACTCAAAGTAACCTCTATCTAACTAGCCCTACTATTAACTAACAATGTGTAAATATACTTGAGTGAAAATTAGTGAACAGGGAAAGGCCAAGCACAAAGTAAGACAAACGCAGTGTTAATAACAGCTCGGTAACTACTTAGACACGTTCAATGCGGTCAAAGCGGAGAGGTATGCACGCCGGCAGTCAGGCGTGTGCGTCCTCAGAGCACGCGGAGGTACTGAGGGAAAGGGCTTGGTCACTCTGTATTTATACGGCAACGTAAAAAGTATATACACAAATAAATAATGAAAAAAAATGACACTGAGTATTAATGAGATGAGTTAATTAGTATGCAAAGAGAACAGTTTAATATCCACATATATATATATATATATCCCACTTTAGGGCAAAGGCCTCTTCTCTTATAGAGAAGAATTGAGCATTGATCACGACGCTAACTCACTGTGCGATTCCAGATATTAATTAAATCCAGTCATCGATTGCCAGTGGTGTCTTAGAATATCTAAGACAATATTTATGATACTTGCCTGGGCTTGAACAAGCTACCTTGTGCACACAAATCCGGTACAATAACTACTAAGCCACCACTTGGTATGTTAAGGTTAGAAAATTACAAACATAATCTTGAGTATTAGTCGAAACATTGACTCAAGCTATAATACTACTTAAACATTATAAAGTATACACTAAAAGATCAAAAGAAAAAGAACAATAATCTTGAACATGTTCAAACAAACTTTGACATGCAACTTCCACGTCTGTGTATTTGATCGGCGGCTACGGAATTGGCTACGAATACCGTAGCGAGTGCTACGAGGCCTCGTAGCTTGTGTAACCGGCTCGCCTACACTGCGCATACTCAATTCTATTTGTGGGCAAGCACTTAATAGACCGTGTTATTATATTGTAACAGAGTGCACATGCTATTAATATTTATTACCTGTATATATATCGGATTTATTTACGTTTAATATATTCGAAAATACTGTGAAACTGTAATAATAATAAACTTGCCTGTAAACTCTTCCAGAGTGCACGTAAAAAAATTCTAGTATTACCTATATATTTAAGTACTACTTTCTAAGGTTATAATTTGTGAAGAAATTGTTGTGGATAAATATACTGTTTATAATAAGTAGCTAAGTATTATTTATTTGCATTTTAACACTGGTAACCAAGTGGCATGACTGTTGAGTTGGTCTGCCAAGTCAAAGGTCGTAAGTTCAAATCCCGGCACGCGTTAACGTCTTTTCGAAATATACGTATTATATTTCGTTATCAATTGCTAAAAACGGTGAAGAAAAACATCGTGAGGAAACCGGCACATCTGAGAGAATTTTCGATGGTATGTAATAAAGCCATGTCAGAGGCCTACAGGCGGTTTAAACTCAGGCATCAGGTTGTTCATGATATTTTTATATGTCCATTAGTACTCGTATAAACCTCCATTTAAGATGTGTAAACCACCCTGAACGTTAACATAGACATTCAAACTATAGCGATGTTCGTCTAATACACAAACCGATCCAAACTTGGTTAGAACACTTGTGAACTAATTCCAACTAGGATCGGACTTGACTAATTACTAACTGACTAATCAGCGCGCCCCCCGGCGGGACTCTAATCCACGGAGATGATTGGAACCTCCTTTGAAATGCATTACATATGCGACTTAAAGACAAATACATTTTCAAGTTTCCTTTATCAATTTAGACAAATAAATTATAAATAATTTTATTTCTGCAAATAGGTTTTACAAAAAAACTTATGCACTTCATTTTATTGACTACCTCTGAGAAGAAATACCAAAACAAACTCAGGGGTATAGGTTTTTTTTAAAGTCTATACAAGTTCAATAATTTATGTGAGAACAGTGCAGGTGTAATAATTTATCTGAGATGTGGTCTTTTTAAGTAAGAACGACGGCGAGTATAAGTCTCGGTCCATCTGAAGGGTATTTGGATAGACTGCATGAAATACTCAAACTGTTAGACACGCATAAGAAAAATGAGTAAAACGGCTGCACAGTAAACAATGCTCACTTTTACCAAAATTATCATTTTATGTCAGTTTATACAATATAGACAGATGATGAAAGGAATGTCATAGAAGAGTTGGTGAAGGCCCAAGATCAGGTCAACATGGTCAAGATGAAGGACATAGCTAATACTAACTGCACCCGGCAGCAAGGAATTAAGATGGAATTACATACGACGATGTGACGAATGTCAAAAGTAACTAACATACAGAATATTCTATTCATGAAATAAATAAATATCCCTTCCGAAAGTTTCCTAAACTAAACCTCTACAACTATTTTCAAACCGCAGCACTTTTAGAACACATCAGCTTTGCAAACTGTGCTCGACCATAAATTAGAAAATAATGTCAATGTACAGCTAGCGTCTAGCTGGCCAGTTAAAATCACGGACGGGAAAATGTGGACGGGAAAAATTGCCGGACACTTCGCTAAATCGTAAACATACCCTTTAAATCCCGACCCGTACTATAAACTTACACCAGAGCGTTTTCCAAACGAGGCCATCCATCCCTTTCTAACGTATGGGAGGAGATAGAGGCGGATTTGCAGAGGTGTCCGGATTTTGGCTCAAACTCACATGCAAGTCAGTTTGTTCTGCGATACTGGGGAAGTGGTCACGAGATAGTTAATAATGAAGCTTGTGAGGTTGTGGTGACCCCTGGTTGTTTTGCAGATTCTTTTAATAGATAAGTAATAGAACAATACCTAAGATAAAATATTTGAAGAAAATCCGTCGTTATTGACTAACATTCATCTTAAAAGATGATAAAGAGAATTGCCCTAAAATGACTTTTACAATTTATTTTCCCATTTCAGATTCTGATGGACTAACTTAAGTAGTTTGGAAACAATGGAAGAAAAATATATCTCAGAGCGAGGTTTAAGTATCGTAAGTTTTTCACTGTATTACTAATGCCTACTTTAACGTCCCAAACGTCCTTCTGTGAAGAATGGACTCCCATAATAATTCAGAGCTTGGATTTAAACCTTGACTTCCATGAAGGCCACGATTTAAATCGACCTCCCGACCCCCGGTCGGAGAGGACGCCAGTTCTTCGAACGCTATTAACGTATTTTATCACATGCATAATTTATTATGTGTTTAGAGAAGTTAATATAACTTCTAACAGAGCGTGGAATACTTAGAAGGCTATCATGCTTTGTATTATGTAGATATTGAAGTTGGCAAGTATAAGACCAAGTGATAAAAGGCTTTAGGCCACTTTGGGGAATATATTTTTGTTATGATTGTTTTAGAGATTGTTGACGTGAGACTCGTGAAGCGTATCTTAAATATATTTAAATAGTATTTTTATATTCATTGGCATATAGGTACATAAACTTATAAGAATGACGAACCGCTTTCGATGCCTTCGACCTGTGACGAAACAGCTTAGCATCAAATGTTCGATTAATGTTATACGGCACATCTGAGAGATTTTTCAACCATGTGTAAAGCCATGTCAGAGGCCAACAGGCGGTGTAAACTCTGACTCCAGGTTCTTCATAAAGGATAAAGCATACCATGAGAAGATGAATGTTACATTTATTTTTGAATATTTATATAGTTTACATATGCTTTTGGTAATATATTACCAGACTTCTCTCAAATACAAAGTCAAGACGTCGGAAATGTACAGTACGAACATTGGGCAAAAATGTTATTTACTCTCTTTCTAGAAAATAAACCCATTTCAGTGACTTTATGTGGAATATAGTACCTAGAACTAGTTCGGTCGTTCAGCGAGTCAGACGTCGGCAGCAATCAGTGGGAAGTCGCGAATGTAAAACTTTTATTTATTTCAGATTACATGTGGATTTTCAGGCTTTTTTAGTCGCGGAGCTCGATCTAGGATTTGTGATTTATTAGTGCTGACGTGCGCTTTTTTACTGCATGTGCACTCAAAGTTACTGATGTAGACGGAAGTGGAGTAAAACAATTTTATGTCAGCTTTCATCAGAAATTTTCATTGTTATGATTTCAATAAATTATTTCTGTGTTCAGAGTGAACTCTGTGCATATACTGTTAGACATGTATAAGATATATTATTTACGTAATGAATTAATTCATAGATAAATAGATCTAACAATTGTCTATCATGAAGGATACTTGTGTGAATTACCTCAGTTTATCAAAAAATAGATATCAGATGTAGACAGATTTACCAATGGACTGTTAATGGATGGGACAAATAATAGGTATAATGAAATTAATAGTTTTCAGTAAAAAGGGTTTTAGAAACTGAATGATGACAACGGGTAGAATTATGTATAAATATAGTAAAGGCATGCTATATATTATTCAAGAACAGACGTCAATTTCTAACCTAGTTATTAGAATGAATTACTAAATCAGACTTGAGTAAAACTTGTATTGACAGATTCCCCGGTTAACAAACAAGGTAAACTCATCTTGTAGTGTCATATTCTAATTATTTTCTCAAATATAATGTGTATCTGTGTGTTTTCCCTAAATAAATAAATAAATAGGTACGTACTATTAATATGTACACACACTGCCTTTTCAGTACTTTTCTTTGAGACCTAAGACTGGCTCTTTGATATCATTCCTAACAATAATATTGGTTATAAAGAAAGTTACGATAGTTCTGACATAAATCATGACTTTTACGAACGTTATCGAAACCACTTATATTACACCTCAACAGTTCTAAAGGCATTCATAGCTAACCGATACATTTTGAGGGCTGACCGATTTCATACTTCATCGAATGGAATCTTTAATAAAAGGTTATTATAACATTTGTATGTGTATGATAGTTAAATATCTTCTTCGCTGTTCCTGTGGTCACAACATACATAACATCACGCCTGTATTTCCCGAAGGGGTAGGCAGAGGTGGACATATAATACACTCACATTTCGCCAGTTTTGTTTTTAGGTCCCAATGTAATAGGGGGCGAGCCTATTGTTATTAACCGGGCACAAATCCTCTGGTCACGGTTACGGGAAATAAGCGTCTGCCAGCGGGTATAAATTAATAAATGAGTTATTTATGTGAATGTTTTCCAAAACACTTTAATACGTCAGATTTCCAAAGAAACAAGAAACTAGATGACGTCGGCCTCGAATCTCAATGATAAATGTATGGTGATGACGTAATGTTTCGACTATGTCAACGATAACATCACTGTGATGTATGTGATCAAAGCTTAATCCTTCTCGATAGGAGAAGAGGCGTTTGCGTTACAGTCGGACAGTTATAGGCTGTTATTATTATATATTAACGATGACATATTATGTCAAACCGATACATTTATCAATATATTCGATTTCTATTTGTCAAGCGTTTTGCCAGTAAGTAGTCTTTGGCGGCTGAGAAGATATGCCGAAACAAACCCAGGGTATAATGACTCTTTTAAAGTCCAGACAGTATAATTGGGATTTTCTGTTAGGACGTGTTCACTAGTATGCCAACAAACAGACTGAGTCACAAGTCTGCTTGTGACCACAGCCGGTGTGACTCGGTCGAAACGTGAAGTCAAAAATTAATTAAGTTGTGTTCGTGTTAATTCCCGCGTTGTTATTTTTTATTATAATCCCTTACAGCTCCCAAAGGTCAAATCTGACCTTCGACCGCCTCTTTTGCTCTTTGAGATATAAGCCTTAATAATATTACAAGTATGATATCAAAAGTTAAAATATTCCGTTGTCGAAGAACTGAATGTTTTCTTTGAAGCGAATTCTTTAGGAGAATGTCTCTTGTACTAATATTATCGGCAGAAATCTGCATTCAGTGCAGTGGCGGCGAGTAGTGTGGCTATGTTAACTGGTAACAAATGGACAACAGATATTTGTCAATAATTAAATCAGCTTATTAGAGGTAGGTTATTATTTGTATTCATTGCATGTAGAATTGTAGACGAATGTGATTATTAAAATATCCAATGATTTTTCACCTATTGTGTTCTGTATACGAATTTAATCACTTTAGATTTATGTGTAATATAGGGTATTTGTTATTATTAAACAACAGCGAAACCATGCAACGCAATGTTAAACAAAGCTAAAAGCTCTATTCTGCCATTGTTTGAAGTTCTGTACACAGTAATAACTCACTTCATTTGAACCGTAACTCTGAACTAATTACAAAAGTAAACAGTCTCGCAACTGTCGCTGGAAAAACTTGCTTCACACTTTTTGTCCCGGATTTTTTCGCGACAAGCTGTGGACCCTAGTTAAAGGCAAGGAGCAAGTTTAAACAAGTTCTCTCAGTTATATTAACTACCTCTACTAATAATAAAGAAAAAACTCGCATTAGGGCGTTTAGTGCAAAATCTGCGTGATTTAGTGCTTCAATTAAAGTTGGCCAAGTTTTTATTGAGTGGTGAAGATTGGTTGGTACGATTGCTGGGCATTTTAGTTGGCTCGGACTGACTTTTAGTTTTCAAAATCTACTATTTTTAATGGACTTATTTTAAAATAGTTTTCCAAAAGTCTTTTTAAACTATTGGTAATTAGATTATCATATCTCTGCTTGATCAAGTAAGGCAACTCTATTTTCTAACACCGAAATTCGTCTTAAAACAGATACTCGTTTAACAAAATACACGATCCCTGATTGAATATTTTCTGATAATATCAGGCAAATCTCGTTACATAGAAAAGTAATAAAATAGTTTTTCTTCAGCAGATTCATAAAACAGAAGATTCTCGAAGCTAAAATAATAACGGCCATTTTGTAACTTCTGACAGTTTTATTTATGCTTTGATTGAAAAACCACGTATTTTATCAGTCACTTCAGTAAAACCCGCAGTGGATCAATCTCGCGCATTTTGACAGTGCTGAAATTGGTAAAAAAATGCCTAATCTAATCTACCTGAAAAGTCTTCTGCCCCCTTCCCATGAACTCTTAAAACAAGACTGTTTATAATGTGTTGCATAACACTGCACGTAGCGGCGTCCCGCTTTCACAACGTAACCTGCCCTGCTTTAAGAGATCATGGTAAGGCTGTACATAGAAACGTGTGCGTATACCACGCCAATCACACATAATTATATACAATTTTAGTTTAACTTACAGCACATGCGTTACGATTGTATCTGCAACATCTCAATTCCGATTAGTAGAGTATCCAAGGAGTTCGTCCGTCTTTGCTTGGTTAACATTAAAACGATTTCTGGCGATGTAAGCGAATTGTGTTTATAATCCATCTCTCCACGGACAATAAACTTAACATACCATTGTTTAATACATTTAAATCCAAACATTCGACAACTATAGTAGATTCAGATCCGATTGTCAACAATGTATGTCGAAGTAGCGACTAAACCGATTATCTGTGTGGTTGGCCTAGATTACCAGTATCTGTGTAAACCGGCCATTGTTTGAGTAGCTTGGCTTATTCCTTGGCAACCGCTGGGTATCGATTGCAGCCCTTAATTCGTACCATGGCACCGCTCGTACGAAGGGCTCAACCCTAACACATGTCACTGGGAACTTTACTAAATGAACATGATCGGCGAGTCACTCACAAAATGCATTTTCCCCTCGTTATACGCTGATGAAAACTACAAATGGTAACGTTGTTCTTTCATTTGGTTGTACACTGACCAGGGATGCTAGACAAGTGACAAGACGTAAGATAAATATATATCATTAAGAGCTGCTAGACGTCCACTGTTGAACAAAGCTCTCCTCCTTAGAACGCCACAATGAACGGCTACTTGCCATTTGCATCCACCGGTGGCCCGCAACTCAGAGGATATCGTCGGTCAACCTGGTGGGAGGCCTGCCACCGTTGCGTGCGTATACTATATGGGATTGACATAAATGTCTGACCATGTATTTTATACATGGTCGAAATATATGTCATCGCCATACATTTGCCATTCTATAGATTTGCCTTTTGCCTATGGTAGTAGTAGTAGTAGTTAGTCGTTTCGAAATGCGTTTAATTTTTTAATAATACAGTGCATCTGTTAGAAATTCACTCGCCTCGGCTAACATTAGTGTCAAACGTAACATACGAGGGAAGTGGTACCAGTTCGGTCCCAGTTCACAACTATTAATTATAAGTTGGAACAGTTGCTGTCGCGCGATTGGAGGGACACGTCACTAGTTGGCGTTAGTTTGCGGCAGTTTAGTTACATTAGTGAATCGCTGAGTCATTTGCGATCGGGTATCGGTAACAGTGACGTCATCAAGTGGAAACTTATGTCTTAGTTGGGTGCTGGCTGTGGCGTCAATCATGATGTGGAGTATATCTCCGATTGGAAGAAGGAGCAAATGAATGAGATTGTAAAAATAAATCACTTTTACAACATCATTGTTTAATAATTATCTTATCGAATTAGTTAATAGACGTTATTGATAAACTGGTGCTTAATTAAAATAGAGATAATATGTTACTTTGTTCAATTATTTGAAAAGAAAGGAGGCACCTGAAGTCAAGTCTAAAAAGTCTATGAAGCCTCTTTGAGTACAGCGGATCTGCCATACTTGCATAATAACGCTTGAATCTGAATAAAGCCCTATACATATAGGTACTGTATGTGTATATAAGCCTATTTATCGTAGAATATGAAGTTAGAAACATGGTCTGTGAGCAGTAGTGAGTGGTTCAGTTACTTCACCAACACAGCGTTGATCGGGTAAGTACAGAGCGTTTACAGAATAGTAATGTATTACGTACATAATAATATGTACGGGAGATCGAATAACTTATTTATATTAAGAACTTAGATAATAACTGGCTGGTTAGTCTTGATATTGTAGTAGAGGTATACTCCGTGACGTCTATTACAATGATCGAATTGGCTTTGTAATGGCGACACTTGGACAGAGTCGTTCTCGTAGAGAGAGAGGAATCGAAACTGTCGGCTTACCTAATTACTTTTGTTACAAATAATAAACAGAGTTAAAGTTACTGTACTGCCATCATTCAATGCTATGAATCCAATACCACTGAGCCCAAGCGATGGCTATGGATGGCGCTATCAATAGAGCGCTGTCGCTCAGCCCTAGCTCCCACTACGACTAACAAACTACTTAGATAATTATCTATTGGTGTTTATTTGTAATTGACCTGGCAAATTTTAGCGCGAAACAATGTTTTATCAACAAAGAAGAAAAGCTTGTATATTGAACGGTAATGTTGATATTAATAGCATAACATCACGCCTGTATTCCCTGAAGGGGTAAGCAGAGGTGCACATTAACTACATCCATATTTCGCCAGTTATGATTTTTAGGTCCCAATGTAATAGGGGCCACCCTATTGCCATCAACCGGGCAAAAATCCAGACTCCGTGCTGCTACTGAGAATTAACTAATGGAAAAACCCAGTAACGCTTTGCCGGATCCGGGATTCGAACCCGGGACCTCGTGCTCAGCAGTCGCGCTTAACAACCACTAGACCAACGAGGCAGTCGATATTAATTTCATTTAAAAATGTATTACGTAGCACGTGTTGGTAGGTAGACAAAGTTTCCATATTTAATAACCACACGACACTAACCGCTCCCCTCATTATGCCGTCCAATAAAGCTCATCTTTGTATATCTATTATCTACGGCTTAGCCTGAATTTAAACGTCTTTGTACCGTGGACGACCTAGCTTAGAATTAGGATCAAACACTTCAAAATGTACCTTGTACGTAGAGCATTAAGGTGGGAATTGGATTGGCTTCACACAGCAATACCAAAATCCCTATTTTATAGCCTGTAATCGGGAGACGTGTCACCCGAAAACGTCTCGGCAATGCTTTGCGGGTAATCTCACCTTGAAATCTCTCGTAATAATGAGTGAACCGTGTGTTACATACGCCACAGTTTGTCTGGCATTGTGTTAGTGTGCCTCACTTGTGACTGTGTAAGCAAAGGATTGGTTTACTTCTTGATAATGCTAGAGGACGATCTTATAATAATTAAATCGACAAGAATGTGGTACAAAAGATATTACATAAATCCCTAATATTATAAACGCGAAAGTTTGTAAGTATGGGTGAATGTTTGTTACTCTTTCACGTAAAAACTGCTGAATGGATTTGAATTAAATTTCATATCCTGGATTAACACATAGGCTACTTTTTATCACAAAAAAATGTAGCGGGTAACACCGCGGGGCGCAGCTCGTAATTAATAAACCAATAATCCGCTTTTAACAGGCATGCGGATATTAGGTAGTGGTTTTACTTAAATCTAAAACATAGAGCATAGTTATAGAATCTAAGACTTATACTCGAAACTTTACGGCAAATTACTCAGATCAATAAAATATAGAGTAATGAACCCCGCTTAAACGTGGCTTACTAATGTGAAGGCGAGTCGGCAATTCGAATGAATGGATCAATTAAAGAACGAACGAAAGACTAAATAAATAACGTTTGAACGAATGAATCATAAATGAATGAACCATGATCCAATTAACCATGAGAGTATTAATAAATTATTGGTCCATAGCGATGACGACCATCGATTCTACTGCGCGGTACAAATATTTGTGTGTTGCGGGGATCATTAAATTGAGTGTGGGGTTTTTTTAAATTACATAATCGCCCACACTAGGGATTTCTCCTGTATGGTGTGCCTCACAAACTTGAAATATTTTATAAATTATACCCACCCAGACTCGGGACAAACATTTGCGAATCACATAATTTTTTGACGGACGGAACTTGCGACCCCAAGCGTAGCTATCTAATCGCTTAGCCACTGCGCCAATCAGGCCGTTTTGTAAAAAATATCTACCTACCCAGGATACAGGAGAAATTACTTATGTGGAGAGAGGTTTATTAATCTGAAAATACCGTCTAATATAGGTAAGCTAAGTACGTGTTTATCTCTGCTAATGACCAGGAACTAAAAGAACTCTCTGTTTGCACTGAACTCTAAAACAGTGTCAGCCATATTTCGCACTCAGCACAAACTGAAACTACTCCGACTAAAAGCCTCAGATATTTACGACAAGTACATTTATTTAGGAACAATCTCATTTACTTACCGGCTCACGGTAAGTGTTACAAGCGGCAGATTAATCGGCCGACAGGACCCACTGCAGTTTAGGGTTAAACAAGTTAGGTGGAAATACCGAACCTACCTGTGTACCTATGAGACACATTAGAAAAGATTTGTACTTTTTGTCGGATTTAGTAAAAAGCATTTTTAGGTACTAAGTATTTTTTTTTTTAACTCGAACTATAGAAGAAGAAAATAACCAGTTGCAAAGCGTCAGGACTCTCATCAGTATAAATATTATAACATTTGCGTTGTAGTATTTAAAAAAGTACGTATTGTGAAAAAAGTGCCTCCATTTCTCCTTCAGTTTAAAATAGAGGGGCAAGTGTGAAAGCGTATCGATAGTCTAAAAAACGTCGACATCGTATGTAGTAGGGTTGCCTACAAAGAAGTGTGGCGTGTCGAACGCGTCGTGTCAAGCGATTGGCCGGCCGCCAGACGACGCGACGCGCCCGCTCGATAACCAGCTAGTGCCAGCCCTAGCTAAACCCTGTGCAGTAATCACAGGCTTTAGGTAATGTGGAGGATTTGTGTTTAAAAATGCAATGCTTTTAAAATTCACCTCTTAAATGTGTCTAGAGTGTGAGTTTATTTATGTATGGGGCGGAATAAATAGTAAGTAGTCCAGGGTAAGAGTAGGAGGTAAGAATGTTCAAATAAATTTCTAATGTAACAAAATCATGGGATAACTAATATAATAAATAATAATGTAAGTATAATAGGAGATATTGATAGATTTAAAGAACGGTGGTACATGAATAAAGAGTGCTAAGATCCTCTATCTTAGCACTGTTTCAGGACTAAATTAAAGAAAAATAAATCCACCGAGCCGAACACAATTTCCAAATAACTTAAAGATTTGAGACGGGATAAACTAAATCAATGGAAAGTACATTTTAAAAACCTTTAAGGGAATTGCTCCCGATGCCAACGCTTTATCGCTCCGTAGAGTCAGAGATAGAAAGAATAACAAACTGCCTAGCAATCTTCCCAATACCTATCTTAACAGTGATCGTACATTGATAGACGTGTCCAGCCAACCATCCAACCCGCTGATACCAACGAGGTTATTCAAACTTGTCCTACTGTATTTCTCAATCCAATACTGTTTCGTGTCATCGCACCGTCGCTCCACTAATACCAAAATAATGATTACACTTTAAAATCCACAGAATAGACTCTATTATCATCGCGTTAAGGGTCATTGGAGTTGAATAGGGCCAACAGGCAGTCTATTGTTGAAATATCAGGTTACGTGACTTTATCAAGTGAGTTCACGCTTCGGCAAGTCATAGCTTTTACACTCAGACAAGACGCAGAATGTCCATTTCGTTCATCGTTCACAAAAATATATTATACTTGCTTTCGCCCGCAACTTGGTCTGCGTAGAAAATATTTTCGTTTCTCTCTTGGGATTAAAGCCTGTCCTGAAGGTCCATCCTTTGTGTTGCTAAAAGATTTTGGAACTGGATGGATAGTTTCAGATTATCCCTACATTTAAATAAACCTCTTTATAATATTACATACCTACAGATTTTTGGAATGTTCAAAGTACCTAATGGTAGTTAAGCCAAGTTAGAATAGTCACTAGAGAGGCTTCTATATCTTTTGGAAAGTCAGTCAAATGTCAACGCTTTTATCCTAAAAGTGCGTAGCGAGAAAGTTAGTGAACGGTACAACTTACTCCAGGCTTGATTGTATGTATAACACAATATTTGAAGCCTTATTTGTTGATTGTAAAGCAATAAGGCGAGCATATAATGTGTGTTGTGATATCATTATACCGTACGTGTTACGATGACCAGCATGTAGCTTCCATTATCAACCCGACCTCCGCAGGCCTCGCCCACCTCTTCATTTGTTATGCGGTCTACGAGTGACTCCGCGTTTCAAAAGGCACGTTTATACCTCAAAATATTAACCTTACGTTCGTTGATGCCTATATTTGTATTAAAGTAAATTATTTTATAATGAAGTAGCGAAAACTTGACTTTCATTTAGTGTTGTAAGTAAAATGATTGACCCTAGTGTACTCATATAGAACAATGGGTATTTGTGACAATGTTCCATTAAGCAGTGGTTATCGTTTGCTTGGCACGAAAATTTGCAATAATATATTGACAATTAAAGAACACAAAAATATAGTAATCAGAATATTCATTGATCCGACTTTTAGGCACATGATTTTGTCAAATGGTATCATCTGCAGCATTAATTCTTGGGTAGGTTTTATTGTTAAAAATGCAAACGAATGGACGGACATAACAGACGGAACGCGAAAGGCCTGTGATTAGTCTGAGGGGCTCTCGGAGTTCACTTTCAACAAACGATTTTTAGGAAGACCGGTTTAGTCGTGTCATTCTCACCAGATCCCTTCCAATTCGCATGCAAACACATCTCAATCCAGCTAAGCACGTGTGATTGACGTCTCTCGTTTTCTAGGCATTTACATTTTCCTTCATTCTTGTTTTAGAGCCTAGCTTCAGCCTCAGATGCTTTACAGACAATCTACAGGTTTTCAATTCTGAGGCATTGGGATTATAGAAAGTAGACGTGAGTATTTAGTTGTCTGTGATTTGACAAACGTAGGTTTGGAATGCTTTGAACGAATGCTTTATGTATAATGTGATTTTTCAGTCAGTTGGTGGTCAGCCTAAATATCCCTTTTTCTACCTCTACACAATAAAAATACCCACGTCAACTTTTTATAATCCCAATGCCTCAGAATTTAGAACTTGTAGATATTTTCACGTCAGTATTTTGTTAAGATCAAAGACTTGATACATGTCAACCATTTTTAAGTGCTTACGAATCGTCTAGACTTGCAAAGGCTATTACTCTGAATAAAACTGTAAGGACAATATAAAATTTATCAATAACTGTAGTATGATCTTTCTAGTGATAAAGCCGTGGGAAAATTATGATACCTTTACCTAACTAGGTAGATTATTTCGTCTGTTGTATGACATAAGGTACATTAGCCTCTCAGTCAGTATTAAAATTAGTCTTATCAATGTTGTAGGGCGAGCCCACTGCCGTTTATTGAACTTGATTTTTAGCAGATGAAGTAGAAGGCGTTTCCGAATTTCTCATTAGTAATTCCTTTAGTCGGTACTATTAATATTTAATATTATAACATAGAAAACACATACAAGCTTCGAATTTGATCCGTAAGCTTCCACCTTCTATATTTATTATTTTAATAAACTATAAAAGTTAGTTTTATACAATACAGCTCTGTGTTGCCCTTATATAATATATGAGTTATTTATAAGCCGTGTTAGCACTCCACGTAATGACACAAATAAAAACATGTTACACGATGCTGCTGCAGTGCTACACGATGGTTGCATGTAAAAATAGAGTACAGAATTAATTTCGATGAAAGCATAGCAATTTGTGATTTAAAAGGTGTATCAGGAATGTATTTGCCTTTCACAAGTAACGTGGGAAAACAGTTTATTTAAAAAAAGTGATGTACCTACTTATGGCGTAATCACATGGGTCATATTTTAAGTGGATAATGACATCTACTTACATCGTGAGGAAACCGGGACACCTGAGAGATTTTTCAACGGTGTGCAAAATCGTGTCAGAGGCCTACAGGCGGTTTAAACTCTGCCACTAGGTTGTTCGTCAACCATGCGATAAGAAGATCTACTTACACGTAGTCATAATATAGTAGTAAATAGAGTAGTTGAAGACATTTTACATGGTGACAAATTTTGCCATAGGTTATTAAGATTTTTAAAAGTAATGTAAATTGTAATGCTTATGCCTATTTTTGTTTATTTATTTATTTATTTATTAAGGTTTACCAACAGCTTCTGTGTACAGTAATGCTTATGTATATTAATCTCTATGTCTAAGACTTACACAGTCGCCAATTACTGGTTAACCAGCATTCACAAAATAAGTGATAAGGTCTAGATAGTATATAAAATTAAACTGAATAGTAAATTAACTAACTTAAAGTCTTAACTTAAATGAGTTTAAAACTAGAAACATAATATAATATTGCAATTAACTTAAAACATAACATAATATTGTACTTATAAAACAAAAACAAAAACAGTATTCTCTTGCTTTGTTTGTTACAATTAAGAGTTTGAGAAATGTTGAGAATATAATTGTTAATAAAACGTCGGGTGCGTTTTACAAAATGAAATATCACACACAATTTTTATCCCGTGTAGGAACTGAACCCAGCACAGCAGTCCGCTTGGTTATTACGTCAATCAGGTTTACTCAGCAAATACTTAGAATTATTAATATTAAATCGAAGTCAACTCTCGAAGGTCTCGGAATGAGATTTCTCAGTTTGTTTTCTAGCCACTTATTAGTAAGGGTTCCGCGTCGTTAATAGTATTAAAATTTTGGTATATTTTGTATCGCTTTGAGCATTTTGTTTATTATAATGAGTTGTTAGAAGATCCTTATTAAGGCGATGTTACCGTTGTTTCCCAAACAAAGATAATTTGCAATCCATTTTGCGACGCGGTGTGAACTTAGTGAGGTGTCGTTAATATCATAAGGTTGTAGTGAATTTGATACTGTATAATGTATATATACTATAGGTTTTATATCAATGTTTACAGATATATAATTCTAAGTTATAAAATAATAAAACACATCGTAATAGACGTATTAGGTACTAAGTTAGCCTGGCTCAAAACCTGAAATATAACGATTTTAGAGTCAATTTATGCTTCTTTCATTTATTTATTATTGACGGAAGGATCCGAAATACAGAAATTCGTCAAAGAACTAGAATCATCGACATAGGTCAAAGAATTTGCTAGTTAAAGTAGCAATGGGCAGGCGATATCGCTCGAAGAACCGATAACCGCTGGGGAAGAAAGGTTCTCGACTAGCGACCACGAACTGGATGACGCAGCGTTGGCAGGCCTCCCACCAGGTGGACAGTGGTGGGAGGCATCTTAGCAGTCCTCTGTTCTTGTTATCAACATAAGGCGAAAGGCTAATGTAAAGACAATAGCATATGTCGGGATCAGAGTAAAAGCCACACACCAGATGTAAGTCTCACAAATTTATTTGATTAATTAATTACACTTATTATAACATTTATAGTTACACAACGTGAAACTACGATCCGAGCACCGTGCGTGCCTCTGCAAGACTGCCCCCTGCCCGCAACGTACGGCGGCTTATAAACTTTCTAATCCCCACTCCGCGTTGAATCGTATGACGCTCGGTGCTCGTTCCGTAAACGTGTTATTCGTCACGTGGTTTCGCTCGTGCAACTATATTATAGCCACGCACGACTACGCCGCCGACACGGCCATACTGACGATCGCACGTCCTCGTGCGCGGCTACTTGACACACCGTTTAATCTATAATAAAGTAGAATCGAATAAGTTAAATAGCTCGTCCATTCTGACCATCTTACATCATAGTTTCAGTCTAATCTATTATCCCTTCAGTTGTATCATTGGACTGGTTTTAACCCTGCAATGATACACCTGGGCTGGATTAATTACATTCCCTTTAACAATGCCACTGGACTGGATTATTGAAAATCCCTACAGTTGCACCATTGGACTGGAATTCATGGTAAATTAACTAGTCTGGAAATCCCTTTAGTCAAATACTAGCCTGGATTTCCCTTTAGTTTACACAGACAAATGACTTCGAAAGTAATCCTTCAGTTTTACACTGGTCTGAAAACTTAAGAGCGAGAGGTCTCACAAGTTGCCCACACTATCAGCTGTCAAAGTATCAGATCCCACAGACATGGTATCTTCAGTATCTACACTTAAAGTATCAGAGTTAGGAGAGTCATGAACAATGGCCGCAGTCACAATCTTTTTACCAGAAGAGGTCCCATCGAAAACATCATGACCTGCCCCTTGAACTGGGCTGGAGCCGCTAGCATTAATGTTTTCATCCGCCGACATGGCTTCATCGTCAGTATAATTCTCTGCGACTTCCAAAAATCCTGATTGACCACTTGGTAGCTTACGTAAATTCTCATGCGCATATTTAAATACCCTGTTAGACCCATTAACATGTTTTAATTCATACCGATCGTTATTAAGAATCGACACTATTTTGAAGGGACCTTTAAATTTTTGATCTAACTTCGTTTGATGACGTTCCTGACATTTAACTAGAACAAAGTCTCCAACAGAAAATGGCCTAACAAATGCTTTACCTCTATTAAACCGGATTACATCAGCGTTTGCTTGTTTCTCTATGCTGACTGAGGCGTTGGATCGCGCTGCTTCTAGATCAATTCTGCCAACTTTATCTTGACTTGGAGAAATTTTGGAAATTCCTAATGTGTTACCTTGAATGCCAAACATCAGCTCTAGAGGGGTAGAACCTGTAACTCTACATCGGCTACTGTTAAGGGCCAGCTGTATTTCTCCTAGTTGATCGCACCAAACACCATCAGAGCTGTTCTCGGCAATAGTGAGCAGACTCTTCAGAGTCCTCATTACGCGTTCAACTTGTCCATTTGCTCTGCTCGTCCCAGTAGCGATAAGGTGTAACTCTATATTATTTTCCCTACAGAAATTCCTAAAATCTGAGCTATCATAGCAACGACCCTTATCGGCAATTATTCTTTTTGGTGCACCAAATAAATGTACTGACCTTTGGATAGCATCTACGACACCGGCGGCATTCAATGTAGAAGTGTGTTGTAGGAGGATAAACTTTGTAAATGAGTCGATCAGAACAGAACAGTACTCACGTTTTTCGCTTTTCCCGCCCAGCTTACCGGAAAGATCCACGTGAACCGTGTGCCATGGAATAGCGACTTTGGGGATCGGGTGAAGTTGAATCTGCTGTGCTCCAGAAGGACCTTTCGATGTTTTGCAAACTAGACAGGAATCTGTAAACTTTTTAACATATTTGTGCATGCCCGGAAACCAGTAAAGTTCGTAAAGCTTGTCGAGAGTCTTATCAAAGCCTAGATGTTTCAATTCACAATGTACATGATTTATTAGACTCCATATCAACGATCGAGGGACAATTGGCAGCCAAGAAGTGGCTCTCCTTCGTTCAATTTTCCTGTACAGCAAACCTTTTCTGATGTCATAAGTTTTAGCAACACCCTCTGGAAGCTCGTTAGATTTAAATTTCGACACAATAGCAGAAATTTCGGGATCTCGCTGCTGTTCAACAAGAATCCAGTTTTTTTTCAAATTCTACAAAATTAATAATCTTAGGGACAACTTTAGTTTTGGGGTCGACGGAAATCGGATTTCGGGAGAGAAAATCTGCGTGTGCCATTTTCTGCCCTTCTTTATACACAATATCGAAGTCGTAAGCTTGAAGGATTGCCCACCAACGATGAACTCTTGGAGTAAGATCTTTTTTTGTATGCGAGGCTTTTAAAGAATTGCAATCGGTGAAGACTGTAAACTTTCGGCCGTATATAAAGTGACGGAAATGCTCTATAGCTCGAACTACAGCCAGTGTCTCTAGCTCATACGAGTGATAACGACTCTCTGTATCAGAGGTTCTCTGGCTGTAGTAGGCCACAACATGCGGTTTGCCATCGTTTTTTTGGATTAAAACAGCGCCATATCCCTCAGAACTAGCATCTGTATGAATCTCAATGGGGAGAAGTGGATCAAAGATTTTCAGAACTGGTTCATTAGTTAAATGTTTTATGACAGTCGTACGGACTTTATCATGTTCTTCTGTCCACTTGATTTTTCCATGGCCTTTAGTTAGAGGGTATATAGGTCTCATGAGCAGGGAAAAGTCGGGGATGAATTGCCTGAAATACGACGCCAGTCCAATCAACTGCCTGACTTGAGTGACAGTGGCTGGTGGAGGAACATTAATTAAAGCCTCTATCTTTTTGGGATTTGGCCTCAACTCCCCAGCAGAAATAACATACCCAAGGTATTCAGTCGTTTTTTTCATAAAACTACACTTTTTGAGGTTAAACGAAAAGCCACAACCACTCAGAATTTGCAGTAAACTATCTAATCGTGTTAAACCCTCATTCACAGTTTCCGATACACAAAGAATGTCGTCCATGTAAACAAGGATTCTATCATCATTAAGGGGTTTCACAGCTGTATTGATCGCTCTTTGAAATACATGGGGAGCATTCCGAAGACCAAACGGCATTGTCAGAAATTCGTATTGTCCGGTAGGGGTAACGAAGCTAGTTTTTTCTATAGAGTCTTCATGGACTGGCAATTGGTGGAATCCAGATGCCATATCGACAATAGAGAAATAGTGAGCACCATGCAGTTTGTTAATCTGGTCACTGATAAGTGGTAAAGGGTAATTATCGGGAATAGTATTGCTATTTAACTCACGGTAATCCACACACATGCGGTCGCTGCCATCTTTCTTCTTCACCAGCAGGATAGGGCTAGCAAATGGAGACGAACTTTCTCTTATAATGTTTGCGTCTAATAAGTCGTGGATTTTGCTGTCCACCACCTGTTGTTCTGCTGGGGATAGCCTGTAAGGTCTTCTTTGCACGGTTTTATTAGGATCAATTAAATTAATTTTCAATTTTCCAGTAGTTATTCTAGTGTTTGGAAAATTTTGTGTAAAGTGTCCGGAATATTTGTTAAGGATTTGTAGTAATTGTAACTTTTCCGAACCGGTCAAATCTGTGTCAGTCAAATCGGGATCTAAGGTCAGAGTAGTATTTTCGCACATGTTAACTGTTTTTGCTTTGAACAAAATATTTTCCTGATTAAGTTCAACAGAAATCCCAGATTCCAACAAGTCACGTCCCAACAAAATACATTCGCTCAGACAGTCGTCTGGAACGACATGAAATGTTATTTTTGTGGGAATGTCCTGTATTAGAACATTACAATCAATTTGAAGATGACTGCAGACATTACCACGCCCAACACCTCTAAATGTCACCAACTCATGAGATCTCTCACCCCCAAGATATAATGATTGACTTTCCCTTATCAAGCTACATTCAGATCCAGAATCGAAAATAAACGAAAACAACGTACCTTCTATATTCAATGTTCCGCGTGCTGATTTAGAACACACGTTGACATCTTTGACATTAGTCATCTTCTCAGCCTGTTTATTCTTCTCACGACGATTGGGGCAAGCAGACGCAATGTGACCAGATTGATTACACACGTAGCAGGTAATAGATGATAATGATCCGTGTTGACCCTGCTTCATCGAAGTACCGGTACTGGTTGGTTTAAGCATGGGTTGATTCTTACTTCGACACTCAGATGCCCGATGACCAATACGACCGCAGAAATTACAATTGCCTCTGAAAGGTACGCTTAGTCGCGGTTTTTTAGGATCTACACCAGAATCCTCTAGTTCATCTTGTTTTCGCTTCAAAGAAATGCCACGCAAAACTCGAAATAATTGAGATTTGTCATGGACAATGCTTGAATTAAGTTCCTTTCGTACAGCATCATTGCATTGTGACAGAACGGAAATTGTAAAGCCAGTGATGACATTATCTGGCATCTTCACATCAGGAATTTTTTCAATAAGTTGCCAAAGTCGTAGTCCTCCTTGGGCAGCACTCTCGTCTTTAGCCAGTTGAAATTTGATGATTCCATCAAAATGGTCTTGTATCGTCATCGGCTTGCAAAACGTTGATAAAAGCAAGTCTTTGATGGTGGGCCATGTTAAGTCTTCATGATTTACTTTCGTCAGGCATGAGGCTGCACGACCTTTCAGGGCATTGGTCAATGCCAGTATCAAGTCGACTCCAACAAGCTGCTTGCATGAGATAACCATATCTGTCAACTTACACCATCCTTCAATATCCGCGTCTGGTACATCTGGGTCAAATTTCACCAATGTCACGGGCACAGGTGCTGTCGAGGGAACCGGCCTAGACAGTTTTTCGGCCAGTTTCAGAAGGGCAGCCTCCATTTGAGCTGAAAAGGTGGCCATTTGATCCTCCATGACTTTCAGTTCGATTAGTGGGCTACTTCGTATCCCACTTCTGATGTCGGGATCAGAGTAAAAGCCACACACCAGATGTAAGTCTCACAAATTTATTTGATTAATTAATTACACTTATTATAACATTTATAGTTACACAACGTGAAACTACGATCCGAGCACCGTGCGTGCCTCTGCAAGACTGCCCCCTGCCCGCAACGTACGGCGGCTTATAAACTTTCTAATCCCCACTCCGCGTTGAATCGTATGACGCTCGGTGCTCGTTCCGTAAACGTGTTATTCGTCACGTGGTTTCGCTCGTGCAACTATATTATAGCCACGCACGACTACGCCGCCGACACATACTTTGAGACAACTCAGCGTAGTTGTAGGTATACATAAATACAAATGAAAACATGAATCTACACGTATAACAGTATAAAAATACCAGCCAAAATTAATCCAAACTCACTAAAGGCTGTACCAGACTTGCCAAGAATGCAAACATAGGATGCAGTAGGAGCGACTCATTTGGCAACAATGTAGCGAGGCGGGCTTGTGTGCTCTCCGCCTAACAACACTAATATTTATATCTACACTACTTAGTACTGTGATAATGAATGTGATTCTTATGACCTTATTGTTCGTGACTTTCGGAGCAAAAGCGGATTTCAGATGAATAAACCAGAGGATCTAAATGGCCGCATCAAACAATTCGCCTAAAAGTGAATTGATTCCCGAATTCCCAGTAATTCTGCTAATATTTGTAAAATTATTCCGGTTAAAAATTTAATTAAATTAAAAAATTACGTGTAAAATGTTATGGTATGCGACTTTAAAATTTGATTAATTTATTAACCCTTGGATGATTCTATTAAAGATGTCTTCTTATCTCCACGATTAGAAATTATTGTGCGACGGCAGTGATCGTAAAAACCGGCATTTATTTCGTAAACACTTGTAGTGTGTTTATGAAACAATTACACGGAGTCGAGAACAAAACAAATATTATAAAGTATTTTTCTAAGTCCAGAACTAATAACAATATACATTAGCAGCTTGTAACTGTCTCAGTGCGAGGCGGGGCATTACTCATACCAAGAAGTAACGAGTAGTAACGAGTAGTAACGTGTACACAATGTTAACTGATATTAGTGGTGAGTGATTTTATTTTACAGAATAAATTTGGCAGGGGACAGATCCAATTGGACTTAAAACATTTATGTCATGTGCAGGGATATTGCTGTGCTGATGCATGTAGGTACCAAAGGCTGCAGGTAGGTATATGGTATATCATATTTGCATTACTTACTCAGAATACAAAGTAAATACAGTGGGGCTTTTTGACAAAAAACGTTATGATACAGTAGGTATTTATATATACTTGTACTGTTCGATATTTGATATATTAAAAGAGCAATCGGAGATATAGCCGTATGATATGTGATTAATAATGTTTAATTAAACTTCGGAACCAACATTTAATTATAAAAATGACAATAATTACACACGTACCTTGCTACCGTAGCCACAATAGCGCCGCAAATAAATTGCACTAGACATCGAACAAGAGTTTCGTAGAGCAGTGAGTGAATGGAGTGCTGTTGTGCCAATCTGCTGTGAATCAAACTTCTCTGTGTAGGCGACTTTTACAGTTGTACACAGAATGATTTAATCCTATTCTATGGAATTGTTTTGATTCTGTGATTATATGAGTATTTTTTTTAACTTCGGGAAAAATCATAGTGAGTAAAGCCGCACAGTTTTTTTTATACATTTTTCTAACACTTGTCATGATTGTTAAAAATGAAAACAAAAATGATAAGAAACTAAGCCGTCCGGATCGTATTAGTCAGACATGTAATATGGCCGTACGTAAATGTGTATATTATGAATTTATTGTTCTTAATAAGAGAGATGATTTCGATAGTGTCAGTATTCCATTTGTTATCTAATCTGTGGTAGTGAACCACAAACGGTTGCAGTACACGGCACGCTGTATTGAGCTGGTATGGTGAACGTTGACTGTTCGGACACACTGCAATTAATTAATTAAAGTATTTTATATTTGTGGTTAAGATACTATATTACAGTAATGAACGAAATACATAAATTAAAAATATATTGTGTCATCTTATCTGCACTCAGTGAAGTATGACATACAGGTGAGCCCAACACTTACATTTCGACTCAAATGTAATAGTGGGCTGCTCTACTAAAATATTTTTTAGGCACTTATTATTTAAAGTTGTCAATCGAGTCTAAGAACTGATGATGATTATACTGCTTTGGACCGACACCCATACATGTTAATGTAAACCTCAAAACCATCTCGAATTCAAATCAATGAACCATCAGCAATCATTTCACTATTGCTTCATTTGAATTCGATGACAGAATCAGGAGAACACTGCCTAATAATTCACGCGTCTCCTACATAATGTCACGGGCCAATCCGGCGGCAGTCAATAACATGTATCCGTGGTTTGTGACTATTAATACTCGGCCACAATCCGCGTTTAATCCAACCACACTGATTTAACAGAACCCCGTTTCCCAGAATCCACCTAAGGAACGTTGAAAGAGAACCTTCCTTGTGTTTTAATCTAGCTAAAAGCCTGCAGTATGAACTGAATTTAGACAAAGTCTAAAGTTAAAATAAAAAATGTACTAGAACTTTTCGTTATTTGGGCAGCTTTGAATGTAGCAAGTGGATGGCTTCTGTGTTTGAATGAGTGATAAGGTATGGTTGAATGTAAGTGGTTCTTTTTATGTTGGAAGTATGTTGGTACCAACGGTAAATAAAGCAGGCTACTGCTGTTTGTATATTGCTCTACGTTCTAACGTAGTTAAAGTTATATTGTTACTATATAATGAGATTTGATAAACAGTCGGTACAAACAGTTAAGAACGTTAAGCAAATGGTTGAGTCATGGGGGAAAATATAAAAGGGACAAGGAAAAATGTTACAGCATATTGTAACTTTAAATAGGAAGATTCAGAAACAATAATATGAGAGTATAGTGTACATACTTTTTGTACCGATAAAAGATACCTCTTAGAGTAAATAAAAAGGAAACTTACGAGCATAAGTAGGTTTTAATTCAAAATTGAATGAAAAGAGAAAAACAATTGGTAAAAGACTTGATAAAATAGTCGCAGAACCTTTTTAGAATGTTCCAGAAACAAAAGAATGGGTAGGCAATAGTACAGGTAAATGTTCGTGAACAAGATAAGATAACTAAGACAAATGAAGGTTGTGATGTCGTTGATACGCCGGCGATCTATCACGTGCCCCAGGGCTAGGCAACACTTTTAAATGTTATTAATGCATTATGAATGAGAGCTAATTGCTTTCACGAGATCTATTGACTTGCTACAATGACGATCTAAAGATAAAAATATATTTAAGCAAAACTTACACTACGTTTAAGGAGATCAAGCTCAGATACTTTGGATAACTAGAGTCCGCCAAGGAGAATGCGAAGGTGGACTTGAAATCTTTATCAGCTTAAATTTTTTGTTGGAGTTGTCGTTCGTAGAGTATGTGATAGTAACACTATTCAAAGTGTAATATCATAGATTTATATAGGTTCTATTTCCTTAAACAAATTCCTTTAATACGTTGTCGTAGATTTAGTTATATTTGGAAGTTCTATTAAGAAAACCAAGTAGAAATGCACACAGACTCCGTGCTGCTATTGAGAATAATAGAAACACCCAGTAACACTTCACACAACCCGAAATTCGAACCCAATCGAACTCAGTAGTCGTCACTTATCATCGAAAACATAATTCTTATTAGAGCCAGACATCTTGCTAACAAGGGGTAGGGAACCAAGGTACAGAATAGAGTCTTATAAGAATGTTCGAGCTCTAGCCGAGGAATTGATAGTCCCGCGAGGATCGGCTATTATAGAGACGTTAGAGAGTTTATCGCTGCCCCGGAGCTAGTCTACGTAATGGAGCGGTGCGGGGCTGTCCCGGGAAGCAAGGAGATGTGAGCTATGTATGTGTATCGGTTGATTTACGAACTGAAAATGTTTTGTTAAGCTTGCGGTAAGACATGAGCGGGTTGTGCGAGTGTAGAGTCGTAGAATGGTGGGTGGAGCAAGAATTTACAAGAAATACAATAAAAAATAAACAGATTAAAATATGTAAACAAGTTAAGGATATTTAGTAGATTCAAAATTTAATGGCTGCGAGCAGCGACATGGTAATTCAGTTTGTAAGAGTTGCGCAACGGATTCTGGTCGTGTCCGTAATTTTTCATTTCTTTTATTATATGATCTCAAGCATAACATAGGCAACACGCTAAAAATATATAAATCTTGAAGTTTAGAATAAGTAATTAAAATGGATTCCCTTTCATAAAACTCTAATTACAGTCCCAAACTGGACAACAAATCTGGTTTAATCAACTATTAAAACAATACGTCATTACAATTCATGGTAATTGGAGAATATTTTATATTATCCGTTAATAAAATGCGTAGTCAATTCAGTTCATTCCAATTTTAACGGAATGTAGTTTGCATTTCGCTATGAATGTTTAAAGCGTATCTGATATGTACGGCTACGGACAATCAAGTGTGACGTCACTATGAATGGCATTCTCATTCATTTGTTTTATATGAGCTTGTTGCACGTTTATTTTTTTATGGATATTTTTCCCACTCTACAGTATTGTGTCACTATTCGAAAAAGGGCAGAGCTACGCTAGTGATATGAGCGTTGGACTGCAAGTCAATGGTTGCCAAACCAAAACCCGGCGCGCACCAACTTCTTTTTAAATTCTTGTGCGTCCGTTATTAGTTGCTAAAAACGGTGAAGGAAAACCTCATGAATTTATGAGGAAACCGGCAAACCTGAGAGATTTTTAATGGTGTATAAAGCCATGGCAGAAGCCTATAAGCAGCTTAACACCATGTTGTTATAAACCATACGATAAAAGAAAAATTGGTGATTATGGGTCAAGTTTAATATGTCATTCGAATCTACCGTGTGAGCGCATTGTGTTCACTAACTTTATATAGGTTATACCTTTTTTGTGGCAAGTATACATATGCCATAGATTTCCTGTAGATGTAGTACGATGTAATCACATTAAAAAACAACTTATGTACTTTCTCCGTAAGCCTATTAAATATTTAAATCTCAACCTATTCCGCGCTGTGAAACACGGAAACCTTCGAACGAATCAAACCGAAATCAATATTTCCAAAGTAATCTTATGAACCTCACACCGTCTAGCCACTCCGGCTTACTGTTTGAACGCCTGCAGATATTGGTTTGAGCCAAAATGTTTGCTTAATTTATTGGTAATTTGCACCCACAACGCTCGGAACCCAATCAGTGGTAATTACCGACCAGAGGTCAGTTTCACGATAAAATGAACTGCAGCTCGGAGCGTGACTGAGGGAATCAATTCGTATCAACCATAACTGGTATAGTTAATGGGGTTCATTAACCCCATTAACTATACCAGTTGTTATATATGTTGTTATATATGTGTTGTTATATAAACCCCCATTGGGGTTTATCATCCGCGTCTACAGGTTGGAAAGGTCCTAAATAACTGTTTGTTAGGTACTAAATGATGTATTTGTGCAGCAAGTCTAGAGCTTCTACGAGTTGCGTGGGGGTCAATCTCGTTACCATCCTTCTTGACTAGACAACCTCTACATAGCTGCATTGTATTGTTTTCATGAGAATTTTTTTTAGATTATAAATGCTTACGATTTATAATACTCGCCTTACAGATTGGATCGTAATCATTACTATTTATATAATTGGTGTTAGGCTAAGTTCGTTAAGTTGGTGTTTTTTTATTATACTCAATACTTTATTGCGATTTATAATAGTAGAAAGGTGGACTTACTGTTTAAACGCATTCAGAACGATCTGAGTAACCTATACATAGATGTCAATATACTTATGCATGTGTCTACAGTCCACTTACTATATTGAAGTTAGTTAAAAATAAACTGTCAAACTGTCCACACGTTGTTTTAATACAAATAGTACAGCATAAGCAAAAACCATCCTTATCGCCGTGTACATTTGGTCCTAATTCGAGCGGATACAGTACCACTGACCGGCAGTGCGAGCGCGTCGCGAGAACAAAAGAAAGCGATAAGGATTCTAGGAAGACTTATTACAATAATTAGTGAATGCAAACTGTAGTGATTTTGAGAACTGTATTAAAACGAACATAACTGAGTACTTATAATATTCTGTGGGAGATCGGACTACGAGTTTTAACGACAAATAAGTGCCTAGTTAATTTAAGTGCAAAACTACCTACTAATTGTGGACATTGTGAACATAACTCATTAATGGACAAAAACTCGTTAATTATTCAAGTTTAATCATTGTGTGAAACATATTAGTGGCAATATTACGATGGAAGATCTTGTGGTTTATCAATACGAACTATTAGAAAACTTAAAGAATGCCGAAAAGAACTTTAGGAAGTCACCAAAAGACAGGATTAAAAAACCATATTTAGAAACGCGATTAGAATTGCTAGAAGAGCTTTGGAAGAACTTTAAGGACGGACATAAGAGTATTATTTTGTGTATTACCAAAGATGAAGATAGAAAAGATCCGTACTTTAAAGACAAGACATACGATACATTTCAAGAATTATATGTACAATATAAATCATCTTTGAAAGAAGCTCTTCAACCGTTTCTCGATTCAATAAGTCAAGCGTCACTGCATAGCGCAGCTGAAGGTCAAAGGTCAGATAGCAACGAAATAAAATTACCGAAAATTAAAATACCCACTTTTAGCGGCAAATATGAAGAATGGCAGACATTTTTTGACCTGTTTTCTTCCTTGATTCATAGAAATACGAAATTATCACCAGTACAGAAGCTGCATTATTTAAAGAGTAATTTGTCAGGGGAACCAGAAGTAATATTACGTAATTTTACAACAACAGACGCGAATTACGATGATGCCTGGAACGAATTAGTGAAACGTTATAATAATAAAAGGTTGAATTGCAACGCCATTTTGAGAGTTCTTTTTACACAAAAGTCGGTACATACTGAGACTGCGAGTTCAATCAAATACTTAGTAGATACAACGTCGACCTGCCTGAAAGCCTTGAAGAATTTAGGTGTTGAGTCTGATAAATGGGACATGATTATCAATTACTTAGTCGTGTCTAAACTTGATCCAGAATCAATGAAGCAGTGGGAACAGCTTAGTACAAGCAATTGCGACCTACCTACGTGGCAAGATTTAAAAGAATTTCTGGAGGCAAGATTTAGATCGCTGGAAATGATCGAGAACAATCAAGTAAAATCGTCGCAACCAAAACCAACAGTTAAACCTAAGGTTTTTCATTCGAATGTCAACAAAGATGTAAACGAACGTGAAATAAAGTGTGTGCTTTGTAACAACGAGCACTTTATCTACCATTGCAAAACATTCGCCGATATGTCTACTAAGGAAAGACAAGAGTATGTCCAGAAGAGTCGATTATGCTTCAACTGCCTCGCGCCATCACACTCCGTAAATAAATGTCGACAGTCATCGTGCTGCAGAAGGTGTGGAAGGCGACATCACTCCCTTCTGCACTTCGAGAAGGAGACATCAAAGGAAGGAAAATACACCGCTACAGGTACCATTAGTGAGGGGATGAGAGGTAAGTCTAGTCCTTCTTCAAGTGATACACACTTTTCTACTCATTGTGAGGATTTACAAACAAATTCTGTGTTACTAGCTACGGCCAAGGTATTGGTAGCTAGTAAGAACGGTTGCAAACATATTATTAGGGCCTTGTTAGATCAAGGTTCGCAAGCGTCATTTGTATCCGAGGCGACCGTTCAGTTATTAAATCTTACTCGCAAATCGGTTAGTGGTTGGGTGTCTGGTGTGGGAGAGGGGCAAAAGAGAATTAAGCACATGGTTTCACTCTGCGTGAAATCACGCCATAATCCCAGTGAGTCAGTTTTAGTGAATGCATATGTATTGCGTACAGTAACAACACTGCTACCAACCATTGATCTTAGATTTCCAAATTGGTCAAAACTTAAAGAACTAGAGTTAGCGGATCCAGATTTTAATACACCAGGTAGAATAGATATTTTATTTGGAGCTGAGGTTTATGGCGACATAATACTAGACGGTATTATTAAGCACCCCCACGGAAATCTATTGGCGCAAAATACAGTCCTTGGGTGGATCGTATCTGGAAGAATGTTACAGGCTTCTACCTCAGCAGAGAGTCACGTCACAACCCTACATACTCAAGTAAGAGAAGACGAGCTACTACTAAAATTTTGGGAGATAGAAAAAGAACCAAACAGTATACGTAAGAAGTTTTCAAAAGAAGAAGAAAGGTGCGAAGAATTTTACGAAGCTACAACGACTAGAGACGAGGACGGAAAATTCGTGGTAAGGTTACCATTTCAAAATGAAGACCCTGAGTGCCAGTACGGTGGGTTGAGGGACATAGCAGCCAGAAGATTTAAATTCTTAGAGAAGAGATTGTCAAAAGATCCTAAAGTTTGGGACGAGTACCGTAGAGTCATGGAAGAATATATTAGCTTGAATCACATGGTTCCAGTTGCTGCTTTAGAGATTGATAACAGTAGAGCTGTCTATCTTCCTCACCACGCCGTTATTAGAGAAGATAAGCTTACTACAAAACTTCGTGTAGTTTTCGACGCTTCGTGCAAGGGTTTTAACGGCTTTTCTTTGAACGATAATTTGTGCGTTGGTCCTCAGCTACAGCAGGAACTTCGACACATATTAATGAGGTGGAGGACACACAAAATATGCATCACATCTGACATTATTAAAATGTACAGAATGGTGCGGGTAGCAGAAGAGGACACAGACTACCAGAGGTTATTATGGAGGTCTACACCTAATGAGCAAATACAACATTACAAACTTTTGAGATTAACCTTTGGTACAGCATGTGCACCTTACCTCGCTGTAAAATCACTACAAACACTTGCCAATGAAGAAAAACTGAAATATCCTACCGCTGCCAAAATTACTCAAACTGACTACTACATGGATGATCTCCTCACAGGATGCGAGACAGAGGAAGAAGCTGTGGCTATTTATGATGAGATGAACAGTTTAATGAATTCGGGAGGATTTCAACTACAAAAATGGAGTAGTAACAGTGAGGCCTTATTACAGTACATTGGAGAAAACAAACGTGACGATAACAAGTTGCCCTTTAAGGTCAATAGCGTCGTCAAAGTATTAGGTTTGAACTGGAACAGAAAAACCGATACCTTTGAATACACGGTGAACCTGCCAGAACCTAAACAACCCATAACCAAGAGACATGTTCTCTCCGAAATAGCTAAGCTTTATGATCCTTTAGGATGGACAGCTCCTGTTGTGGTAGTTGCAAAGATGATCATGCAGAAATTGTGGAAAACAGGACTAGAATGGGATGAACCTATTGCCGGAGTCTTGCTAACAGAGTGGTTACAATATCGCGAAAACTTGACGTATATCAAAGGTCTAAGCATACCTCGATGGTTACACTACACTCATGCATCAAGGACTGAGTTGCACGTGTTTGCAGATGCATCACAAGTTGCATACGGAGCAGCAGTGTACTTGAGAGTCATAAATGAAGAAGAAGTGTTCGTAAATCTTATATCCTCCAAAACAAAGGTAGCTCCAATCGAAAAGCAAGTTTCAATACCTAGATTAGAACTATGTGGTGCTGCATTGGCAGCCAAACTAATTTCGGAGACATCGCAAGTATTGGGCGTACCTAAAGAAAATTTATTCGCGTGGACCGATTCCACTATTGTATTGGCTTGGTTGAAAGATGGACCTAGTCGGTGGAGCACATTCGTGAGTAATCGAGTATCAGACATACTAAACATCGTAGAGTGCGAATACTGGGGACACGTGTCCACAGATACGAATCCAGCTGACTGTGCGTCTCGAGGTTTACAAGGTCCAGAGTTGTTGAACCACTCACTATGGTGGAATGGACCAGTTTGGTTGTCCAGCCTAAACATACACAAAAGTGAACATAACATCGACGATACACGAGAGGAGGAACGTGTGACATCATTAACTGCCATTAATAATTTAACAGAGGACTTCATTTGGACTAAATATTCAACTTTATCAAAAATGCTTAGAGTTATTTCATATTGTAGAAGATTTCTTTATTTTAAATTATCTAAAGATAAACGTGATTATTTTTCAAAATTTATTACAGCAAAGGAAATAAATGAAACTCTAAACAACTGTATCAAACAAGTCCAAGCCGTCTATTTTAAAGAGGAGATAAAACAATTAAAATCTCACGGTGTTGTACCTAGAAGAAGTAAACTTCGTAACCTTTGCCCTCTTATCGATGATAAAGGGATTCTACGAGTTGGCGGGCGTATTCAAAAATCGCAAATGTCCTATGATATTCAGCACCCTATAATTTTACCTGCTAAGAGTCATCTTAGCAAGTTAATAATTAATGATACTCATTTCCGGACATTGCATGGTGGGCCTCAAATAATGTTTAATTATTTAAGAACAAAGTACTGGATATTACGAGCTAAGGACCTAACAAAGAAAACCTACCGAGAATGTGTCACCTGTATTCGTTACTCTAAACAGAATACTACACAACTGATGGGTCAGTTACCTGAAGTGCGTCTAAAACCCGAGCGAGCATTTAAGTCAGCTGGTGTGGACTATGCAGGTCCCATTAACATACGTTTCTCACCAGGACGAGGAGCTAAATCATTCAAGGGCTACATATGTTTGTTTATCTGCATGATAACGCGTGCCATACACCTGGAAGCTGTCACAGACATGACTACGAAAGGATTCATTGCAGCCTTCCGGCGATTCACTTCGAGACGAGGCCATTGCCATGATATTTATAGTGACAATGGCACTAACTTTGTAGGAGCAGACAAGGAGTTAAGAAACATGTTTAACAGTGCCAAGTCTTCAATTGCAGGTGAAGTCGCAGAGTTGTTAGCCATCGAGCGTACTACATGGCATTTCATTCCTCCTCATGCACCCAATTTCGGGGGTTTATGGGAGGCTGGGGTGCGCAGCACAAAGGCTCACCTTAAAAGAGTAATTGGCAATGCTACTCTCACTTACGAGGAGTTGTCTACTGTCTTAACACAAATCGAAGCGTGTCTAAATTCACGACCTATAACTGTACTAAGTGATGATCCTAGCAACCCCCTTCCACTCACACCGGGCCACTTTCTGATAGGCGAGCCTTTGCTAAACTTATCAGACGAGAATTATACAAATTGTAATATTTCTAGTTTAAGTAGATGGAGGCTAACACAAAAGATGGTCAATGATTTCTGGAAAAGATGGTACAAGGAATACCTTGTTAACTTAAACCAACGATACAAGTGGAATACAAAAAGTGCTGAGCCAGAAATCAATGACGTAGTTATCTTAAAAGAAGACAATATTCCTCCGACTAAGTGGATACTAGGTAAAATAATTGAAAAACATGTAGGATCTGATGGTATTACTCGTGTAGTGTCAGTAAAATGTAAGAACGGTGTCTATAAACGACCTACGAGTAAATTGTGTATACTACCTAAACAAAATTCATAATAAACGAGTATCAAAACAAATGTAAATGTGTAATCAAACATATGAATGTGTAAAATAGTTATAAGTTAAAGTAGATGTGGTCTTGTTATGATAACCATACATATACTTATAACTACGTTTTTGCCTTGCGTTATATACTTACTGTTTATTCATTTCCTAATTTAAGTTCTTAACCATAATACTTATAATCTTTGTAATACTAATACTCTTTCTCTTGTACTTATCTTAAGTGTATGTTCACAGTTAAAAACGTATGTTTTTTTTTTGCGTTTTTTGTAGTAAACAAACTTGACGAAGCATTCCTAACTTCTAATAACCAACCTACCTATCCAATTAGTTATTATTACAAACCGAGAAATACTTAATTAATATAACACGGTGGGCGGATGGAAGCTATGAACAGACTTTGTATGTGCCTACCTACATTATTGTAACGAAAAGTCTAAAAAAATATGTCTTACGTGTTTCGCTTAACTACAATGGTATGTGTCTACCTATATTTTGATATGTATTGTGGGTATACTGTTTCGTTTCTTGCTAATGATGTAGGTACCTAATCTAAGCGCAATGATTCATAATATCACTTACATTTACCTTCCACCGCATAATCCTCATTATAGCGATATTCATAAGAGATAAGAATTGTAATATTATGGTTACTGATTTGTGTTTTCTTTTGTTACAAGATTGATGTTTTGTGCTGTTGTGGTTAATGAGCACAATTTAGTATTGTGTTAATTAATAATTTATTTCAATATTGTATTACGTTAGTACTTATTTAAAGTTTTGTTATATTTTAGTGAAAGGATACTTAGATCCTTTGGTGGGCGGAATGTTTAAACGCATTCTGAACGATCTGAGTAACCTATACATAGATGTCAATATACTTATGCATGTGTCTACAGTCCACTTACTATATTGAAGTTAGTTAAAAATAAACTGTCAAACTGTCCACACGTTGTTTTAATACAAATAGTACAGCATAAGCAAAAACCATCCTTATCGCCGTGTACACTTACAAATAAACAGATCATTATGACACTGTCAGGCACAGCAAGAGCGAAGAGAGGAATATCAAATAAGACAGTATATTTGTACCTAGTTTATGTATCCAATTAAACAATTAATTCAAATACCAATTAGTTAAGTGTGTTCATAACTTCATACACATGGTTAATAACGGTTATTTACATTTACCATTTCGTTATTCCAACTAAAATTATGGGACCTGTCAAAACAACATGCGGATTTAATTATCAACTTATTAATTATCGGAGTATAGAACCGTTATTGGTTTAATACGTAGGCCGCATATATCATAACCAGTTGGATATCCATTATAAGTGTATAATTTGGGCGAGGACAGGCGACCTCGGTAACTCGATTTACATTTTATCGCCCGTCAAAATTTACCGCAGAGGGATGATCGGAGAAAAATGCGAAATAGAAGGGTTTGTGGTAGGGGTGCGGCCATAGAATATGTTCATCCAAGAGATATGACTGTCAGAACTTGAAGGTTTCTTAACCTAACTTTACATAGCAAGAACATACATTTTGTTTGAGGCAGCTGCGTTTATATAAGGACAATGCTCTTGCTTAATTAATAAGACTTTGTTAATGACGATAGTGGTAAATTTCCAGATTTTTGTGGTAATGAACCAGACACTAACGTACTCAAAACAGTAAAACATACATTAAGTTTATGTTGGGATGAAAGTGAAATAAATATAACTGTACTATAATTTAACATAATAAACTAAATACGTATAAAAGTGTTAGCTATAGACCCTTGGTGTTTGGGCGACAAAAAAGGAAAAAAACTACATAATTACTGCAAACATAGAAAAAAAATTGTAAGTATAAAAATGAAAGCCCTATTTTCGTCACTTCATCGAAAATACATTAAATATAAGGAAACATACGATATGGCTCCCAGTTATCAGGGTTCACGTTTCGACAATTTGCAAATGGCGGGAGTTGGGACGCGCGACCCGGCCTATTTATCACCCACCTCTCTGCTCACCAATGGAATGGATATCGGACGCTAATTTACGCACCGATTCACTGTAGAACAGAAGTATAAAGAAGGATCATATCCGTAAGCCTGTCTACACGATGCAGGAAATTGACACGTTTTAAAAGGGAAGTAAATGTCATCCGTCCTGTTGGGAATCGTAGGAGGCAACTAAGGGAAAATCCCATCATCATCTTCTCCACCAATACTGCAATCTCAAAGCCGCTTGCCAACCCCGGGGTCAATGGCAACCCTCCCCCCTCTCCCGCTTATGGCGCTAGTGTACTAAGTTCACCTTCTGTATTTATTTAGTCTGTGGCGCCGCAGTTAGGCCGACCACCCCGGCCCTTCGTACAAAGGCGGGTTTTTTCACATTTTTCAATGCCGAGAAAATTCCAGTTCCAAGTTCGAATTTTGAATGGAGTCCATTGTGGTTTTATTTTTAGGTTCTTTGTTTGTTCTGGTTAAAGGAGGTTGGCTGTGTATCCGGCCGTGAATGGGTTACCTCGTTTCCAGCTAGTGTTGTCATAATATAGGTTTAAAATAGTTGGATTGTATTATTTTTGTTAGTACATACTGTTGATAGTAGGATAGTTCTTGCTAGGTAGTACGATAATTTTGTTATTATTCAGTTTCCGTGCTTATTCGTGCATTTTTATTAATAACGTAACATCACGCCTGTTACCCCGAAGGCATACGCAGAGGTGAATAAAGTACATCCACATTTCGCCAAGTATGTTAAGTCGCAATGTAATAGGCGAGCTTATTGCTATAAACCGGGCACAAATCCAGACTCTGTGCTGCTACTGAGTATTACCTAATGGAAAAACTCCGTAACACTTTGCTCGACCCGGGACCTCATGCTCACTTACTCAGCAGTCGCGGTGGTAGCGTGGTGCAAAATAACACATACCTAGGTCTTATTTAGTACCACATTAGACTTTAGAATTTTAAAAATACATTCTAAAAACCTGATTATGATTTTATATCTTCCAGTACCTAGTTCTCCGTATCCATATAAGATGGAATTATTCATGAATATTTGCCTTAAAATATTCAATTTCTCCAGCATCTTATCCGAAACTTTTAAAGTTAATCCTAAATGATTGGTTAACATTTCTACAAAGTTATTACTTTGAGCGTGTCCAAAGAATAAATGTGAGGATGGTGTGAAGTACAGAGTGGAAAGAAATATTTCAAACTAAAGTATATTTTAATTTCTATAGCGATCAAAAGGTATTAGGTATTCATTATTATTTATTACAAATGATTATCGGTAGGTGACAAAATCTTTTGTAGATCAGGTGCTCCAATTAACGCAATGGCTTTGATCGGACGATGCTTAGGGTTTGATACCTGCACGGGAAAAATATAATTATATGCGTTACGCAGATATTTGTCTAAATTAGCAATAACGTAGTATTAGGGTATATTATGTTATTAATATTATGGATATCTTTCAAAATAAGAAAAAAAAACGTTGGCGTTATCTTTGTAATAAATAGAACAGCCCGTATATAAGGCACGTAGTACGAGCTGTGACTATATATCGTCCTTATGACTATAATATATTCTTATTGAAAACACCTCATCACATATTCATACGGTGTATTAAAAACACAGTAGGTGGGTACCTATAACCAAGAATAAGCATTTTTATACCTTTTGTCTAAAATGCAGCTGTCTCAGACTTAATTCAATGCGAATATTTTATTTCTATCGTGGCTTCATACTTACATTTGGTGTGATAGGTATTATTGCATTTCTCCGAAGGGGTAGTCATTTTATTCAGTTAAGGGTAATCATTTAACTTAGTTTTTAGGTAACGCGTTAACGGCTCTTAAATTGAAACATCAAAGTGTTACTTCCAGTTTTTGTTGGTGTTGAAAGCTCCCAGACAAGCCAAAAAAGCTCTAAGGAAAAGCACACACACTCACACACACAGTTGGGTGTTCCCGTATATCCACTTATACATAAACTAGCCAGTACCGAGCACGGGTGTTTGATTTCAATTTAATAAATACTAGTTTGAATCTAACTGAATGCTCTTTTCAAATAAAATCTAAAATATCAAAAACATTCAATTTCAATTTATCAAATTGCGAAACATTTTTACGAGGCTCCGGATACATGTTTGCAGAAAATTTTCCAAATCAAACGTCGAGTAAAATATTTCGATGCAATATTTTGTGTTCTGTTAAGCTTTCAGCGATATATTCCATTGCTGCTTATGTTTGTACACGTTTAAACTTTATGCTAGGAAAAGTATCAATGTAGGCGTTTCACGGTCTATTTCACTATTACTCGTAAGCTCGTATGGAAATTATCGTGATTATTAAACCGAAATTATATAGACTGGCATTTACTTGGGTCATTGTTGAGGTACGTTTTAGTATTAAACAAAATCAAAGAGTTAGGGGAGACGTTCTCGACGATTATTTTACGATCCAGTATGAGAACCTCTAACTTAATAGAATAAATATATCTCTATATATATGTATGTGGTTCATCTGCATCTACCAGCCACCTTACCATAAAGTCTTAAAGCAGGGCAGTTCTGTTGTGGATAACACTGCATGTAATGGCGTCTTGCTTCCACATCGTAAACTATCCTGCTTTAAGAGTTCATGGTAAGAGAGCAATTGCCATGTAAATAACACGAATATACCCAATGCAAATAAACCACAATCCACCAAGATCGACAGGAACTGATACATTATGAAACTCTTCCATATTCTTGAGTCAGGCACATCGGCCTCACATTCCTTATGCTGTAAGATCAGTATGGTAATGCTGCATACATATTCAGCGTCGGCTCCACATTATAAAGTCGATCGGTGCGAGTTTCAAAGGAATCAGTGATCAGATTGGTGACGTCATTGCTGGTGTTCTTCACTGAACTTATATAGCATTGGTACCTCGGTCTTGTACCATTCGAAGTCCAGTTTATAAGTCGACGTGAGGGGCTCGTGGTAACACAGCATAGATCAGTCAATATACGAGGTTAAGCTGCAATTGTTAAGGTCAGTCGTTAGATGGGTTATTTTTCACGCATCGTGACTTTGTGTTGGATAATTTACTTAGAAATACAAATTAATATGATAATGTAATTATATTTATTTACTTTTCACTGCACAGTTCGAAGGAAAACATCTCGGTTTAATTAAATTGAAATTTTATTAGCTTTCAGAACTGTTCCGAAATATTCTGTTAATATAATAATTGCAAAAGTTTGTTGTTTGTTTGGATATTTAGATATTGGATGCTTGTAGTTCAATCGTTGTTGGATCAAATGAAATATGGTTTAATTAATCCTTTTCATAAAGTATAATATAGATGTCTGGAAATGGTAAGTTGTCGTTCATTATGGTGTTCTAAAGGGGAGGCCTTTGTTCAACAGTGGACGTCTTCCGGCTGATGATGATGGTGAATTTAGATGTCTGCACTGCCTCGTCAGTCTAGTGCGCGTTAAGCGTGACTGCTGAGCATGAGGTCCTGGCTTCGAATTTCGGGTCACTCAGTGTTACTAGGTTTTCCATTAGGTAATTCTCAATCCTATTACATTGGGTTTAAAAAAAAATGATTAAATGTACTATAATATGGTCGTCTGCCTACCGCTTTTAGGAATACAGGCGTGATGTTGTGTATAATTTAGATGTTACAATTTCATTTAGGTAGCATTAGCAACCTTCTTAATTCATTAACCTTAATAGGTATTAAATTAAAAACTATTTTTTAAGGTAAGCAATTAAAATCTGGCTAGTTTTAAACTTTTATAATGTTGCAATTAGTTTTATATTGTTCAAAGGCATTAGTTTCTGAACAAATTAATGTATTAATAAAAGTAAAATTTACTTTAAATTGTACTTAAATGTGACCCCGAAGGTATCTTATTAAAACTAGTTTCATGCCTGCATTAAGAAACACAAAGACCGGTAATTAATTATACCTACTCTTAAATTAATGATGATGTCTATGATCTAAGTAGATAACAATATTATGGTGTAATAGATTCAAATTCTTTATTGCAATAGATTCAATAGTCATGCCATTAACTCGGCAAAAATCCAGACGCCGCGCCGTGCTGCTACTCAGAATTACTAATGGAAAAAAGTTATAACAGGTTCCGGGAATCGAACCTAGGACGTCGGCTTTGCTCTTTGAGGCCTTAAGACCCACAATGGAGAACCCAGTAGAGAATTTTAAAACAATTTAAATCATTTCAATACTGCTGCAGTGTGTATGGTAATCATAATAAAAAGAGAGGGTGTATGGATAATGATGTTGTTCTTCTGGCAGCTTCTCACGGCGGGTTGTTACAAGAGTCGCGCTCCCCGCACTAATTTTTAAAACAAGAACAAGAGAACAATTGTAAGAACGAACGAGCCTGCGTCAGCCTTTCTCACGAAAACACCGACATGTTTAACACAGTCTTCAAAATATTATTTCATACTTTCGCCAGACGTACTTAAGTATCATTACATTACATAGTAATGATACCTAAGTACGTCTGGCGCGCCCTGGACGTTCAACATCTATACCATTTTTGTTGACAGGCCAATGCAACAGCGAGTAGCTATGCTCGGCGCCGACGCGGCCCGTGTACCACGAACTATGAGCAGCCTCCATTACCGTTGTAGCTGACCTCTGAAGCATAGCATTGCTTTGCGCAGTCTCATGTTCCTCAGTGGGTCACGCTACCGTCTTGTACAGTTCGCCTTTTGTTTTTATTGTTATTTTTATCGCACATTACGTCTGTGACTTGTTCCTATACAGCCGCGAGACCTGTGTAGTTTGTAGATAGTTATCTTTCCTTCTTTCGAGACTAAATAAACATCTACGTAAAGTTAAATTAAAGGTCTTTCATATTATGTAAAACAAAGTTCAATATTTTTTTACCTAGTAACAGTAGTAAACCGTCGTTAAGAATAATAAATTCTAGTTATTTCTAATTATTATCTAGGTACCTAGTATTTTTTAAATCTATACATAATTATATAAATTTAAATAAAACTGTGTTCTTTATAGATCATTTAACCAGTTAGGGACTTATTGTGCATAGTATTAATTTCTAAATAGTCCAGTCTATGTAACTCATAATTTGATATAGCATGGCTGTCTGTCACACGCAAATTACCAAGTCGTTCGTCCGCAGAATTGATGGCAACGTATGACAGACCACGCGTCCATCACCACATTCTGTGACGTCACGCGGACGGTGAAGTGACGCAGATTCGACCGGCGACGGGCCGTACACGGCGCGGTCCGATTGAGAGTGACAATCACGGTATTTCGGATTTGAATAGTGCCATTTTTTATTAAAGATTTTTAAAGCGAAGACTTTTTTAATACTAAATGAAACTCGACTGCAGCTTGAATAAAAGAATGCTCGTGTTCATTTTGAGGCAAAAAAGTATAACTCCACTTAATAATTAGCTTTCCTCTCAAAGTGATGACCTGATTAGCGTTGTGGCTTAGCGATTAGACTGCTGCACTATGGGTCGAGGGTTTGATTCCCGCACGGGACAAAATTTTGTGTGACCCGCAGATATTTGTATCCTGATTCTGGGTTTGTGTCTGTAATATTTCATATTTGTGAAACGCACTCACGATTCGGGAGAAGAACAAAAAACTGCTATAGGACCACCTCTTATGCTATGTTTTCCTGTGAAGAAATGACCAGTTAACGAGTTCCTATTAATAGCCACAATAGCTAGTTAGGTCACGTCGGACGTAGATACGTTACTAGACGAAACAATTCTTGCGCCCACACCCTAATCACTGGAGTATTACTGATGGTACTCGCCCGGCTCACGCGTGTATCACAACAAAGCCGCGTCTAATCTGCCATTGTTTCATGTTCAGTAAAATACAATGTGCGTAAACATCGTGAACGTATTAATCACTTTGTAATACCTTCGGTAATGCCTTCGCTTTTGATGTGGTCCCTCAACAAGATGTGTTCCTTCTTGACAGGATAGGCTTCTTCTATTTTTACGTGTACTACCTCCTTACTATGAACACTTAAAGTAACAATATTTAGGTTGTGGAAGTGAGACAACGCTACGTGCAGTGTTACGTGGCGTCTCGCTTCCACAACGTAAACTGTCCTGATTTAAGAGTACATGGTAAGGGGGCATTTTCCTTACGACTCCGCTTGTAGAGATTTCGGTTTCAAACTTTAATCCCCCGTTGAAGCCGCCGGGGAAATGATTTCCGTACACTTTGAATGCACCTTCACACTCTCTAAGGAAAAAATCTTTTTTATGTTTCTATTTAGAAGTTTGTAGGCGTGTTCCATCAGTCATTCAATAAGGAAAGAGTTTTTCGGATATATTTTCTTTGCCTATTTTATTTAATATTTTTATATTATGACTTATGATCTCACTATTGTTTTTTAAGTTATTTGATATTTTTTTCTACTAAACGTCGCCACAATTTAGGGATTCCTCCTGTATCGTGTGTGTGTTTCACAAACATAAAATATCACATACACCTTGACACGGGATAAACATCTGCTGATCATACAAAGTTCTGTCCCGTGCGGGAATCAAACCCAATCACGTCCAATAACCTAGCCTATGCACCAATCAGGCCGTCAAATGTGCCCTATAAATGGCAGAATTTTAAGAAAATGCACATTTAAACATATTCATCCCTTCTATTAAATATACCTCTGCAGTTATTCGTAGCCTTTACAATCTCGGGGCCCTTCTGCGGTCTGTTAACCCTATTCTCATAAAGAATAATACGTGGTACAATATCGTTTATCTGTGGCAGATATCTGGATTTATTGCGATCGCCTCCGCCCTTCAACCCTTCGCCCCTAGTACCTTTACCTTCTGTTATTAATTGCCTTCAATTGACGGCCTGATTGCTCAGTTTGATTCCCGGTGGGAACTAATTTTAGTACTATGTTTTGAAATACTGCTTGCTGGTCAGTGGTCGCAAAGCGCGGTTTCTGTGTTTCGTTCCCAGCGAGCTAGTATTTCTGGGTATTTTTATTACGTAATTCTCAATAGGCTCACCCTCTATTGCATTAGGATCTGCCCCCTTACTATGAACTCTTAAAGCAGGGCAGGTAACGTTATGGAAGCGACATCGCATTACTCTGCACGTAGCGGCGTCTCACTTCCACTACTTAAACTGTTCTACTTTAAGAGATCGTCGTAAGGGGGCTGTAGCACAACTGGCGAAATGGTGGTACATTATACACATCTGTGTATTATACGCTTATGTTAAGATGACGTGTTTATTTATTTATTTATTTACTTAGGAACAACAAACAGCAGTGTAATAATATGTAAACATTACAGAAAAATACTTAATAATAGACTTATTATTTACTTGTTATGACGATTTAAAAAAAAGTGCGGTTTAATGTTATGGATTTTTAAAGTTAATATACAATCACAAGCATCGGTTTACAATGGATCTTATACTAAGAATACTACACCTGTAATCTCAGAACATTGATTCTAAATTCGTATCTGACTTGTGTGAGATATTTCCACGTATTGTGTTACCATGGCAACAGTAGCAGGTGCTACTCTGTGGTGGATATCTATACAATACCTGTGTATTCATATTCCATTGGTATGTTCGTTAGGTAAACATATTGCGGTACTGTCGGGTTGTTGTAAATTACGCCTTTGTTTTCTTTCTAATCTAGGACTAATCACGTTAGGCACAATGGCATAAAAATGCATAATTTGTCATCGAATTTAACTCTAAACCTAATTTCCGCAGGGGATAGTAATTACAATATTAGTAACGATTCTGGAAATTATTACATTAATTATATTAAAACTCGTAAGATAAGGGGAACTTTACTCAAATAGTCCTCTAATCAGTGAAGGCACCGATTCCAAACAGAAACAAAAAACAAAGGAACCGACCGCACAGAACCTAAACCTTTCCCTCCTTCATAAAAAAAACAAACCTTTTTTACTCCACCAGAAAATAACGTGAAAGAAACTAAAAGCGTATACACCAATACTTATAGCAAGCGGGACCCCAATCGAAGTAGGGACGTAGTTGGAACATTCAAATCCATAAATCTTGCGGAAGACGTTAAGTTTTTTATGCCCCTACCCGATAAGTAGCCGCTTCCCCGGGGCATACTTACACATTCAGAATATCTTACAGCGAAGCGTACTCGCGACTCGCTGGCTGACGTTTTATCTTTTTTTATAATTTACGAGTGTGGTTACTGGCGACGAATAGACCACGCAATCTCTTGGCGACATCCTAGGTGAAGAGATACGCCAAGCACAATATAATATACAAGATTTTAGATTCAAAAGAAAACTGCCCCTGGAATTTCACTATTAATTATTCACCAATTAATATGAATATAACTTATTACTGTTTGATAGTATTTACGTATTACTGTACCGAGTGGTATCCGGCCTAGAATTGACCCCTTTCCTCTCGTGGGTGTAAGAGGCTAAATTGTTTTCAAAACAGGACGTTTTCCGGTTGATGATGATGACTTTGATAGGTACTTTGTAAGTATTACGACTCAAGAACGAAAGCTCTATGTGCATCTTATTTTAATTAATTTCGTTATTTGAAACGCTAATGGGTTTTTAAAGAGCTCGCTGATATGTATATTTCAATCAATTCTTTTCTCTTCTTTGCTTAGTTTTTAGTGTTTTCTGCCTTACGTTATGTATCAAAACGTAGAAAAACAAAATGTCTTAAAAATCAGTCATTGCTTGTCGCTTGTCTGCAGACTCCCTAAATCATAAACTTACTGCTTCAACCAATGCCCTTAGAGACGAAAAAAACCTCGAATTTAACTCAATGCATGTTTGATTTGCACTCAAAAGAAGAGAGCGAGTCAAAATAAAAGTACGAGCCGTGTTATTGATTCACTAATTTCGTTTGTGAGAGAGGATCGAACAATTTCAAATACGGGCTCTCGGCGACTGGCGACCGATGCCCGACTTGATTTGCACCGTCAGAGCGATGCTCACAGCTTTATCTGTGATGCTAGGGTGCAAAACATTAGACACAGCGAATAGTTGAACCCGTGTTTCCAATATAAATTTAAATTAATCATCTAGATAAATAGCATCCCGTCGATACCTGGAATCGCCAAACCTGGAAATATCAATGATCTCTGTATGTTTGTTATAATTATAAATTAGTCTTAACAAGTATTTGAAACGCATTATGTTCGAAATTAGCTTTAATGTTTTTATCGTTCTCATTAATTTAGTTATTTTCAGGTTATTGGTTGGCAAACAAAAAAACCTTCAAATAAATCTTATTGAAAATAAAATTGTTAACAGCCTGATATATTTGAAGTGCAAAATCAATGTAACTAAGCAATTGGAGTCAGAGTTGAGATTCATTTTTCTTATCGGAATCATTCGTTGAATCAGCATCAGAATACGATACCAAATGGAATTTATATTGATATTTTCGCTCAACCGTGACGTCTGGAGGATATTTTTAAGTGTCAAAGTTTCTAAAGCAATTTCTGAGGAAAGTTTTAAGTGGGACGAAAGGTTTCGAGTCCGTGCAAGTGACGCCCCTTGAGCATTTGTTTGAAATAGGGAACATTTTATAAGAGGTAGGGTATTTGCAAAAATCGCCGTCGGCTGGGATAGGATAAATGTCGGAAAATTTGTCGGTTTGTGTTGCAAGTTCGGGGCGTAATTTACGGGTTGGAGTTTGTAATTTCTATATTTTCGGATTCATTATAAGTCATGGGCGGATGTTTGTTGTTGAACAAGTTTTCGATTCAGACTTATTTTATTCAGCTATCTAATGATCTTCGATCGGAGACGCGTCGAATATGGACGCATATGTTATATATTAAATTGATTGCCACGCGTTAATATAATTACCATTAAAAGTTAACGTAAAGTAAAGTTAGTTAGTGATTCCCAAGGATCTTTAAACACACACACTGATCGTTGTATCGTAGGTAAAAGGGGCCAAGAAGTAGACTGATACGAGCAAATTAACGTGTTGCGTAAGGGAGATGAATTGACCAGTTATAAGCCGCAGAAATTGGGATCAGTTTTTAGAATAAAACCAACATAGCATAAATTGGTTAGAATCGCTTATGTAGAATTGTTTATTGCCGATTTCTATTATAATATTTTAGTTATATTTTAGGAAATTTGAAAAAAGATAGATACCTTAGCACCCGCGACCTTCACCGTACCGTGGCTTGTAATATTATATTTTTTAAATAAAATAATGTATGGTTTTGTGTAGGTCGGAAAGGCATTTTGTCACACGGCGGAGTTATAATTTGCGGCGTTGAATAATACACTCCTCAGGGAATTAAAATCTTTATTAGAATGTGGGTGTACAAAGTACCATGACGCGTAGGAGTTTGCCTTTGAGGTCACAAGCCTCGTACCTAAGATGTAAAACAATATGCTGTTCACCCTCACCAATTAATCTCGTATCGTATTACAGCATCGACGCCGTCGCCCAAAAAATGTCATTAGCAGGTCTGCCGCGTGATTACACGGCCGAAGCCCCGCGGTTTAGGTCGGGGCGAAATTTAATCTACCTTTTAGCATGCAAATATCCGCAATATTCTTTGAAGATGTTTTAAGAAAGACATAAATGGCGTAATTTAGAGATTTTGCACTGTTCTCCCTGGATTATGGCCCCACTTGTTTATCTAATGGCACCTTGTATTCGCCAAGTTGATCATTTAATAAGTAAATGAGCATCATTTATATTTTCTTTTCTTTTGTGTTTTATTTTTACATTTCTGTGTGGTAGGATTTCTGTTGACCTGGCTCTGAATAATAGGAGACAATATCACCCGCTATTAGTACTAGGTAATGTTTTTTGGTTTCAGGTTTCTTGTCACAATGTACCTTTATGGCTTTCTTTGTGTAACTTTTAGTGAGTCTAACGATTTTTTTTCATATATAGTCAATGCTCATATCAATGCTTTTTAACCACAACCATTCATCAATTGTCAATCAACATGGGCAGCAGGAACTACTTGTTATTTAATATCTATGGGCAGAACAGTATATCCCTTCTTCTCTTCCTCGTCCTTTGTAATGGAAGCAGCATAAAAATATGCTTGAAGAGTTTTACACAAGCTGTTGGCTGACCAGTTCATCGGTAGTGTCTCCTCATTCAACAGAAGCCATCCTCTCCAATGAACAAATTCTAAAACGTAAAAACTATATGTCAACATAAAAAGCTCGACACGTTCCTGGAATGCGACTTATTTTTTTATTAAAAGAAGTACAGCGACGAGCGACGCCGTTTGAAAACATCGCCAACAGGTCGACGATCTGTGTTTCAAATAAAAATATTGTATTTGCAGTGCCTTTATATTTCAAAATTAAACTATTCAAAGACATATATTTTCGAATATAGCATTGCTCTTATAAACTTTGTTCGATGTGCTAAAGATAGTACCTAGGTATGTGACGATGACTAGGTTTTAAATGTAAGGAGATGTAAGACGTGTTGTGGGCAGTTTTGTTTAACTTTCTTACAGCTGTTGTATGCTCAAAGTTGCTCTAACAGATTTTTGATTTTGTTAAGCTAAGCTAAATTTAATAGAGAAGTTACATACTTTTCTTTGTTTTTAGTTGGCTTAGTTTTGGCCATGTCCTCGCGGTACGAAACCTGGGCCTACAAGGTCTGCTATGTGCTTAACTACGCTCAAAAACCTTACATACAATCTTATCCTATCTTAGTCTAGAAGAACGAAAGTGCATTGAACTAAATAAAAATGCTGTACCATTCCGATTCTAAATACCTACACGGTACATAGGACCTCATTCGACTCGTCTGCCACACAACAAGATTATATTTAATGAACGTCTCATGCCAAAAGTGACCTTCGTGCTTGATCCGTAGAGTTTCTGTGTCAATGGCCGATTGATCGACGATCCCCCAGGCTTTATCGTGGCAGGATCCAAACGGGATATTAATTGATACAAGTATCCTCTATATTCCTTTACGCAGCTGAATTTAGGAAGCTACTATCGAAGTGGGGTTATTGTACTCGAGAAATTCGACAAGTACTCTCTGGGGTGGTTTGGGGTTCAGTTTATTGTTTTATGTAGATACTTAGATTGAAACAGACTGAAATCTACAGAGTTCAAGGAACAACCAAATATAACGGAGAAATGTTTTATAAAGTTTGTAGCAGGGTGCGGGGTTTTGTATACCTAGTTGTATTGGGAGGTTAGTATTATCTTCGTTGTTATACATGAAGTTAGACAGTAAATAAATTATTTGTAATTATAAAAGTTGTAATAAATCTACAATCGACTTATACTGCCAGCAGTATTTGACCAATGTGATGGATGAGGCGAAAGAAATATGCCTGACCGTAGCAAATGGAAATCATAGTCTCTACCTATTCCTCTGGAATACAGGCGTGAAGTTATGTATGTGTGTTGTTGTCGTCTTGCATGATATAGCCCTGCTGCAAAAAAAAGATCTTAAAACTCATTTTGGAAGAAGGTTACAATAAAATATATGGTGTTAGACTTCGACAATTCAGATTGGATAAAGAAGCCATCTAGATAATACAGATATTACATCGAAAACTGTGCTGTAAGGAGAATAAAATGATTACAATAAACACGACAAAATATATATCCACGACAGTGTTACACCATCAACCGTCTACTTTATTACGCTGCCAAGATTCACAAAGGAAAACAACTACATAAACCCAATAAATAATAGAAAAATAACAAAAATGAATGTCTCCGCCGATTACAATCAGCTCGCTTGAGCTGTTACATAAACAACGCAAATAAATCATACATTCATTCGTTCATGGGATCGGACGTGAGTCGTTCATTCGCAGCGTTCGATTGGTGGCGACCGTTTAACAAGTCACCGGAGCCGATTCAAATATTTATGAATGCCTCAGATGATTCGTAATAATATCTGAACTGAAATGTATGTACTTTTTGTGAACTAAAGCAATTAAGATAATACTTGTATTAACTTAATCCCGTCTTAACGTCTATTAACATCTTTATTCTTTAACACGCAAACGACTGTAACAGGTATAATTTAATCCGTGGCTAAAATTGCTGTTTTTATGAATAAAGGTGTAAAAGTATAAGCGAAATATATTTGAGAGATCTTCAAATATTTGTTGCGAGACTTTATTATATACCAGATTATAGATTATCTTCAAAATACAATATCTTCATAATTACGATCATAATTATTATGATCCACATTTTTAAATGACTTTGTTTAAACTTTTGTTTATAAGAAACAGATATAAATTATGCACTAACGTCTCGAGTCTAGACTTTCACCCTCACAAATATTGGTTCTTGAAGTTTATCGAACTTGGATATCATTTATTTTATATATTATATTAAATAATAATATTAATATATCTTATATTTGTTCTTGTATCATGGTCCTACATTAGCAGCTACTCTTAACTCATCATCATCACCCGGAAGACGTCCACTGTTGAACAAAGGCGGCCCCTTAGAACGGCACAATGAACGAGAAACGCAATTTGAATCCACTGGTTGTCTGCAACTCCAACGATATCTTTGGCCCACCGGGCCTGCCAACGATGCGTACGGTACGGTATTTAAAATGTATTAGCGAATCCCACATAATAATTGTCTGTTTAGGCATACACTTACGCTGAAGTCTCATGACAAAGTGGTATTTATTAATTGTTTACTAACCAGTACCGTCTATGAAATTTTATTTCGAGAACTAGGAATGTGGTTAAGGTCTACGTAACCTACTGTCCCTCACCTGTGTAGTGGCAGGTGTCAAATTTCCAGCAAACGTTTCGAATCCGAACAACGAGGAAATTAAAACACTTGGGCCCACATTGTGCGAGTTTCCAAAGTCGTTTTTAATATAATCCCGGAGCTCTGCTTATCAAAGTCGGTAATCCTTATACATACTTCCTTCATTATCTACTTGGGCCTGGAAAGGAATCTACTTACCTTAAAAAATGTTGAGCGTAGACTTTCTTTGATCCTATCTCTGTATAGTTATATCCGTCCGCGCTAATGCCGGGATCGAAAGTAAATTATGGGAATATGGCTTTGATGGCGGGTCCTTGTTGGAAGGGCCGAGGATTCCTGGGATTAGTGTTCTTTAATCACATTTAGTAAATATTGAGAATTCGTTTCGGTACTCCAAGACGCTTTTGTGTGTCTTGTAATTTCGTTTAATTAGTATTGGGTAGGTATTATAACGCATGTAATCCTTCACGGGGGCCGTTTCAATTCGGTGTACATCCCATTAATTTGTATTAGTAGCCCAGCCAATTAAACTTGTCGAGAAATAACTAATGATCAGTCGTGTATTATGTCAAAAATATAGGACTTTAAATTGTCCCATTAGGTTACCCTACCTAGTTAATCCCTGTTTGACTGGCCCTGACCGATTTTACTGATTTTGGTTTTGAAATATTTGTGAAAGTAGGTACAGGAAAGGTTTAATAAGTTTTGGCGGTACGAAGTACGCCAGGTCAACTCGTCTACAATATTTTGCAAGAAATGACCAAAATCAGTTTCCATACATAGTGATTCACATTCTTTGACAAACAATATTCGATTCCGCAATGTCATTGGGAATGCGTGCATAATTATAATAATATCATTAATACCATCATCAGCCGGAGGACGTCCACAGTTGAACAAAGGCCTCTCACTTAGAACGCCACAATGAACGACAACTTACCATTTGCATTCATCAGTTACATAATAATATACTTATAATTTATAATATTATGTGGACAAATAATAATGTAAAACAAATAACAAACTACAACCCCAATTAAATAATGATGGCGCACATTAAACAATAAATTATTCTAAAACAATGATAACACGGCAATTGCAAAGTTATCATCAGAACCTATTTGTGTAAATAATTATTAGTTTACATTAATGAATGGAGTATTTAATTTATTTATAATATTATTAACAATATTGTCAGAGTTGCGGGCAACCGGTGGATGCAAATGGCTAAGTTGTCGTTCGTTAAGGGGAGGTGTATGTTCAACAGTGGACAGGCGTGGAGGGTTGCCATAATCCCCACGCTGTCAAGCGGTTTGGGGATCGTAGTATTGGCGGTAATGTTACAGAAGACGCTGCTGCCCATCTTTTGGATTTTCCCTTAGTCGTCTTTACCCACGGGAAGAAAGGGATTGGTAAATTGTAGGCCGCATACGACACGGCATATAAACAATATATAACAAGTTTATTCAGTCTTCTGGGCACGCTCTCTTTTGGTAACGATGAGGGAGATACTTTGATGATTTTTAATCCCATTTTATTTTTTATATATATATTTTAAATAGTTTTATAGCAGGTAGAATGCAGGTTAAATGTGTATAAATAAACTTCCTTATTAGTTTATTCAGGTATATTTGTAAGTCTGTGTAATGTGAACAAATCAAATATTAAATATTGATTCGTCAATCAATTCCGTTCGAGTGTTGCCGCTGCCACCGTGCAAACGAGTCGCGATTTGTGAAATGTGGATAAGAAATTACAAATATCTTGCAATTTATTCGTAATCATGATTCATTACTTTAGGTAGAAACATAAAAAAAAACTTGTGTCGTCTGAAACTTACTGTCGGTCAGAGAAGCTCTAAATCTTTTTCTCTACATCCTAAAGTTTAAAGCATTACATGAATTAAAATTCAACTTTTTTATCTGAATTAACCCAATCATATTTTATTGTTTTACCATTGCACTACTGCAGTGGGTACAGTCAGCATCTTAACATGATGATATGAGAATTTTTCAGACTTCCTATATTAAAAGAAGTTGTTCTTTAATTAATGGTAACTATGTTAAAAAAAATTACAGCTACTTATGATGTTGACTGTACCTATATAATTTAAAATTCAGAACCATCAAATAGTTTGTTGTATATTCTATATTTTGTAAAGTCTTATCCTGTTTCTCTGTTCGGAGACCACACTCCAATATTTGATGAAATCACCTACGTTTTAAGGATTCCATTGGGAAATATAATTACTCCGACACATTTGTAACGGGAAATTAAATGAGCTGCCAATATTTCTTCAACGTTTGACGACTACATGTAGTACAGCCGAGCCGCTACAAGCAGTGTAATACGGAGCATCACATCCACAACGTAAACTATCCTGCTTTAAGAGTTCATGATTGACATTTTATTTATTTTGTGATATGGAGAACCTGCAGCTGTAATCTATAGTTATAAAAATATTTCAAGAAACATGAAGCCGATTTCAGGTCGATTGCCCCATTTGGGGCACTTTTTTTACTTTAATTAGGACATTTTATGTTGTGGAAGTGAGAATCTCCTACGTGCAGTAGTCTCAGTTCCAAAACGGATAATGTCTTGCTTTAAGAGTACACGATAAGGGGTTCATAGAACTACAACTTTTTTATCTGTATCTTAAGTGCATTTTACAGTACCTATACACCTACAAAAGATAAGATCTTTTTACTCTGTTGCTATATTTATGTTAGATAGACAAATATCACTAACGAAGCTCGAAGCGAAAAGTATTCGGTTTTTTCCACGTTAGGAATTTCTCCTGCACCGTTGGTGCGTTTCACAAACATCAAATAACAAATACACTAACTTTCAGACTCGGAACAAACATCTGTGGATCACACAAGTTTTATCAATGGCATTCGCAACCCTAAGCGCAGCAGTGCCATCGTGTAGCCACCAAAAAACCCGTAGGTACTCCTTGAATATTTCTCGAGTAATGAGCACGGAAGTAATTGGAAACTGGAGTTTTGTAGGTAATACTGTTCGGAAACTATATATATGTAAGTACTATTGAGATTAACAATAATAATAGTTAATTGGTGTTCGAAACAAGAGACGTAGCCCAAATACCAAGTTGTGAGCTATTTACGGCTCAATTATGAAGCCGAGGATATTCATCTCCGGTTGACAAAACAGAATCATGTCGCTTCCCAGTAAAGTCATATGACGACCTCGTTCACATTGTAGCGGTCTCAATTCCTGGTACACAAAATCAATATTATTTAGCTACAGTCAGCATCATAAATTGCTACATTTTTTTTAACACACCGTTAATCAACGATCAACTTCATAAAGTCGTAATATTCTCAGATCACCTTTCGTGTTTTTATAATTTGAAACAGGAACTTATTTTTAATCAATCAGTAAATTTTTATTGTATAATTTTGTCACAAGCATACATGTACAAAAATGTTTACTGATATACCTAAACTATAACTAGTCATAAGGTAATCCTGTGTTTACCATGAGGTTTCTAATCATGTTAAGCTCCTTAATTATGATGCTGACTGTACCAGGAATTTCTCCTGTATTGTGGGTGGATGTGTTTCCCAACATAATATAAATGTTTCATAGCATAACATAACATCGCGCCTGCTCTCCGAAGGGGTGGAAAGAGGCGTGTAGTACACCCACATTTCGTATTTATGTTATGTGTGTTAAAGTGGCGAGCCTATTGTCATCAACCGGGCATAAATACGGATTCCGTGCCGTTACAGTGAATTACCTATTAGAAAAACACAAGAATACTTTGCCCGTATCGGGATTCGAACCCAGGACCGCTTGTTCAGCAGTCGCGCCTAGCAACCAGTAGACCAACGAGGCTTTACAACACAATACATAGGTATAATAAAATGTATGTGACATTATATTTTTACACACACACACACACACACACACTTGGCTAACACTTCACAGGCACACGAGATGATACACTTACATCACTCAGCAAAACGCCGGTCAGACACATCAGCTACAAATAGAAGAGCCATAACTGAATGAAATATGTATGAGCTAGGGTTGCTACCAAAAGGGAAATATGCAAACACCTAACGCCCTTCACTCACTAAAGGGACAAGGGTCTTAGCGCCTACCTGTTCGCGAAGGTCGTGAATGAAAACGCGAGGATTCTATTTAATTAAGTTAAAAGTCAGAGCGGTTGTATAAAACCTTTTTTAAATAGGTGAATGGTCATGCATACCATCAAGCCGGTAATCCTAAAAGAAGGCAGAGGAGTTAATTTGAAATCAATATACACACATATTTTCTAACAGGCATATGCGCAAACACAGGTGCACTCCCTATTCCCGCATAGTCCGATGGGACGGTAGACCGACACTACCGGAGAGAGACATGTGAAAAAGGCCACTCGTCATAAGACTGACTGCGGCGGCTTAACCTGGCTGAACTGATCCATAGCCACGTAGCTATGAGTCCATCAAATGGGAAGAAAAATAAATACTTCGTATATAAACTGTATAAAGTTTCAACAAAGGGTTTATTGAGCGTTGAACACACACAAGTTGTTTAAACTACAGCGTCGGAGCGTTTTACTTAAGAAGCATTACCATAACCCCTGTCACCGCGTCACATTATCATACCAAAGGGTTTTTGTACCGCGGCAGGGCTATGGGTGCCATGGATCAACATCCGTGGCTTTGGGAACTCACTGTTTTATCTAAGAAGACATAACGTAGTAGATATCGTTATGTATAGTCAAACAATGGTAGATAACAGAAGACGGTTGAAAAGTAAACACACTAGTCTGCCCGTGACCATGAATGCTGTAAAGGATTCGAAACGTCGGGACCAAAATTCAATTAAAAAACTGCGATAAAATCCGTAAACCTAGTTTTATTTTAAAGTAAACCTTGGTTAATAATGATGTTTTAATCATAAACACCTTTGCGGGAAAGACATGGCCGGAAATAGCATTGAGTAGTGTATAAAAACCCAGACTTGGTACGAATATCTGCGGTTCACACATTCGTAAATAAAGTCCAAGCTTCTAAATGAAATCGTTTAAGTCGTGTTCTTCCTAAATATATGTTCTAAAGTGATTACGATGGTACTACAGCAGGTACTCCATACTCGTGTACATTTAACGAGTAAGCCGATAGTTTGAAGGCCAGTTGTGACTACCTTTAATCCGGATAAGGTCTGGCCGCTCCAATTTATTTGCACACTTCTCGATTTACGGGGCCCTGACATACTGATCCTGCTAATTGGATGACCTTAGGAAATATTGTTATAACATACACGAGTATGGTTTTACCAACACACAATAATTTACATCCATACTTCTAAAACCCTTTTTGACTGTCAAGGACAAAATATGATCCAAACTTGCTACATTGTGTCTAATATCAGTAGACAAAGGCAGTTGGTACTACTGAGAATTATATCTATATCGCATAACACTCTGCAGCTACCTATATCTTCCCACAGTATATAAATGTTAAGGCAAATAATTGAACATGCAATATTGTAACCAATGCCAACCGGGATGTGTTGGTATGGCTCAAAGCAATGCAATAACACTAGAGTATTCGGTTATGGTATGCAACAGAACACAATACTAATAGCGTGTTACTGATGCTCACCGTTGTCACTGGGTTGACCGCAATTGTCGTTAAATCAATGTACACAGGCTGTCGTTTAGATTTGGTCCTTACCGTCTTTAGTGTCATGTTATGAAGAACTTTTATTTTGAATGTTTAGTACGTATTCAAATACGACATTTCAGTATATTTCTCTCATCATCATCAGCCTATCTCACCACTGCTGGACATAGGCCTCTCCCATGGCACGCCACTGAGCTCGATCTTCGCCTCCGCCTCCAATTTCTCTCATATTTATTGTCAAATCTACAAACACTGTTTCTGGCCCTTTGAGGCGACTTGATGTTTTCAGTACTTGTCTTATTATTTAAATAACCTGCCCTTCTTTTTCTGTTCATAATTATGTTCCTTTTGATAGAGGATTGGACAGTTCATATTCCTACACAGGCATGCCGCATGGTAGCATAGTGAGGTGTACGGTAAATCAAGGAAGTACAACGACACACATTTTCGACAATGAACATAACATATTAATAAAATGTCACACTACCAGTAAATATTTCTCATAATATAATATTACATTTTGTTCGTAAACACACAAATACAGAGTAGGCACAGATGTTCGTACCTGCGTGTGTCAAGGGAGTTAAAATGTCGCCGCGCGGCCTCTGTTATAATCATTGCTCTGTGGCCGCGGGCGATGCGAGGCTCACCGATATTGGAGGACGCTAGATGTAACCTTTTTGCTTTTATTGAACTAGTAATATTTGTATGGCGATATTATTGGTTTTTGACTTTCCGTTATTAACGTAGGTATAGATCGAACTCGCGCCCGCGCAGTCACTAGGTTACCCCCAACCAAACTGTTTATTCTTTTTGTCGGCTGCACGGCATGAGAGAAAACATAATCACATTATTAAAAATGTAAGGAATGATGTTCAATTATTTGAATATAAAAAGTCATGATTAATTCTTCTTCCTCACTGTGTGGAAACCGGTAAAACTGAGAAATTTTCTACTGTGTGTATAGTCACGTCAGAGGTCTACAGGCGGTTTAAATTCTGACACCAGGTTGTTCAGCAACCATACGATAAGAAGAAGATTCTTCTCGACTTCTTGAAAGCTATCGTATTATTTGTTTCCTTTAGTCACAATACCACAATATTCCTAGCTTTCCGACAAGAACCGTGACCGTAAAGCACTTCCAGCACACATATAATCTAGTACAAAAGACAAGATCCTTCCCCGAGGAATCCTTCCGCACGTATTAAGAGCTCTTTAGCTAATGTTAGCTCCAGTATCGGAGGAAACTTCTTTACGGGACAATACAGGACACTTGCAACTGTGTTACTTTGTTAGGGTGTCTTGTAGAGGTTTGTTTGATGGGACATCTATCAAAAGGGGTTTATCAAGTACTGCACAATTGATGAGATTATTTTATAACAGAAAAATTAGGACCCAGTTTCTATTAAAAATTTATCTCAACGAGATTAAAGCCAAGATTCAAATGCCTTATTGAGGATATAGGTGTGTATGTATAGGCATATAGCATTGATGACACATATCACCGAGAGTTTTAAATTTGTATAGCGATTTTTTACGAGAAATGAAGAGGAATATCCATTTTTCATTTTATTTGTATGGAAACATTTTATTAAAATACTATATCATCTACATTTTTATATATTATAGCCTCTGTTCTTCTAGGCAGCTTTCATACATTTTTATTCAAACAGTCATCAGCTTCTTTTAATTCTTATACTCGTAGCATGGTCCCTACTCTCAATCGATCAATTTTATTTATTCAATAGTTTGTCACTAGCTTACGTGAAAAAAATGTTTACTTAGATAACTAAACTAATCACATTGTGTGCCTGAACTAGGTAATACTGAGTTTCAGGCAAAAGGATGTTTACCTTTTTCTTTTACAGAATACCTATAATCTAGCACACTGAGTGACTAAATATTTAATGGGATTGCTGATTTAGTCTTTACGTTACGTCCATTTCCAGAGCCTGCTGAAATCGGCTATAGCCATTAAATACATCAAATCTAAAGTCCTCGCGTTTAATTTCAGTTAATTATTTCACCCTCATTAAATACCTGCTAATTAGCCAGTTTTTAATTACAAAGTGAGCTTGCCGCTGGCGTACGAACTCCATACAATACGTATTGTTTTCTCCGCGTAAGTTTGTTTACTGAATTTCAACTTTACTGCGCACGTGGGTGTAGCAATGTCGGAGTTTCTAGGTCAAATAAAAAAAAACAATTATATGGTCGGGAAGACCAAATTAGTTTATATTTAATAAGTGGTGTTGTATGGACTAGATCAAACAGTTTTGCTTGATTAACTTAGTTTTTTGGTTTTCGGCTTTTAGAGCCACAGCTGAGGTTGAACAAAAAATTAAGGAATACGAAACAGTAAACTAGGAGTAGGGTAACGAAGGGGTAGGCAGAGGTGCACATATTATTATTATTATTTATTTATTTCAGCCATGATCGTCCCACTGCAGGGCAAAGGCCTCATACATATAGTACCCTAAAATTTGGAAGTTATATTTTGGCTCCCAATGTAATAGGGGGCGAGCCTATTGATATCCACCAGTCACAGATCCAGACTCCATGCTGCTACTGAGAATTACCTATTAAAAAAAACCAGAAACGCTGCCGGACACGGGATTCCAACTCAGGACCTCAAGCTCAGCAGTCGCGCTTAACCACTAGACCAACCAGGGCTGCCTACTATTCGTTATCATAAATACTATAAAATACACAGGTACATAATTCCTATTGTTTGTTGCTAGGACTCCTCCACTGATTACCGAGCTATTAAAGTTTGAAACAGACCATGTTTTTAACTCCTTCGTTGGAAGCGGTTTGAGGAAATAGTCTTGTAATGGAGGCATTAACGAGTTGCAACTACTTTCTGAACTTTAATACGGTTTTTTGTGGCTTCGTGGTAAATTGCTAGCTGATTACTGGGGTAATGAATCCACTACTTGAAAATCCATGTTGTATTGTGTCCTGTATTGTTGTATACTTGATTTTTTTCACTACTTGACTATGACTTTTAATTTGCGATATAAATTGGCAATATAATAACTTAAAAAAATGTCTCCCCACACTAGGAATGTATACTGTATCGTGGGTGCGTTCCACAAACATGGAATATCACATACACGAACACCCAGATTTGGGACAAAGATCTGCGGATCACACACCCGTTTCCTGTCCAAGCCTTAGCACAGCACTTCTATCGCTTAACCAATGCCACGCCACTCAGGTTGTCAACAAGGACGACACTGCTTCTTTTATTTGCCCTAGAATATTGGGTACGTATTAGATATTTACTATTTTAGAGAGCCTGTTTTAGATATTATCTGACCCCACATCAACCTTATAAAAAGTTAAGTAAATATAATACGTAATGTGAGGGCGAGGAAACATTATGATTGACACAAGGGTCATGTGTGCTAAAACTGTTGACTGTCATTGACGTCGGTCAGTGGTCTGATGGAGGACAATGTCTACGATACACAGTATTTCTTATTTATATTTACATCGAAAACCTTTGATAAAGGCACTGCTTTGACAATTTATATTGGTAATGGACGGTACACTATTAGTTGTTTACTTTTTATTTTGATGTCTTCACTCAATCTATTTGGCTTGTAAAGAGACCAAAACTTCACAGTTTCTTTACAGCTTGACGTACTTAATCGAATGAAGATTTCAGTTTGTGATAAGCTAAGATTTTTTTCTCTACTTAATATGCTTGGTTTTCTATTTTGGAACAACCTGACATTCGAATCGAAGACCTTACTTGTCAGCTGCGTCTGTAAGGAAGGCGGTAGTAAGTCATGAAACAAGAACATTCCAGAAGTTTCCAAACGCCTGTAACTCGGCTCTCGAAATTACTTCGCGCTCCAAGATTCCAGATAACACTGGATTACTTGAGAAATTAGGGTTTTCTAGACAAGCCTTTATCAGATGATCTGAGTTTTAGAAGGGAATCGTGGCGATAGTTCTGAGGAGGCCTAACTTCAGTCCCAAGTTTGGGATTATGTCGGTGAGTAAAGAATACCCATACTTTATGGTATATACGCCATAATTTTTACAAACCCCATTGAAATAATTGGGTCCTGACCTAGCTTTGTGCGTGTTTATAGGCAAGAAGCAGTGAAAGCCGAGTGGTATGACCGTTGGACAACCTCAGTCAAGATTTTTCAATGATGTGTAATGCCAGAGGCCTACAGGCGGTTTAAACTCGGACTCCAGATTGTTTGTCGACCATATGATAAAAAGAAGTTGAATAATCATTAGCATTTTTGCATCATGGCTTCATACACGTGAATATATCTTGTCATTGGTCTTAAATCTGGGCATTCGATGTCTTTAATTGATATCCGTAAAACCGAGAATACATGAGAATATAATAGTAAAAGGGCTTTTTAAAATAAGCGAAAATATAACACGTTTACATCATCATCATCTTCATCAGCCGGAAGACGTCCACTGTTGAACAAAGGCCTCCCCCCTAGAACGCCACAATTCTGACGATATAGTCGGTCCACCTGATGGGAGACCTGCCAACGTTGCGACTTCCACGTTTACATAATGATATTAAAGTACATGTTAAAATAAGACACGTACATTTTATATCTAGAAATGTCTATCTATATCTATCTATGATATGCCTGTAGAAAAGTAATAAAGAGATATTAGCCCTAAGGATATTAGATTTTCCTGCATTTAAAATGAATCCTTTTTAATTCTAGCAAAAAACTAATATCGATCTAGATTCGCGCGAAATACAACGTTGTTAATCCTTTGATACTCTTTTATGTTTAGTTCGCAGTTCTCAGATAATACTAACGGTTTTTTAATATTCGTGTTTATACTAATTAAACAAAAGCACGAGGAATAAAGGCTGGCTTGTTTGAAAGAGCATTGAAAAAATATCATTATTCTATGAAAAATCATACCCGTTAATGCTTTTTATAAATACTTGTTCTAATATTATGTATTTATAGTATACCATCGATTTCCTAATTTTTTTTCAAAGAGAATATAATTAACATCCAAGAAAACTATAGCGGATTTCTTTCACCAGGAACCAAATAAAGGCTAAGGGACACAGCCACTCACAGCCTTCGTGCCAATCTGTTCGTCTGTTTTTATTCAAAAATTGTATGAATCGAGCGATATTAATGATAATATCAAACCAGCCACAATAATCACTAGATGAACGAGTAGCCGACACCAGGACTCTCCCGTGTTCTGTGGTCGTCTTAGACACACAGACAGCAGTTTTAGCCGCAAAACAGGATCGTGAGCCTCTGAGGGACAAAGATGTCAGCGATTATGTCCCTAAGTGAAGGCGGCTTGCGGCGTCTGAATGGAAGGATTCCGGAGACTGTTGCTTTGTTATGAGCTCAATGTGGACGGTTAATTAACTATTATTATGTTAGGTTTCAACGCAATTTTGTATATTGAAAGCCGTTTTTATACTGGTAATGTGTTGCGCATTTTAAAAAGTTACTCTGATTTTTAATGAACTAAGGTAATATTTTTTGTATCATGTGTTGGGATCATTTCCTTTTGTTCGTAGATTAGCAAGGGACAATTAATAATAGTTGGAATTAGCTGTCAGATTCGACTAGCGGAGACAAATGAGTTTAGTGATCTACCAACCATTTTGTACTTGTTACTGTGTATCAAAATGCTAAGGATTCAAAACTTGAAATAGATAAACAATAATAAATAATAATATTTATATTATATAAAATTTATAATTAGACAATAAAGTATGTTACGCTGATATTTTCTTCAACAAGCCTTACAAAACAATCCTCTTAAGACAACGCCATCTTGAATTCCCGTGACCCTAGATAACCTAACAATAGCGTAAAAACGTGAGCTATATAAGCTGTATGTTCGAGTGCTAAAATTTGAGAGGGTCATTTTGTTAGAGCACGAAATGTGAATTCCTTTCATCGATTCTTTAAATCACGCGGTTACTTAGCGGATGAATGGGTGCGATTGGTTCACGGGCTGGCGCGGAGTGGACCCACACGAGTGCCCGGTGCCGTGAGTGCTTTCTGGTTTGAGGGTTGGCACGCACGGGGAGAGATTGGGAGCAGTCTGGTAGCGGTTACTATCGAAGGGCAAAGGTAAGCTTTTGCTTCACTGCAACCCTGTTTTAAACTCCAGGCATAAAACACAGTCAGAATCTTCTTACAGCTTCTAGAACATTTATCATACTGTCGTAAATTTTTTTCTGTTCACGTATTCTGCGTGTTTTCATTTTTATCTCGTAAACTGTCAAATCATTCATCTAATCCCAAGTCGTATCGGTAATATTCCCTAGTAGCTTCACCAGTTTGTAGTGTGGGGGTGCAGTAGACGGTTTCCTTTGACAGCGTGTCAATGTACACTCGTCCCACAGCCGTTTCGCCTCCATTCCTGTCCCCTATATTTCCACCTAATGCGCCTCTTTCATACGATCCGTACTTCGGTCACGTGCGTTCGCGGGAGTATAGAAAATCCCTTTTTATCCGCGTGGCTGATATAGCGGCATAACTTTAACGTATAACCACTGTTTCATTTGATGTTGGGAACCGATTTTTTGTGACCACTATTTCGGCGTAATTCCCTGGTCGCAGACGAGCGTTTTGTTATACTGTTGAAGTGAGGTTGTGCGGTCAGCAGAAAGATTTTTTGGTTGAGTGGTCGTTATGGGAAAATCTGAGTCGTGTACTTATTTATTTATTAAGCCTATGTTGCATGTAGGTTGACTTACGTTGACCCTTTTGTTAAGGATCTCATACAGGTTGGTAATAATATTATGAAAATATTAACTGCCTATATCTATAGAAATTTTAAGTGATTAAAGATTACATTAAATACATCATTTGGCACGTTTTCAACAAAATTATAATACCAAATCTACTAATGATCCCACAGACCTAAACACACCTATATATAATCCAACAAGAAACCCTTCATTTGCTTCGACGGTCGTCTTAATCTTAGCTACAGCGCACAATGATATCCAATGAAAGGTTGCACCGGGTCGGAGGGCATCATCAAAGGGCCTCGATAATTATGGAGGCTTTAATTAATGGGCCGAAACATCTTGGAATTCCTTTAAGAGAATTTGACCACCGAGGTTTATGTAAAATTAAATTAATTTGGTGTAATGGTTGGATGGGCAGGGTGTATGGTGAGCGTATTAGGGATGGGATGAGCCCCATTCCTTCATGATCATTAATACGTTCTTAATGTTTATATACGAGACCGCAATGGTTGATAGTGAAAGGTAACACTCAGATTAGGAGGTATAAGCTACATAATTTAAATGACTATTAAAAATAATTGGAACGCACCTAAGCAATATTAACCACTAGTTGCGCCCCGCGGTGTTACTCGCTACATTTTCTCGGGATAAAAAGTAGGTGTTAATCCATGGTATCAGCTACCTCCATATGAATTTTTATCAAAATCGGTTTAGCCGTTTGAGCGTGAAGAGGTAACAAACCTACACACGCTGCTGCCGATACCCCAGAATTATCCCTTGGTCGCCTCTTAATACACCCACGGAAGAAAAGGGGGTGGACTATTCTAGGTCAAAAATCACTGGAAATTGACTATAAAAAAAATTAAACAGTAAAAAGGACATAAAACTGAAGATGAACAAAAGAAAACGCCACGGTAACGCGTTTCGAAAGCACCAGTGTTACGTGCAGAATTTAACATGGAACCAGCAAAATTGTCCAATTCTAAAGTTGTGAACACTCCGAGCGAAGCCACTAGAAGTAATATAGTAATAAATTCAGTAAAACTAACTTCGTGGACCAACTTCAAACACTCAAACTGAGGTATAACATGATCCAATTTATCTATACGACTGCGGTGGCCCACTGCCCAGCGCTGGGAGTGCCCAAACTGGGACTGTCCGAGACCAGCTATTATTACTAACTTGTGGAAGGATAAACTTTTGGTAACTATACCTGGAGTTTAGTTAGGGTTGGTGCGCGTTTTTCTTTGAGTAAAAAACAAAAGTTTGTTGAAGCGTAACTAAGTGTACTAGCTAAACAGTATTAGCCTATAAGATTCCGCAACTAAAATAAATATTGTATTAATAATTTAAATACGTAGGTACCTACTATGTTTCTTAAAAAAAAAAATAGACTGATATTTGGCTACTTGCTATTTTTGCTTTGGCTTTTATAAACACCCATAATATTTATGGGTGTACTGTATGTGCACGTCCGCCTACCCCTTCGGGGAATACAGGTGTGATGTTATGTTTTTATTATACTTACTAGCTGTTGCCCGCGACTTCGTCCGCGTAAATTTCAGTTAAAAACACCAGGAGACTATAATCTGATATTGTAAGTAAGTGAAAAACACTATAAATTACTTATCGAAAGGAATGTACATAGTATTTTAATGATAAAGGTATTTTTAAATTAAGATGGGGCTAGTTTACTTGCTTAACCGATTTCGTGGGTATGATCGGTGAATATTGAGTGACTTACAGGAAAGTTATTGACATGATTGGTTTGCTTATAAGGAATGTACACATAAAATTATGAATGTACCTTTGTTTTACTGTATCTATGTACTATATTGATGGCATGCATTTCTCTAAACTACCTTCGTAGTTTTGTCCTCAGCAGACAACATATAAAGAGATTGTGAACTGGTAACTCGGAAGCGAGCATCATACAGTTAAATAATAATAGCAGCCTATAACTGTCCTACTGCAGGACAGAGGCCTCTTCTCGTAGAAAGGGATTAAGCATTGATCACCACGCTAGCTCATTGCGGGTTGGCGATTTCAGATTACAAATCCAGGTTTCCTTACGATATTTTCCGTCACCGTTAGTCAGTGGTGTAGAATATCTAAGAAAGTATTTATAACATTGAAAAAGTCACATTGATACTTGCCCGGGTTTGAACCTGCAACCTTGTGCATACAAATCAGGTATGTTAACCACTTGGCCACCACGACAGTCATACATATCATATAGTTATCCGAGTAAAAATCAGCTGGTTTCTATTCCTTAATAATTAAGTCTACCCCTGCGTGAGCTATGACGTGAGCGATGATAGTTTGTACGTCAAAATGCGTCAAACGGTTATATTGGAATTGATTGTAGCAGACATTTAAACGAACTGCTCATGTCCGTCACCCATATGTTGGACCTGTGGGCGACGAACTTGGGCAGTTCGTTGCCCAAACAGAAAAGGCGGTGCGGGCTGGCGTTTCACGTGCGCCTTTTAAGAAGGGTCGTAAGGCACGTAGGCCGTACGTGGTGAGCGGGACCAATCGTGAAGAGGCGAGTCAAAATTTGTTTCAAAAGACGTGTACGTGTGTACATGTAGCATACATGTAGTTAGAAGGATACCCTGAGGTTTTAGCTGGTAAGAGACCGGCATAACACTTCGTCCGCTCAGTGTGGAGGAAGTCCAGGAGGATTTTCCTAGCAACAAAAATACTTTGATAATTGTGTGGAATTTAGAATTTGATTGCCTTATTGGTCTAGTGTTCGTAAAATGCGACTACAGAGCGGGAGTTCCGTGTGTTCGTCTACCAGGTCGGACAAAGTGTTATGGGTTTTTCAACTAATTCTCAGTAGCTGTACCGACTTTGAATTTGTGCCTGGTTAATGAAAATTTAATTGGCGTAAGTAACAGTACAATAAAGGCGTGATAGTATGGTATGAGTATGGCCACCGCTACAATTTGTTATAATTTCTGCATCTATGATGTTTCTCTACAAAACGGTAACTTTGAGGTGGATCACAGACCTTTAACTTAACGATGGGTGTCTACAGTACACTTTCTGCTAGAGAGTTAAAACATATAAACAAAAAAAACTTCAAAATTTTATGTCGTTTGAATATGTTCCAGTGAATAAATATTTATGTTGTCGAATGCGGGAATAACACTATCACATCACATCTTAACCAACTTTTCCAGGAACGTGAAGTAATGAGAAGAATTCTGTATACTCCGTCTAAATATTACCATTTATTAATATTTATGTATATCCAGTGTATAAAGTGCAATATATAAGTAAAGTGCGCTAAGGGTTGCGGGTTCGATTCCCGCACGGGGCAAAACTTTGTGCGAACCACAGATGTTTGTCCCGAGTCTGGGTGTTTGTGTTTGTGATATTTCATGTTTGTGAAACGCACCCACGATACAGGAGAAATTCCTAGTGTGGGGCGACGTTTTAAAAAAAAAAAAAAAAAAAGTTTTTACGGAGCATTTAAGTACGAAAATATTTATCTATAGTCACCGAAGAACAGGAATGTGACTCGATCCATTACATGGTGGTTGTTCCTGCTGAGTTCTGTCTAAAACTATTGTACATTCTTAATTTAGGATTACATTTCAGCAAATGTCTCTTAAAACTATATCGTGTAATTCTGAAAGACAATTTTGCCCCGATTATTTGTTTCTTAACCTTATGCAAGAATGCTGATACTAAGTAATAAGTGTTTCAAAGTGGTCTGTGTGAATGATTGTTGGTAGACAGCGCCTAAATGGTAAATTGTTTCTCCAGCGTTTTCCATATTTCTACGGTATTGATGAATCAAAGGTGTAACCCAAATTCGGCAGATGAAATAACTTCGATGTAAAATAAAAAAATGAGAAATCTAACATTTTGATGGAAAAGCTAAAATAGAAAATATTACTGAATATTGTTATTAACTATTCTGTGGTTAAAGTAAAACAAACAACATTCTATACATATTTACAATGGTGAAGTTACAAACTTATTAAAGTAGAAAAAAAATAAAAATTAATTAACTGTAAATAGTTTGGAATAATATTATGTTAAAAATATGTTATAATTGTCTTTTTATTAATATTTAAGTTCAAAAACATCCAAAAAGAAATTAAAGCCTATACAAAAAGAAAATCCTTTGGCAAGGATCGATCTCTATACATATAAAACGCAGGGCGATCGCTTAACCGCCACGCCAAGATACTTGACGTAAATTTTAAAATAGATGTTTCTATACATGTTATGATTTACTGCTCAGCTCCTTATGGATATAGCGTGATGATTTCTACTTCAGAGGTTCATCTGTAACTAATCTGCATATTGTAACTATTGGTTTTGTCTTTAAGTGCTATAGAATGCGCCGCCACGCCGGCCGTTACCGCCGCAACCGCTATGTCCCTGCCTTTTATCTGTAATATCTTCGAAACTATTTATTTAAATTACTTGCTGTAACGGGTAATTTTGATCTATATTAAATGGACAATATATTGAAGGTACTTAATTGGATAAGGATTTATGCTGTATTGCTCAAAATCGCTTCGTAAATAAGTCATTATTTCTCGTAAAAAGTAAAAGATAAAAAATGGTTATTGTGGGTTATTCGTAAGAGATAGACATATGCCATCGCGGACTTTTTTGTAGGCATTTTTAAGGTGTACAATACTGTAGTACATTGTTTTGATATATCTCGTAGGGTTTAGCCAGCGTTTGCAATGTAAGCGTTGTCATTTTCGACATCACATTAGAAAACTCTAAAATTATCAGTATTTCTCTTCTATATTATGCATGTATTATAGACATAAACCTTCCTCTTGAACCACTCTATCTATTAAAAAAAACCGCATCGAAATCCGTAGCGTAGTTTTAAAGATTAAAGCATATATAGGGACAGACAGACAGCGGTAAGTGACTTTGTTTTATAATATGTAAGGATAAGGATGAGAAGATGTAGTACGTCCATAAGCAATCATCTGTTATTTTTTTATTGAGGCTGTGCCTTGTCTTGTGCGCCGAAACCATGAAATCTCAGGACTGGTCCGATTTATATAAAAAATTTAAAAACTTACCTATGTAGTATAACGAATCTAACCAAAAAAACTGATGTCTAACTTCAAGTTCAAACAATACATAACCGATCTGTCTCCGACCCTGAGCTCGCCACTAGAGCAATGAGGCGATAAGTGATTCGTTCCCGTTCATTTGGTTTTGTGCGTCTTTTACGTCGCTTACTTAAGTTTTCCGTGATAATAATACGATGTCGGGGTTCATAATTCAGTTATTATTTGCCTCAAATTCGGAGACCTTCAGATCATTAGATTCGCTATGAACTGGCCTGTATATTCCTTAACAAATAAATGATACGCCGACTAGGTATATCCAGGGATGGAGGGTTAGTTTAACCTATTTCTTGTTTGAGAAAGCTCTTATAAAACTAAAAACGATTAACTATCAAACGCTGATCACTTTAGTTATATTATCATTATGAAAAATCATAACGAGTAAAATTAAAAGTAAGACTAAAAAAAAGATAAAACGAAAAGGTTCTTATAATCTTGGCCATTTTATAAACCCTGCCAAAGTCCGATAAATAGGCGATGAGACAGCCCTACAAAGAAAATTCTCGTTAATACTCCCTTCCCTTCAGTAAAATATCTTTAAAACAAGGTCAAAGGTGAGGAAATTAGGAAACTTGGTGACGATGCCGCGCCGTGCCGAAAGTAACACCCTTAAAGGATTACGGGATTACTAATTATCTACTGAGGCCTTTATTTTTTCTTATTTTCGTATAATGTAGCTTGGCTGTATTATACTTATTGAGTTTTTTTATAGAACTGTGTGTATACATGCATTTCTTTACCAGTTTTAAGTCCCTATCTTCTTATCGAATTGGTTAATGTACATACCCCTGAAACTCGCTCAGGTGTGACGGATTCCTGACGATGTTTTCCTTTATTTTTAGCAACTGAATACTAATTTAAAATACGCACATGTCAATCAACAAATACAAATTACATTGGTGTGAACTTGCGACCTATGATTTGGCAGTCCAACGGCCGCACCACTCGGCTATCATTGCTCTAACACAATTGTCTTTCTATAAAATATGTAAGTACATCATTTATGTACTGCTGTTATTTATTTATAAACATTTAAGAATTGTGTTGTATTAGTGTAAAATTGAGTAATTGTTAATATTGAAATACGTTAGTATTCCTCGTCTATTGCGTTTGGTCCACAGTGGGACCAAAACCAATACCAATCTAATCATAAAGTTTTCAGTAGTGCAAATTACAGTCCGCCGAATTTGCAATTCATGATGCTATTGGAATGTCCAAAGATTGAATTTCGTAAACCTATAGCCTGTATCTAACGTGTGCACTGTGCAGTGTTAGGAATGTTCAACAGATATTTTGCCGGACAACGCACATTAAAAAGGGTACTTTTAATTAATTGCGAATAACTGTTGCTTTTTTTAAACCTGTAAAGAAATTGGGAATATTCAAGACGTAGCTAAAGTTAACTCTTTAAGGTCATATATAACTAGTTGCACCCCATGGGCCACGGTGATACCCGCTGAATTTATTCGGGATAGTGCAATCAGGGTCAGCTACCGCCATACCAAATGTTATCAAAATTGGTCCAGCCGTTTCAGCGTGAAGAAGAAACAAACATACAAACACACACGTACTCACAAACTTTCACATTTATATTAGTGTGATACCTAATTTCTTATTGTAGTCATAGTTAGAGGGCAAGGCATGTAGTTTATCTAAAAAAATACAAGTGAGTGAGAGCAGCGGGCAACAGCATTTTTATAAACTAAGATTATGACCTTAACGCTTTATTAACGACGACAACAACAACATAACATCACGCCTGTTTTCCTCGAAGGGGTAGGCAGAGGTGCACATATTACTATATTCCACCTACACCCAAATTTCGCCAGTTATGTTTATACGCTTTATTAATTTATGTAATTAGTATAAAGGAACTTCCAGTGCACACGCTGCTCAAAGGCCTCAACTACAATATAATGCCAATATGAGGTGAACTTGATTACAGTGGCCGCGCGCACCTTCAGTACGTAATCACTGGACTAATTACCGATACCCGGTAATTACCACGGTGTCCACCGAGAGCATGTTACCAATTATGTTAATAATAATATTTTGATTGGTTGTTGCGGTTTAGACGGGAGCGTTAGAGTTCTCATAGAAATGTGTCGGCTTGTGTATTGATACTAATTGTTTTATAATAACAGCCTATAACTGTCCCACTGCAGGGCAGCCTCTTCTCGTATAGAGAAGGAATTTGTTTTATAGTCCTCATTGTTTTTATCTTGATGTTTATTAAACTAATTTTAAATACATTGAAATCTTATTAATATCGCTATCTATTTATTAAAATAAAGATTAAATTAGAATAATTAAAGTCTCTCGTTTTTTTTGCTAATCATCCTTATCCTTATCCTTACATATTATAAAACAAAGTCACTTACCGCTGTCTGTCTGTCCCTATATATGCTTTAATCTTTAAAACTACGCTACGGATTTCGATGCGGTTTTTTTTAATAGATAGAGTGGTTCAAGAGGAAGGTTTATGTCTATAATACATGCATAATATAGAAGAGAAATACTGATAATTTTAGAGTTTTCTAATGTGATGTCGAAAATGACAACGCTTACATTGCAAACGCTGGCTAAACCCTACGAGATATATCAAAACAATGTACTACAGTATTGTACACCTTAAAAATGCCTACAAAAAAGTCCGCGATGGCATATGTCTATCTCTTACGAATAACCCACAATAACCATTTTTTATCTTTTACTTTTTACGAGAAATAATGACTTATTTACGAAGCGATTTTGAGCAATACAGCATAAATCCTTATCCAATTAAGTACCTTCAATATATTGTCCATTTAATATAGATCAAAATTACCCGTTACAGCAAGTAATTTAAATAAATAGTTTCGAAGATATTACAGATAAAAGGCAGGGACATAGCGGTTGCGGCGGTAACGGCCGGCGTGGCGGCGCATTCTATAGCACTTAAAGACAAAACCAATAGTTACAATATGCAGATTAGTTACAGATGAACCTCTGAAGTAGAAATCATCACGCTATATCCATAAGGAGCTGAGCAGTAAATCATAACATGTATAGAAACATCTATTTTAAAATTTACGTCAAGTATCTTGGCGTGGCGGTTAAGCGATCGCCCTGCGTTTTATATGTATAGAGATCGATCCTTGCCAAAGGATTTTCTTTTTGTATAGGCTTTAATTTCTTTTTGGATGTTTTTGAACTTAAATATTAATAAAAAGACAATTATAACATATTTTTAACATAATATTATTCCAAACTATTTACAGTTAATTAATTTTTATTTTTTTTCTACTTTAATAAGTTTGTAACTTCACCATTGTAAATATGTATAGAATGTTGTTTGTTTTACTTTAACCACAGAATAGTTAATAACAATATTCAGTAATATTTTCTATTTTAGCTTTTCCATCAAAATGTTAGATTTCTCATTTTTTTATTTTACATCGAAGTTATTTCATCTGCCGAATTTGGGTTACACCTTTGATTCATCAATACCGTAGAAATATGGAAAACGCTGGAGAAACAATTTACCATTTAGGCGCTGTCTACCAACAATCATTCACACAGACCACTTTGAAACACTTATTACTTAGTATCAGCATTCTTGCATAAGGTTAAGAAACAAATAATCGGGGCAAAATTGTCTTTCAGAATTACACGATATAGTTTTAAGAGACATTTGCTGAAATGTAATCCTAAATTAAGAATGTACAATAGTTTTAGACAGAACTCAGCAGGAACAACCACCATGTAATGGATCGAGTCACATTCCTGTTCTTCGGTGACTATAGATAAATATTTTCGTACTTAAATGCTCCGTAAAAACTTTTTTTTTTTTTTTTTTTTTTAAAACGTCGCCCCACACTAGGAATTTCTCCTGTATCGTGGGTGCGTTTCACAAACATGAAATATCACAAACACAAACACCCAGACTCGGGACAAACATCTGTGGTTCGCACAAAGTTTTGCCCCGTGCGGGAATCGAACCCGCAACCCTTAGCGCACTTTACTTATATATTGCACTTTATACACTGGATATACATAAATATTAATAAATGGTAATATTTAGACGGAGTATACAGAATTCTTCTCATTACTTCACGTTCCTGGAAAAGTTGGTTAAGATGTGATGTGATAGTGTTATTCCCGCATTCGACAACATAAATATTTATTCACTGGAACATATTCAAACGACATAAAATTTTGAAGTTTTTTTTGTTTATATGTTTTAACTCTCTAGCAGAAAGTGTACTGTAGACACCCATCGTTAAGTTAAAGGTCTGTGATCCACCTCAAAGTTACCGTTTTGTAGAGAAACATCATAGATGCAGAAATTATAACAAATTGTAGCGGTGGCCATACTCATACCATACTATCACGCCTTTATTGTACTGTTACTTACGCCAATTAAATTTTCATTAACCAGGCACAAATTCAAAGTCGGTACAGCTACTGAGAATTAGTTGAAAAACCCATAACACTTTGTCCGACCTGGTAGACGAACACACGGAACTCCCGCTCTGTAGTCGCATTTTACGAACACTAGACCAATAAGGCAATCAAATTCTAAATTCCACACAATTATCAAAGTATTTTTGTTGCTAGGAAAATCCTCCTGGACTTCCTCCACACTGAGCGGACGAAGTGTTATGCCGGTCTCTTACCAGCTAAAACCTCAGGGTATCCTTCTAACTACATGTATGCTACATGTACACACGTACACGTCTTTTGAAACAAATTTTGACTCGCCTCTTCACGATTGGTCCCGCTCACCACGTACGGCCTACGTGCCTTACGACCCTTCTTAAAAGGCGCACGTGAAACGCCAGCCCGCACCGCCTTTTCTGTTTGGGCAACGAACTGCCCAAGTTCGTCGCCCACAGGTCCAACATATGGGTGACGGACATGAGCAGTTCGTTTAAATGTCTGCTACAATCAATTCCAATATAACCGTTTGGCGCATTTTGACGTACAAACTATCATCGCTCACGTCATAGCTCACGCAGGGGTAGACTTAATTATTAAGGAATAGAAACCAGCTGATTTTTACTCGGATAACTATATGATATGTATGACTGTCGTGGTGGCCAAGTGGTTAACATACCTGATTTGTATGCACAAGGTTGCAGGTTCAAACCCGGGCAAGTATCAATGTGACTTTTTCAATGTTATAAATACTTTCTTAGATATTCTACACCACTGACTAACGGTGACGGAAAATATCGTAAGGAAACCTGGATTTGTAATCTGAAATCGCCAACCCGCAATGAGCTAGCGTGGTGATCAATGCTTAATCCCTTTCTACGAGAAGAGGCCTCTGTCCTGCAGTAGGACAGTTATAGGCTGCTATTATTATTTAACTGTATGATGCTCGCTTCCGAGTTACCAGTTCACAATCTCTTTATATGTTGTCTGCTGAGGACAAAACTACGAAGGTAGTTTAGAGAAATGCATGCCATCAATATAGTACATAGATACAGTAAAACAAAGGTACATTCATAATTTTATGTGTACATTCCTTATAAGCAAACCAATCATGTCAATAACTTTCCTGTAAGTCACTCAATATTCACCGATCATACCCACGAAATCGGTTAAGCAAGTAAACTAGCCCCATCTTAATTTAAAAATACCTTTATCATTAAAATACTATGTACATTCCTTTCGATAAGTAATTTATAGTGTTTTTCACTTACTTACAATATCAGATTATAGTCTCCTGGTGTTTTTAACTGAAATTTACGCGGACGAAGTCGCGGGCAACAGCTAGTTTGTACATAAATAGTGATGCTTTTTACCCAACTACGGTAAAGCCAAAAGGAAGGGTTATGATTTACTGAAGTGTTTGTATTTACGTGTGTTCCTCGTTATACGATGCCCGAAATACCCCAACAATACTTATAAAATACAGTATACCGTTGTTGACTTTTCATCATCATCATCAGCCAGAAGACGTCCACTGTTGAACAAAGGCCTCCCCCATAGAACGCCACACTGAACGATAGCTTGTCTTGCATCAACCGGTTGCCCGTAACTCTGACGATATCGTAGGTCCGGCTGTTGGGAGGCCTGCCATCGCTGTGTCTTGCGGTTCGTGGTCGATACTCGAGAACCGTTCTTCCCCAACTTCCTATAGACTTTTACTAATTATAAATTCTAAACGAGTATATAATCAGTACACATACCAAAACAATTCCACTAACTAGAAACGTCGCTGATGTATCAAATGTCTGATTAAACAGCGTCTCACACATAACACATTAATCTACACTCCGTAGATTACAGACACTTATTGCTACAACTGACATAAGTTTCTCCACACTCGTTTAAATAAACCCTTCACTCTGACACAAAGCGATCGTGGATTGTAAACAAAATGAATGTCATTTGAACGCAAATGTATGTAGGTTAAGTTATTAAGTGATATTGTTACGCACAATGTATTGGATGCCATACACAAATGAGATGCAAATGCTCGCACTCGCACTTATGAGTAGGGCTGTTAACTTTGAATATAAATAAATGAATTATTAATACAATTTAATCTATATAAAAAAAAATTAAACGAACTATTCAATTTATTCCACTTCATGTAATGTAAGAAATAGTTGTGTTATATTTACTAGGTATAGCCTACTTAATGTCCCTTTTTGGGTACGTTAATATTAAATAACTTAAGGGGGTTTTAACAACCAAAAGTCTCACGTATTAGGGGCAACCCTGATGTTATTTATTAGAAAAAATTAAATTCAGTGGTATCTTCGTTAACAGGCTAGAATGCAAAAATAATATTTCGCGGGAAAATATCCTTGATGTACAAAAACTAAAAGTCATAATATAAATATTAAACTAATTTTCAAATGAACCCTTTTCCAACCCTATGCCCTAAGGCCTGGCACCTATTTCACAAGGCTTGGGGTCCCGACCTCTTCTCACATTGTCCACGTCAGTTTGATTAATAGTGCTCACTGAAGATCTAAATTAGGTGAATAACTTTAGAACCATTTGTTCATTTTATCTTAGAGTTTGAAGTGTTTAATATTGATTGAGAAGATCTTCTTATTGAGTCGATGGCAATCAAATTTTATCGGCTCAAACATTTACTTTGAGATTTGCATTGTCAATAGAGATCACTATTCCATTTCACAGGTGTAGGGAATATTATTGTGTGAGTATAAGTTAATATTGTTGATTTTTATACAGAACTAGTGTTAACCTTAATGGTTGACACCAGTAGGTTTAGCTTTTCTAGCACGCAATATTTTTTATCGCGCGATAATGTTATGACAAAAATGAAATGTATTGGTTTATATCAAAGCGCTAGTACAGCGATAAAAATATCGCGGTGATTTTAAAATCGCGACTCGGCGATCTATCGTGATTGGCTAAATGTTAAATATCACAATTTTAAGGTGCAGGCACTTTATTATAAACCCATACATTACGTTTCCGCGATAAAAATCATGGTGCGCGCTAAAGTTAACAGTCATTAACTGTCCACCCCTCACAAAACTGCAATGACATAGATAAATAGCAGCGTAATGAGTTCCAAACAAAAACTCCTCCTAATTTTCCGCTACAACACACATTCTCGATTGCAATATTACGCTGCGCCCGTCTAAACATACAACCCTGACGCGAAACAATTTTCGTCATAAACGCTTGTTAACAGATTTACTGACGGCAAACAAAGCGTCCTGATGTGTTGGTTCCGCACCCGCCGCGCAATGTACACCGCGCAAGGATACAGCGCCGTGACGGAAGACGCAATAATGTGCGAAGTAATAGCGGCTTTGTAGTATTAAAGTGAGATTTTAATAGATTCTGTGAGGAACAGTGTAGACAGTTAATTGTTCTACGTTGTATTTTATGTTCATAGATGGGTGTTCGTCAACAACGTTGAGTAATGGTTAGCGCCTGTAATTAATAAATCAGAGACTCAGGGGTACATAGCTACTAACATAAGTTAGACAATGATGTTAAGCAGCGATAGCCGAGTGGTTGGACTGCAAGTCAAAGGTTGCGAGTGAAAACCCCGGCATGCACTAATGACTTTTCGAATTCATGTACGTACGTGTTATAAATTAGTTATCACTTGCTAAAAACCGTGAAGGAAAACATGGTGTGGAAACCTGCATACCTGAGAGATCGCAGCGCAGTTTTCAAGCAAGCTATTTTATTTAAAGCCTCTTCGTCCCGGCCGCTAGTCGGCGCAGGCCCTAAGCAGATTCGAAACTAAGTTCGTTTGGAAACAATAATGAAACCAGAACTGTATGGAGTGGATTTGAATCAGGGTAAGTTAGTTGCTCGCCTCTGAGACAGCTGAATGGCTGCTGTGTGCAGTGTGTGCAGCACGCCGTATTTGCATTATTTTGCTTCAGACATGAACAAATGTCATCCCCTTAATTAGAAACTAAGATTAATATTGGACTTACTCATATTTTTTAGCACTTTAGGTTAAAAACAAATTACTCATTAGCTTCAATGCTAGATTTTAATAATAATAAAGTGTCATCCAAGGCACTTTACAATAAAAAAGAAAATTTGCTCAATGAATAAATCTGATTTAGTTATGATTTTAGCGACTATTAAACCGTGGATATACTATATTGTCAGAGTATACGGTCAACGGTGGAGGCACATGGCAAGTTGTCGTTCATTGTGGCATTCTCAGGGGGAGGCCTTTGTTCAACAGTGGACGTCTTCCGGCTGATGATGATGGTGAACTATAAGAATTGGACCATAAATGGCGAGCCAATTGACGTTTTGAGCTATTTATATTATTAAGTAGTATGTTATTTATTTCGCTATTTATTCAGGTTTTTACCCTTAAACAATTCATCGACTTTGTGTACTCGGACTGACTCAAAATAAGAAATAACCCATATTATTTATAATTATTTAATACCAATCATTTCTCCTTGAGAAGCCTGTTCAGTCTCCCACTGCTGCGCAAAGGCCTTCCCATCATTCTCCCAGAAAACCCGGTCCAATACTATTTTGGGCCATACCTAAGGAGACCTAACACTATGCAGAAAAAAAAATGGAAGGAAATAAGTGATTTTAAACCTAACTGAACAACATTAGTAAACCTCCCACGTAATAAAGGGAGAGCCGTAATCAAGTCATACATTATTCTAAAATAGTCTAAACAATAATAAAATTATTCAATTAAATGAAGTCGTTATATAATATCTAAACGACCTATATTAGGTGCTACAGTATAAATAACATGAACAACTATTAACAGGCATGTAAAGTTACATAGGCCCACACAATTAAGTTACTAACATACAGGAACATTCCTAGTTTAGTTCGGTAATTTAAATTATCATTTTATTGTGTTTGTGTAGCGGCCACCTCGTTATTTCCCCACCCTAATAACCTTTACATAATACTGTTATCGTTATAATTGATATTAGGGATGCTACGAAAAGTATCGATTTGGGTTTTAATTTGTATTGTAGCTGTATATTTAACGATGTTAATGTAACACTCGAATACCGAAGTATTATAGGGTCGGCTGAGACGAAAAATATGTTTTATCTATTTTTATACTATTTTAATTTAAGTGTCTTTGTTACGTCGTTATTCCCCGATATAGACAGCGATTTGAACATTTACATCTCGTCACTCAGTAGACTCAGTATCAGTCGTTATGACAGATCGGGCCTAGCGCCAATCATCCAGGTCTTCTTCGTATCTTACGGTTCATGAACAACCTGGTGTCAGAGTTAAAACCTATAGGACTTTGACATGGCTTTACACACCGTTAAAAAATCTGGTCTAAATAAGTTTTCCTTGCTAGGGCGATAGTCAAATGTATAGAAATTAGAATATGCCTACGTGTAATCTGCGGTCTGTAGGTCTATTCTTGTAACTTGAGACGCTTTGAGCAGTGCTATAATGCGCTTTCTATCGAAAACACTTCGCTATTGCTGTGTTTTTCTCTGTAAACGTCTTCAATCACGTTGATGATAATACTATACAAACATTTTGTATATTAGACCCAGCACAAGTTCTAATAATACCTCATTCCCCAGTCATGATCAAAAGCTATAACTAAGTCCTGCATTCGACGAAACAGATAATCTTAAGTAGGGCCCAGTGACGTCTAGCTCAGCCACTTATCTCCGCTGCGATCAAAGTTAGCCGGTACCAGCTCTATCTGGGCACGGATTAGTGAGTCTGGTGCCTTCAGATAATAGAAGTAGTTGAGGGATACTGCGATTAGATCTAACAATTAAAGTATGTTCTTGTTGTGGTATTGTGTGTGAGCTAGATTTGTATTGAATGTAACATGATCATTGCTTGATCATGTGTATTTGTCTACCCATATTTGGCCAGACGGTATGATATCTACTGCTGCTCTGAGTATGGATTTAATGCGCGCGAATTTAATGTCGATTTATTAATTTTATATAGAGCGTTACTTAAAAGTATACTTTAGGTCGTTGTTCTTAATGGTCATCATTGTAGATCCCGGCTTACAGAAGTTCCAGTGATGGGCAGGAGCGGTGGGGTGGTCCCGAAAAAAGACGATCAAGCGAAGTCAAAATCAAAAGGGATAATAATAATATTTATATACTTGTAAGAATATTTTCACAAAAAGTGTTACATTAAATAATATCCACAACATTCTTCTGTTTCCAGCGTACAAATACTTAAACCAAAATAACACATCAACATTAAATATTTCATAATTTGTAATTTATATAGTTGTCTATTGAATATTAACACTTTTCATTTAAGAGTTGAGATAAGAGTTGGTGAAATACCTGTCAAAACAATCAGATAATCATACAACTGCCACAATCTGCAACACCAGCTCCCAGCTACATATTGAACCCCGTGTTATGCCAATTTATGTCGCTCTCTCGGACTAAGCCGTCTAGCTATTAATTACGTTAAGCCCAGCTCTGGCTTGTAGTTCAAAGATTTCATCTGCCTGTCCCGATTCTCGAGAAGTTTTGAACGGATTACAGACCTTTCCTATACCCAAAAGTACTCGGATTAGTCTGCTATCGATTTTATGAGTTTGAAGGCGACCTATAGACGTACAGAAAAAGTATAGAATTTTTCATAATAGAGTTTGAAACTGCTTTTAAAGAGAAATATTATCCGCGCTTTATTTCTCACTTTTACACACTTCTTAATTTATAACGACAGCAGTTGATGAGTTGCTTACTTGTCTTGGCAAATGTGCGAATACCTTTCTGGTCTGCACATTTGTGCAGTGTATAAAAATACTTTATATCACTATTTATAGACGACCTGATTAGCGCAGTGGCTAAGCGATTGGACTGCTGCGCTAAGGGTTCGATTCCCGCACGGGGCAAAACTTTGTGCGAACCACAGATGTTTGTCCCGAGTCTGGGTGTTTGTGTATGTGAATATTTCATGTTTGTGAAACGCACCTACGATACAGGAGAAATTCCTAGTGTGGGGCGACGTTTTATTAAAAAGAAAAAAAAAAATCTACTTTATATTTAAAAGAGTGTATGTATAATAAATTATTCCAGTAGACTATTACAATAACAGTGACGATAATACACGGAAAATAACACAAGGAACTTATATCGGGCCATATAATTACGATAATGATATACTGTAATATTACGAACAAAACTTTCTGGTAGGTTATTATTCTTAAGTTATAAATAGGCGACCAAAAACGCTTGTTTTCCTCCGAAAATAAAACATTTTGGTGAAAATATCAAACTGTTTCTGACATCACAATATTGAAGTACGTTGATGACTTGTTTTCAGAAAAGATTGCCAATTAAATAGCCTTTAGTGGAGGGAAACGGGATTATGTGGCTCGATAGAAAAGGAATAAAGAGAACAAATAATACATTATTTTTTATCAACGTAGCACTTCTTTATTTTCATAGAAAAAAATAAAATGATTTCATAGAGTTTCAATTGCAGCTTATTTGGATTTTTTATAATGACTACATTTGTAAATTGAAAACGAATCGACGTCGCTAACTACTTTATTTAATCGTCGTAGCAATTGCTACGGCGTAGTACATGTGGCGTAGCAGTAATGAACAAAACACACTTAAAGAAAACAATTTTTCGAAAAGGTTTGAGAAATTATCCAAATAGAGTTAATAATAATTATTATCGTCATTATCATCAGTGTATCTCCGACCATTGTTGGACTTCGGCCATTGTCATGGCACGCCACTGAGCTCGACCTTCGGCCTTCCGTTTCCAACCTGCCAGCATTTTGCGTACATCGTCGCCACTGCTACATCAAGGGCGTCCTACACTACTTTTACCGAGCCGTAGTCTTTACTCCTGAACAACGTTTCATTAATAATAATAATCGTGTAAAGTGTTTTTATCACCTAACTCCTCCTAAACGAATAACAATTATATGTACGATTTTCCTTACAGTGTATTCGTAACTATCGTGGCATACGGAGAGCTCTCAAGTTGGGAGCTGTACGGCGCACCCAGCGTCTCCTTAGTTACTCTCTCCTGTGGCTGACGCAACCAATCTCTGCGAGTCTGCAGTGAATGTCAGCACAATCTAGCTTGAACGTTGTTAGTCTCACATACGCTTTGATCGTCACAGACTCCCAACTGTATGTGTGCACAGCACACTGTAATGTTTTAAAGGTAAATAAATGTTGCATGAATTATTTGAGAAATATACCTCAAACTGTTGTAAACTAAAACGTTTTATTTCTTACTGGATTATGGACATTAGTTTCAATTTTTTATCGAATATTTTACCCTTTCCCTGTTCATTTCCTTGTATGTACGTAGCCTTTCCCAATATAAGCGACGAGGCCCGCTCTCGCTCCCCTCCCACCTAGAACAGTAGGGCGGGCGGCCGGGAACTGGGGTTTTTCTTTGGCTTCTCTTCGTGGGTGGTTTTCGGCCATAGTTACCACACTGAGCAGGTGGGCTGGCAACCGCAGTATGGTGAACGATACCTACATAGGGGAACACCGCTGTCCTTCCCCCAGAATTATCCCTTAATCGCCTCTTACGACACTCACGGAAGGAAAGGGGGTGGTCTATTCTAGGTCGAACACCACTCGGCACATTTTAGGGATTATCTTAGGTTTGATATAATGATACTAGACTCTTTGATACTTCCAGGGACAGCAATTACTCTGGTAAACGGAAGGATGCAGCGACCGGTGCCCAATAATGGGCGCGTTCCGTTTGCCCGCGTACTTCTCAACTTGAGCTACCAACCGAAATTCAAGTTGTACAGTTGTTGGTAACTAACGGATATTAAACTTGCCGTGTGTTTGTTTGTATAATAGTCGGTGAGCGTGTCTCCGATGAGTGGGTAGCTATGTCCTCACTGTATTGTATACGATAAAAAAAAAGTCCGCCAATCAAAAATCTTCCCCGGGAGCTTGGGGCTACCTGGAAGGTTTATACTAAATGTTGGTGAAATCTTTTTTGAAATCGGATGTATAGTTTTGAATATAACTAAGACTAACTACCTAAGGAAACTGGAACTACCCGTCACCTGTCAGATTATTCACATAATTATTAACAACACAATTCAGTTTAATGTACTCATTGTCAACTTTTGTCATTCTGATGTGACGAATGATAAAAATAAGTAGATGCATAAATAAGCTCACGTAAAAAACCACATCTACATCCGATATTATTAAACAACTTGGATTACATTTTCTATTTTTATACGTATGTTTTTAGATCCCAATGTAAAAGGGGGCGAGCCTATTGCCATCAACCTAATGGAAAAACTCAGTGACACTTTGCCCCACCCGGGATTTTTTTTTGCAGAACCCAGGACCTCGTGCTCAGCAGTCGCACTTAGCAACCACTAGACCAACGAAAACTATAAGTTTAACTAAACTGATATTTTCAGAATAACAGGGAATCACGAAGAAACAAAGAGTTATTGTCATTCTTATGTTCACAGATATCTGTTCAATCAAGCCTGCCCGCAGATTATTCATGTATAAACCCGCTCTTGAGTCCTGTAATAAGATTACTACATTGTTTGAAGTTATAATCCATCCATATCAAAATAGCTAGTCAATCAGTGACTTTTTAAAACACAGGCTTTACTACTTTTTACCAATATACGTTTTTCTTAGATCAAAGAATATTGTAATTATTTTTATTAATGAACGCGACTTCGGTTGCTGCGTGACGCGTTGGAGGTGATAATATCCGCCGCTGCCTCGGTCTGGCAGACCACATTCAACCAGTTACGTGACGGCGGCCTGTTTGGCATTTGAAGGGTTACACCGACTTGTAACGGTTTTCTATAGCTGTTTTAACTCGTACAAAAAAATCTGGCTCTTTATTATATATTATGTTATGATGTAGTTTCGATCTTGTATCAATGCTCTGTTATTTTGGAAAAAATATTTGACATAAACGATACACATCTTTATTATGAACAGTAAATAAACTGTTAAGCACCAGGCCACTAGTAAAGAAACTATAATATTAAAAAAAAGGCGTACGTTTTTTTGTGGGAACCTATTTTTGGTACTTTGATCACAAAATATCGTCAAATCACTTCGTCTCATGGGGAACGTTCGAGCTGCCTACTTGTATAACATTGGTCATCAATATTTGAGGTCACTGTGACCACATCCCGCACGTTTACTAGGAATTCGGAAATTCGTGGTAAACTCCAGGATGCGAGATGCTATAGAATTGTACTTGCCCTCCCTATTTCCCATATCAGGTACAATTTGGAAATGCAGAGAGTTAACCGGCCTGAGAGATTTTTATCAATTATACTATTTTCATGTGTGCCAGGATAGTAGCGAATGGAAGTCCGTGGTCTCTACCTGCCCTTCTGGGAAAAAAGCTTGACTTTATGTAGGATGTATATTATTTTTCATCAGTGCGTAGACCAGAAGCAAAACCTCCAAGGCCTACAGGCGGCTTACACTCTGACATCAGGTTGTTTATCAACAATTAGATAAGAAGAAGATATATAATTTAAATACATATATTCATGTCTATCTTTAAGCGGCCTTTACAGCAAATATTTGTATGAATACAAAATCAAAGTTCGTTAGTCTTGTCAATAAATTGCTTCATAATTTGAATGAAGCAAAACAGACTAACGATGAAAACTTAGTAAATTATCAAAACTAATGCCAGACTTGTCATTAGTTGCCTTATTCATTGATGTTTCTACAAGTTTCGGTTTATTTACCTGTTTATATTTTAGGCACAGCTCGTGTCAGACTATTGGTATTTTCAACTACCTATAAATAGTACCACCCTTGTCCTTTCCCTATATAATTAGTGATTGATAACTTGCTTTAGTTTATGTTACTTTTGACAGATGTGTCACCCAAGAATATACCTATTACTAAATAATGTCATATCCACGAATTATCATGCAACTAATTTTAATGTCTTAGTTTATTTTCACAGTGTATGACTAAACTTCAAAATCGTCAAGACAATACCAAATACAGTTTTAACTGCAACTGTACAATCGATAAAAATATAACACTACGGTTACTACCCGAAATCAACAAACAAACACACACACACTCTCTCTCACACACACACACACCATAAATATGATCTCATACATGCACTGATTCTAAAGTGATTAATTATAACTATGTTTGTTAGTATTAGGACATAAAAGTTTATGTTACAATCTGGGCGAAGACACTGACTCCTGTAACACAGGTTATAAACCTAGCACGGGTGTCAGGGTCTCACAAAACTGTATCTACCTCTTTTTATGTCAATAATTTGTTTTATTATTTATTTAGTTCTTTATTTCATGATAATCAAAACATACTATTTTACAAATATATACAACTTAATTCTAATACAAAATAAAAACAATATATACAAAAATAAAAAGTTAAAAAGCATCAAAGAATTCATCCCCATCGATGTCAACCGGTAACGTGCCCAAAAGACTGGCAGCATTGCCACGTTGAATGGCAATGCTAATTCTTTGGCCAAAAAATGAACCAGCTCTTTGGTCACGTGTGGAGTCGACTAGGCGCTTTGCTAACTCTTTAAACAAAGCACGAGCGCTCGGACCCCATGGCCCAAATGTTTCAACCCCAAACGGCTCAAAAATACAATTACCTATCAGGTTATTGTATTTCCGCCGTTTGAGGGTCTCCGCAGCAGCAGCAGCAGTGCCAGCGCAAATTGCCGAGCCAGAAACATGAGAAGGTGCAAGGGTATCGACGCACGTTGCGTCCCACACCAAAGGCCTTCCCAATTTCCAGGGTAACAACGACATACCATCTGGTCTCTTTCCATCGTCACGTACCAAGCCATTTGGTTCTAGTACGGCTGGTACGCCGGCGGTGACAAGAGCACGACGGATGATGTCATTTAAGTTAGCGTGTCTCGGTATGCGACCAGCACTCCTACTGCAGGATAGACCATGCCGTCCGAGGCTGTCGACTGCTTCACCACAGTGACATCGATGAGGTGCAACACTTGGAGCCCCTAAGCGTAAACTAGTAGCCACGCGGAATGTGTTGTCGTCCAACATTGTTCCAATGTTGGGCAGACGAGCGCGCTCAGCAGTATTGATTGACGTATTAATCAATTCCTTCCGTATCAATCTGCAGAGCGGCTCGTCCCACTGCCTCTGGGAGAAAAGCTGGTTCGGGAGATCAGTATTTGGGCAAGCTATTTTCCAAGCTGTTACTGCCTCAGTCAAGCACGATACCTCAAAATCAACCAGACAAGAAGCTAGAATTCTTCTGGTTAATTTTTCGGTACTGTGGACTGAGGAGAGAAATGCCGGTAAACCTAAACTTGAAACTGTACGAACTCCTAAACCACCCAAACGGACTGGAAGCGTAGCTTGGGACCACGCTCGGTCGTCCAAGGACATGTTTAGAATCGACGTTAGAGTGGTCCGGATAATTTGATCAATTTTGTCCAAAAGATGGGTATGCTTCCACAATGCGGTTGATCGGAGATTGTAAGTAAATTTGGGTCCAAAACAGCAATATCGAATCAAAGTTATGGCCGAATGCATGGTAATTTTATAAAGTCTGTCCGAAATCATATTGAAATTTTGAATTTTTTCTTCTATAAATTCGGGGTAGGATTCTTCCAAAATAGGAGACCCTAGGAGACGTAGAGAACTTCTATTTATAATTTTAATATTGGGAGCTATTGCATTAAATTTTGTTAACGTGTCTTGTCTGTCGGTAGTGTCCGAGATAAAAATTTCACATTTTGAAAGATTAAGATCCAAACCAATAGAATTTAATTTGTCCTTTAGAAACTCTAGATCTTTTAAAACTGTCTCTACGTCACCTCCTAGAGTTCCATCATCCAGGTACCATACATTGAATTTTGAATTTAACTGTTTAATTATTGGATGAATAGCTAGGCTGAAAATAACTGGCCCAAGAGGATCCCCTTGTTGGCAGCCAACAGCAGATTCCAAGAGATTGTCTTTATAGACTAATTTTGATGGGTTTCTATAACATTGCCAAAGATAACTATAAATTTTAGGGATTTCATTTTTGACTTCTGCCAACAAGGAGTCCCATTTTATTTAGTTTAATCTACCTACATTATATGTACATAATTAAAATTATATAAACTAATAACAATTCTAAAATATACACACAAGAGTATTTTATCGCCGCAACTTATGAAATTAAATTCGTTTATTTATAAACTATAAATAATTTATATCAATGATACTGTCATAAAGCCAGAACATAACCACCTTGGGTCCCACATGAAGGGCTAACCGACTTTAAAAACGTAGTTTATCACATTCGCAACGCTCATTCAGTCCGGTGTGTAGCCCGGCCGGGTGCGCCGCCAGCCCTTAATAAACTCGCAGGTAAACATTAATAGGGAGGCATATAAATTATGAAGATAATATTCTGGGTCCCACTATATCGCGGCTCGCGTGAGCAAGACTTTTTGCGTTGTTACGAGATCTCTTGTCTCTCTATTTGTCAGATAAACAAATGTCGAAATTTCGAATTGTTGTTTTGGAAATATTGTGACTGAATAATTGTTTTCAAGAAATTGTATTGGCTGGTGTGTTCATGAGTTTATCTTGCTGATGCTATGCTTGATAAAGGAAATTTGTGAAATTATGGACACGATTGGGAAGTGAACCCGCGATCTTCGCCGATCCAAGGCGCAGCATATCTAAGCTACCATGTCGTTGTTCACAGTCACCGAATTTCAAGTTCTCTTTTAGTATTTACTTCTGATGAAGAATCTGATGAAAGATGACGTCAGAAATGTATTGGGATTCTAATGCTGAAGGTTAAGTTAGGTTAGGTTTAATTAGTTAAATAGTAGCTTGATTTATTTAATGATATGCCCCTTACCATGAACTCTTAAAGCAGGACAGTTTATAATAATAATTATTATCATCCTACATAGTTTACTACTACATAATTTGTGTAATCATCAGTGGCAGTGGTCACAAGTAAATTCATACAAAGTGATGTTCATGCAAACATTATTATAAGGTTTGGTTTACTGTCGGAGCTTGTTTCGAGTAATGTATAATTGGTATGATTGCGGTCGCTGTGGCCCGCTGGTGTGCTGCGCATCGTGTATTTATTAGTTTGTGTTGGTTGCGTACACCAATATTTATTCTATAACGAGAGTAGATTAGCTTTCGATCAGTTCCAGGATGTAGAATAATTAATACCTATTAAACTCTTAAACTCTGCCACAGGTTGTTCATCAACCACACGATGAGAAGAAGAAGAATACTACTAATTGAGTTGTAGCGGCCTAGTGGTTATCATACCGGAATAGTATGGATGAGGTTGCAAGTTCAAACCCAGGCAAGACAAATATGAATTTTACAACGTCATAAACACTTTCTTAGATATTCTAACCACTGACATTTGCTTGGTGACGAAAAACGTCGTGAGGAAACCTGGATTTAATTATCTGAAATCGCCCGCAGTGAGCTAGCGTGGTGTCAATGCTCAATCTTCCTTTTACGAGAAGAGGCCTTTGCCCAGTGGGACGTTATAGGCTGTTATTTTTTTTTACTAAATTTTTGGTTATTATTTATTATTTTTTATATATATAAGTTTTTGGTGAAAAGCGTCTCACTGTAACAAAAAACATCAGACTAATATTACAAAGACGAAAGTTTGTGGATTTGTATGTTTGTTATTTCTTTACGAGGAGGTCACACATGGGCTAGGCTATTTTTCCCGAAAAAATGTAGCAAGCATCACCGCGGTGCGCAGTTAGTAGGTACTTAAATAAATATTTAACGTTTATAAAAAGACATTTACCCACTACCATGATAGAGATTCTTCGCCCCGTCTCCCCGCACGTAATCCCCGGCATTACCCACTAACTGGGTCCCTGGCGCACCCACTCACTATCCGACCAACTTCCACGAGCTCACTACAAAATCATCTATCACCTAACTTAGATCACGCGTTAAAACAGTTATTATTCGTTGCGCGCGTGTCAGAACACGTACAGTAATTCTGTTGGGCGTCTTTGTCGCGGCAACAACGAAGTTTGCCGGCGACAAACTCTCAAATAATACGTGCCCCAGTTGCCGGCTGCTTGCGATTCCAACAGCGACCGTCGTATCATCTCGCGTTACCTAAACTTGTAAGTTGTTCGAAGTTGTCGCGCGCTGAATGGGAAGCTTTAGCTAGGTTTCAACTTCTTTGTTTTTGTTCAATATGGTGGATGCGGTTCTTTGCGGTGCGAGCGTCAATTTGGATTTGTGATTGCCTTAAGATGAACATAAAACAATAAATAAACTTTAAGTATTGTAAGTATCCTTTCAGGATATTGTACATATTATATCTACCTACCGGTGTCTTGAAGTGTTTCCTACCCAAGGATATTATAATAAAAACATAATATAATAATTTTACGACCTGATCGGCGCAGTGTTGCAGGTTCGATTACCGCTTGAGACAAAAAATTGTGCGATCCGCAGATATTTGTCCAGAGTCTGGGTGTTTGTGTATGTGATATTTTACGTTTGCGCACCCACGACACAGGAGAAATTCCTAGTGGGGAGCAAAGTTTTTAAGAAAAATATAGAGACCATGATATAGCTAGGTACCTATATAGACTGGAATAAGTGGAAATGATATTAACTAAGTTTTAATCTCGGTCATCTAAGTATTTACCTGGGAACTCGGCCCTTGAGCTACAACTACGAGATTACCAGGCTTTGTTTTATGAATATTTCAGAAAATTTTCAAGTGTACTGTAATGTGATTTCCCGCAGTAAATTCGTTTTATTAGATGTTCCTCGAATAGAAAGTACGTGGGAGTAAGGTAAGAGCTGTTAAGTGGAACTCCTGCGTAGATTTTAGTTATTAGGATGAACAATAGTTGAGTTTTCTATTAACTTTTATAAGTTTTGGAAGGACCCCAGTAGTTTCGGCGTAGGAGGAAGCGCAAAAGTCAAACCTTTATAATCGTGTATATTAGTATCGCCTAAGGCCGAAATTAGTCTGAATTTGTGTATAAATAACAAAATAAAACTACGTGTAGTGTGATGATGATAACTGTGTTATTAATATATGTATGTATACTTCATACACATGAATACCGGGGATCGAGCCGTACCATATATACCATACCAGTGGCGTGTCATAAGAGAGGCCTTTATCCAGCAGGGGACGGAGATAGGATGATGATGTCTATAACACACAAATAAAAATTACATTGGACAGCGATAGGCGTATTCTAACAATCGACCTTAGAGCGATGTAAGGACGAGAATTAGGTAGATGCACATAATAAACATCGACGCTAAACGTGTACTTTGACGTTTTTAATAATAATAAAAAATATTCAGCCATCAAGGCCCATACATACAATACTATATTAATATATTTAAAAAAATAATATAAACACATAATAAGTATGCTACACTATCATCATCATCATCAGCCGGAAGACGTCCACTGTTAAACAAAGGCCTCCTCCTTATGTAAAGGGAGGGGTTGCCATAATGCCCCACGTTATACTACTTAATAAAAACCGAAACATACTTACTGGCCCCTTACCATGAACTCTTAAAGCAGGACAGTTTACGATGTTAAAGCGAGACTACATGCAGTGTAATGCAACGACTTGTTTTAACAACGTCAACTATCCTGCTTTAAGAGTTCATGGTGTTGGGGCAGTTATGAGGTCGTGCATGTATATTTAATATTTACTGGTTGAGTATTATTCATAGGTACACCACTCCGACTCCCTACTAATAATATAAACGCGAAGGTTTGTAAGTAATGGATGGATGTTTGTTACTCTTTCACGTAAAAACTACTGAATGGATTTTAATGAAATTTCACATGGAGGCAGCTGACACCCTGAATTAGCACATTGGCTATTTTTTATCCCGAAAAAATGAAGCGGATAAATCCACAGGGCGCAGCTAGTACGTAATAAAATTGTATTACATATTTATTTCGATCCTCTAACACCGTAACCCAAAAACAGCACCAAAACATAAAGCTAATTATAAACAACTCAAAGTGTTTTGTCGTGGTCAGTGAAAAACTGGCGTTAGTGTGGTCGCAATCAGCCGGTCGGCCGAGGTCCGTGGTCCGCGGTCCACTGCGCCCTCTGTGCGTTTGACACTGACGTGACGTGAACTTAACGAGCAATGGAAGCGGTACACAAAGTAATCGTTGACGCTCGGACGTCGAGACGTGAGAACAAGTAATTAATTGGATATTGAGTTACTAATAGTTAAGTCAACCTCATGTCGGAGTATTAGATCTATTATCTTGTAGATTTTTTTCTTCTAACACACACGCGCACACTCGATTCATATACACATATTATACTACCTTAAAGCTGCTTATTATATTCTGTAACTACTAAGGGAAGAGACTGCATTCAACACAGGTTACCTCAGTGCGGATGCAGCGTCACATAGGTATTTCTTAAACCTCAATTTTATGAAAAAAAAATATAAGATGATTATTTCTAAGCAACTTAAATTCAGGCAAGACATTATGTAGCACTTTCATATTTATTATAAGGCTCTACTGAGTACTGACTACTAAACTTGGATAGAAAATGTCAATAAGCCTTTTATGATTGCTTAACTCTATCTGGTCTAAAAAAGCACTGATAGCCGAGTGGTATGACCGTTGGACTGCCAAGTCAAAAGTGGCAAGTTCAAACCCAGGCATGCACCAATGTCTTATCGTAGTCATGTGTGTATTATAAATTAGTTATTAGTTGCTAAAAACGGTAAAGGAAAACATCATGAAGAGACGGCACACCTGAGAGATTTTTCAACGGTGTGTAAAGTCATGTCGGAGGGCTACAGGCGGTTTAAACTCTGACACCAGGTTGGTCACTATCATAGGATACGATCTAGCCAGATTATAACGGTACACACTAGACCACCAGGGAACACAGTCTAGAGTACATATAACTAATTGTAAATACCTATAGGAGACGGCGACACAATCCAATACTCCAGTTGTACACGAGAGCGTTGTATATCTTCCTAATCTAAACTACTAACTTTCTTATCCCCGTCTTCATGTCTCCGTAACTTTCACATTATGTTATTAACGACTGCGACTCGAACCGGGAAATAAAAGGCTGTGTCTTTGTAGAGGTAAAAATCAACTAAAAAAATTTTAAGCTTAGCGTTCCGCATCTTTTAAAAGAAGTTTGTTTGAGAATAAGAAGACTAAGAATCTAGTATATGCCACCAATTTGCCTCGTTCATATTGTATAAGGAAGTAAAAATGCTTATTAGTCTTTTTGATAATATCATTATCTAAAGATACAAAGCATATACAATTTCACTTTTTCTGAATATATACAATTATTTTTTAAAGAATAACCTTACAATGGGGTGCAAGGGGCTCTATAAACACCTTTAGACCCAAGTCAACCTCACCTGCACGCGGTGCACCCTGCTAAACAACGAACGAGGCTCTGACGAACCGTCTGCCAACCCGCATTGGACAAGCGTGGTGGACTAATGTCCAAACCCTCATTATTTTATCCACATAACTATATGACAAGCCATAATCACAACAGGCCCCAAGTGCCCGGCAGCTCTCGGGGATCTGATGACGATGACGGTGGTCAGACGATCCCCAGAGCACGGGGTGCTAAGAATCTCCGGGTGGGATCGCTTCCCCGTCAAACGACACAAGCTAACACACTAAAGGACCACGATACGCTTCATGTTATAACATACAATGTCCGCACTTTGATGAATGATGAGTACCTTCTGGAGCTAGAAAATGCACTCAAAGCAGTAAGATGGGATATTGTAGGCCTAGCAGAGGTACACAGATCTGGTGAAGATACAATAGAGAGAGAAAATAATATATTTTTTCATTTTGGGACCGACAATGGCCGTAGCGGAGTAGGGTTTTTGGTTGCAAAAAAATGGAAAAACAACATCATCGAATTTATAGGTTATTCAGATAGAGTGGCAGTCCTTAAGTTTCAAGTCACCCCGAAACACACCCTATCAGTAATTCAAGCCTATGCACCAACAACATCCTACACTGACGATGATGTCGAAGAATTCTATGACGTTTTAAATAGAGCATGCGACGAAAATCGGGGCACGTGGAATATTATTCTTGGAGATTTTAATGCTAAAATTGGCCAAAATGGAGATCTAGATGCCGAAGTTGTTGGTGCTCATGGGTTAGGTGATAGAAATGAGCGAGGCAACAGACTTATACAGTTTGCTTTTGGTCAGGGTTTAAAAATAAGTAACAGCTATTTCTACAAAAAACCTCAGCGCCGTTGGACTTGGATTTCTCCAAATGGCCTTTTCAAAAACGAAATAGATTACATACTCACTTCAAAAAACCACAATATCATTAAAGATGTAAATATTATAAACAATTTCAAATTTAGTTCTGATCATAGACCGGTTCGCGCTAAAATAGTATTCAATACCAAAATACACAGGAAAAAATTGTTCCAAAGTAAACTACAGAAAATGACTAAAGATACACTTATTAACAATTTTGACCAATTCAATATCGAACTTCACAATTACTTTGAAGCATTACCAACAGATAATATTGATTCAGAAACAAATTACAACATAATAGTTGAAAGCATCACACATGCTAGTAAAAAGATAAGGCAACCAAAGAAGAAAAACAACAAACTTAGTAGTAATACATTAAAATTATTAGAAGAAAGAGAAACAGTCAAAAGTAACAATATTGTATATAGACATTTAGACAGAAAAGTTAAAAGAAGCATCAGAAAAGATATTAGGGACCACAACACTTATTTGATAAAATCGGCTCTATTAAGTAGTACTTCCCTTAGAGTAGCTAAACAAGGTATTGATAAGAGTAAAACTTGGATCACAAAATTAAAAGATAAACATGGCACAATACTAAGGAGTTCAGATAAAATTATTAATATAGCTACAGATTATTATAAAGAATTATACAGTGATCCCCTTCGTACTTATATTGATTTCACCCCGGGCCGCCCGGATACAATACCTTTAATAGGCACAGGTGAGGTGTTTACAGCCTTAAAGGGCTTGAAGTATGGCAAATGCCCAGGCGAAGACGGAATAACTGCAGATACTATTAAAATAGGAAAATTCTCTCTTTTACCCCATTTAACTAATTTATTTAACTCTTTCATACTCTCTGGTAAAGTTCCGAAAAAAATATGCCACTCAAATATTATTTTACTACATAAAAAAGGAGATAAATCTGACATAGCTAATTATAGACCCATTAGTTTAACATCACATATATATAAACTTTTCATCAAGGTAATTGAAAACCGCATCGCTTCCACACTGAATGCCCATCAACCCCGAGAACAAGCTGGATTCCGCCCCCATTTTTCAACAACTGATCATCTTCACAGCATCAACCAGCTGATAGAAAAGTCACAAGAGTTTAACACACCTTTATATTTAGCCTTTGTTGACTACTCCAAAGCCTTCGACAGTGTATCACATATATCAGTTATGACCGCTCTACAAAACCAAGACATCGACCCTTTTTACATACAATTAATACAAACTATATATACAAACAGCACCGCCAATTTAAAATTACACGTAAATGGACCTACTTTTCCCATAAACCGAGGAGTAAAACAGGGCGATCCACTGTCACCGAAATTATTTACGAGTACTCTACAGGAGATATTTAAGAAGCTCGATGACACTTGGCAGACAAGAGGCATCAGTGTCGACGGCGTAAGGCTGACCAACTTGCGTTTTGCCGACGACATTGTTCTCTTTTCGTCCACGGCATCCGAACTCCAGCAAATGCTCCAAGATCTGAGCACGGCAAGCCTTGAGGTTGGGCTATCAATGAACAGATCCAAAACCCAACTTATGACAAATGCCATGAAACGCAAGGTTGAGGTAGACGGACAGGAAATACAGTATGTCGATGAGTATGTGTACTTGGGCCAGATAGTCTCGTTTCTGAACCGGCAAGACAAAGAAGTCGAAAGACGAATTGATAACGCTTGGAAGAGCTACTGGTCCATGAAGGGATATATGAAGGGGAACCTTCCGATATCCCTAAAACGCAGACTCGTCGACATGTGTATTTTACCCGTCCTTACCTACGGTGCCCAAACATGGTCATTGACTGAAAATCAAAAGACCAAACTCAAGGTTTGCCAAAGAGCCATGGAACGCAGTATGTTGGGTGTTAAACGCTCAGACCGGGTCAGAAACACCAGCCTGCGTTCCATGACAGGTATATCGGACGTGGGCAGAAAAACTGCCAAGCTGAAATGGGAGTGGGCTGGCCATGTCGTTCGTATGGACCCGCAAAGGTGGGCCAATATTACCACAAAATGGATCCCCACCGCCGGACGCCGAAGACCAGGTCGACCGAGAAGGCGATGGCGAGATGATCTGGACATTTTTGCGGGAAAGACGTGGCCTGAAATGGCATCGGACAGGGTTTTGTGGAGAAATAATGGGGAGGCCTTTGCCCAGCAGTGGGACACTAATCAGGCTAACTAAAAAAAAAAAAAAAAAAAAAAACCTTACAATAACGTTCCATTAATAACCTTTCACAATTAAAAGGTACACACGCCGCGGCACTGAAGCTTTAAAACAAATGATGTGACTGCATAATTTGTTGCCGTAAGATACATGTAACAGTACAACGAGTAGAAAGGAGACCAATTCTGCTATCTTTTGTCAAAGGAAAGAACCTCATCTTTCCGCAACAAGTCTGTCGCTTCCACGTTCTCTACGTCTTGTCGGTAACGAGCATCGAACGTCAGTCAACCATGCAATCTGCCCGCTTTCTACTGAACATTTTTATTTCACATTTTTCATACAACTAACTGTAACTGTCGCTATTGCGCTCGCTGTGACTGACGTCCAATTATGTTAGGATTTGTGTTTAATAAAGTGCCAGATTTATATATTGGATGGTACAATGGTACACTGCATTTTTATTATAAATGTTATGCGCAGTTTAAAATGTGTAATCTGTAAGTAGAAATCCGTGGTTTCTGCCAACCTCTGGGAAACCTGTGTGACTTTAATATACTATACTATAATATAGTACCAAATCTTACCTATTAAAAAATATGATATCATACCATCATACCACACTTACTGATGTATTTGTCTCAAGTGCGGAGTCAGACTGCGATATTTCAATAGTAGGATAGGATTTGAACTTGCGACCTTTGACTTGGCAGTCCAACGATCATACCACTCGGCTATTAGTGCTTAATTTACTTAATGAATCTTCAAATTAGATAGTATTTAATTTGTGATATGGTAAAGTGGCAATAGGCTCGCCTGTAGAAAATACACATACAAGTAAAATTAAGAAAAGTGATTTAGCTTTTATAATACGCGAACCTGGTGATCGTTGTTTCAGATTATAATGTAGTCGTTACACCACGTAACATAGAGGACAGTTTCCAGCAAAAAGAGGAGTTATTGTAAAACGCGACGGAAGACGGAATGATCTCATTTTCTATTCCATTCGTTTCGCACAAACCACACAAATCACTGTAGCTTTGCCGCGACGAGACACTTAGCGTGCAAGTAATGGGAGACCAGCGAATACTGAGATGGTATAGTGTTAAAAAATGCTGGACGTTTACTTAATTTTTTAAATTCCAGACTATTCCAAAGTGTCTTGTAGTAAAGAGAGAACCAATATAAAAACTTATAGATAGGTTTTATAAAACAATAGTTCATTACCATAGGAAGCGACTACATCCGAATGCTAACACAGCACAGTCGTTTAGAGTTCTTTGCACACGACGGGAACTTTAACCGTTTTAATTACATAATTATACTTTGTAGGATACGCCATTTTGTTTGACTTACTAACTTCACGTCAGTTCTAGATATAAATTCTGTTTTTAGTCGTCTAATGTCGCTATTATTTTGAATTGTCTTTTGTAGACATTGGCCTATGAACAACAGTTACTTCAACTGCTTAGATTAATTGCCCGATTTAATTTGAAGACCATAAATAAATGCGAAACTTTTCCGCGACTAAAATGTACAGCAATCAATAACCACTGCTGCGGTGGGGTTTTATTGTATTTTCATGAAAGTACTCCATTCTGTTCAACATAATACTCTAAAGTATATGTAAACATTTGAATAACTTTTTCCTATTCCATAAAGTCGCCCCCGCTTCTGCCTCACGCACGTGTCCTCCTACAAAGCTCACTTTATTCTGTCGCGAAGCCACACATAATCGCAAAGATTTAAATAATCAGTAAGGGTGCATGGTGGTGTGTTGTGTTAATTGGCGGTAGTGTGAGATCTTTGTGTGCTATGCAGATGAAAGTCGTAAAATGTTTTAAACTTGATGAAATTGGGTAAACAGCTGAGAATTGTGCCTGCTAGGTGGATGTACCTAGGTAAAAATAACATGCTTCGTAATAATTTAAACAGTTCCTTCTACAACCAAAATCTTAAATGTTTTTTTAACTGGCTGCCGATGTTACATTTTTACTATAATTAAAAACAACCAACTTAGTCAAACTGACGATTAATTTAAACTTACTACTACTTCTACTTATAGACTTTGAATAATAATACGAATGATTCTGTACACCTTAATAATATTACCTATGTTCTGCATAATCATACAAGTCAAAGCTAAAGTCTGAAAATCTACACTGGCTCAAGCAAACAAAACCGAGGAAGAAATAATATTGTGTATAAACAACTCGTACAAATCCTAGCTAACTCTGCAAAAGATAATATGGCTAACTTATGGCTTTATGCGAAACCAGTGCAGTCGAGTACCGGCGATCCTTGGGGAAATCAGCGCCCGTACCACATTATTAAAAAACGACCCCCTTCCTCTAGGGTCCCTAGATTGGTACCCACTTTACCCGGGCTTACAGAGTAACCTCACATGCATAAGAACGGTCATTACAAAGCTCATTATGAATTAGCATTTTTAGTGTTTCGCTTAGAACCTAGTTGTTATTTATTTTATACCTACTGTGCGTACGTATACATATTAGCGCATTAGGATTATACAGATTACACTACCTTCGCCATAATTATGCAGATGGGAGTCGTAATAATAAAACGTACTAAAATGGAAATAGACATACCAATTACAAAGAAAAAACAGGTTATTTGACTACTGGACAAATATTTATTTTTTCTTCACGTGACCAAAAGGCTGGCTTGTTTTTCGACCAAAGAATTAGCATTGCCATTCAACGTGGCAATGCCGCCAGCCTTTTGGGCACTCTACCAGTCGACAGCGATGAGGAGGAATACTTAGATGCATAATTTTAAATTTTATTTTTGTATGTATTTATTTTTCAGCGTAGGTTATAGTGTTTAAATAAGTGTAAATAAGCTTAAGTAAATTATTTATTTATTATTTAATTCGATCTTTAGGTACATATCTGTAATTAATTTGCAACCATTTGTGTTGGCACTAACAAAATCGTTTTAATAGCTCCAATTACCAAAGGCACACTAGCGGTTTAATAAAATACAAATTAACATAAAACAAAGTTATTTACATAAACCACAAAAAGGCATCAAACTTCTCGCTACCACATTACTAGAAACCTAACTTACTAATAAGGCAACTGAATCATAATAATGTGTACAACAACAAGACGAATCCAATTTCACTCACTCGTACCCGAGACAAAAACTAAACGAGGTCTGTAATCACAGGAATGAGAATAACTGCCTCCATTCTCGTTACTCGGGGAACACGCGCTGAGCCTATGAGCTTACTAGAGGGAACTTACAGCTATTATTACCGATGACATTGAAAGTACTTCTGATGAACTGTTACGTGCGTCACATACGTAGTTGTGAAACGAATCAATAGTACCTACAGGGTATGATATTGTATAGCCGAGTAGTATCCAGCCTAGAATTGACCCTACCCTTTTTTCCCGTAGGTGTCGTAAGAGGTGAAAGGGAAAATCTCTCAGCAGCATCTTCTGCAACTTCACCACTAATACTGGAATCACCAAGCTGCAATCCAAGCGTGGGGATTATAACCCCCCCCCCCCCACCTTATCTAATGCTGAGGAAGAGATCATTGTTCAACAGTGGATAAACTGTCATGGAATGTCGCGTTTTCTGCATATGACAAATGTTTTCGATAGTAATATAAAACCAGCTTATGGTAGGCACACTGGAGAAAGAGTACCGTACCGACTATAACAGTGAACATCCCTAAGTAATTGGGTTGGAGTGTAGCAAAGGGTGTGCAAGGAAATGGGACAAAGAATTTTTTTCGCAAAAATAAAATTTCATTATAATGTCTTGTTTGTTTCATCGTATAGAATGACTGAAAACAAGTCGATAAACGTCTAGGCACTCTTTTGTTTAGACGATTTTCTGGAAAAACGGCTCTGAAAAGTTAGGTTAGGTAAGAACAGTGACTGCACTTACGCGCCAGATCCTCCCTAGTATTCTAATCTATCCTAACTTTGGTTGCACACCCTTTACTACACTCTAAGCAGTAGGGTAATAAAAGGTAAATAAAAGGTGACAAAATGATGTTATAAAAAAGTAATTTAATTTAGGAATGGGTAATGATGCTAAAAATAAAAAGGTCAATACTATTTTTATGAACAATAAGCTTACTTACTCTTTAGAAGAAACAAAGCAAAAATATTTTTAATTGGCAATCCCGTAGCTACAATAATAAAAGACGCACAAATTTTCCTGGAACTGACGGAAATAGAAAGCAGGATATTTTGCAATTGGTGAATCAAATGAGACTCTAATTGGCTGTTAGTAAAACAATACAAACTAAGCTGTGTTTGATGCATGTAGAATGCTTTAAGGTCGTAGCACACAATATGTCAACCCGAAAAGGGATCGCTACCGTATCAACCCGAACCGTGCAGTATTCTTCACACTAATCGGAATGGTAACGTAATCGCCTCGGGCCCAGTTTGAACTGGCGCGCGGCGAGTCTTAAGCGCGGCATTGCCTAGCCGTAGCAGAGTCGGCGTATCAGAGCAACTGATCTGCATTGGTTACGTCCTGCCTACCCCAAAAATTAAGGACGTGTTTGTTCGTAAATAATTATTTGAAAATATATATTTCCGATCTTATCCAATTCATAACACTTTTAACGGTTGCAGCCCGAATTACCCCTTTGTACCCTAAAACCGCAATAGAGTTCAAACAGTCGAATTCATGGCACAGATTTTTACAATCAGGCTATTCAGCCCCGGCTGGAGGTATGTTGGTTCGCAAACAGTGCAGCGCAGTGCTGGGCCCAAAGCGTTGGTTACTGTTTGCTGTATGAAAACAACCGCAGTGTTGCGGCCGCGCGCCTCCGCGGTGACGTCACAGGTGAGGGGAGAAGTATCGCTTAATTGTCTTCAATACTTATATTATAAAAAGGTAAAATTTGTATATAGGAGTAATATCCCATTTTCCGAAAAGCATACATCAATAATAAATAGGAACTTCATGGTGAAGGTACTTTAATCTCGGAAAAGACACGAAAAATGAATCTTTAGGTCGATGGCCAGGTTGGCCTCGCAGCTTAGTGTATTATGTGGTCTGCAAAGGGGGTTTGCTTGATCAACGCACAACAGAATTTATAATGCATCGTATTCGAAATTACCAAACTTTAAAAATTTGTAAGACAGAAATTATATAGATTGACATAACTAATGTATAAACTACAAAACAACGACTACCCATATAGTAGATTAAAGTACTACAAGTACCTTTACTTTACATGTCCAAGAATCATGATTACTTACTCAAATGAAGGCAGAATCAGATATTTTTTTTCAAAATCTAAAAATGCAACAAAATAATGCGTCTAAAAATGTTTCATCGCTAACAATCACAACGAAACGCTACGAATGCTGCGTCATATCCGTTTTATCTGTCTGTTAAACTTCCTGGCTGATGTGTGTATCATAACATTCATCGCATCGCATCCCCAGTAGTTGAAAACTCCCAGTTTCTTCGGAGCGATGAATTTTATTCCAACTTTATGATGAGAAGGCAACGTGCCTTGGGTAAGTTAATCTAGCTCGTATACTTCCCGATATATTGCAGGCGATATCTTGGGATGAATTGCATGTAAATCTGAGGAAGGATTCCATTTTCTTGGACGCGATATCTATAGTAACTCGAAAGTTAAGTTATACAAACTATTTTGTTTAGTTTCAATTTGAACATTCAGGTCTTATGTTATAGGTTTGATTTTACAGTCAGCATTAGGAATTTTCCGCTTCTGTTGAAAATAAAATAGACTGAAAATGGCCTCTGTAAAACATTTACATAACACTCGGTAGTGTGGAAACATATAGTTGATTGCAAATGGAGGTTTTGTGAAAAAGAACTTTTAGCTAGCTTTCCGGCCTTTTGGCAGATATTCTCCCTGGATACTTAATAAATACTAGAATAGAATATAATTTATTTCCAATAACATATACTAATCAATGATAAGCCTTTATTTATCCTACAGACATCATAATTTTCGTACGTCTATTTTATCTTTCTTTTTATACATGGGGGGCATACAGAGTGGAACTTCTGCACTGTACTTGTGGTATCTACCGTTCATTCGCCCAACGCTGCCTGTTACTTATGGACTAATTAGCTGCCCACTGTGAGCAGTCTGAAAAACATGAACGCGAACGCGAATAGTTCAGCGAAAGCACTTAGAAGAAACATGATTAAAAGATAACATGTGTTTATTGACACAGCTATCTATTAGAACCTAGCTTTGTACTTTCTGTAGTATTCTCATTATCTTCTTCTTTGTATCGGCATTAAACAATAGCTATATGGAATGGGTCATGCCGTGGTGTAGCGATGGTCAGTCAACATGGTAGCGAGGTTGTCCGTCCAGAGTGCGCCGGACGTATTTAAGTGGAGGAGTTTAACTCGTGGAGGCTCTCTGCTTGCACCGTATTCTCATACATTTCTGATGGAATTAATCTTATACTCTTTGCCAGGGTTGAAGTAACTTCCACATATATCAAACCCTAATCATTATTGGTCACGTGGTGCAGACATAAAAACATTCATACGATATAGCGCAAAATAGTAAAGTGAAAGGAACTCCTTTTTTAGCGAGTAGCATAGCATGATTGCTTTGCTTCTTCTGTTATGTTCTTTTAGTGTTCATTTAAGGACTTGTTGATGAGCTTAGATCCTAGGAGAAACGAACCAAACCACGTGATGTTAGCTTTTCAGAGAGTAGGTTTTTTTAGAAAACTTCTAAATCCTTTTACAATTAGAATACTACGTTTTGTTGCCACCTTGGTGTAATTTATTTCCTCAAAAATAAAAGACGGATCTGCAGACACAAGTCCCTGTGCTCGTCCAACGTACAACGAGTAACACCTATCCATTTTTTACTACGGTACCCTAAAAACGATCACATTTCTTCATTACGCACAATTACGGAACAGAAATAGCAGAGGCTATTTACTCTCGAGAGAACAAGAGCGTAATATTACATACGCGTTCAAAGCTTCGGGAAATGTACTTGTTACAATTGTATCTGTTTGCACGCCATACAAACTAGAATAAAATAAAATGGAAGAAACTCCTTCCAATGAATTACAGGAAACCTTTATTCCAACACTGAACAAATAAAGCAAACACGCGGATTCTACATTCACTTAAGATATTTCATCCTCTTTGGAAACTTTGCGAGTTGTTGGTTTAGTGCCTGGATATATTAGCACAAAGGGTGACGATTTTCCGTACAGATCATATACAGATATTATTCATCATCTGATGTCTTTTGGCGTCAATTTAGCATGTTTATTTTATGTTTGTGAAATGCATCCACACAGGAGAGATGGCTTATGTGTGTGGGGGGACGTATTTAAAAAAAAAGAACACACTGAGACCGAAGAATGCTTACAAAACAGATGGTTCCATGGGGACTGGAATCCTTGACTGTTGATGCAGAAAGCAGAACAACGAACAGCTCCTCTTCCGCAGCCATTAATAACGTCTATAACTCGCATCCCATCTCCTATCCCCTAGATTACCTCTCGCACCTCCGTGTCATAACAATAAACTTTCTTCATTCACAGTATCTCACAAAAAATACTTTAAACTTTTATAATTGCCAAAGTTTATAATGTCCGCGGGGTAGAGTTAGATTTAATTCGGACTTGCAACTTTAGGGGAGCAAGGAGGGTTTAATTGGTGTTGATGTGACGACAGCTCGCAACATGTTGGACCCTGTCAGGGCCTTATTTATGCATGGACTAATTACTAAGAGGGGTAAAACAAGAATTAATACTTGTATCGTTTAATAGACTTGATTACCCGAAGGAAGCAGTGGTTACCATATTAATAACTGCGCTTGAGGTTCAATCCCGCAATCAAATATTTGTGTTGCAGGGTAATACAGTTACTACCAATTTTTTTCCAACTAGTCTCTCCCATACTAGGATATTTTCCTGTACTCTAAGTACTTTCACAAACATGAAATATCCCAAACACAAACAAGGAGCAAACATTTGTAGATAGCAAATTTGTCCCGTGCGGAAATCAAACTTGCAACCCTTTGCGCAGTCCAATCGTTTAGCCACTGCGCCAATCAGGTCAGATTGCGTCTATTTATATTGCGTTTGTGATGAGTTGCGTAATGGGAGCATATAGCCTCTAGAAATAAACATACCGCTGGCAGATATGCTTCAGAGCTACCTGCGAGAGACAACATCGAAAAAAGATACCCCTTTGATGATTACAGACGTGATTATAATATTTGAGGTATATCCGCAAATATTAGTCCTAAACTATTCAACAAGGGCAACGTACGTTCATGTAAGTTATTTACGAAGCTGCAAAATCCTTCATAGAACCTTGAATAGCATCGACATAATGAATCAATTACAGTTTTCTCGAATGAGATATCTATTGTAATCTAATTTGCACCGATCCTAATGAGCTGTCAAAGAGCTATTTCTGTATTAATTATAGCAATATAATTTAATTAGTAACGTCAAATGGCGAACTGAACACAAATCGCATGAGTGAACTGACACCGAAATAGATTTAGTGTGAAGTTGATGTGAAATAAATGTTATGTGTCAACTATTCATAATTATTAAATAAAAGTATACGAGTTTGAAGTCTGATAACTAGACTTAGAACTTATCTAGATAATTCTCAATATTCCCATTTACTTTTATCATTACATTTATTCGCCATGTCATACAATAAAATTGAGATGTCGTTGTAGCTGATGCGTTTTTCCATTACATAATTCTCAGTATATCATGGAGTGTTGCTTTGGGCCCGATTAATGGCAATAGGCTCGCCTATCACATGGAACCTATAACATAACGAGGGAAAAGCGGGTGTGTTATTTACCTCTGCCTGCCACTTTGGTGAGTGCAGGTGTAAACTTATGTATGGATGTTAAATGGAATTGTGACAGCCATACCAAGTAGCAGTGCAATACGTGATGCAAAAACATTTGACAATACAATACAAGAGAGACTATACACACATTTCGCATTGAACGTCTCACTATTCAACGGTATAACCGTTCCGTTATTTGAATACGATATTTTCTTTGTTTCGATATGATACGTCGACGGCCATTACTTGTGCTATTGGTGGAGCAATGGTCAGAACACGAAATAGCTGTTGTTTCGAGCAAGCGATATTTACAAGGATCAGTTTAACTTTAGAAATGTTTTGAACGTTTTATATGACCGGTCACTTTTACGTGGTAAGTATGTAGAAAATATAATACCTATTTGTAAATTGCTAACGGCGCCCAACATGGGACCTTGGAATATGGTAAAGATGAAAAGCATTATCTTGTTTGAATTTTATTTTGTACTCCTGTTCCAGAATCTGGTAACACATTTTTTTACTTTTTCGAATTTCCAGCCTATACAATACAATCTGTTGTTTAGGTTAACGTTGAAAATTAATTAGCAAATCTCTAATGAACGAAGGGATTGTTACATCCTGTAGTTCTTATAATAAACAAATATTTTGTGAATTTTATAATAACGAGTAAACATTTTTGCGCAATAATTTTACAAAAGCGTAAACCTAGAATATTTTATTAATAACTATAAGAACGCTTGAAAAATGTTTTGAAATTGTGTTTATGAAACTAAATAATAACAATGGCTTGGCAAACTATCACGTGTTTATGAGTATGTGGACTTAATGCTTTCTGAAACATGGAGTTTACGTTCGCATGAAAGGCAAAAGCAAGATTTTTTTTAAGTTTTTCAAACATAGGTATCACTTACGTATTCACAACTTCTCGCATATTACTAACAGGGGTAGATAGGGTTCACATATTTTAAGTTGCTACAGGCCTCCCATACACCATATGAATAAAACATCAATAATTTTATTTCGTTTTCTTTCATTAACCTGATTTGACACAAAAACCCTTTAAAGCATTCTAATTAAAAACAAATAACATCGAATACGCCTATCGTAAAAAATACGAGACATAATATTTTTATAATATCTACCTTTTATAAATTCCTTGTTCGACACCTATGGGAATATAAATGGGCATGTCGCGTGGTTTCCGCTTACAAATGGGCCACCCCAGGCCACCCGTGGGTACCGTCGGTGACTGAGGGACCGCACCAGGGGTGGGTAGGTACAGTTACGGATCGGAGACAAATATATATGTAGTTATGTATGACTAGCTGCGCCCTGCGGTGTTACCCGCTACTGTATTATCCAGGGTGTCAGCTACCTCCTTATCAAATGTTATCAAAATTGGTCTAGCCGTTTGAGCGTGAAGAATTAACAAATATACAAACACACACTCACAAACTTTCGCCTTTATAATAGTAAGTAGATTATATTGAATCAATCAATATTATTCCTTCTAGAGAATAATTTTAATATTTTTGAATCTTCATCATTACCGTGCCTTATTGGTATATAGGTTGCAAAGCGCGACTGCTGAAGGAAGGTCCTGGGTTCGACTACCGGCTCGGACAAAGCAATATAGAATTTTTCTGTAAGATAATTATCAGTAGTAGCAAGTCTGCGTTTACCGGTTAATAACTGGCGAAATATGCATGTAATATGCACCTAACGTAGTCTTTCGAGGAATATAGGCGTTATGTTATGTTACCATTCTCCTGTCCTGAAAATGTTAAACATTGAGTTATACATGATATTAATTATATTATATTACAGGTTTATCCAACCCGCAGTGAGCTAGCGTGGTGATCATTGCTTAATCCTTCTCTATACGAGAAGAGGCCTTTGCCCTGCAGTGGGACAGTTATAGGCTGTTATTATTATTATTATAGGTGTATCAGAATGTTCTCTTCGCCTATAGACTTGTCACGTGTCAGATTCAAGACGCGTTGTAACGAGTATAAATCAATAGGCAAGGGTTAGGCCACGCGCGCCCCGTTATCACGCCCCCGTCATATATCGTGGACAATCTGCGCGGGATAAACTATCCATCATTATTGTGCCTAGCACTGTTATATGGGCTACAGCTGGGGTATTCGAGATTAAGACAATGTTCCAAAAAACTACTTGACTATTAAATATGTACCTACTAAAATAAAAATTCAAATTATTATTTAAAACTACGAGTAATCATTTGATTGTAATTTTATACGCCAATTTTGTTTTTTAATAAGACTTTAACATTATTACGCTTGGGTAAGAATCTATATTTTGTAGTACATATTTAAATTGTTTATTTGGTAAGTGTAACTAATTGCCCCGATTCCTGCAGAAGGCATCTAGGTATTGCTGTACCGCGTAAGGTAGTGAAAGGAATTCTTTGGTCGGACAAAATATTCAAATGGAATAAGTTATTTGTTTCGATTTACAGTAGCAGTCCAGGCACAAGAACTATGCAATACCTAATGAGCAAAAGTTTCCCTTAATTACAAGTAAATATAGAGTCCATCAATTTGCCGAGTGGTATCCGGCCTAAAATTGACCACCCCTTTCTTCCCGTGGGTGTCGTAAGAGGCGACTAAGACCTCATGCGTACTATGCGTCTGTGGGTACCTGCATTGCAGTGCGCATATAAATGAATATTACGTAAATATTGTGCTTGCGGACAGTGCATATTAGCTCTAATGAATCCAGAAGATGGGCAGCTGCGTCTTCGGTAACCTTACCATCAATACTGCGATCCCCAAGCCGCTTACCTAGCGTGGGGGTTATTTATTTAATTATGGCAAACCGCCACCACCCCTAGGGGGGCTATTTTCAACAGTGGACGTGTTCCAGCTGATGATGATGGCGAGAATCAATGGCAAAGTGTGAGCAAGCTCATCCCTAGAGAAAAAACTTACCTTCATTCATATCATAATAAAAATCAAAACGAAAACCAAACGGAGCCGGCCTTCGCTGAGCTCTATACATATTGGACACTAGACACCGTAAAAATAGGGTCCCTACCGGCCATAATAGTGCGGGAGTCCGGCGTGCCAATAAAACGAGGTCGCTCACTGAGGACCTCACGGATCCAATAATAAATTCTTATTTTACACTTCTTGTGTGGCGTAAGGTGGAAAGATTATAACTAAGAGCGAAACTTTGTTTTTAAACAAAGATTAGGTGTCTTAAAACAAAAAAGATCAATATATGCGACTGTATTTCCTATAGATGTTTACAAGAGAGCTTAGTTGCTCATCTAAAAATATTTTTTCCGAAGATGGTGCTTATTTAGCCAATAATAAAATCTTCCTTATCTATTTAGAAAGACTTGAGGATCGATCAAGATTTTAAACTCAATGTTAGCATTACTTTTCGACTAAGCCTAGGTAACTCAATATCCTTAGAAAAGTAGCCAACGGTTTCTATTGCATTACCTGTTTTTAAAACATATCAGCCAGTTCCTAACTCCAGACGCGCAGAACAAACATGTAGTTTAAATAATTTTATTTATCTTTTTCCTTCAAACTAGCGATATCATTGAAAAAGCTTAGGTGTTTTGTATAGAACACATCTATAATTGCTTAGGTTTCGTTTGTCAGCGCAAATATGAGAGCTTTAATGTTAATGGCTCTTTGATGTCTATCACAATGATTGATGATCCGTGGTAGTGTCAATCTACAGGACCTCAAATAACCCGCGGACCATTAGTGGTTTGTGTTATATGTACCTATTATGTATTTGCCACTATCGTACCTACATTTAAAGTGCGGTTGATAGAGGATGCAATAGAGATTTCATACGTGATGAATATGATATTTAGTGCATATTGGAAGTACTGTAACTTGTTAGCCAGCCCTAATACTGAACTATTGACTCTTTTATACATGCCTTTTTTGTTGAAAATTCATACATTCTTTTTTCTATGAGGGCTAGGATAACACCTTCCCGTTTCATCTGTGGGTGTCGTAGGAGATGACTAAGGGAAGATCCAGAAGATGGGCAGCAGCGTCTTCTGTAACTTAACCAGCAATGATGCGATCTCCTTACGGCTGATGATGTGCTCGTTAATAAATATTATTATATTGTACTAAAGACATTTGTTTGATATCTCTCATTTCTCCTCTAACTTGATCCCCATCTAAAGGGTTTAGGGAAGGGAAATAAAGTGCTGTACCGCGGGACGAACGGGTCAGTGGATATTGAAATAAGGTAACCTATTTGTGGCGCATTCCTCTCGTTTTATTATTTATGCCCTGTGTCAGCGCCGGTAGCTTGGCGTACGTTTGTTGTGGTGTCGATAAGTGAGGGGTGGTGGAACACGTGAAAACAATAACAACAAAAGGCCAATTGATTCGAAAATCGTTGAAGAAAATATGATTATACAATATAAATAACTTTTCTTTCTTTTTTAACATCAAATGTAAGAATTTATGAATGGAACTAGTATTTATTCGTGGGGTTCTTTTTCATTTTATATCACGTGGTCAAATAACACCGTAACTGATGACGTAGATGCGAGTGGTAAGAGGGTCAAACTGAAAGTTCTTAGAACTGGCCACTTATAAACAATATAATAAAAAAATAATTCTAAAATTTGAAAATAGAACTCTTTGCCAATACGACGGTCAAACTGAAAGTTCTTAGAACTGGCCACTTATAAACAATATAATAAAAAAATAATTCTAAAATTTGAAAATAGAACTCTTTGCCAATATTACTGAGTATATATTTCATTAATTTGTCATTTGTTTTACGATTTGGCGGCAAATTGAAAATTGTCTGTGTCACGTCAACATGAATTTAACACGAGAAAATTTTCGTGCAATGATTTTTTATGACTTTCGATGTCATTTAAGTCAGCAAGAAAGTTATGATAGACTACGATTGGCCTTTCACGATGAAGCCCCATCTCGTGCGACAGTTTACAACTGGTTTAATGAGTTTAAACGTGGTCGCACTAATCTCACTGATGATTTACGTGAGGGACGGCCTTCTACGGCGACGACTGAAGATAACATCTGTGTTGTGCGGCGTATGATAGAGACTGACAAAAGAGTGACCTATCAGCAGATTCGGACAAGCTTAGGCATCGGTATGAGTCAAGTGCACAAAATCCTCCACGAACATTTAGCAGTCAGGAAGCTTTGCGCCCGGTGGATACCTCATAATTTGACTGAGGCTCAAAAACTCCATCGTGTGGATTGGTGCCGTAAAATGATTGAAAGATTTAACGGAGGTGACTCAAATGCTGTGTTCGACATACTAACAGGTGACGAAAGCTGGATTTACTGTTATGATCCTGAAACCAAAAGACAATCTGCTCAGTGGGTGTTTCCTTTCGAGAGGTTGCCAACTAAAGTGAAGAGAGATCGAAGTGCGGGAAAAAAATGGTGGCCTCATTCTTTGGAAGGATAGGTCATTTCGCAACAATTGTGTTAGAGGATCAAAAAACAGTTTCTGCAGAATGGTACACTACCAATTGTTTGCCACTTGTCTTGGAAAAAGTTCGAGAGAAACGACCTCGCAGTAGGATCCTCCTTCACCACGACAACGCCTCGTCGCACACCGCTAAGCGAACGATCGACTATTTGGCGACATCAAACGTTGAATTACTGGGTCACCCGCCGTATAGCCCCGACCTCGCCCCTTGTGATTTTTATTTATTTCCAAAAATTAAAGAAAAACTTAAAGGAAAGCGGTTTATGAATGCTGAAGAAGCGGTGGCTGCGTATCGCGATGCCATTGAAGAGAACCCTAAAGACGAGTGGGCAAAGTGATTTTCCCAGTGGTTCCATCGCATGCAGCGGTGTATTGACGTGAATGGACAATATTTTGAAAAGATATAATAAAACTAATAACTGGCTAATGTAATCAGTTTTTGATTTTCTAAGAACTTTCAGTTTGACCCTCGTATATCGAAAAAATGGATCGATTTTTACAGGAAGTTTATTTATTTAAAAACACACTTTCCTCTACTTTTCAAGTATTTTTTAAAGCGTAGTGAAGAGTAAACTAAGAAGACGAGAAATAACTTTTATTACGCTGACACGAACCTACAAAAAGTTGCTTGACTTCCTATAGGTACAGTAAGTACGGTAAGTAGAGCAACTTGTTACTTAAAAATAATATCAAAAATACACAGCAAAAGTTCACCCAGGCCAGTTTTAGAGGAAACTTATTTAACTGAACCAGCTAACTTTCAAACAAGATGGGAACATATTTATATTATATTTCACTTCCCAAAACCGGGACCTTTAACACGCGCCAGTTAATTAATTTACCCGTAAACTTAATTACTTTAAACGATATCCACGCAGTAACTGCGTTATGTACAACTAGGTCAGTCGGGCTGAACTTGGCACTCGCTCGCCTTTGTAATGGACATGTGAATGTTTGTAAGTATAACTTTATAAATATTTTGATTTTGTTATTGAAACTGTTGGAATGCAAAAGACAAAAACTTAAGAAAAGAAACGAGACAACATAACATAACATCACGCCTGTATTTTCCGAAGGGTTAGGCAGAAGTGCACGTATAGTACACCCACATTTCGCCAGTTATGTTTTTAGGTCCCAATGTAATGGGGGCGAGCCTATTGCCATTAAGCGGGCACAAATCCAAACTCCGTGCCGTCACTGAAAATTACCTAATGGAAAAACCCAGTAACACTTTGCCTGACCCGGGACTCGAACCCAGGACCTCGTAGACCAACGCGGCAGTCTTCAGATGTATATTTGCTAAAATATAAACAATATAATAATAATTATTATCTTTACGCTATTTATTTCCTCATACGTATTACGGGAAATGATATTACTAATACTTAAGTAAATATCGCAGTCGGGCGAGGTTCATCAAACCTTTGTGGATGTGATGGTAATAAAACCTACATATTCTATTTGTAGGTACTACAACTACAAAACAATTAAATGTAAATATTATTGCATATTTTATTCCACATCTCTCGGTTCCTTCCAGTTTGACCTAGTTTCACTGTGGTGGGAACTAGCGTTACTGTGGGATTTCGTTTTATGTTATTAATTTAATCTGCTTTATTAAAAGTATAAGCTGACATGGTTCTGTTGTAGCAGCGTGTGTTTAAAGTGAAGTTAAATTTATAGAATCGGTGAACTCAAAACTCTTTTATATATATGACATTTTTTAATACTAGATGGCGCCGGCGTTTTCTAACTGTCTAACAAGTCAAGGTTTTTATTCTGAGTTTGCCCCATGAAATAAAGAGTCGATCTACTTGCCAATATTGGTCTTCAGCTGTTGTAAGGCAGGCCTCTTCTCATATAATAATTAACGGGTTCGATTCCCGTACTGGAAAAATAAATAGTGATCCGCAGATGTTTGTCGAGATTGAGTGTTTTATTTATTTAAATAGAACGGCTAGCCAATTACATTATTTAACATAAACATATAGAAATATAGAACAAAAACACAACACATTAACAATATAAAAATACACATAATAACCCTTTTTTGTATGTGATATTTCATTTTTGATAAACGCACTCACGATACAGGAGCAATTCCTAGTGAGGGGTGAGGGGCGATATTATAAAAAAAAAGAGTTCATCATCTTCATCATCAGCCGGAAGACGTCCGCCGTTGAACAAAGGCCTCCCCCTTACAATGAACGACAGCATGCCAAAAAAAGACCAACAGGTACAAAAATTAAATTACTCTACAATCTTACTATAATAACTTTCGTGAGTGTTATCCATATTATTTACTATATATTCCGGTTATACTCACGGGTGTATTCGGGAATGCCCGACTAGTTTCGGACTCGATCGGAGCCCTTATTCATGAGCTGGTTACGCGGCAGAGTCGCGAGCCGAACTGCGTGCGCAACGCTCCGCATACCGATGCGCCCGCGATGATGGTGGTGGTAGCGCTGGGTGTTGTCGTGCGTCTTCGTCGCTGCTCGTATCTCCTACAGTCTGCAACCAAGAAGCCGCGACACTGGTGGCGTTATGTCGACGATATTTTCGCCATTATCGACCGGGATGCGCTGGAGGAATTCACGGAACACATAAATGGGGTGCACGCCAAGATACAGGTCACAGTAGAGGAGGAAGACCGGGGAGCTCTGCCATTTTTAGACGTTCTCGTCATCCGTGACGATAGCGGTCGCCTGTCCCATACCGTGTACAGAAAACCGACACACACCGACCGATATCTAAAAGCAGACTCTCATCACCATCCATCACAACTGTCTTCTGTGCCAAGGACATTGATTAGCCGAGCGCTCGCTTTGTGTGACCCGCAATACATCGATGCGGAGTTGGGTCACCTACGAGATACGCTAGAGCGCAATGGCTATGAATGGCGGCAATGTATGCGCACCCTTGATACTGTGGAGGCTGAACGTAGGCGGTCATCGGGGGCGGAACGTACGCCCGCATTCCTGCCGTACATACGTGGGGTAACGGACAAGATAGGTCACCTGTTACGCCGAAGATACAGCATCAGGACAATCTACCGCCCACCAGAACAGTTAAGGCAATATCTACGTTCGCCGAAAGATAGAATTCCGCTAGGCGCACCAGGCGTATACATGATACCGTGCGACTGTGGTCTCAACTATGTAGGAGAAACGCGCCGTAACATCTCGACTCGACTACAGGAACACGTACGTTGTATGAAGAGCCTGGACAGTAACAGGTCGGCAGTTGCTGAACACTCGGTGTCGGGCGCGGCTCACTTTATTCGCTTCGATAAGGCGTCCGTACTAGCGAGGGAGAAATACTTCGTGCCGCGAAAAGTACGTGAAGCCATTGAAATCAGCCGTCGTCCGAACTTTAATAGAGAGAAAGGCTGGACCCTGCCACCGGCCTGGAAACCGGCCCTCAGTAAGACTTCATACAACAGTGTTACAAGTCTCGAGTGCGACACAGTCAGCACGGTATGTACCAACGCGCAGCCTTGCGACGGAGATACGAGCAGCGACGAAGACGCACGACAACACCCAGCGCTACCACCACCATCATCGCGGGCGCACCGGTATGCGGAGCGTTGCGCACGCAGTTCGGCTCGCGACTCTGCCGCGTAACCAGCTCATGAATAAGGGCTCCGATCGAGTCCGAAACTAGTCGGGCATTCCCGAATACACCCGTGAGTATAACCGGAATATATAGTAAATAATACTCTACAATCAGCCATCAAAGATACCAGAACACTCAATCTCTATTCAAAACACAGAAAATTAAAAGCATAAAGAAACCGTTACCATTATTAAGCCTTTCTTTGAAATTTCTTTTCTTAGCTGAAAATTACTTTGAAAACTTTCAATGAATTCTAAACAACGATATAATCAGGGTTGGGAGTTCCTACACAGATTGCATTACGTGTTCTGAAGCCTGAATATTTTACGCAGCAATAAGCAACAAAGGAAGCAATATGCAAGTTAGATTGGAATAACGTGGAGATTAACGGGTTTTATAATCATGCTTGTACTTATTTTCTATTATCACAATATCACATCACATGACACATCACACTAATATTATAAAGGCGAAAAAATGTGAGTGTGTTTGTATGTTTGTCACCTATTTACACTCAAACGGCTTGATCGATTCTGATGAAATTTCGTACGGAGGTAGCTGGCACCCTGGACAAACACATACTTTTTAACCCGAAAAATATCAAAATTTCTAAAACAAAATATGCTATAAACTTAAATTATTTAATCACGGAGTCAAGTTTTAAACACGGTTGATGACAATAGGCTCGTCCCATTTTATATTTGGACCTATAACATAACTGGTAAGACATGGATGTTCTACACAGTACACACCTCTGTTCTTCCTTTGGGCAATACCAGCATGATGGTATTTTATGTAAACTAATCTGCATTTATTTAAAAGCAGATCCAGCAGACATCGTCCGGCCCGGAAAAGCAGCGCGACAGTTTTCAAGGCACATAAAAACCCATTGAGATACACAAAATTTCAACCAAATCGGTCTAGCCGTTTAGGAGTTAGGTGACAAATACACGTTAAATTAGGTATATGTATTAAGAAGATAGGTTCAGTGATAGTATAGCGGCTGATTTCTCCAACATTTCCCTCATCTCTTGGTTCATTGCAGTCGATACTGACATGGGCACGATAAGCAATGAACACTGGCAATAAACCCAGATCACAGACGTTCGTTTGCTCAGCGCCTGATTACGTAAACCTGATGCAGATGTTTGGGATCAATGGATGCGGGACATGCAGATTGAGGAACCGTATGTGATGTCAGACATAAACGTACTTGTATACTTAGATAACTTCTAAGGTCAGCCCTATATTGATAATTCTGATCTTTTAAGATACTATCTTTTTTTTATGAAAACGTCGCCCCACTTTAGGAACTTCTACAGTATCGCGGATGCATTTCACAAACATGAAATAGTACACACACGCACACCTAGAATCGAGGCAAACATCTGCAGATCACTGAGAATCGAACCCGCAAACCCTAGCGCGGCAGTCCAATCGCTTAGCTCAAGGAACCTCCATACTTTTAGAATTTGACGCAACACTCATATTACGTACTACTCCCACCAGTGTAAACTTAACCTGCCAGATACAATTAAAACGACGTCATACCTTAAGAATGTCTAACTAAGAACCACAAACCAACAAGCAGCAGCATCCTACCCTACACAGCATACGAACAGAAGCATATCAATTCCGTACTCCATTCAGAAAGCCATTCATTCGAAGCACCTTACATTACAGTCGGCGACATTGTAAGAACTTTAATATGATCGCAGCTCTACAAGGAACTGAGCTGGAAATATTGGCAGGTTAGGAATGCAGGGCTTGTTCGGAGACAAGTGAAGGTATTAAGTTTCATTGAACGGATTTGAAGTGTTCGTGTGAGAGCGTTGGAACCTCACACTCGTGTGGATGTACTTCGTGTCTCACATCTGTTTGGGTTGAAGGTTCTTGGAGTAAGTGGTTTGGATGTTACTGATGAAATGTGGTTTATAGTGACTGTGCGCAGGTTTCAGGTTTATTTTAGCCTCACATAAACGTATTAGTGAAGTGATTGGTAGATAATAGTCCCAAACCTCATGGATGATAATGTCAGTGAGATTTTGGAGAGTGGTAACAGTTAACTAAAAAAAGGTTATACAACATACAAAACAAATATTAAGCGCTTTTTAAATAATTATAGAAACAGTTTTGTGTCATTTAAAAGTAAATAATCACATACTAAAAACATTATTCATTTGTCTCACAGAGTTAGTTAGTGAAGCCTCATTTTATAAGCATTATACCCGAAAGTTCCGCATTGTTATTTGCTATACTTCTGAATTTCCAAGCCAATAATAATATGAGGCAACAACAAATGCGTTTACATCAGAGCAGCCATGAGCCAGTATTCCAGTGCAGTACCCCTGAACATCGCTTCAGACTTATTCCTTGCGGCTATTGCCCCACTTTCTTTGTCCGGCTGCCTTGAAATGCAATAAACCATATAATAGGTACTTATATGAGACCATTTAAATAAAACGAATATGACGTGTGCTCTGTTCGGAATTATGCATGCTTTAAAGCAGTTTTATTTACGTTTTATCGAACATTAAATGGATAAAATACAGCTTATTTGTTAGGAAATTTCTAGAAGGGACGACTGGTAAGTTAAGCTGGCTAAGTTATTAGAATAGTGCTTTAGAATCGCGGATTTGTTCTTTATAAGAAACACGGGTATTATTATTGATCCGTTAATATCTTTGTCAGTTACACAAAAAAATATTTTATTTATCAAGGCAATAAATATAGTTTAAATTAACTTGTTTAGAAATTACGAGAACTTGTAGATTTTAACTCTGTAACGGCCGAACTCAGAGACAAATTTTAATGATTACTTATCATTATGTAAAGGTTTTCGATGTATCTTTAATTCTTTACTTACTGTCAGCTTAAGTAATCATTACCGTCTCTCAGTGCGGTGGTAAATAAAACAAAAAGTTAACATAGAATAATCTGTAGTAACAATAATACGTAGTATTACAGAACAAAACGACCGAGTGCTACACTTCGCTAACAGTCGTCAACCGATTCCAACGCCCAGTCCAAATCCTCGTCAAACATTTCTAGTGATACCTGTGAACCTACCAAATTTAGGTTGCCTTGATTGGACCGTGGTTCACTAGACTAAAGAGCGGCCAGTCTATTAGGATAAAGGCACAAACGGCAAACCAAAAGCCACTTCATTCAGTTTATCGGCTCTAACCGATGTTTGAATCGAAGTCAGCACTGCGGAAAGAGACCCGCATTTGAAATAGATAGACAAATGGATTAGGTGGTGATGGCTCAACGGATGAAGGATAGAAATGATGACAAGACGAGTTCGAATCGATATGTGAACATAATTTCGTCATTATAATAAAAATCTGCTGTTCGTTATCTAATTATATTCAATAGCACCCCTATGTCCTAAAGGGGTAGGCAGAGGTGCGCAATAATAAACCTACATTTCGCCAGTTATAGATCCCAATGTAATAGGGGACGAGCCTATTGATGTCAGCCGGGCACAAACCCAGAATCCGATGCTGCTACTGAGTATTACTGAATAGAAAAACTCAGTATCACTTTTCCCGATTCGGGATTTGAACCCAAGACCTCATGCTCAGCAGTCGTGCTTAGGGAGCACTACAACAACGAGGCTCTACATATAACTCGACAAAAATTTATAAAATAGCGGCTTTTTACGTATTCAGGGTCGACCATTGATAAAAAGTTGATCATAACAACGAGTCCAATGACTTCTTCTGTGGTTTGGAGATATTTTTATTCTATTTTTTTATAAATAGGGTAAAGTAAATACTCGCAAACGAAAGTAAATAAGGTACGAAAAAACGAATACTAATTAACGTTCAAACTGAAAACGACAGACGAAAATAAACTCCTAAACAGTTCTAAACAAATCACCTTCTAACTTCGACCCAAACCTGGCAATTCATTTAAAATTGATTTTCTTCGAACAGTCAACTTCATTGTACACAGAACATGGAATATGAAAATCAGAAGGTTCATTTTCGTTTTGTTTTCGACCCACAGACATTTCGTCAGTTATGTTATGGGTCCCAGTTTTATAGGGGGGGAGCCTATTGCCATCAACCGGACACTAATCCAGACTCCGTCTCTCTCGCCCCGCCCGAACCGGGTTTCGAACCCAAAATCTGTTTAGCAGTCACTTAGCGACCACTAGACCAACGAAGCAATGATTCTATAATTACAGTCATAATAATACTGCAATAGGCAGTCCGAATACCTAGCACGGTAATATTTTCAAATTCCTATACGGAAAAATCGAACGACGGCAAAAACTTTAGCACCTTGTCCCTTCTATTAATTTAAAACCCTAAATGTTCAATAATATGGAAATATAAAACACTTACCAAAATATTTAACAAATACTTTACTGACAGTGTATAACGAATTATGCATTATGCTCGAAATGAAGCTTCTGTTCGTCCTTACTCTGTGTCGCGCCGCCGTCAGGGGCGAGTGAATTGCAATTAAAATCCAGTCTACTGCCTGCCATTAACAGTAATTGTTATGTGCATAATATGGCGATATTAATTTTATGACGGCAAACGATATTTATTCGACGGGCATACCCTCCGATAATAGAATTACGATGAATGAATACCGTGACGGTGACATACGGTTTGATAAACACGTATATACATCATTCTATTGGTTTTAAGGTCTAAATTTACGACTTAAAGTGACCTGCCACGCAGAACCTTTCTACCTGCGAGGTGTAGTAACACTTGTTAAGGTCAGTCCTTAGATGAATAACGTGAAAGCCAGCTATGTCCATGTCTGCTCTTGGAATCTGAATATGGGATAATAGTTCACCTCTCATCATCATCATCAGTCGAAAGACGTCCACTGTTGAACAAAGTCCTCCCCCTAACGTTGCAAGTTCACCTGGATTTGCGTATGATTTATTTTGCACTTTTATAAATTGATATCGTAGGTTGTCGTCAATTTTTTTATTGTATTTTTCTATAAGAGGCCTTTGCCCTGCAGTGGGATAGTTATAGGCTATTATTATTATTTTTCTATATAAAATATTATAGTAACTTCATAAAATTACAAAGTTGTCTAGTTTGGGTAAGTAAGAAATAAGCTTAGACTTTAAACATTAGTTCCAGAAATTAATACTTAACAGACGTTCGTACTTTAACCAAGATATTGTTCACTCCAAGACATTTGAATTCCAGTTCCTTCTACCCTCAGCTATGCACATTAAGCGCACACATGAGCATTAATGGTTATGCTCCATCGGTAAGTTCCGTATTTCAATGATTCTCATCTAGTACCGTATTTGCTGTGTCAAGCTAAAAGTCGTGCGAGTTCGTGTACACAATACGGCAAGTAATTGGTTTTTGTTATGATATTTTGTTGGTTTGTAGAGGAGGACTGTTTGAGTTGGCAATTTCGTATTTTGTTTGAGAATGGCTCGATGTATTTGGGTTGATAAATATGCCAGTTGTTATTGATGTGTATTTTTGTCTGTTATGTAAAGGAGGCCATAAAATGTGGCGGCTTTCAAGTATATTGGAACGTTTGAGATTGAATACACACTTGTATCGACAGTGGTAAATATTTTAAAATTTCCTTTTTACCACCTTTGTGTGTTTTTCTACCATTTCACAGTCATATATGTCGCTATCATTTAAAGATGTCTGCAGATGCATGTAGGCATGTTTTTTTATCAAATATTATGTACCTACTTCCTTAGTTATTCTGACTCACTACCGGTAAATAATGTAAAAAATAAATGACAATGCCCCTATAAAAACATTATCACACAAATATAATATAGGTGTGAAACACCTCTGTGGATAGGTACAAGCCGATCATATATAGTGGCTCATTCAACGTTATTCTAAGAACAGAAAAGAATCAGCACAAAAGCCCTAAGAACAAATATTATTTGCCATACATTTCTGGATTCCTGGTACCTCAAAACAAACAACACGTCGTACATGTAATGCGGAGTACTTTCGACTGAATTCCGATAGACGTGTAAAGTCCATCCGAACAAGCGCTAAGCCCAACATTTCACTGAAACAACTCGTGAAGTTTAAATACAGTAAACTGCGCTAACGTACTTTCGCGTAGAATGTATAATATTAATTCTAGAGTCCGGAATACGCGGGGGAGTGCATAGCTCACTAAATTTAAGTGGACCCACCCCCACTCAGAGCTGCGGCCACACGCTTCGTACAGTGGACACAGTTTATCATTACCGTTGTTTAATTATGCTGTTTTAGTTCTATGGGTTTTTAGAATACCATGAATATATATGTTCATACTAACACATTATTAAAGGAGGTATATGCAAAGCACGCAAGTTGTACCTATATCCATATTTGACTGATCTAAATCGCATGAAAGATGGTATCAGATGAGTTCCAATATCCGGCACCTTTCTAGATTCAAATCTGTGGTATATTCCTACCTGTCTGGGATAGAGGCAATGAATGTATGGTAATTATAAGTTAGCAGTGGTTAAAAGTAACTAACATTAATATGAAGTGCTCAGTTTGCAGAGCGGCGCCACGGTACGGCGACTGTCGCGGGTTCGTGTCCCGCTCGTGTCCATCATTTTCAAGTTTCCCTTTATCAATTTAAAATTTAAGCCTAGCATGGCAACATGCAAAAAAGATACAAAAAGTCATATTAATATGAAATTTAAAAAGTCACATTTTTAAGGATTGTCAATACCTTATTCTAAGGTGGGGTAACCTTAAGGCCGGGTTGTTTCCAACAGTTTTTCGTCTTTACACACATATTATGTCAAAAAAATAACGAGTACAGAAAATGTTTAAAGTAAAGCGTTGTTTTGTGGCATAAGAAACCTGGTGTTCACCTTATTAGGGTTGCTAGGTGAAACGTTTTTATCATTATGCTAGTAGAAAACAGGTATTGTATTTTTTTACATTTACGCGTGTGTCAAGTGAAGCTAAGGCAAGCCCCTAATACTCGAAGATTAACTCTTTTAAGATAACAAGACTTCAGTTTTGTAATTCCTTACTTGATACAATAAATATCCAAAACCTCATGAACCTTACGTTTAGTTCAGCATTTACGACCAAACATGTCAACGGTACAGAAATGCTCACACAATAAAAATGCTTGCCAACAAATTCAAATAAGTTTGAACGAACATTTTAAATATTTTTATTTTAATACAATAAAAACGTTGGTACGGTGAAAAATTAGGCCGAATCACTGAGCCATGAAGCACGATTAGGCTTTATTTAATTCATCAAAGGCCGTTCTACTCTTCGACCTAAATTTGTCTATGTACCTAATCTTTTATTTAACGCTGCCCCACACTAGGAATTTCTGCTGCATCATAGGTGCGTTTCACAAAGATGAAATATCACAAACACTCACACTCGGGACAAACATCTACAGATCTTTATAACTTTTGTCCCGTGCGGGAATCGAACCCGTAATCCTTAGTGCAGTAGTCCAATTGCCTAGCCACTGCGCCAATCAGGTCGTCGGCATATCAAACCATTTTTAAAACGCTTAAGTCATTTGTTAATAAAACAGATTTTATGGTTTAAAATGTTGTCTCAATGTTATAAACAGATTATAATATCATCAGCTTAGTATTAGAATTTTCTTTTAGAAAAAATAAAGTTCTCGGCAACAAACAAGTTATTGTTCACGCTTTTTCATTCTATGTCTAAAAAATTCATTTTATGTCTGCAGACATGAATATTAGTATTACAAGCCCTAACGCCCAGACAAATATCTCTGAATCACATAATTATTACTGTTAACTTAATTCGTTTGATAGACGCAAAGGCAAAGATGATGCATTGACAAAACCTGCGATTCCTTGCGCAAGAAAGTAAGAAATACAATAAATGAAAAAGTAACACATAGCTCTGGCGAAAATCGAACGCTGAATCTATATGGTCGATGCTGTTAGCAGAAAATCAAGCTCTCAATCACTAGAATCATGTTTACCGCGTCTATATCAATAGAGAGTAATTAGACAAGGGATTAAGATTATTGATTAATATTAATTGCTTGATTAACAAAGCAATTCTATCTCCCTAATGTCAGTTACATCTAGGTATTTACTTAACAATTCTGCAGAGCAAGCAAAATTGGACGTCCACGCAAACTTGGGAAGAGCAAATATTGAACTGAGAAATGGCTTACATAAAATATTGCATTATGGAATTACATGGTTCCTATTGGTTTAAGATGATTGTATGGGCAATTTTCTCCATGATTTACTTAATGTAATTGTTGTAACCCCATTCTTAGATATAGAATATTTTATTTTACATAGACCGACCGCGCCTGATCGAGATCAAGAAGAGCTGGTTTGTCGTAGTGGCAAAGTCATTGGACTCCTGCGCTAAAGTTTTCGGGTTCAATTCTCGCACGGGACAATTATTTGAGTGCTCCGCAAATGTTTGGCGCGTGTTTGAGTTTGTGTATGTTATTATTATTATTTCAGCCATGATCGTCCCACTGGGCAAAGGCCTCCCTTTCCTTCCTCCATATATTTAGTATTTGTAAAACGCATCCCCGAAACTGGAGATATTCCAAGTAGGGATGAAATTTAAGAAAAAATGGCGAACCTAAACTTTGGAGGAGTCCAACATGCGTTCCAATTAGCTCGTGGCCACTGCTGTTGAAATGCGGACTGGTTTTATTTTCAACATCTAATATTCAAAGTAACTTCTAACTTAATTCAATTCCCTTTGTTTCGTCCGAAATGCAAGTGTAGTACTTAATTAATTCGTGTGTAAGTTAATACCGACGCAATTATACCGAGTATTACCACTGTTGTGGACTGTTCGAGAACAATGCTTCGCTGGAAAGAGGAGATAATGAATAATTCAATTGAAACCAACTGAAGAATGTTTGGAGATCTTGTACGCATGTATAGGCTCTTGAGTCCATCAGCTTATCTTACTTAATCTTAATAGAACATAACATAACATCACGCCTGTATTCCCCTAAGGGGTAGGCAGAGGTGCACATATAGTACACCTACATTTCGCCAGTTATGTTTTAGGTCCCAATGTAAAAGGTAGCGAGCCTATTGCCTTCAACTGGGCACAAATCCCGACTCCGTGCTACTGAGAAATACCTAATGAAGAAACACAATAACACCATGTCCGACTATTCGATTCCGGGACCTCATGGTCAACAATCATGCTTAGCGACCACTAGACCAACGAGGCGGTCTCACGCTTTCATTAGGATAAATAATAAACGGGCCACGCTGTATACACCGAGTTGTGTATAAACGCCAGAATTGTACAGACAGACTTACATAACAGGTCCAGGTGATAAAAAGCGGATCTCATTACCATGACAGTGGGGTCAGAGGACATAAACGTTAAGCGTGGCCGGTGCACGATTCAGCTAATGAATGTGAACCGGATCGACACGTTAGTGCGGGCTGGGAGAACAGCGGGGTGTTAGCTAATGGAAGAATATGTTTAGCATTATGCCTATGTTGGGGTCTAACAAAACGCAGCTAAATGTCAATATAGGTACTACTTGAAATGAATAGGTAATTTTTTCTTTGTATAATCAGCCGGATTTCCCTTAGCTCTTACGATACCCACGGGAGGAAAGGTGGTAGTCAATTCTAGGCCGGATACCACTCGGCTTTTTTTCGTGTATTCTTAATCAGATTATTCGGATCTATACTGTTCGTGTATTGCGCAATTATTTAATCTGGATGTTTGTGAATGACTTTATCATATCTATAGAAATAACGTTTTATGACATTTTATATTCTAAAAAACGTACCTAGTGTATATTTATGTCGCATCGCAACGCGACCATCGAGCAAAATAAAGTACAAAGTAACAAATTAAATTAGGTATAAAACTCCGACTGTTACCAAAACTCTTCTCTACTGGCCGCACACTTAGGGTCATTACACACGACATTTGCGAGGAAGCAAGACAGCGAAACTGGCTAATAAGCTTTAAACGTCACGCGTGGTGACCCTTAGCTGCGCTCTGAACCTTTACCTGGTAATACTATTTGAGCTGAATGTGCTACCATGTTACGATTTAATTGAAAAAAAAGTATCGTACCATCGCGGTGTAGAAATAAAAAGATTAATAAATTTATTTGGAACAGCTCTTTATTATTATGATAGCATTGTTTTACGCAGAGTTTTTTATAGACAATTAGTCCTTAATGTTTAAAGGTGACCCTATTTTGGGGACTAAATACCATAACAATCTGACCATTTTATTTCGGTCATGAATACTACACAGTATACACTTAGTATAATAATAGTAAAACCAAAACTAAGTTCATTTAATTTCTATTTTAGCGGTGATTTCGACGGCAGCGGTGGTAGGCCTCCCACCAGGTGGACCGACAAGATCGTCAGAGTTGCGGGCAACCGGTGGATAGAAATGGCAAGTTGTCGTTCATTGTAGCGTTCTAAGGGAGAGGTCTTTGTTCAACAGTGGACGTCTTCCGGCTGATGATGATGATGATGATATCACATTCATAACCACGAGTGGCGAATAAAACCAATTGAAGCTACTAGATTAAAACCTATGGTAATACATTTGATTAAATAACATCTACAAAAACCAATTTTAATAAAACCCAATCCTAGCTTAGGATTAGCCCCACGATATTATCTGAAAAAGGTCTACCAAGAAATAATAATAGGTCGCCAATTATTGTAATGGAAAAGAATATTACAGGCCGACAGACTTAATCCTGAATAATAACAACTTATACAATTAATTTCATTTGAAAAGACAATAAAGAGGGATTTGGAAATGAATTAAAAATATATAATTTTTAAAGATGTGTTGGCAACCAGGGGCTTGGCACACTTTGTTCATTTTAAATCACCTTCAAATTAGTTAAAAATTGGAACTTAAAATGGTTGCCAACTATGTAATTGCCAATTGACGGTCTGATGGTGGTGTTATTAAATTTTTCCTGATGGGAAATACCTAATATAATATAGGTTTGGAATTGTGCCCGGTTTCATACTAACTTGATTTTGATATACGTTAAATCAAATATGGATGCTTAAGTAAACGCCAAAGCAAAGGTCCTAAATGTTGACGATTCAGAGACCATATACCAGCTATATTTGATAATATCTGGGTCTCACTTTCATCTAAAGTTTTAATATCCTTTATACCAAGCAAAGTCAAACCACCTTTTTTTACTTTTTAATAAACCTTGCACCGTAACGTTCTCGAAATCAATTTTATCACAGGCACAACACACTAACGGTCATTCGAAACGCCAATAAACATTATTAATGTATTATTAAAAAATGCAATTTTTAAATTGGAATACGCTTTGCGTAGCGTATTTGGTTAAAAGATTGTCAACCTCTATTGCAATCTCAAGTGTTTAAAGACACTCTTGAAATAGGAATGGCAAACATTTTGCTAATAGTTTGTGCTCCATTTAAAAATTATATTTTATTTGACGAGTGGTAACATCATAAAGGGGTACTAGAATGCAATTTAAACTCGTTTTTAGTTAAAAGGGATGACTATTTCTAATGTTAAGAGAATAGTATTAAAATTATCCTTTTTAATTACCGTACTTACTAGAAATTGCGACGTGGGATAATATAGTTTGATAAACAAAACAAGTTTAATTAAAATTAACTCATACATGAACTAAAATATTATATGGCTTCAGAATGAGTGTGGAAACAAATACAAACAATTTAAGTGGTCTGTCTCGATTGTTATCGAACTTGTAAATAGCTAATTGTGGCAATGTTAGCGAGCGCGCGAGAACCGACTTTTGTGCAGTAAAAACATTCTTATCTACTACAGTGTAGGTTAATAGAATGGTTATTGTGCAATCCCCATTATGTTGACCATCCCTGCTAAAAATACCATCTCTCCAAACAAAGGTTATTAAAAGTTCTGATTATTTTCACTCGGTTTCAGCTGTGCATGTAATAAAACGGCTTACAAACGAATCTGATGCGCCGTTCGTAGATTGTTTTATGCGCAATGTTTGAAATTAAAGTTTGTGGCCGCCCTTATCGAGGTACCATAGCATTTGTTGTGCCTCGAATTCAGTCTCGGAGTTTAAGAATCTAACCCTTAATGTATTTTATTGAATAAAAGTAGTTTTACGTAACTCCCTTAAGGCGTAGATGTCTTTAATGTCATTAACAACAGATTTTAATTAATCGTCGTATTTAAAAAAGGTTTAAAGAATTTCAATTAACCGTATTGTTATTGCAAGCAAAACTTTAATTTATTTTAATAGTTAACTTCAAGTAAGCCATTTTTAAGGTTGTCTCGTTCATGAAATTGATTATTTTTTAATTACAGCATTTTATAACGTTTAAGAATAATTGATCCATAAAGATCTTTACTATTCAATTTTTATTATGAATTGTGTATGTACGATTTTTTAACAATATATAAGAAACTGAAATTGATTTTTCAGCAAGTTAGACTTAATCCGATACGTAGACATACTCAATTATTCAGTCATACGTGACATAAGTACATACTTTGACGACCTAATTAGCGTTGTGAGTAAGTGTTTGGACTGCTGCGCTAAAGTTGCGCGGGTTCAATTCCTGCACGGGACAAAAATTTGTTGCGATTCACAGATGTTCGTCCCAAGTGTGAGTGTTTGTGTATGTGATATTTCATGCACCAAAACAATACAGGAGAAATTCCAGTGTCCTTTTTTTAAACACAATTGGTGTTACACCAACGATAAAATAATAAACACCCTATCGTTAAACTAGCTACATCAATAAACTACAACATACTTAGAAATCAGTATAGTTGTTTGCGCTATAAACTACAATCTGTTTTACTTGCACGAAACAACAGAAAATTCCATTTGTTTTAGTAATCTGCAACTCCTACAAAACTAGAATGGTACAACCCTCGAATGTAGCCTTAATATAACCGGACAATTTATTCATATTTTTTATCTGCACCGTGAGAGCCCGTCAAACGACACCTTTGTTTAACTTTCATTTAGGCACCCTTATCTTAATTGTTAATCCAAGGCTCCGCTCCGCTGTAATTTTTAACAAAAACTGTGGCCCTCGACAAAAATAAATTAATTTGTACAATAATACCGATTTTGAAGCAAGTTAATAGCAACCTCAATTCTATTTTCTATCTTTGATTTTTTTTCATCAAATCTTTTATCCAATTTAATCAGGATCAGCGAAGAAGAATAGTTATAATTGGCTTACCAATATTGGCAAAGATATCGGTGAGCATTTTTATTAAAAGCTTGAAGGGTTCCACGGCTGGGCAAAATATAGGCTTCCCCACTTGCTTTCCATCTCTTCTCTCTTATATGGGCTATAGTCATAAGGTCTAATTTTACTTCACATAGGCCACAGAAGAGCACTTTTTAAACGTGAATCTAGATATACGGTTCAAACGTGTCGTTTCAACTTTTCATAAAGAAGTCCTGTTCACTGAACAAAATACATACAGTCAAAGTCTTTTTTAAAGTCGGTTAATACTGAAACAGCCTTTGGCATTTAATTTTTGGTATTCAACAATTTATTTGTAATATTCAGGTTATTGTTTTTGTTCAATTAGCAAGTCTGGCGTGCGGGTGTCAGGTCCATTGGTCTCATTAATGGGATGCGAGGGTGCCGGTGAAGGGTATGTGAGGATATAAGGCCGAATTGGTCGAATAAATAAATATGGAACGGTTTGTTTTGGGGCGTGGAAATTATTGTAGGGTCATGGATTGTTATCCTTAAAGTAGAAAGAAACATAAGTGCGTTTATGCTAACTTAAAGTAATATAAATTTGATAGAACGAAGATAAAATTTTAAATGTGTCTAGATATTAAAAAAAGAATTCATGGCAGTAAACACATTCAGGTTTATTTAGTTAAATTAAACCGGAGGCTTGGAGAATACAAACTATTTAAAATAAACAAAATAGTGTGCAAGGTACTTTGCAAGAGGAAATATTTACTATAATGACTCGCGACTCTGCGCGTAACCAGCTCATAAATAAAGGCTCCGTTTGAGTTCCGAACTAGTCGGGCAGTCCCGAATACACATGTGAGGAAAATTTCTGGGAGGGAAATTTTCTTCAGGAAAAGACTTCATACCAAATAGTGTGCAAGGATTCTTGGAAGAGGGTACATTCATACCGGAAAAGACTTGAGACATTAATTAGAGTGGCAACATTTTAAGCATAATAAAATGGTAATGTATTTTTTATTTCAACCACTTATCATATCACAATAATTCATTCTGTTCAGGGTAATAATTATAATGAATCACATGAATAAAACAAAATGTAACAAGTTTAAAATATTTTCATGCGGTTTCGATTTGTTCAGAGTCCCGTGAAAATTAATATCTTTTTAACACTTATGCTCCACTGCAATTTATTACGTACATTAATATATTTAAATCGTCGACATTCAGGATTATTTTACGTAACATTTAATGCAACACTCTCCATACAAATTTGGTGCTTATTTTATAATAAGCTGGAGTAATCTCGATTGTAGTGGTTCGCCAAATATTGAACGGATTTTTGCTGCATATGGCAGTAGTTTACTGGTGTTTGTGTTAATTATTCGCTCAGTGTAAATTAATGGATAATTTCCGGATTTGTAAACATTTCAGCGATCACGCTCGGGGTTAAGCGGCCGGGTTTTCCTTTATTGCGTTTTACAGATATGAAAATACATTTACAAATGAGACTCGGGGCATATATCTGCGGATAACACAAACATTTTTTCATACAGGCATTAATTTCGTAGCGTCCCAGTCCAAAACGAACCGGTCCCGAAACCCAGGTTTCAAAAGTAATAATGAATATCACTGATAGGTATACCTAAAGTGGGTACTAAACAATAATTACATAACGCACAACTAGTTTTTATAAAAAAGGGAGCGTTAACCTTCTGTTACGGAGGGTGAACAGTTGTAAGTATGCATTTATTTAGTAGCTATACTAACCATTTTTTACGAAAAACATAACTCAGTAATAAAAACAACCTACAATACATACAGCTACGTTGTCAGGCTATAAACATTTTATTTTGAAGCATCATAAAACTTTACACTATTGACTCCATCCATCATTATTCTTCGGTGCAATGTTTATTCTGCAGCATCCCTCAAACAGTTCTCGCCACGATTAAATTTTATCGGAAGTATTAAATATCAAATCGAGCCGCCTCGCTTCCCATTATCCCGGCCTGCCCCTCCCCCCCCCTTGCCTCCGACTGCCGCACTTCCCTAGCTATATTTTCGAACTATTACCACCGGGAAACCAGCATAGACTCATAATATATTTATATTTCATTCCAAACTGCAGGAAAGTATACCAGAATGTACGCGCGGATATTTTGCAGCTCCCTTTAAAATGTACGCCTTGAAAACTAAGTTAGACTCGTTTTCGCAATGCAGATCCATGAATAGTATCGAGTAAGTGAAAACCTTCTCGATTGCTAATCCAGCGGGGCAATCAGCTCATTAAATCCAGCTTGTTTCATTAAATATCGATTTCATCATAATTGGGTGACGATTGTAACAATCGTTTAATTCATTTCGTATTTCTGTAATTGATGAAAATAATTGTTTTTGTCCATCATTTATATCAAAGTTCGGTTTCAGTTTAAACAATTTATTCTCATAAGAACTATACATAGGTTCACTTACAATGGGATACAAAGTGTTTCTTATGAATCTAAATAAATACATTTTGCCTCCGATGCGTGTTGATGAAGTTATACAATACAAATATATGGGAAGAATGTAATGTATGCAAACATTTAATATGCGGTATGACTACATTCCATAAACGTATTTTCTCAGTTTTAGTTTGAATTTGTTAATATTATTACAATCTTTTACGTCATTTGACATAATGAGATTCCATATAGCTGCTAATGTTTATTATATTCGTTTGTGTCGATGTTTGGTGTCGGTAACTTTTTCTGAGATCTTCGAATAAAGCATAGTGCAGGTTGGTATGGCACGATGGGACTTGGTTATATTTGCTAGTCTGCATTCATAAAATAGAAATTCTAAAATGCAATTTGCTGAAAATAGGAACAGTTTCATGGAATATCATTTCATTTTATTGGACCTTAGGCTGATATTGAGAAACTTTAAACTGAATTTTTTACCTTGTTGGTCTAGTGGTTGCTAAGCGTGACTACTGAGCACGAGGTCCTGGGTTCGAATCGCGCCATGTGTTATTGGGTTTTTACATTTGGTAATCCTCAGGAGCGGCACGGAGTCTGGCTTTGCGCCCGGTTGATGGCAATAAGCTCGCCCCCTATTGCATTAGGACCTTCATAATTGGCGAAATGTGGATGTACTTTAGGTAGACCTCATCCTATTCCTTCGGAAAATACAGGCCTGATGTTATGTTGCCTTAACTAAAAATCCAATGTACTTATCTTAGGTATATCAACGTAATATTTTAAAGTATTCGATGAAAATCAAGAGATGAATTTTGTGCATTGTCACTTACAATAAATGATAAAATATGCACGGCGTATTTAGTATAATTATGTACAGTCCATAAACGATTCACAACAAGCCGCACTAATGAAACTTGATAGACAGCATTCAATGTATAATGATCTCGTTTGAAATCACGCGCCGCGTATTCCGCGCATTATCGCCATTGTTTGATAGTCAAATTGACAAATCAGATAACGCTGAGTGTTCAATGAACTAGAGATGGAGAGTTGAACACGATATGTAGTTATTTGTGGCATATTTTGGAACGAATATGAACGAAATTCCCGACAAATACATGGTTTTTCGTTCTATAAGTACCTACCCAGATCATACAATTACTGTCATTGTCTTTTCGATGAAGAATAATTATGCTGTTGGGTTTTTCCATAAGGTAATTCTCAGCAGCAGCACAGAGTCTGGATTTATGCCCGAATGAAGGCAATAGGCTCGCCTCCTATTACTTTGGGACCTATAACATAACTGGGGAAATGTGAGTGTTCTACTATAGGTATACGTCAGCGTCGTCAGCCTACCCCTTTGGGGGATGCAGGCATGATGTTATGTCTTTAATATGAATATTAAAGTAGTAAAAATCTAAATTAAATTTAATCAGATTCCTGATATTAACGTGTGTGCTACATGTATTGTAGCAGCTGTCACACAATTCAATTAAACAGGTAATTATTCTACAAACCGTCGGCTTCGCTAAACCGATATGAATAATGGATAGAAACCACATCGAACTTGGATAATCGCACCCTTAGAATGAAAACGACCTAACTTAGAATTACCGTACATAGATACATCACGCCTGTACTCCCCAAAGAGGAAGGCAGACGTGCACATAATTATATAGTGCACCCACATTTCGCCAGTTATGTTATAGGTTCCAATGTAATAGGAGGCAAATCTATTGCCATCAACCGAGCACAAATCCAGACTCCGTGCTGCTACTGAGAATTACCTTATGGAAAAATCCAGACTAAACCAAGCAGGTAGTATTTACTGAATTAAGCCTATTAACGCATCAAATTCATCATCATCATCATCCGCCGGAAGACGTCCACTCTTAAACAGAGGCCTCCCCCTTAGGTAAGAAGGGGCGGCTTGGGGATTGCAGTATTGGTGGTGAAGTTACAGAAGACGCTGCCGCCCACCTTCTGGGTTATCCCTTCGTCGCCTCTTACGATACCCACAAGAGGAAAGAGGATGGTCAATTCTAGGCCTGATACCACTCGTCATCAAATTATATCATTATTTAATGTTTATTACATTAGATATAACAGGAAGTTTGATTTATTTAATATTATTTTAAGGGCCAGATGTAAAGTCTGCTGGATTAAAACTGAAAATCTGAACAATATTACAATTTCTGGCTGGCACTTAATATTTAGTGTTGCGAGTGATGCGAGCGCCGTGGAACAATAATCCCGGATTATGGAACTATGCAATCCATGAATTGCGATGCGTGAGTGTTTTGTTTGAATGTAGCAATTTATTTTTGTATTGGACGGACTCGTGATGCTTATAAGCACACAAATACATACTATCACGTCTAAAGTCTCCGTATAGGCAGAGGTATGTGTCGTTCTCTCTATTGATACATTCGCATTATATACTAACACACTGCATATATACCAATCACCTTTTTTGACTAAAGGCAAAATAGTTTTGTTTTACGTACAAGAAGAACCTTAATCAAATTGTGTAAGCAGCACGATTTTAATCCATTTGTCATCAAGCAAACGTTTGTGTAACGCACCCACGTCACAGGAGACATACCCAGTGTGGGTGTCCTCGTTTAAAAAAAAATAACTCCAGAACTAATAATGTATTGTACAATGTAAACAAAATACAACTCAGTTCAAAGTTATATCGCTATTTACATTTATCTGAAACAGAATTTCTAATAGTAATATAGTTTCTTGTTTCCTTCAGCTAGTGAAATGTTGTTTGCTGTAAGAGGTTCTGCGGAGTAGCGCCAGCTCTCCCTCATTATCTAGGCATTATCATAGCTTTGCTCAAATTTATCCTACGATGTTATTATTATTTTGCCGAGAATTTAATATCTTAAAGTGTGAGATAACATAACCATTACGGTTATGTTATCTTGGATAGTTAGCGGTATTTTATGTTTGGTATTGTTTGTTTAGCTGTGTGTATATCACGCCGGTATTCTTTAAGGTATTGTAACAATAATATACATTTATTTTGATGTCGAACTTTGTGCTCTACAGACTCCGTTTCTTGTGGCGTTATGTACGACCCGTTCTTTTTAATTGCGCCAGATGTCCATCAATAGTCACTTCGCAAACATTATAAACGCGAAAAAATGTAATTTAACATATTTGCACAATTCTGCCAACCCAACTAACTTCACAAACGCGGACCAAAAACCACGACAAAAGACACAATTCATCAGTCAATCACTTCAACGTCTCTCTCCCACCATGAAGCGTTTATATTTCAAAACGTAAACAACAAAACAAAACATTATATTAATAGTCAGCGAATAAAACGCGACGGCTAACTATTCGAGTCACGGAAATCACAGGCCGCATCCAAACGATATCAGCATCCAATCTGTATCGGGAGCAAACGGCGTATTTTTCGATAAATAAACATCATAGGGCGGGGGACAGTTCGCTGCCGGCGAGGTTCCAGTTTTTAAAAAGGATTTAAAAAGCGAGGACCGTTTGCGCGTTTGTTATAAAACTGATTGGGAGTGGAAGGCCAGTTTTCTGCTATGATTTTCTCGTGCATTCACATTTCAGAAGACTACGTGGATTTAACCGTTTCATGGGATATTTCGCCCCACTTAACTTTTGTTATTTAGCGCTAATAATTAATTTTAATCAATCAGTCTTATTGAGGTATCTGTTTTGTAAAAGTTACCGGATCTGCTTATCGAAGCCGAGTCAAACACTCGGCAGCGGATATTGAAATAAAGCGGTTAAACTCTTTCAATAAAGCAATCATTTTATTTATTTAATTTAAAAAAAAACATGTAGTTGTCAAGTATTATGGCTGGCCGTAATACAAAGTTTAAATTCACAAGGCAATTGAAACCATCTCTTATATTGGTAAAACATTTCATATGCTCATCCGACAACAGTTCGCCTCCCCTATCAGATCTTGGTACGTCTGCCTCGAAAGTGCAACGGCGCGTTTCCCCGCAGCAATCGCAGGCTAGGCAGACATAGAAGCAGGTGGCCGCAATATTGCAAAACATTTTTATCTCCTTTCAATTTCCGCACAAGATACCTCCAAAGATTAGACGCAGAATCGAACTTCTCGAACTTCGATTAAAATCGCTAGCTTGGAAAACGGACAAACTTCCCTTGTATATATATTGTTGCAGAATGCTTTGGACGGAGTTTTGAGTTTCGACGTAATACGTTGGTGATATTAACATTTTTAAATGCATTCGAGGAATGACGAAACTGTATGGGCTAAGTCTTTGAGTCTTATTTCCAGATTCCGGAAAATTAGAAATAGTTTTCTATTGCAGTCGACGTCTAACTGCTGAGCCTAGACGGAATACTCGCGATTTATAGCTTTTTGTAGTTTCTATTTATAAAGACAATCGATACAACTGCATCGATTGGAGATTCTTTAAATATGAAATAATGTTTTTTTGTACAGTGTTATCACACACGCCATTAAATTTTCCTAATACTATTCCAATCTAAACGTGACTATTGTTTAATTGAAGTAAGTTCAAAACACTTCAAGCCTTATGGGGAGCTAATATATCATAAAGTATATAAAATGCTACAGACAGATCTCGAAACCTCTTCAAAATATAAAGTGCAGGATCGTACAAAATATCCGTCAGTTGAATTTTATCAGAGAGATCTCATCACATGCCATATAATTTTATTATACCTTCGCGAGCGTGTACTGTCTGAGAATATCTTGATTTTCTTAACGTTTTCTTAAATGGTTTTTTAAATGCTACACATTATCCTCAGTTATCTTTATGTACTTTTAACCTTCTGCATCATACTTCTGTTTATTACCGTGTGGAGTATACTGAACCGTTACCTTATTACAAGTATGGTATGAGTGGAGTGAGAGTCTTATTGCGGAGAGAGGCATTCTCGTTTCTATTGTTTGTATAATTTTAAGTTGACTTTAATCCTTTTTGTGTCTCTTTTTATAAACAGGTGTTATTTTAGACACTGTCTACTCTTGTATATTGCACTGCTTATCTAGATTGTAATCTAGATGGGCGAGTACAGTGTAATATGCCTATATACCTATTTGTACAGAGAGACACAAAATATCGTTCAATCAAACTACATAGGAAACATAATTCAATCTAGCTAAACACATACCATATGTGAAGTAAAGTATACATTAAGATTTAGTTATAGGTTTATATAGTTTAGATTTAACATAATCTATTCTAAGAAGCTTATCTACATCTCAATTCTGCTCTACGATATACATAATCAATCATACTAGATCTCAGTACTCCAATTCAGTCATACAATTCAATATAGCTCAGCCCATTCTGTTACCGTAACCTATTTAGTTGGCACTGTAAGCCGGTTAGCAACTGCTCAACACTATCTAATTAATCAGTGCTGCAGTGAATAGAAACAGACTTCGCTAAAACAATATGCGATGTGGATAGTAATTAGATGCTATTAGATAGAAGTGCAAGATGCGACACGTAATTAAGACGCGTGGGTGATGGTTTGTATCTTAATTAATTTGAAGTACGTACGCTAAGCAAACGGTTTTAAGGTGTCTTAAATGTGGCGATGGAAAGCAGTGAAAGCCGAGTGGTATGAAGGTATGAGCCGTTCGACTGCCAAGTCAAGGTTCGCAAGTTCAAACCCCGGCACGCACCATCCTTTCGAATTAATGTGCGTACCATAAATTAGTTATCATCTAATAAAAACGGTGAAAGAAATCCACGTGAGGAATCCTGAGAGATTTTTCAACGGTGTTTAACGCCCAGTAAGAGGCCTGCAGGCGGTTTAAAATCTGACACCAGGTTGTTCATCAACCATACCTACGTAAAGAAGAAGACTAGAATCCTTTTCAAAATCTTTGGTATTTTATATTACATCATCATTTTTCTCATCATATCCAGTATAATTAATTTCCCCACAAATCTTTACTTTTTAATGTCTATGTAAAGTATTATTTACTGAAAGAAGCATTTCCTACTACGTAAAAGATACCAACAAAACTGACTTGAGGTCAACCCACAAGTTCTTAGACAACACTGTATCTTCTAACAACACAAATAAAAAAACAAACTTCCAACAGTCAATACGGACATTAAAAGGAAGGAAAGGCCGTCCAAAGTTCCACATTATCTTCGTCCAAACTGCGGGTGCTTTGTAAATTGAATTCAGATATTATTGTGTTTACTCAGTTACCTATGAGTTCCTATTTTATTGAGCGGAATCGTTAACGCGATTTTGGGGAGAGAAATACGAAAAAATATATTTCAATTGTTTTTCTGATAGCAAGTAATTGAAAAGGGCTTGGTACTTGGTGGATGAAATTACTTGCGAAAATGAGTTTGTGTTTTATTCATTTACGTGATAATGGAGTATGGTGGCGAATTGAGTTTTTGAGGACAGCATTGGCAGAAAATAATGAAATGAGGGGTTTTAGAATAAAATCTAGAACCAAACTGAATTCTATTCCAGAATGATTTTTTTTATCTATACTTTTTAAAGTTATTTACATCAAAAGAAAATAAGGAACCCGTATAGAAACACTTTGTTCTCCGTCTGTCTGTCAACCCTTTTTTCTCAAGAACGCGAGAAGGTATAAAGCTACAATTAATAGCAAATACTCAACTCTAATGTCTCTTGAAGCCGTGAAAAACTAAAACTTCTGAGTCAACGCAATCAAATGTTACGAGCAATTATGCTGATTATATTTATGATTTTCGCTCTCCAAACCTATAGGGTACTTCCCGTTTACCTAGAATCATAAAATTTGGCAAAAAGTATTGCTTTAAGGCAGTTTAATTGCAGTACAGGCGTCTGTCTGACATTTAAACAACACAAGCCTAATATTACACACACAATTCATTTAAAAGCTGTTTAAACATTCGCGGCAATTGCTTTACAAAAGTTTCGGTTCGACAAGCTGACACATTCAATTTCCTATTCCCCGACGCGCCCCAAACTCATAGAACGTCGAATTTAATATTAATATCGAATTGGGTAACGATTATCTCTTCAATCGTAATAAGGTAAAACGTTGCCAACTGTTCGAGTATTAACAACGCCGCCATTGTAAAACTTTCCGATAATCACCGAATGAACACTTAATTTTGTATAGTTAAATTACTATTTAATTTGTTGGACCGCGTGCGTGCGCGTTATTAGCGAGTCCCGTTATTTTCGCACTGATAAACATGTATCGATGTTAGCAGTTTTACGCTGGTTATTAGTTACATATATTTCGTTAACGAGGGTAATTAATAGGTTATTTAAGTACCGTGTGGGCTAGTACTACAGTACATTTGCTATATCAATTACTTAGAGCAAACAAATGGCGGTTAACACGAATATTTATACCGTAATTTCTTGATATCACGAAACTACTTGCTACTGATAACATCTACTATCTTTGTAACCTACTTTTAACTGGAAAGTGGTAATAACGCTAGACTGGTCTGAAACAATACGCCAGACTATGTCCTTAGAAAAATAATGGAGTCAGTTTTCTTTTGTTTCGAGTCAGTACTATTAATTAAGTCTAGTACGGTTGAGGCTTAAGATTTAGGTACCTCTTAGTAGAGGCCTTTGTACGATAAAGATTTTTTGTCCCAACTCTTATCAAAAGAAGGAAGATCAGTGTCATACCACGCCTTTATATGTATCCTAGTATTTGTTCAAACACGGGTGCTATTCAACATACGAAAACTTTGCCGTCAGACTTGTCAAACATATTTTAGAAGGATATTATTCAGGTTCTTGACTGGAGTTATATGATACGTCAATAGTGATTTATTTCGATGCGGCGCAATCTTTAGATAAATGACCTTCCGCAACACTCGGAATATGAAGGAGTTATAGTAGTTTAAGTTGGGACAAATATTGGTATTAGAATACGGTAATTTTAGTTTTGAGAGGCTCTCAGTTGTTTTGAGTGGGCAATGTTCTTAATACTTTAGACCCTCTTAGGCCTGGAATACGCTTGGACATTGTTGACAGTCCCGGATATTTCAGGCAGCTATGAAAGTATTTCTAGACGTCCTACCTAAAAGCTTGGTCTAAAGTAATGAGTTTTCATAGTTCTGATAGTAGTATATATAACTGACTAAATGTAGTATAAAATAAACAAGTGAGTATTACCCAGTTAATGAGTTAAGAATATTATTATAATGCTCTATTGATATGTATTCTACTAAACTCTTAAAATAGTCAGTACAGAGATAGCAGTACTCCCTATGATACTATGTATGAATCACTGACCTCACATGACCTTTCTGCCTGAATCGGTTGCGGCATATTTTTAAAATAAGAATATTCTACTTGAATTGATACAGGTGTTGCCAGGCATAAAATTGGTATATGATAAGTTACTCGTATATTTCACTGAGAAATTATTATACATGCTAAAATTATTTGAAGAAGGTTGCGTCTTTTAATATTATTGTAAATATAACATAAGATGAAATAATTTCAAGTCTTGACGCATTTGCTCCACGAAAAGTGCTTGCGTCATAAAATATGTGACAGTTCACAGCGTTTTTGCTAATTTCGGATTATTTTTTACGATAAAAATAGAACATTTACGTAAACCCATTTTAGACTTTCCTTTAGGGTATCACCAAATGCCCTTTCGAAAATTGTGTACCCATCTGGACTACTGAATTATCTTTACATTCTCGCTGCGGTTCTGTGCATACAAAATGCAGAGACCAAACATACGTCATACTATTTGTTCGACGCCATCTTATTTATGTGCTGTGCGGCCATCTGTCACGTGGTTATGGAACCTATTTGCACAGACGATGTGATCGTCTTTTCGAAGATAAACGAGCTGCTTTAGAGACGAATGTGTGGAGTTTAAAGCTGAGTGAACAAGGTGATGCTAAGCTTTAAGGCTTCAAGATTGTTATTAGATTAAATAACAGAAGTAGGTTTGACAATAAAATGATTGTTTTTTTAGCATTACCTAGAATAAGCTTTTCAAATTAAATGCTTGTCAGATAATTTACGCCTATCTGTTTTTTGTCCTTGTAAATCCGGTATTATATTATATTTTGTATGTACAGAAGTCTTGTTTATTAATGGAACCATACATTATTAAAGAAGACATCCGCAAAATGTCATAACAAAATAGTATTAATAATATAGCTTAGCAAATTGCTTTCTATATTAATATCGTCACCCATGCGTTTGATTAGCTTCAAAGAACTGTCGCTGTAACCTCATTAGCTGGCACACATCTAGTTGTTTAAATAATAACAGTATATTTTATCTGTCTAGTTATTGTAACCATCCGTTAAATTAAAAAAGTGAAATTGAAGTATTGAGAAGGGAGCTGACAGGGTAGGTCTGGAAAGACTCGTAAATTTGATGCCTGTGCCCTTAAAGTTTGAATGTACCACTACCATCTTATGATTCAGAACATCACGTATCTTTCCCACGGGTGTTCCAAGCCCTACATGCTCCATTTAATTACAATTTATTACAGCGAGAATTAAAACGAATGAACCAACTTTTCACATCTTTAACTCAAGTTTCTCATGTGAGTACTCGTTACTTAATATAAAGTTATTTACTGTGATAATAACCTTGTTCAACTGACTTTTGTAACTTACTTCGCAGTGAATCTGTTTGTTTGGTACTAATTGGGGCTTTCCATTGTTATTCTGTAATTAACTTCTTTTATAATTAAAATAATATGTTTACTTAAATTTTCTTATAGATTACAGTCTTACCTTATATTTTCATGTTATTAACAAAAAAAGCGTCAACTGTTTACCCGTTATACTTTCAAAACAACAAGATTTTTTATAGAAGACTAGCTGCGCCCCGCGGTGTTACCCGCGACATTTTTTCGGGATAAAAAGTAGCCTATATGTTAATCCAGGGTATAACCTATCTACATACCAAATTTCAACCAAATCGGTCCAGCCGTTTATGCGTGAAAGAGTAACAAACATCCACACATCCATACTCACAAACTTTCACATTAATAATATTAGTAGGATATTAGTAGGATCTGAACAATATTGTACGTCAATAATCATCATCATCAGCCGGAAGACGTTCACTGTTGAACAAAAGCTTCCCCCTTAGAATGTCACAGTGAACGACAACTTGCCATTTGCATTCACGTCAATAATGAGTATAGTAAATTTACACAACGATTTAACAAATTCAAGACTGTGTTAACATAAGATCAAATAAACGTTACTATGATGTAATCTAGAAAGTCTAACGACTTACATAACTTTGGGGAAATTAGATATTCAATCAAAATCAACCCAGCTCAGTTGAGAGCGACTCTCGTATGTTTCCGCCACATCTTACAATCCCTGCGGAGGGATCATACCTAATTCCCCACGAGTAAAACCGCGGCAATGAGCTATTTACATAGCGAATATCTTCATCGTGTTTGTTAGTGCAAGTTACTGGACAATTATAATAATTGAAGAATTCTTAGAAGATTGAGCTCATTGTCAGATCATGTCCAGCAGGGAATGGGGTATGGCTGATGATAACATAATTTCTTGGTTTCCTAAATGTGTGCGTAGGTATCTTATATTAGGAAAGTTATTTATAAGGTAGATTATCTACATAATATTGACATTTTATTTGCAAAAGGATAAAACTTCTCTTTTCGATGGCTCAGGATTATTTTTTTTTTAGTGATGTATTCATATTCATATATTCATATATTTATTTGCATTCCATAATGTTACAATAGATGTTAAAGAGGCTTAAAGCTAGGTACAATGTTATGTATCTTGGGTTATCCATTTTTTTCATTTATTTTGAATTAAAATATCGATTTATAAACCTCCAAGACTTATTTCACATCGAAACTTAGTAGTTCCTAAAACTAAGAATCCATTAACACTGTCCAGATCTCTTGAAAATATATAGATCTCCATATTATCCACATTACAGATAACACACTCCATTCGCATCGCAATTGGAATATCTAGTGCAAGAAACTTGGTATTGTAGAACTTTGGAGTTAAGCCTTGAGTGCCAGTGCTCATCTTCATTTGAAATTGTAGGAAAGGAGGGGCAAGGAGGAGGTGAAAGAGGAGGGTAGGTAAGTAGTTGTTTAATATCATGTACCGTCCAACAGAGATGTGAAGTTTTCGACTTGCTTCCGACTCGGCAGTCGACTGTTGTAATTACTCTTATGTATTGGGTATATTGTTTTAGAATGCGAAGTTTTAGCAGTATTGTTGATAGCGTTATTGTTTTACAAAATGTTTCTGCTGTCGTATTTGGCCAAGTAAAGGGTATCACAGTATTCCATTTTAATAAATTAAAAAAAGGGAAGTCTTAAAATATAAAAAAGTTACTTGCCAGTTATATTTACAAATCTGAAAATGCTATGGTGTGGTTATTCCAAATCATTTATATACCTAGTTAGTTATTCTATAAAACGGTAATCAATATAAACAAGCAAGAACCAAGAACCCAAACAAACAAAGGGCAACATTGATGTTACTTAGTTACGTATTTTGGGAAACATGTCTAGCCGTCTAGTCTCCAGTTATAATTATAACACTCAGCATTATATCATTCTTTGAACGTAGTCACAAAATAATTGGATCTTGTTAATACATTTAGGTAAATTGAAGTCACGAAATCGTGTCCTCTTCAGAAAAACTCTAGGAACGAGACAAATTTGCTCCACTGATCTCAACGCACATTCAATTAGAGAATCTACGCCGTACATCTTAAAAGTGTCTCTACAGATTTACAACGCAGCTGCTGTTTCGTCACGCATGTACTCTTATAAAACAAATTAGGGCATTTGACCCGAAGCTTCGGGAACTGAAACAGTCGGGTCGCTATGTTTAGTACTGGCTGGGGAGTTCTGACGGAGTTTCGAGTTCTTGATCTGGAATGACAATTTAAGGAGAAGATTTGAGAGAAGGATAAAAACTGAGACCTAATTTAAAAAATAATCATAGGTATAGGTACTTATTTGAAGACGAAAGAGACTAATACATAAAATGTATTTTTTTTATCCAAGTATATCGATTCTTCTTGTACAGCTTATGCAGTATCACTCGACTATTTCCCCAAAGAGTTTCTTGCCATCTCTTTGGATGGTTGAGATGGTAAAGACGGTTGAGGGATTAAGGCGTTATACTGTTATTAGTTCCACTGCAAAACTAGAGGCTCTACCGCCATTATTGCAACGTGCCTTGCATTCGGATATGCAAGTCACTGTTCTCATTCCACCTATAGGATATCTAAAGCGTAGACTTAGACAGCTTCTTATTTCTTCGTTTCTTGTTACACCTGCTTGTTCAACACAATCTTCGGCTCACCGTTCACAACCTCATTTCTGAGATAAGGAAAAAATAATGAATCATATTTTTGACAGTACTTTTCCTTATACCTACAAAAAGGAAAATTAAGTCGACATTTATTGATGTGGAAAACCAAAGCATGAAGTTATTTTGGTAGCACGAAATGTGGGGCGGAATAAAAAAGTGTTCTGATCCTAATCTACTAATAAATGAGCCATTTTGATTACGTAGAATAATATCTACGCGAGGCGAATAGCAATTACGTTATTTTATGTGCTCGTAAATAGACAGCGTCATTTTGTATGATAAAAAAGCAATTTACTGATGTACTTGGGCACTACTAGTATCAAGTAATTAAGTAATATTTTTTAACTAACGTTAATTTGTTTTAGCAAACCATTACAATATTTTGCCTCCATAACTTTCTTTGTTTTCCAGTAAAATATTACGCCATTTTTGTATGCAGACCTGCAATAATATACTGTGGAACACACAGATTATAAATTTTATCTTTATCTATCATCATCATCATCTTTAGCCTGTCTCCGTCCACTGCTGGAATCTCCTACATATAAGCGTGTATATATTAATTTGTAATAACAAAATAATTATATTATTTATTTCATACTTCATTTAACTAGGTGGATGCGTACCTAATCGTAATACATTTTATTGAGTGCCCAGCACAACAAAATGCGGTAACATTTCAATAAACTAAATTAGTGTAATTACATTGCGTTTTAATGTATTAAACAGGCTGAAAGCTTAAGTCAATAACTCAGTTTGGTCATGCGAGGTTTACGCGCAATCATTATTTTATGTTCCTTTTTAAAAGATTGCCAGCATGTAATGTTTCTTTTAAAGGGATTCCTTTGCGAAACTCGCCTTGTAATTACGGTAAGTATGCGTTCGTTTGTGTGTGCGTATATATTTTTAACTTATTTACTTTGGCGAACTGAAAAGACTTAATGTTAGAATTGTAAATAAAAATCTCTTAGAATGTTGAAACATTGATTAAATTATACCTTGCATGTCTGACGTAAGCATGTCAAAGAATAGGAATGTCACTAGACGATACATTTTTAGGAGGTGGTTTCTAACTTAAAAGACAAATCCTCGTTTATGATAAAAAGTTGTTTCATACTTCATTTTAATTATTAGTGCATACTTTGTTTTACAGCCAGTGCGTTATGACACTCAGCCCGTTCGTTTGTCGGTCGCTACCACAACCTACAAGTTGCTTTGCGAATTATATGTCTTAATTATACGTTAAAACTTTTAATTTACTTGTATCCGTGAGGCCGTGACGGGAAAAGCAGGACCGATGGCAGCTACATGTAATAAAAGTATTTTCTTTAGAATAAAATTACAAGTTTTAAAGTTTTTAATACAAATTCATTGTACTCATAAAAGGAACACCTTTACTTATCTCTTCAGAGATCAAGGCGGGTTTACATAAATGAAAAAAACAAAGAAACCACTCAAATATGCCTATAATTTCGCAATCACAAAGAGGTCGACACAAACGGAAACAATATTATTAGGGATTACATTAAGTAAACAAAATGTATTTACAAAAAGTTAATAGATACCTACATCAAAGGCCAAACAAATATACTCAGTGAATAAACAGAATCCGACTACAGGAATAGCGCTCCGAGGTTTTTTATAATTATCTGTTTGTACAGGTAACATACGCTTAACTGTAATAGGCGAGGAGTAAGCACTCGTTTTGTTGGCAGACACATGTAGGTAAAGGTAAAAACTGGTCCCACGTACGCAACGCATTATGACGACGATCATAAGGTCTTGGGTTCGAATTCCGGGTCGGGCAAAGTGATGTTATGGGACCCAATGTAATAGAGGGCGAGCATATAGCCATCAACCGGGCTCAAATCCAGACTCCTTATTTCTACTAAGAATTACCTAATGGAAAAACCCAGAAACACTGCCCGAATCGGGGTTCGACCTCATGCTCTGCAGTCACACTTAGCGATCACTAGACCAACGGAGCAGTATGTACCTATTTTTACATAAAGTAAAACAATTTAATATGTCCCGTATCAAAAGCGATGCGATTACCACCTCCATATCGTAAATTAACTCTAAATAAAGGACATTTGGAATTTGTGAGCGACTGATAAATGTAGCGTGAATAGATTTGTTATCAATTTATCAGCTGGTTTCAGTCCAATGAATTTTAAATGGTTGTGATGAGTGAGCCGAAAATCCGACAGCTATTTTACTATCTGAAGTTGAACTATTTGCACCAAAAACAACCAACTATATTAGCAAAATGCTGTACTGTTTAAATATTAACAAAATATAAGACTGTATAAGGAAGAGATTTTATATACGTCGGAGATAGAATAACTTTTTGTCATAAACTTCTTTGATAACAAGTCCAAAAGATGACCATCGCTGACGCCTTTATATATAATTAATGCAATGTTATGTAATGCCCATAATAACATAACACACAACATCTTAATTTCCAAATCTGCTCTGTCCCCAAATCTATGTTCACTTTATCATTGTTTTGGCTTAATAATCCTACTACTCAGGATTTGTCAAAGACAGACTTCAGGTAAGAATTACCTTACTGTTTTTGACAAATCCATTAGCTAATTCTTATTGTCCTTTAAATGAGTCAGTCATTAAAATTATTTTTTATCAACATCACACTACGGTGGCCTGTTTGCTTACTTTCTGTCTCTTGGCAATCGAAATATCCATTATTTTCGACAAAAGAGAAAAAATGGGCCTAATGCATCCATTGTTCGTATTTGTGGCATACGGCCGGCCCGCAGCTATTATTTGGGCCAAATGAAACGAGGCGCAGATAGTGTTGTGTAGATGCGTGATTGGAAATCTGTGGGACATTGAGTTGGGATGGGAAATCTATAATTCATAAAAGATATCGTACAAAGTAAAATGGGTTTTGCACATTCAATGCGTTTTACTTATTAGACAACGATTTTTTCCTGTATATCGATGTCCATTCCTGTACACATAGTAATTAGTTAAAACCTGGATCACTTAAAATTCTTCTTCCAATTGTAGACAAATTTGCTTAAAAGAATAGGATTACAGTCCAATGAAATCGTACCTAACAATTTAATCTAGTGGATCTAAGCTGCTCAGTGAAGTAAATGTGAATGTATGTCTGGGACAAGAGTTATTGCAATGTTTACGTTTTATTGGCCCTCCACCCACTATGCGCTCTATTTCGTAATTTATGAACTGTAGTTACCAAACTTAATTTCTGACTTCTTTATTCAATGGGACGCAATAATTAATGGGACATAAATAATGGGACATACCCCACATTGTATTCTATTGGCACAGCACTAGTTCCAAAATTGGGACGATCTACATCCGTATGTATTTGTCATTGTCTTTACCTTTCCAATTTCCGTGCTTTTCTAATATTGTTCTATTTTTACAGACACTTAAAGCTTAGCAGATGGGGAAACAAATATTTATGAAAGAAAGGTAAAAAGGGGTGAATCTACTCAAGGATAAATAAACAAAACATTGGATCTGATTTTATAGTATATAGAGTATAGATAGGTTACTAAGGAGCTTAAAATTTAACGTAATCAGTTCCCTAATATTGTTTCTATTCACACTTAAGTTTCGATTCACCCCGTTTTACAGGTAGTTGATTTTCACATGTTTCTCATCATTTTATTTGGGAATGGAGTCCAAATATAATATATAATTGACTTATAACACAAACTATAATTAGAAGCTGGTATTATTTTATAAAACATAGGCTGAAGTGCATATTGTGCTGTTGTGCACCCACATTTCGCCAGTTGTTATAGGCCTATACATGGCGAGCCTATAGCCATAAACCGGGCATAAATCCAGACTCCGTGCTACTGAAAATTACCTTATGGAAAATCCAGTAACACTTTGCCCGGGATTCGAGCCCAGGACCTCGTGCTCAGCAGTCACAGTAGACCACTAGACCAACGAGGCAGTCCTATACAGGTAACTTCAAAACAAAATAATTGTTAACGGTGTCTGAGCAAAACTATTTCATATTTAGGACAAGTTAAGTCAGTTACTAGCCAAACCCACACAGTAACAGCTTCGATAATTGGATCGTCTTCAAATCCGACTTTCTCGTTTATATGTTGATTTGTTTCCAATATATTTGGTCGGCTACACAATATGTATTCTCCAATCATAATGCTATCTTGTTCATTGTAACTTGTGTCTCCCACAATCAAGGAGCCTCTTAATAGGTGTAATTACATTAGCTGAATGAGCAGCCGCACTCAAGTGTGAAAATTAAAGTATTTGTACAAGGAATTGAAATTAAAATACTTGTATGGTTGGTATATTATAACGCGTGCCAAAGTCAAAGTAAATTATTGTAATCAATTTTTAAAACTCAAGACGTATTATAACTTAGCTGCGCCCCGCGGTGTAACACGCTATATTATTTGGGGATTAAAAAAAAATAGCCTTTGTCTTAATCTAGGATGTGAGCCACTTTCATACCAAATTTGATCAAAATTGTCCAGTCATTTAAGCGTGATTATATTTTTTATTTTTTTACCGATTTATTTGTCATCAAGGTTTATATCGACACATGTTATTATAATCTAAAAATACTAAAATAACTTAAAAACACTATTAAACCTGCTGCACTAAATTAATATATTGTGTTCTCGTTGTTAACCAGGTAAATCGTGTATTACATCTGAGTCAAGTAACAAGGCCGCGGGCAAGACGCACGAACTCCTACAATTATGTAAAATCACTTTGAAAAATACTTATACTAACTTAACTTCTATTTCTACGAAAATAATTAACATTATAAGGATTTCAAATGATATTATTAATAGGACCTCATTATAAACGATACAATATTTAGTTGTGAAATATTCTTTAATCTCATTTTACTTTGACAGGGGATACTAAAATAATTAACGGTTGGAATTAGACCTCGAGTGCCTCTTTCCTTATCGCGGTGGCAACCGTTGGGAGATGACTGCGAATGTAATATAAACTCTAACGATACAAACATAAGGTTCAGATTTATTCGCACATTTATGAGTTACAACATCCAACATCGTCTTATTCAATTTAATTGAATGTTCGTTTTCTTTATTTGATGGCTAATATTTCACACTCTTAATAAGAAGATGAAGCCTTCCGGATAGTTATGACAGTTATGTATAGGCAACAGCTGTGTAGTAATTTGTTTTAGTAAGTAATCGTTTCTTGCATAGAGAAGAGAAGAAAGAAGGCTGATTGTCATTTTTATAACGAACTAGGCTTTGCTTGTACCATGTTTGGATAACTGGGTCAGGATAAACAAAAAGGTAATCTAATGTATATGACTTTTAGCATCATTTTAGCATGTTGCCCAATGTAAGCTAGCAAGATAATCAAAGTTTGTTGGACCTTTAGCTTGGTCATAAATATAGGCAAGCATTTCTATGAACTGGGTAGAAAGGAAAAGGTGTTATATATCAAATACAGTTCAATATACACTGAAATAAAAACGTACAATACCAGCATGCTGAAACCAACAAGAATAACAGTCAACAGTCTGCACATCCTCAGAATTCACGCTACATGCATTAGCAACTGCTGTATTCATGAATGATGGCATAGAACCAGGTGGAAGGTACACGTTCTTCATCAGTCACTTGTCCCCGTATCCTTGTCCAAGATCGTGGACATCAAAATATGTAGAGTAGGTACTGGTTTTGCAAATAACTCTTCATCTTGTTTGTGTTCTTTATTACTGAAGGTCTTGTCCGTATTGAAAAATTTTGATGGAGTCGCTTAACAGCTGTTTGTATAAAAATATACGACTCTGTCTTCAGTTTTCTTCAGGGCAGTGGTAATATTAAGTCCCGTTATGGCCTTTATCAGATCAGACCAGCGGGTAGGTGATCGCTCACACACACACGCTCATACATTTTGTGCTTATTGTCTGCCTTGTGGCCTCAACATCATACCGCAATCCGTGATATGACTAGAACCAAGTAATACCATTCCCTCCGTAATGACATGACCCACATTCGTTTGATTTTGACAAATTGTGTTCAATTCCATCGTATTTTATTTTCGCCGTTGGCTTATATTAGATACTGAAAATATATTTTCTTAACATAAAATTTGTATTGTACAATATTAACATGACATCTCGCCTGTATTCTTTAAAGTGACAGGTAGAGGCATACATTATAGTTCAACCACATTTTTCCAGTTGTAATAGGTCCTACTGTAATAGGGTGCGAGCCTATTGCCATCAACCAGACACAAATCTAGACTACGTTCTACTAAGTGCTACTAAGAATAACCTAATGAAAAAACCCAGCAATGGTTTTCGGCCCCGGAATGCGAACCTAGGACCTCACGCTCAGTAGTCACGTTTAGCAACCACAACACTATATAGATAGTCTGCCAGTACAAGCTACATACCTATAAAGTTTGTATACTTCGGAGGCGTAATTTCAGTCTCGCTTTTCCACGAAGATTGTAATGTTGCGTGTAATCCCTTGTTATTTATAAAAAGTTTCCGGAATACCTGTCAATGCCAGCACGTTATCGTGTGGTTCACGACAAAAATAGAACACTCTGCAGCATTATACATAGCTTGCGTGGAAGTTGGACGAGGGTGTAATCGCAGGGAAATTTGTTAATTGGATCCTAAATAACTTTTTGTGTTACTTTGCTTTTATGAATCAAAAGGATACTTGCTGTGTATGTTTGGTTCATTAGTTTGTCGCGCTATATTTACGCTACACTCTTCAGTTTTCTTATACTATATGCTAGTAAGTTAGTACGGTGGATAATTATCTTCTCTTAATTATATTAAAATTAATAGCTGCTCGTTATAGTCTCGCTAAAACTCGAGATCGGCTGAACCGATTTGGCTATTATTGGTGTTGAATAATTCGCGGGAGTCCAGGAAAGTTTTCAAAGGTAAGAAAGTGGTAAGAAGTTCGCCAGGTCAGCTAGTAAATGATATATTATATTGAAGATATTAGAATATTTTTTTCGGATTCTGTTTTTAATGAATGCACTAATTGTTTATACCTGTACGAATGTATAAATGAAAGGTTAGTAAAATAAAAATATATGAATATAACTTAAAATATAATAACAATGAGAGCGATACCGTGTTTGTGATTCATAACCCGGATATCTCCGATTTTTCTCGCGTCCATTTTAATTTTCCTTTCAGCTTACCTGTGTAAAATACTTAAGCTTGCTTTTAATTCTACAAAAGCATCAAAAATCGTTACAAAAACTGTTCAAACTCCACATAACATTGAGTCGGGTTCAGACGTCTCGCAGATAAATTAGTAACTCCGAACTCGCCAGCAAGTTGCACACCCTCATCAAAAAGTACGGAACCACTTAATTCCGGCGTCAGTTTTATGAAAAATTTATACTCCGCCCATAGTTCCGTGAAATGAACTTGGCTAATACAAGTTTGGACCAGCTTGGGCAAGTTTGAACTGGTTTGAGGCGGATCGAACCGGTTATCGCGGATATTGTAAGTTTTTAGTTCCGAGATGGAGGGAGTTTTCAAGAATATTATAGGGTCTTCCAAAAGCCTATTTTGTAATGTTGTTAAGTTACTTGTTTCAAGTTTTGGGTTACCTCGGGAATTTAATTTATTTCTATTTATAACTGAATTTGGTTGAGGTAATATTTCCATCAAAGTATGAATGAGACTACTGGCGGAATGGTTAATTGGAATATAACATTCATAATTTTAAATGCCGCGAAAGTTTGGGTAATTAATTTGACGGCCCGATCGGCAGAGTGCCTAAGTTACGACTGTTAACAGCTTGACAATATTTTTTTAGGAGACGTGAATTTTGCCTAAAAATCGCAACAATCTTGATTATAATTTATGTACGGTTTTGTTGGTACAAACTTATGCCAAACTATGATAAAAAGATCTGTAAACTATGTGAGCTTGATTTATATTAATGTAGGCAAATATAGGCTATAATACTGAAGTTATAATTATATTACTTGTTCAAAAACTCCCTGCTTACAGCTAAACAATAATTAGCGCGCCTCTTTCGTGTCCCTATCTTTCTATTTCAAATTTAAATAGGTCGTAATCCTGAAACAGAAAGCCAAGATTGGCAACATTTAAACTCTCAGCAACAAGATTTACAAAATTAATCTCTCGTTTACCTTCAATTGTTGTGTCGAACGCCGCCTCTCTTTTGTTTCGGAGAGCTTAACGGTAAACCTCTTAACTTGTATTATTAGTATCTTCTGATGTGAATATCACTGGACTTTGGAAGACATTTTCTCGTGCGATTCCACTAGAAACTTCTTCTTTGTCGTGTCATTTAATTTATTATTACGATCTTTCTAGCAAAAAGACAAAAATATTGTTCATCCCTTTTACCTATTTTAAAATAGGTAAAAGGGATGAACAATATTTTTGTATACAATACAAAAACAATACAAAAATATTGTTCATCGTTCACAATATTTTTGTATTCTGAATTTTCCTGTCTTTTTGCTAGAAAGATCGTAATTATAAATTAAATGACACGAAATGTCTTCCAAGTCAATACAGTAGAAAACCAAAACGTTGTCATTCAACTACTTAACTTTGCCAGCCAGCTTAGCGTTAACAGAATGGACCTAATGTATTAGCTAAGGGAGTTAATAGAACACCTTTTAATACATATTTAAACGATTAGGATGACAAACTGATCATAAAATATGACAGTCACTTAATTACCATCAGAAACGGTAAACATACACAGCTATAGCCATATAACGCAATCACTCAGCTTCTGCACCAATCAGGTCGTTTCATTTAAGCCATTTTCCATAAACAATTTATTAAGCCAATTTTAACTGGGCTTAGAGAACCCTTTCTAAGCCGAGAGCTACCCAAACCGTGTCGAGCCCAACGCGACGCGGGTGAAGGACACTTTACTAATGCTTAGGTTTGACACTAGATTTCTTCAGCGACCGAAAAGGCGTTTGACAAATGAGGATGGATGTCCAGATACGGAGGCGCTACTAATTAAATAATGATTCGGTAAGGGACGTGGATTTAGAATGTTTTGGATGTGTTGTTTATTTTGTGAAACTGTTAAACGTATTTGTTGCGGCATGTTTTATCGGTGAAAGAGAGAAAATATAATGAACCAAGATCTTAAAGCACCTCGAGATAATTATTATTATGGCAAACTTCAGGAAAGCTTATTTTTTATCTTTCACACCTACCAATACAAAATTTCAATATGTCATAACGATCTTGCAGCTTCTAAAGTCCTTTCAATTTTGAACAACCTTACCCCGTTATAATTGCAAATCTTAGCGGGATGAGACTGGTGACTGCCGACATGAATACTGTAAGGTACTTTTCTCTTTAACTAAGTTTATGAACAGGACATGTAGACGAGGGGCCCTTGAATAAAGTACAACTTGTTATACCTACGTGAGCTGTATTTCACGAAGGGATTAGGCTTTATTTAGGTGGTACAGTACTGTAGGAAAAAGAGTAGGTACTGAAGAATGATGAGTTGATTGGCGCAATAACAGTGTTTGGTTACCTTTCCAAAGTGCCAAAGATATTGTACCTAAGGGTTTAAAAATAGGTGTTGGTTCTGGCGTGCCCAAAATTAAGTGTAAAAACTGTATGATTATTTTTAGCATGTCTTTACAAAGTAGAAATAACAACGTAAATAAAAGTATACTTAAATAAAACACTGCCTCGTTGGTCTAGTGGTTGCTAAGCGCGACTGCCGAGCACGAGGTCCTGGGTTCGAATCCCGGGTCGGGCAAAGTGTTACTGGGTTTTTCCATTAGGTAATTCTTAGTAGCAGCACGGAGTCAGGATTTGTGCCCGGTTGATGGCAATAGGCTCGCCCCCTATTACATTGGGACCTAAAAACATAACTGGCGAAATGTGGGTGTACTGTATGTGCACCTCTGCCTACCCCTTCGGGGAATACAGGCGTGATGATGTTATGTAAATAAAACATAGCCTCCAAAAACATACATTTCAAATACAGTCTAACTTTTTTTGTTATATTCCAGACCGTATCAGATTAGGAATCAATAATAATGTTGCTGGTAGCGCAGTACTGATCATTCAGTGCTCAACAGTGCGACATGAAGGCACAGCAGACGTCTTACGTTTCCCACCTCAGTGGTAATTAGCGGCTGGAAACCAAGCCTGCTCATTATGCAGATCAGACCCGTTAATGTTACGAACAGTTTAGCAGGCTTCTGTGACCGGTAATTCTTGAGTTTTTGCTAGAATATCCTTGGTAACTACTATACAGGGTGCAGTTTTGAAGATGCAAAACATTTCGGGAGGTTGTAATAAAAGTCACAAATAATCATATAAAAATACGATACTTGGTCAATAATCAATAGTACATTTTATTTTAATTTTTTCAGTTTAGCTGTTATTCAGAATAATCCTCTACGCAAACATCTTGAAACAGAATCGCGCGTTGCGAACTGTCAAGCGCATCGTGCCACTCACGCACACAGCTGCGAGAGTGCATCGACCTGTACGAGGCTCCGCCCACTTATTCTACGTAATAACGAAATGTAAGCGCAATAGTTGCTTTGGGGTGGATGTCACAAATAAAGTTCGGGCTTCACATTCAATATACCACTTTTAAGCGACAATCGGGTACAAAAAAGACACGGGATACATGTAACGTAGAAGCGCGAAGGATATACGTGTTCGTACTATCGGACGGTCGGTAGGCCTCTGGGGCTCTGGCTCGGTCGTCGGGCGCGGGTCGCGGTGCGCAACGCACACGCAGGGCCTCTCTCGGCAGCGGGCTATACTCCGGTGTAGCAACAACGCGGACAACGTAAGTAGGTAAGCAGTACCGCGCATGCGCGCGTTTTGCGCGCGTTCTAGTCATTTTTATAAAAGAAAAGTTCATGTTGCCTCGTTAGTTACCTATCAGCTGATGAGTAAAATGTTAGGTCGAGATAAATAAACCTTACATAGCACGTAAGCAATATTCGTATCCCTGCTACACAATTGTGAATAGTTTCACATTAAATTGATTGCAAGTTAAAGACGAAACATAGCTAACCTAAAGTAATGTTTATTTATCTTGACCTTAGTTTTGCTTTATGACTGAGACCGTGACTGACACGCACAAATGTTGTTGTAGGTATGTAAGTTGTAGGACGTCGTTCGTAATCCGTTGCTGCATAGTGGACGCGCGCGCGGGTATTAGGTACATAATAATAAAGCGGCGGCATGCGACTGTAGGTAGTTGGCGGCGGCGGGCGGCGCAGTCGGCGCGCTGTAGGTAAAGTTTAAGTGATTTATCTTGCCTGAGATGTAGGTATGTTTGGCGTAGATTAATTCGGCTAACAACGTATTTACAAATTATTGTCTATGTACAAATAAAATAAATAAATTACCTACTTACGTTAATTGGAGGTATTGTTTAAAGTGTTAACACTCCAGGCTCAGTCTAGCACGACGTGGCTGATGATCTTTTAGCTTACGTAGCACAAACACATTCGTTTTTAAAGTGTGGAAAGCACTGATCACTTTTTCACGCAATTGTGTAACACTGGTGCTTAGTCACTCGTGGGTTATGCTCGCGGCGAGTCCACTGGTGTTCGTTATGAACATTTAGACGCCAACTTGAGTAAATAAACACTCGTCCGTCCATAGGATGTTGGCGTCTTGGTGTTCCAGCAACCAGCGACAAAACGTAACTCGCGCGGCGTTATCAGCTGTGTAGAGGTCCTGTACCTTGCGGTAATGCAATGGATGTTGCAGTTATTTCTTCAGTAGCCGCCACACTGTAGAGTGATGCACTCCAAACAGTCATTTTTATTACCACTAGGTATACGTAACCGAAAACGCAACGGCGGGCGGATATTGCACGCGCATGCACACGCCGGCGACATGAATTACACTAAATCGATAGATCGATGGCCGCCTGGGCGCGGCTAGCGAGGTGCGTGCGGGCGGGGAGGGCGCTGCCGATCAATGAACTGTTTGTGTGCGTTGTTATAGGGCGAGTAGCGACTAGCCGCTTTTAAATAAAGATGGTTTACACATATCGATTTCGGCAAATAAGAAAAAAAATACCTACTGATTTTATTGTTGATTCGGGTCGAGGATCACTAACATAATTACCTCCCGAAATATTTTTCATCTTCAAAACTGCATGTATAGGTAGGCAAAGCTTTTGGCTTCAAGTGTGTGAACAGACAGTGGTGAGGTTGTCTGCTTATCAAGCACGTTTATCAAGATCCAAATCTACAGTGACTTTATTTTTTATAGAATAGACATCCTTTATGCACGATTTATATGAGTAGATAATAAAAACAACAACTATTTATTGTACACAATAAAATACATAAAGATATATTTAAACTAATGATGTAAAAAGAGCTTAACTTAAAAATTTAGCTCTCTAACAGCAAAGTCATTGAAAGATTCAATAATGAGTGCACAACGAAATATCAGCTTACAACAATTATAATAATTAAAGGTACACAAACTAATATACAAAATAAAAAATACGTTAATAAAATTTGTATACAACTGTAAAATACCCTTTGACTGCCTCGTTGGTCTAGTGGTTGCTAAGCGCGACTGCTGAGCACGAGGTCCTGGGTTCGAATCCCGGGTCGGGCAAAGTGTTACTGGGTTTTTCCATTAGGTAATTCTCAGTAGCAGCACGGAGTCTGGATTTGTGCCCGGTTGAGGGCTCGCCCCCTATTACATTGGGACCTAAAACATAACTGGCGAAATGTGGGTGTACTATATGTGCACCTCTGCCTACCCCTTCGGGGAATACAGGCGTGATGTTATGTTTATGTTTTTGTTTTTTTGTAAAATACCCATAATATAATTCAAAGAAGAAATTTTATTCTTAAATAGATTAAGCCATTCATTAAGCTTTTAAAATTATCGCTAGGAAGTCCTTCATAATTATTGAGTAAGCGACGGAGAGTCAAGTCTAATGCTTCCTATTTTGTAATATAAGTACTAAAGTTAATAACGGCACTTGATTTAAAAGCCAGCTTTTCAAATCAGTATCCCACTAATCCCTTAATAAACCCTCCGGCCATTCCTGCATCGTTGTCGCGATCCATCCATTCATTATTTATAATTAACTCCTCGTTCGTACGCATCCGCAGAAGAGGCATTAATCATTTCAATTAGTTACTCTCCGCCAGACGAATGGGCTGCGACAAAAACCTTGCTTGTTTTTCACTGAGATGTCGCTTTAGGGATTAAGTTTTAAGCTGGTAGCTGGTAGTTTGGGGATTTTGTCAGCGGATTTGTGATGTGCTTGACTTAAACTGCTTTGTGGTACATTGTGCTGTAAGCCATTGATAGTGGACATGGATGGAAACAAAACGTTGTGGTTGGTTTCTTGCTTATAAGTATAGTGAAATTTATAATTCAATTTTTAATTTTTTAGATTATGGGCAAAAGTCATAGTAAAATCAGTTCTTGGTCTTCTTCTTCTTCGTATCGGCATGAGCTTAAAGTCATATGGAATCAGTCAACAAGGAAGGTAGCAAAGTTGACCGTCCAAGGTACGCCAGGCGTAGTTAAGTATCGTCATTCGTGGAGTCTCTACTTGCACCCTTCCCCCATCAATTCTTGGTTAAACCCTTAGTCTTCTTAGCTCAGGTGGAATCGTGGGTTTTTGGTGGAGTGTAGATGTATGTGATGATACCTAGGTCTTTCCGATACGAAGAGAAATAATAGCTCTCTGTAAAACAGTTTTGTTTGTCTCTTCTTGGCTGTCAGTCAGACTTCGATTCACACCAGCTCAATACACTCCATAATAATTATTTCATGAAAATAAATCCCGTATAAATTGGTTTACAGTTGGGTCAAATTTGACGCGATATCAACGCGACTATCCTTTAAAATGGGAGGCCAAAGTCCCGTCGTGTCACAATGTTTGTTTAAAATTGTACGCGAAATGTGTCCCGTTGTCCATTGTAATGATAAATCTGGTTTTATTTGAGCAGCAAAATCTGAAATCGCTGTGCATCAAACAGATTGATTTAAAGCGCTATCATTACACCTGATTATTTGGATATTGTGGCTACAGAATTAAGAGGTCGTAGCTACTCCATATTTCTTGCTATGTGAAGTTAAGCAGTGCTTTTTCAAGTCAATCTTTAGATGGGTCTAGTTCGTAACAAGTTCACATCGGGATATAAAACATGTTGTTGAATTTTCACGCTTCACTATTTGTTTTCATCTATTACGGGTATAGACCTACATTAGTTTTATTTTATGTCATTTCGACAGGTTTTAAATAGAATCTGTTTAAGGACCTAACCTGATATTTATTCTACAATTCACATTTAATTAGGTGTATACCTCGATTACATTTGATTGAGCCAAGAATGTGTCTTGCTAATTAATTAAATCTGTTTGTTTGATAACATAGCTGTTCTAATTAATATATACCTAATAAGACAAAGGCATTAGAGATGCATAATATAGGTATGCAACATGAAACCTGATACACTAAATGAAAAACTTAACTTGAAAATGTAATGCTTTAATTCAATTATAGATTTCTTTCTCTATTCGTGTAAATGCTAGACTTGAAATGATAATGATGTATACTTGACTAATATCAGCTATATGCAGCAAATCACACTACTGGTTCGAATTATAAAATTATTGTCGTGTTGGATAGTTTATTTATTGAGGAATGCTATAAAACCTTCAAAATCTACGCGGACGAAGCCGCGAGTGGACACTAGCTAAACATATTTTTACATCAAAGTAAAAAAAAATAGGTCTGTAGTGATGAAAAATGATCGGAACCGCTCACGTAATCGTTCATTCATCTAAGAACACCACGCTAACCGTAACACGTAGCCATTTAACTGTAAACCTTATATCACAGTAATAAAAGTCACACAAAATGCACCAACTACCCGCAATTCGTGCATAGTGCAGGGATCGTAAACAAAAGGTGTTGTAAACATTTTATTTATGTTATGTTACGTGTTATGTTTTTGAATTAGCGTGAACGTAGCTCGGGTTAGAGGTTGCCTTTCGTTTTGCTTTTCTTAGGCGAACAAATACGTGCGCGACTTGTTATTTATGATACAGCCAGTTCGAGCTTTCCAAGAAAAACTTGATATAAAACACTAGCTTTATAAGGCGGAAAATTGCGAAGTTGGGTATTGAGAACTAAAGTGGTTATATTCAAAAATATATCAGAACATTTTAAATATAACCATTTTTTTATTCATAAGAGTTATTCTAGTTATTTTTGAGCTTGTCGTGCAACCCACGCAAGGCGTTCCTTTATGTCGTGGGTGAGTTCAAACACGAATTCATAACAACATGAATAACGCTCTTAGCGACAGCGTAACCATATTATGATGTAGTTTTATTTAAAAAAGAAACATTTGTATAACATTTATTTAAGAAACAAATTAAGTTCGTGTTCTTTTCAATTCTTTTCATATTTTTCTGTATAAGCTGCTAGACTAATAGTTATCAGAATGTAACCTACTCTTTGTAGATTTTTCAGAATTCAGTTTAAATAACTCGCCGTAGCCTACACTGAATTGTCGCGAGTACACCAACATGATCTGGCCCAAATACAAAAGAGGTCCCAACGATCTATCACAGCATCCGTCCGCGACCGATACGGATTACATATTTCACTTAATATTTAACATTAATTACTCGACGGGTGCCGGCGACAGCGCGATAACGCCTTGTAACTGAATATTGAGAAATGGTGCAAAGTATCTCCTTCAGGGGTGCTCAACATTTTTTACTTTTGAAGGACGTTATTATTTGCTTGAAAATTTAAACTTGTTGTATAAGTTTTCTTTGTTACGAGAAACGAGTTGTAATGGAGAGCGGCGCAATGTTTTATCAACATTTTGCTTGTTTTTAATTGACAAGTACGCACTACAGTTATTTCCTTTTTTATACAGATACAGACGAGTATGGATTCTGGTCGTCAATGTTGGTTTAAGTATCAAAGGGGCTTACTATGCACCTGAAACATTGGTTACGTAGTCTTTCAACTGTAACTATTTGCAATGCGATATACTTTCACTAGGGTAATTGTCAATTTTAGTTTGATACAAATTGCCTTCAATATTGGTAAAAACGTACTGTAGAACACACTTACACTACACATCTTAAACCTATTAAAATTCAGGACAAATCGTGCCAAGTTAGACAGAAGCCCAGTGGGTCACATGTCGCCTCAGGTTGAGAACCTCTGATCTAGTTTGACACTGTTCGCGAAAGTGGAATAGTATGTATGCAGGGTTGTTAAGAGTTTGTTATGTATGTACATGATTATATTACACTTGTGCTGGTAGAGGGTGACAATAGACGGTTAAAATAATAACGGCGCTGAATTTTGTAGGAAAAACATGCATTAACGTGACAAATTTTTTGTTTAGGAAAGTCTTTGCTAGTAAGAAAGTGGAAGGGAGGCCTTTACCCTGCAGTGGGACGATTCGGGCTTATAATAATAATAGTAAAGGATTTATCTTATTTTTACAGTATTGTACTATATATACAGGTTTTATTCATGTCTACATCTATATTATAGTATCAATGGAAATGGCAAAAGTGTGATTTTGCACACCTGCAATGTTCCAGACGGAATAATATGCATATTTTAGTCTAGAGGTTTAGAAGGAGATTATAAGGAAGCGAACTAATTGCTTTTGCAGTTTATAGAATTAAATCCCAAATTTGGGTTCACCTGAATTTGTGCCAGCAGCAGCATTTTGCATTTCATTTCAATCCGCAAACTACTAAACACTTTTACAGTTTTTAGTAGCAGATGGCCGATACATACATAATTACATACTTGCCAACCCGCAGTAAGCTGGCGTGGTGACTAATACTCAATCCTTCTCTATATGAGAAAAGACCTTTGCTCTGTAGTGGAACAACTAAAAAAAACGTTATCCCCACTCGGGATTTCTCCTGTATAGTGGGTGCGTTTCACAAACATGAAACATCACATACACAAACACCCAGGCTCGGGACAAATATCTGCAAATCGCATAAATTGTTGTCCCGTGCGGCATTCAAACCCACAATCCTTAGCGCAGCAGTCCAATCGCTAAGCCATTGCGCCAATGACGTTGTCAATTACATTTATTAACACACATGCACGAGACTGGGAACACCTACATTCCCACATGCATACCGTTTGTCTCTGCAACGATATTTCTCCCTTGACTGAAACGACTCCTGTAAGGTAATTGTTTGTCAGCAAGCCTGGTGAATGCAAGCTATAAGTCAGCAAGACGCTGAACCTGACAAACGATAAGGAAATCGTTACATTGCTGGATTGGACGAATTTTTAGGGATCATGTTGTTTCTGTTGCAGTTCAGGGTGTTGTCTGAAACTGGCAATAGATAGATATGGAATTTTCTTTGTTTTTGACTCTAACTGGCCGTAATACCGGTTTGCGGGAACAAAAAACTATGATAAACATAATACGAGATGAAGAAGAGCACAATAGTAACTTCATTGTTTTACTTTGGAAACACTTTTTTGGACATAGCCACTTTAAGAGTTTCTCCTGCATATGTGCATTTTACCGACTTAAAATAATATTTCATGCATAACGCCTTACGAACTTCACGTAATACATGATTAGGTACGTGCCCGATGAAGGCAATTAATCAGGGTCTCATGATCGGCGGCAACATAGATTTATGTACAACGAGGACAACTCCGCCTAATCTGCAGGAATTAAAGGCGTTAATTGCATGAATGTACTACATAATATATTATGCATTTTATGTTTCGGTTCGGCAATTATTCATGACAGGTTCTATAATGATTTCCTGAGCTGGCTACATTCACGGTCTCAAGCTAACTTGTTCCATGCTATTACAAAACTACCGGCGTGTAGAAATAGCTGTCATAAATCTCAAGCTGAACTTTCTGCTTATCTTTTAAAATGCAACGATACGAGGGTCAAACTGAAAGTTCTTAGAAAATCAAAAACTGATTACATTAGCCAGTTATTAGTTTTATTATATCTTTTCAAAATATTGTCCATTCACGTCAATACACCGCTGCATGCGATGGAACCACTGGGAAAAGCACTTTGCCCACTCGTCTTTAGGGTTCTCTTCAATGGCATCGCGATACGCAGCCACCGCTTCTTCAGCATTCTTAAACCGCTTTCCTTTAAGTTTTTCTTTAATTTTTTGAAATAAATAAAAATCACAAGGGGCGAGGTCGGGGCTATACGGCGGGTGACCCAGTAATTCAACGTTTGATGTCGCCAAATAGTCGATCGTTCGCTTAGCGGTGTGCGACGAGGCGTTGTCGTGGTGAAGGAGGATCCTACTGCGAGGTCGTTTCTCTCGAACTTTTTCCAAGACAAGTGGCAAACAATTGGTAGTTTACCATTCTGCAGAAACTGTTTTTTGATCCTCTAACACAATTGTTGCGAAATGACCTATCCTTCCAAAGAACGAGGCCACCATTTTTTTTCCCGCACTTCGATCTCTCTTCACTTTAGTTGGCAACCTCTCGAAAGGAAACACCCACTGAGCAGATTGTCTTTTGGTTTCAGGATCATAACAGTAAATCCAGCTTTCGTCACCTGTTAGTGTGTCGAACACAGCATTTGAGTCACCTCCATTAAATCTTTCAATCATTTTACGGCACCAATCCACACGATGGAGTTTTTGAGCCTCAGTCAAATTATGAGGTATCCACCGGGCGCAAAGCTTCCTGACTGCTAAATGTTCGTGGAGGATTTTGTGCACTTGACTCATACCGATGCCTAAGCTTGTCCGAATCTGCTGATAGGTCACTCTTTTGTCAGTCTCTATCATACGCCGCACAATACAGATGTTATCTTCAGTCGTCGCCGTAGAAGGCCGTCCCTCACGTAAATCATCAGTGAGATTAGTGCGACCACGTTTAAACTCATTAAACCAGTTGTAAACTGTCGCACGAGATGGGGCTTCATCGTGAAAGGCCAATCGTAGTCTATCATAACTTTCTTGTTGACTTAAATGACATCGAAAGTCATAAAAAATCATTGCACGAAAATTTTCTCGTGTTAAATTCATGTTGACGTGACACAGACAATTTTCAATTTGCCGCCAAATCGTAAAACAAATGACAAATTAATGAAATATATACTCAGTAATATTGGCAAAGAGTTCTATTTTCAAATTTTAGAATTATTTTTTTATTATATTGTTTATAAGTGGCCAGTTCTAAGAACTTTCAGTTTGACCCTCGTATATGTTAAAAAGTTGCAGGTAAACCCGAGAGGAATAATATATTGGATTAAGGTGCGATTTACTTTGCGCGATCAAACTTTTTTGTCCCCAATTTTATAGGAGTCTACAAATGTAATAATGATGGACATAAAATTTTATTAAGCTTTTATTTTAATACCACTTTAGCGTTTTATAGAGAAGTTGGTAGTAATGCTTTTTATATCGATTCTTAATTACTCGGAAAAGGGAGTATTTTTTGTTGGGAGTGCGTATATCGGTAACGTTTATGGGGTAATTAAGATAAGGGGTCGCTTTCTCGGTAACGTTTAAGCTAGGTGATAAAGCGGTTCAACTGCTTTATGAAAAATACTTAGGACTTAGGCTCGTTTTTTATCAAAGCCTACCTTTATTTGTGACCTACTTAGGGTCTTTAAAATATTTCACTTCGTTATGTTTGTGTGATAATGGACCAGTATGACTTGTAACATAATCAAAGGCGTGTTATTTGTATGTCTGTTTGTCTAACTAATGCATGTGTAAATAGGGGCGAGCTGATTGCCAAATTGAAAGACTTGTACCCTCTTGCTTGTTAAAAGTTGTAGATTAACTCCTTGTTAAATTGCCATCTTTGTTCTTTGACTTGCAAACGACAGTGACAGGTATAATTTAAATAATCGTTAAAGCATTGTCAGTTTTTATAATTAAGGGGAATATGATGCTGCCTTTTCGACTTTTATCGTTTGCTTGGTTTTAATTATAATAAATATTACAGTAAAACATATATATTTAGTTCGCACTTCCTTACCCAAGCCAAACAGAACCGGTCCTGAATTTATTAACGAGAGAACAAATTACATGTCTAATCTTGTTGATGGATTGTTCACGGAGCAGGCACCTACAAGCACTGATGACCAAATTAAAAGCAAATATTTAGGCTAAGGAAATGTTTGAGAACATTCTAGATGGTCGGTATTGTTTAGTGCTCTGTAAAGTAGCTCTCAAAGTAATGTGTGGAGACATGGACATTAGAGAGCCGATTTTATGTGATAAGATATTACATAGAAGTTAATGTAATTTTACTGTGTTAAAAATGTTATAACATTAACATTTTTTAAGTAAGTAATTTTGCATATTACTCTGTATAATAAATAATGTTACAAATAGCAATAAATTCATCGATAACATAATTTTCAATACCGTCTTTCCAAAGCAAATACAGCTTCAAACCAAAACCCATCTTAAAAGCTTATTGTTTATGAAACAGCGCAGCCTATTGTAGTGCAGACACATTGTTTGATTGGAACAAGCCAAACAAGCTTCTACTCAATGCTTGTGACGTAATATTGTATAGCGAGCGCACGCCGAGCGTAACTCAACCCAAATAACGCTGTTGCGGTACGCGTAAAATAAATTCAACCCTCACCTAACAAGTAAAACTTCAGCCTTAACGTAGTGTTCTGGGAATTTTATACAAACTAACGGTTATGTAAGTCTCACGTAGATACTGTCGTTGTTTGCAGGACCACTGCCGTTGACTCGTCGAGATGGGACTTCCCTTTACAACAACATAATCTCGATGGAAATGGGAAGCTCAATATTCAAAAGATGCTCGATGTATTGCAGTTCGTATGGAACAAGGTTAGCTGGCCAAATCGGTTTGGGATTTTTCCAAGAAAAGGGTTGTGTTTCCAAAGATTATGATATCGTCGATAGTGACAGTGTATGGCCGCAGGCTATTCCCACCCTAAGTAGAATATAGACCTAAGCTTTAAGCGGCTCTCGGGTCCCGAGCGTAAATATATGTTAAGTGTAAGAAAAATGGATATTGCATGTGTCTTGAGAATCGTTTTATTTTTTGCTGACTTTACAATCTCGTGCGGATAAAATAATATCGAGTCTAATACCGAGATTTTTTTCTTCTGCTTGTTAGGCTTTTGGTTACCATTATTTAAAGAGAAGTTAGTAACAGATAATAGAGTTAAAAGATAAATTATTTTCGATAAGAGGTTTAGCCAATGATCTATTAAAAACTATAGATACGTCACATGCTAACAAAATGAACGAGAACCATTATTTGGGATTAGCAGTTCGCTTGTCTTTTATATCATATTTATTACAATTCCGTTTTTTCCAACTCGAACCAGTTCGCGTTGCGCAGAGGCTGTATTTGTTTATGTTAAATGATTGATATGGCGGTGGCAAATATCCATTACATAATTAAGATGTGCGTTACCTTGAAATCTTAAAAAAATATCCTTGAAAACCATATATTTATAAAGCTTAGTACGTACGAATTCCTAAAGAGAGACGTATAAGCATTATATCGTGAAAAAAATATGTAGTTCCTTTGGGATTGCTGGATATATTCCATGTGAGAGAAGCTTACCATTTAGGAATTCATAATACATGTTTATTGTTTTGATATTTTTCCTAAGATATACGGAATTTTGATTAGTAGGTATCGAACGTGTACCAGCGTTGAAGTGTTTGCTTGTATAGGGTTTGCTGTGCAATTCCGAGGTCTCCGTCTGATTTATTTTGCACTTTGCTTTGCATATCGATATCTAGCAATTGCGAGATGAAAATCAGATTTCAGAGCTTTGCATGTAATGTTCTTTCAAAATCTAGTTAGTGCGAACTCTTTCATAGAAGCCAATTCTTTCATAGAAAGAAAAGGTTAATGACATATGCTGCTTTGATCTGAACTGCTATCAAATCTTTAATTCCAGTAATATTATTGCCTTGACTGCTTCTATTAGTATAAGAACTTTTAATGCTTTTAGAAACACTAGTAATAGTGGTATTTTGGTTTATTTAGACTGGCAAATTCTATGCATGCTGCAGCAAGCCGAAGTTTTATAAATATATTTTAAATCTATAAATCTTTGTGGTACTAATACGCTATATTTTCACTCCAATAAATAGACGTTCATAAAACCCAAAGAACGGCACAAAGTTGTGCGTACATAAATTTATTTGGAACAAAACTGTACTCGTTTATTTCACAGCAAAACTAAAGGCGAAATTGTTCGATAAAGATTTTTTTACGCGTCATAAAAATGGGCTTTTCTCTCTCAATTTATGTGTGGACCTGTTTTTGTCCGCGAACCCGCTTGCGTGTATGACTTATTTTCGTGTTATTTTGCGATTTATCAAATAGGCTCATGTCTATTTTGTTTTGTTTTAGGTTTTCTCTTTGGGAAAAGATAAGCAGGTATTATAAATTAATTCATGTTCACATAAATTAATTAATTTGATATAATAATAAATATAAATTTGATATAATTCTGTATATAAATTGATTCAAAAGTTAAGGAGCTGAAGCAGCCAATTTTCCGCCAGACGTTTATCTTGTATCTTACATGCTCCCAGACAGCTAACAGACTTACAGCAAGGAAATTCGTCTATCTAATTAATCAGTGAGAATTACTTGAGCGTGTTTCTGTCTTGATACGTGTCAATTTCCAAACTCCAGCTAACAGAATCAACACAGATACCACGAGCTAGCGAGCAAACAGTCTTTAGCTACCTAATTTACTATTTAAGTTATAAGACTTATTTAGTTAAGTTAATTGCTTAATCTTGCCTACCTTTTAAGCTGAAAGTTTTCAGGAAAATGTTAATTAATTTAACATTTAAGTTTAATCAAAATTCAAAGCCTTAAGTTTGTTCAAATAGCTCGCCTTTTGAGATGTTTTAATGACTTTGATTTTAGGATGTAAATACAACTATGATTACTTGCAAAACTACACGTCATATACTATTAACATTATAATATAATATGTTTTTGATAACATAACACTGAATTATTCGTTTGTATGAGACACAAAAACGACGACGATGATGATCTGCATATTTTATAAAAGCTCAAGAATTTGAATGGTAAATATTAAAAAAAAAACTTGGCTACAAAGATCACTATTGGGTATATTTGTCAGACAAATCCCGGCTGTGGTTAAGTGTGCTTCTGTACTAAGGATACATTTCGGATTGGACAAATATTTGAACGAACCAAACGGATCCCTTTAAAGGTTATGTTTGATATTTTGGCCTCCCCTTCAAAACAATGACGATACTGAAGAGTAATAACGTTTTTGAGGAAGGACGATGGAGTTTCCCTTCTTGACTCTTTTGATTATATCTAAGAATATAATGTTTATCTTGACAAATAAATGTTATATATACCGGCAACGTAAATTTTTATTGACCCGTTTTGCGCAGTGGCTAAGTGATCCGTCTGTGATGCTAGAAGTTGCGGAATCGATTCTCCCGTGGCGATGATGTTCCGTAAATATCTGTAGGTACTGCATTTATCTCTAAACTTGTTTTTTATGTATGTACTATTTTACGTCTCTATAACTCTTACGCTATATTTACATACTAGTTACAGTTACATTTTTCCTATGATCATGATACCTAATCTTACAGCCATAGTACAAAGTTGTGATCAAGAAAGCATTGAACTCAAAAATCGACATTACCAGTCTTCGGCAAACCCATTTTGCATGTTCTAAAATGATAAGAGACAAGTATCTCAAACCGTACTCGCTTAAAGAGGCTGCGTCATGTTAAAGATATGATAATATTCCGGTGACAGATCGTTGGCTTATCCCGACGTTACCCTTGTCCGTCCCGAATTTTACGACTTGCACGTAATGATAAACTGCTGACACATGTTTATTCATCCCCCGATCAACATACCGATTGAGGGCGAGCAAGACTAGTAGAAATTAGTTTCTGTGGACACTAGTTTAATGGTTGCAAGCATTGTTGCATGGATGCAAATGTGACTATTTATAACAGTCTTGGTTTCGTTAGACAAAAGATTATCCAAAGAATTGAAACAAATAGGAGCTATAAAAAATATCTACCAGCAACCGTCCAAATTCCTGGCTGGGGGCCTTTTATTAGGTCTCGCCAAACGACCGGTTAAGCAGTAAGAGCTCCTTCAGTGCTAACTGCGAGGGACAAGTTTGAAAAAAAACCGTCCAAATTATACTCGATACGTGACAACAAAATATACGTATACTCGTTTTTAGTTCTATGCCACACCATCAAAAAACAAACCAATGAGAAAATTAGCGCTGTTAAATATCCTGGCAAACAAAAATGTTTCTGCTAAATATGGTCTCAAAGGATTTATTAAGTTGACAAAGGTACTGTTACAACTTATTTGTTATGTTATTGTAGAAATGTAGACAGTTTGGCCTACCTGGAAGATACAAAGGTTAAAAGCCGGTATGATTTAGATAGGGAGCCGTTTAACCTCTTCACTTGAACAGACCTTCAGTGCCTCAAAGGAAGACGAGTTATATCAACATTTAAGCTGGTTCCTAGAAAAACAGTAACATAAATTTGGATAGGTCATCTTTCTCTTACTTATAAATACATAAATAAGCTAGTCTTTTCTCCTGAATCTTGAAAGCGTTTTACATGATTGTAAGTAATATCATAGCAAAAAGCGGTTGGACTTGAGACAAACCCACATCTCAAAGAGCAGGAGTCAGTTAGCCAGCACACCAATTAGCCAAGATAAGTAACTTTTAGTCAATTTTGCCTTTGAATTACGTCAGAAAAATTTCAAGAATACATTATAATAAACCAGTAGAACTAAGATGGCGACATTAGAGTAATTTATGTTCGAAAATATTATTTAAAGCTCATTTGCTTCTGTGAGGATTTTCAAAGATTTGTTGTGACGCTTCTTACAGTATTACAGCACCTTCCCAAGTCCCAAGCCAATTATAAAATTGACTTGCCTTAAGGAAGAAGGATTTTATGGCATCTGTCGAGATATGGCTTCGAAGTTGCTCACTTTTCGTGGTTTATTAACTCTTCTAAACTTATAAAGGCTTTAAAAGTTTGATGACCCTATTGGAGCAGTGGCCATGTTTTTTTTGTGATGTGGCAAAGGCATGGCTCCTTTTACGGGGAATTTTGAGTGATTCGCAGATTATTATACTTGTTCCCAGATCGGCTGTTTTTGTACTATTTCAAAAAAAGTGTAGTAGTTTTTTTATAAAATTAAAAAGGAAAGGCCTTGCAAATTAAAACTACTCTAACCTTAGTGGTTTTAAAGTCGAGTATAGTTTACCTGCCTTTAGAGGCGAACATATTCTTGGTTTAGGCCAAGAATATTTTCGCACTATAAAATGGAAAACCAACCTATAGTACCCTGAACTTTAGTCATTACAGGACTCAATACACTAAGGTCACAAGCCAATCAATTTCAGTCAAACAACTCGGCTACAAAATTAATTAAACTTTCCATTACGCCGTTGGTTCCCAAATTATTTTTATCTCGTCACTGGATGGTGTTATCGAAAAACAAACGGTGCTCAGATAAGCCCCGGTGACAGTAACAAGTGGCTCTAATTTAACTTTAGCGGATCTTTACGAGTTCAGGACAATCGGGATGAATCCCAATGAGGAAGCCGCGGAGGAAATTAGGAGCTTGTGTGTTATGATGGTTAAAGTGTGGTTAGTGATGTGTTTATTATGTAGGAGGATAACTTGAAGTAGACTATTATTAAGTAGTTTATATTAAAAACAGTTTATGCGAATAGTTTTGTGTTAATAGTTGAATTAAACTTTTACTTGACTAGTTGACTAAACGTCTACTTCATCGTCATCAGTTGCAGTCCACTGCTGGGCAAACCCTCTCCCAAGGTGCGCCACGTACGTCTACTTGATGTATGGTAAATTATTTGAAAATGTTTTTCTTTACTACAGCCATGTGTTCCATAGTTATGACATTGTTACACTTCAAATTCTCATTTTGTACAAAATGCTCACGAAGGTTAAATATAGTACATAGTACAGTTACATAAAAATCTAAACGTCACCATTTACAAGTGAGTAAAATTAAAATGCTGAAAACTATTTTTCAGTAAAAAGAAACAACTAAACTAAATGGCAGCGAAGCTGACAAACATTATAATTATTGACTCCATTAATTTCTTTTTAATTTATCACATGCCTAGACCAAATCGGAGATGATTTCTAAAAAGGGCAAGTGAGGAGTATTCTTATCCGACGAGCATGTATAAGGAATGTGATGCGTGTGAATGAGGCGAAAGAAGCATGTCAGGATCTTAGCAAATGGAAATCAGTGGCCCCTGCCTACCCCTATGAGAAACAGGCGTGACTTTATGTATTTATACCTTATAAGTACTAAAATAATTAAACCTTTCACAAAATCTTTTTTACGTCTAACATTTTTATCAGTTTTGGCAATGTACAATATTCATTATGCCTATTGCTGAAAACCAGTATTGTTCACTGGCTTGTAGTAAAGGCCTTACAATTTATAACGTAGTTTAGTTTCTGTACTTTATTTGTTTTAAAATCATGTCATCAAATAGCCCAATAATAGTGACCAGTAAAGGCATTGAACCCTGAACTTACACCACGATTGAAGCTCAATCTGCACCAAAGATATTCCAGCCATAATCATTACAATAAAAAGATATCCAGACCTTGATAGCCAACAAACAAGAAACACTGTATGTAAATTTTTCTCCAACTCCTATAAGAATAACCTAATAGCAAATTAATTCACGAGGTACCCACGAAATTGTACAAAACTTCCTCAAGACGCGCATTATGAAACAACAACAGTTCAGAAAAGCCAAAGCGAAACAATTTTATTTGTAAAGTGGAAGAAAATGGCGGCGCTCAGTTACATTTGCCAAAGGAATTATTTCGCGAGCACCTCTGCCGAACACAATTTGTGAGGCTTTCGCTTTTGTTGTTCAAGTGGCCATGTTTCAGACGTAATTTGCGGAATGGAGAATATGTATCGAGATTTGTTTCATGCGGATATGGATGTAATTTCGTTCTCATGAGAAATGGTTCGCCTTTCAAAGAGACATCGACCTTTGAGCTTGTTTCATCGTTGACTCTGAATTGTTAAAAGCCAGTGCCATTTACGTATTAAATAACTCGCGTTATTAATACAGAATTGTTAATTTGTACTTGCATTCAGAGGTTCTGTACAAATTAACAATTCAACAGGTTATTTTCGATCCCTAAAAGTAAGATTGCAAAGCTTTTAGTCTGCTCTTTTGTTTTGTATCCACAAATAAGTATTTCTGAAGTTTGGGTTATTATGTAAACCTCATCAATTATCTACTTTAATATTGTTTTGGTATACTTTATATAGTTCTTATTGCATTTTCTAAAGTTCAATATACTAAAAATCACTTAGCTCTCTGATTAGACACCAGCGCTCTTTTTTTTTCTTTCTCTTTTTCTCATTCATAACGTGGATAATACCAGAACTAACTTAAACCCGTCTGATGTCTATTGACATCTCTATTCTCTAACACGCCAACGACAGTGACAGGTATAATTTAATCTTTGGTTTAAAATTATCATTTTTATAAATGGGGAGGCTGTTTTACTTTTACTATTATAATAATCTTGTTTAACGTTTAACTGACACGGAATAGCGTCAAAGCAATTAAGTAGGTCATACTCATACGTAGGTAGGTATATGTGATTGTATTGAACCTGAAGCACTGAAACCCCAGCAATAACTTACTACACCGGGTCGTTGTTTCTATTCACATAAACCACGAACCAAATCACATGAAAACGTAAGGCTTCTACGCATTTAAGCTTGTTATTTATCAAGAAAACTGTATTATATAATGTAATGTGGCCGTATATTGGCGAAAGTCCATTGTTTCATAGAATGGGATTCATATCGAGCGAAAACTGCGGAAATATGGATGAACGGAGTAGGTTCCGAGCTGACGTTAAGTCTGTTACACACTGGCGGGAAATGGAGCTGCGATTATAGATAGTGTGTACTTGCAAAGCTGTATAGCGTTCGAGCTTAATTCTTGAAATTGGAAGAAAAAAAGGTAAACATTTAAAAGAATATTTGTCTGCTGCATCGATGTGAATGTTGCTGTGACCAAAATAGGGAGGGCAATACTTATAATTTCATACATACACAGTAATGTGTTTTTAAAACCATACCATTACAGAAGTACAGGTTTGTGTCTGTACACGTTTATAATGTTTTATAAATTCTTATAGTTACATGATGTGTGTCTTCTTCTTTCTTCTTCATACCGTATGGTTAATGAATACCCTAGTGTCAGAGTTTAAACCGCCTATAGGCCTCTTACGTGGTTTTCCACACTGTTCAAAAAATCCTGTAGTACACCTTTCAAAACATATCGTTTGTACACCCAAATAATAGTCACTGAAAGATATTTAAACAGTTTAAAGCCCAGCAATGGTCTGTAAAATGAAACCGGTTACCTTAACGTTTAGGTTTCGACCAAATACCGCCGTCTTAATACTGTAATCAAAAATCAGTGTTGTAATTACCTCCACAATCGGCGATTACTGCGAATTCCTATTACTCTAATTGTGCGACGTAACGATATCTGCGATTAAATATCTTGCTTCTAGCTCACAGTTTGGGATAGTACTGTCTAATTTATGCGTGACGCGTGTTTTATAATATTTATGCTGTTGTGCAATGTTTTTGCCTGAAAATGTCATAAAAATCTCATGCTATGGTAAATTTAGAGATTGGATAGTCAGCAACGTTTTAGTGTGGTGCCTGGATCTGGTGTTAGCCTTTATGAGAAAAGGGAGTCAAACCAGGAAAGTTAAATTCAGTCATTTGAGCCTGCAAAAAAATCGCTTCTTCAAGGATTCCAAATCAGATAAGAAATAATTTCCGATAGCGCCTCCTCAGATTATTCGATCTTTGAAATATGAATTATAAAAAGTGAGTTTATTTTGTCACTTAAGGAATTTATTTTTAGGATTTTATATTTTGAGTTTGTAAAATGGCGTTATTTAAAGTACTTCCCACATCTCGGTTGTTTGTACCAGCCCTAAAAACAACAGTTATACCAAATTGTTTCACACAAGCGTGTTAGATACTTTCTTCTTCAGCAATAAATTAGTTTTATGTGAGGTTTATGTAAAAACATTGCAATAAAACCGTTTTTCTGTGAATGGAGACGTTTGAGTATCTTTCTGTTAAATTGACTCATACATTATGGCGGAATATTAGGAGATTACTATTAAAATACTGTTGGTCGGCACAATCCGGATTAGGGAGCCGGATTATAGTGGGCCTGTAATGTTGTCCTAACTGTGCTCCTTTATGATGATGAAGAATAATGACTATTCTTTTGTTTTTCTCTTCTTTTATGTTAGCACCTTCATTGAGATTCGGGGGACAGAAGCATAAGTGCCATCTGATGGGTACATGAGCTAAGTTTGAAGGCGAAGTTAACATCTGGCTCACTCTATCATAAAAATAATGTATATAGTGGTTAGGTAAAATTTTAGGGCTGGAATCATTGTGCCTATAAAACTTACTGAATGAAGATAAAGATTATATTTATTTGCTCCAAACAGGATTGTGTAGTTTACAGGAAATGCATCAACATGTTCTTCCATGGACGGCGTACAAGTATTAATTGAATCAAAGTGCAAGCCGAAGACAAAGCCAAAGATCGAGCTCACTGGCGCGCCATAGGAGAGGCTTAAGTCCAGCAGTGGACTCAGATAGGCTGATGATGATGAAAGACGATGGTAATACAACGAAATTCATGAATTAAAACCTAATATGGAACAAAGTTCTTGAGGGGGGTATCGATCTGTTAAACAAATCTCCAGTATTTAACGAACGGATTGGCAGAGGTGTCAGATGCAAATATTATTGAACTTGATATAAATAAAGGCAATCATTAAGGAACATTTTTAAACATAACATAACATCACGCCTGTATTCCCCGAAGGAGTAGGCAGAGGTGCACATATAGTACACCCACATTTCGCCAGTTATGTTTTTTTTAAACTCATGGAATAAAATTTGTTACAGCACACAGTTGAATATTATGAAAACAACCATACATCGAGTTTGGTTAGAAAACTAAAAGGATAACTTTGTTTCGAAACATAAAAATATCACCGAATTGAACGCACAGCAACTGTTGGCTAACTATCGCAAAAACTGTATTTATTATTCTCATTCGCTCATAGCTGTTGCGAAATTAATGGTTCTTTTTGAAAAACAAATAACAAACAATGTTGAATTATACCTGTTGAAATGAATTTGATACTTTTTTAACTTTTCATACCGCCGTATGTAGCTGTGGCTTAAAAGTTAACTAACTGAATTCATGTGCACAGAATTGTAGGTTCAAATAATTCGATATTGAACTAAAATCTTTTAGATTTGTGCTTGATGAAGCAACGGTAATATATATATTTTTTTTTATAAAAGTTTCGTAATTGGCCTAGAAATGTGGACAGAGACCACGGATTTCCATTTCCTGGCCTACCATCTTTGCCTCATTGGCTCTCATTCAATTCTTTTTAATTAATGGTCATCATTATGTTTTCGGGTTTTGATGATTTTGTATGACGCCTTCATCCTGAAATATGTATATACAGATAAAACATTCTTGATTATTTAGATCAATTTTATCGAGAGTTTTTTCTCCTACCTAACCTGTAAAAACTTACCTTATGTACTATGCTTTGTATTATGGGTATACAAGAAAACACATCTGCTTCTTCTTCAGAAACACAAATGTCATGAATAGCCTATCAAGTACCTACAGTATACTCTGTCAGATTAAACTACGTAAGAGCAATACTTATAGTGTTTAAAAAGCCATGGTTTAAAAAGACATTCCCATTATGGTTCCTTTTAACTAAAACCTTGCAATGTTAGTTTCATATTTTTTGTAGAAGATGGCTGTCGCCTGCTCTCTAAGCTTGCTCTTACTGAGTGTTACGTAATAGGAGGAGACAGTCTAGACACAAGAGCTGATGTCTCGTAGACAATAATAGCTTTTCAATCGGTTAGATAGGTACAGCTTGGTATCAGGATGAGGTTGTGAAGTAGGGATCTAATGTGAGAGCGGTTTGATCGCGTCTGGTGTTTTCGTAGCAAGAATTTAATGCTTTCTCTTTATCAGATACAGATGGTCATCTTTATAAAATGGATGAAAATATCAGTAATGTGAAAGATCAGTATCTGATTGAACGAAAATATATTGAACAGTCCGACTGTTTAAAGTAAAAACATCGTCTGAACCTGCATATAAAAAAGGCTTTAAGATTTCTCTCATATACAACAGAATGTAATGCATCGATAGAGTATTTTTATTCACATATTAGATTTATTTTTGCCATTTATCCTCAACTAGTTCAGGATACTACAACAAGTTACGAACACTTGTTTTATAATAAACAAACACGATGTACTCGTAACTATATATACTTATACACATTCTGTATTTCACACTAAAAGTCAAAGCGGGCTGTAAATGTAGTGCCCAGTAATTATAGACAGACAGACTGCAATATCAAGCTTGATTGCGCTACAGACAGTTCTAGGTCTACTTTGTGCGAGTCCTCTAGTTATTAGCTGCGGTTTTATATAACGAAGCCGCCATTTTGAATTTGTTAGCCATTACAGTTAGATTGAGTTCAAAATCAAGAACACTAGCAATAGAAACTATCATTAATGCAATGTCTTGGTTAAATTGGTTTCATCTAAAACTTACAATGGGCAATAGATTGATTAATGTACTTTCAGAAATCATATCTGCGATGAATCCATGTGTTAACTGGATGATAAAGTTACTATAGAGTTTATATTATTAATTAGGACGACCTGATTAGCGCAGTGGCTAAGCGATTGGACTGCTGCGCTAAGGGTTGCGGGTTCGATTCCCGCACGGGGCTAAACTTTGTGCGAACCACAGATGTTTGTCCCGAGTCTGGGTGTTTGTGTATGTGATATTTCATGTTTGTGAAACGCACCTACGATACAGGAGAAATTCCTAGTGTGGGGCGACGTTTTTTTAAAAGAAAAAAAAAATCGTGTAATTCGCTAATTAGTAAAAACCCGCAGTAAGCTAGCATGGTAATCAATGTCAAATAACTCAATCCTTCTCTGTACGAGAAGAGGCCTTTGTCCTGCAGTAGTACAGTTATAGGCTATTATTTACTGGAAAAAACACATTGGGCACGAAAAAAATTTAAATATGGATTTTAAACAACCATGATCAGACAAGAACGACCAGTAAATTTTAATATGAGGTAGAGACAAGATATCCTTACATTGTAGCTTTATATCTTTGCATCCTTGAGGATAACATTGTTACAAGCAATTTGCCTTCAGCGGAATCACTTCAAAATAATGTGCGATGAATCTCTTTAGGTAAACCAACTGAGTATGCATTTTGTAACGTTTTAACCTAACAAGATTGTGAGAGAATCCTTCTGAAGTACAGTGAGAATATACACTTCAAGATATAAGTAGGTACTCATATTATTCGTGGTGTAGGTTATGAAGGATCGTTATCACATCACACTAATATTATAATGGCGAAAGTTTGTTTGTTACTTCTTCACGCGGAAACGGCTGAAGCGGTTTTGATAAAATTTGGTATGGAGGTAGTTGACACCCTGGCGATTAAATGTTAGTAAGGTTGGCAGGTAGCACCGCGGAGCGTAGCTACTGGAATATAATACCAATATGTCGCTAGTGTAGGAAGTTATACGAAGCTACGAAATTTTAGTCGAAATTTATTCTTAAAAGCTGTTCCTAACTCAAGTTGCAGGACATTATGGTATAATTATACCAATAAATAAAAAAATAAGAAAGCAGCTTTAAACAATACGCTCATTTTTTGTATATTTTCATAAAGGATGTCTCGTTTTTATGTGTTGTGATCCCGACCGTAGCACTAAATCATAAGTGTTTATGCGGCGATGTCACAAGCAGTTAGGCTCGGGCGTCGAGTCCGAAAGGAGCCGAAAGAAGCCGAAAATTTCCGAACTAAACACGAAGGAACTATCGTATATCTGTATTCTTTTTAATCTGCATAGCTCGTAAGTAAAATGAACGTTTCCCACAAGTTTAAAAAATTGTGTCTATGTTTAGTTTCTTTAAACTTTTCGTCTTCACAACTTTCATACACTCATGAGGACGAATACTTTGATACATAATTTTTAGTTTAAATTTTTTATTTTTGTATATATTTATTTTTAAGAATTGTAAATAACCTTGTAAATAAAGAACTTATATATTTATTAATTAATAACTTTCAAATGTTTTTCTAACAAAATACTCGTGCTTCGTTCACGTTATATCCAACTCGACTGTCTATGAACTAGAAAGCAATTGTACCACTCACAATTGCTTCCCCTATTTTTGTTATTTGACGTGGTTCAGTAAAGCGTTATTTACGAGTATGTCTGCGTTGTTACTGTTTGAGGAGAATGCCATTCCGCCGAACAATAGTGGGAGGAACGGGCTGAGAGCACTGGAGGTGTAGGTGAAAGGAATTGACGCAGATAAATTCTGGGCGTTCGACGCGTTCTACGAAATGCAGTTTCATACAGTAATGCAGTGTCAAACGGATGACGGTGTATGGATCGCGTATCACTCAACGTGTTCCCCAATATGCGATGCTAAAGTGCTTTTTTGTAAGATTTGAAATCCATTTCATCACTCTCCACAGCCTGCCGTCACAAACTGCCAATATTTCTGAGTGCTACTCTCCACGCCTGTGCTCCAGCCTTATCCAGATTCCACCTAATCTGTTTAGTACTATCTAATTATATAATACTACGTAATAAATATGTGTTATTGTTTCCTACTAACGTGTTAAGATTAACTGATAAATAAGATAAACTTCCTTTTAGCAGGGCAGAATGACAAAAATATAAAATAACCAAACAAGATTTTCGGTTAAAAAAACGAAAACTGCACGAATCCTTTGTTGTAAAGGCAACAAATACATTATTTACAAAAAAACCGTATAAATACAACATTAACAAACTGCACTATAATATAAACAGAAACAGCGATGCAAAATACAACATCGTTTATCAAACCGCATTACTTTTAAATCGCCTCTTAACTTACACAAGCTGAGTTAATGGCGGCTATTTTTCTTTAGTGCAAGCGTACAATGTATTTAATAGATTAATCACATCTGTCCCGGTTGCCCAGGAGGTGCCTTATAACCGGGAAAGATTGGATACAGCTTTACATTGATTAAGAGTGGTTTTAGTAACGGAAGCTTATTTAAATGTGGTTTATAATTTGTTTTGACAGCGATTAACTTGATTAATAAAGGCTTTTGATATCTTTCTTCTTGTTTTATCTTCTGTCTAAGCCTTCAGATTACGTAGACGTGTCTCGCCCAGTTCCACTTCGAAGGCAACACTTCATATAACACTGATAGCCAAGGGGTATGACCGTTGGACTGCCAAGTCAAAGATCACAGGGTTAAAAACTCGGCATGCCCTATAAATATTATGGACTGCATACTACAAATTTGTTATTAGTTGCTCAAAACGGTGGAGAAGAACATGAGGTAACCGGCACACCCGAGAGATTTATCAACGGTGTTCAAAGGCCTACAAGCGGTTAAACTCTGACACCAGGTTGTTTACCAACCATACGATTAGAAGACATCACGGCAAAATTTGAATTTGAAATCCTAAATTACTACTTGCTGCTTAATCCGGCGATTGATTTAACACAATTAAAGCTACTGAAGAAATCATGTTAGTTCACGTAGGACGAATTGTGAACTCACCTTTGAACATAATCTTCAATTAAAACCCAAGTGCATACCGTAGCTAAAGCTTACCCAGTCAATATCCCAAAAAGTACAATTTTAATACGAGCCAAGAATTAACTTTAAGTGATTTCAATTAGGCTAAAAAACTGTTTCGTGCCCCTGCATAAATTATACAATGCTCTAACGAAACAAGCCTTGTTACAAAAATAGAATAGTGGCAGTCTGTAATTAAATTTTGTGCCCAAAAAGTTTATACAGAACACGCTTTTTAATTATTCCTCAAGTATGCTTGATTGCCATTTCAATTGTTATGAATGAGGTGTAATGGAATTAATTGGAAGTAGACTGTATGGTCTAGTGGTCGCTAAAGTGACTGCTAAGCTTAGGGTTCTGCGAATCCCGAGTCGGGCAAAGTGTGACTGGGTTTTTCTGGAATTACGTAATACTCAGTAGCAGTATGAAGTCTGGATTTGCTGGTTGATGGCAATAGGCTTCGCTACCTATTACATTGGGACTTATTACATAACTGGCGAAATGTGGGTGTACTATAATAAGTGGACCTCTGCCTACACCTTCGGGCAATACAGGCGTGATGTTATGTTTTGTTATGTTAGTAGTAATGATTACTTTACATACTTTTGACGCATGCCATTTTGGTATATTTTTGAGGGCTATGACGCAATATCAGTTATTTTTATGTCATTTTCAGTGTATAATATGAAAAAGTATGCGGCGCAGTGGTAAGTTTCTTGGCTGGACGGGCCTCTTGCCATTTTTCTCTGACTAAACTAGTAGTGCTACTAGTATAAGAATATTATTGTCTTGGGAATCTAATCCTAGGTAGGAAAATGTCTTCAAAGAGTTTTGGTTACAAATAACAATTACAACGACCGGAACATGATGTTATATCATATACGTAGGTATATGAAAATAGTAAACATTATGCAACAAAACAATTCCACCTCTACTTTAAACAACAAACAATTCTGCAACATTACGACAAGGCGCTGCAAACAACAAACAAAATAAAATTGCAGATAATCCGTATGTTTAATTTTCAACTGGTCTGAATGTTTCGCGGAGAAACGGGGTTCTCCGTTTTAGAGCGTTTTACAAATGGTGGCAATTGAGTGGCGTCTGGGGAGCCCGGGCTGTCCGTCAGGCCAGTGCAGTTCTGGAGACCAGGGTTTTAGATTTTGGAAGGATATTGGAGGAATTGCGGTAGAAAAAACTAGTTGTTTTAAATAACAGTAGGTACCTATGGTAATAAATTCCTGTAAATACTGGGCCTTTTATAAACTCTTTTGTGGTCAAAGATAATTATTACGATGGCAACCAGGATCATCAGCATCACTCAGTACGGTAGGCAGTGATAGCCGAGTGGTATGTCCGTTGGACTGCCAAGTCAAAGGCCTCAAATTCAAACCCCGGCACGCACCAATGGCTTTTAGAGTTCATGAGCGTATTATAAATTAATTAGCAGTAGCTACAAATGGTGAAGTAAAACATAGTGAGGAAGCCGGTGTGTTAACCATTCTTCACCACCATTTTTCACCGGTGTGTAAAGTAGAAGATATGTAATATGCTGGTTCTGGTGTTAACAGTTTAAACGGTTATCAACAAAACGCATAACTACGTACTACATCATAATACAAATCCTATAACGAGTAAGTAACATATCTGGAAGAATGAAGAGGCTTTGTCCTTTTATAACAAAGTTAGTAAGTAATTCCCAGTGTGGGAAGTTTCATCGCTTCTTCCTAGTTCTGTAATACGGGTGTCTTTATCTACTAACCTCAGAGGTTTGTGGTTAGAAACGGATGATTAACTTACACCATTTATTAATTACTATTAGGTATCTATATTAAAAAATACTATGCTATCTGTATGTACATTTTATGCCATCGTTATGATCATCATGAACTTTGTTTGATGACTGTATTTAAATTAACGCCGTATCCAATTATATAAAAAAATATATTTTATTTATGGTCTGGTTGAAGATGGAAGTACTTCCAGCTTATTCACCAATGGACGTACTACGTCGTAGGTACAAGATCTTCAATAATAATTCAGTCTATCTCCCGGTTGATACACTTACTTAGCCTGCACATATAGCAGCTTCACGTGCAATCCTAGGGGGCCTGTCTATCGAGCAGACAGCGTGAATACCAGCTTACTGGGCTGACAATGATTCCACCTCAGTCGAGACACAAATATTGAATTTTATTATCTTTATTATTTACCATTAGGTATTGGTATTAGCAGGATTCTCGTGGTGGCCTGCAGTGGGATGAATTTGGGTTAGAAAATAGTATTATGAATGGGAGAGTAACTCTGCCAGTGTGTATATTTATACTTTATCGAGGGAAAGTAAGGGGGACGTATTTTCAAGCCAGATTATATTAGGTAATTAACCATATTAATAGTACTACACAGTAAGTATTTATGAAGGTCGAGTTTGCCCTGCCCTGTATACGATTCGAAATGTTGGGACTAGTAAGTTAGTATGTCGGGAACAAAAACAAAAAAAAATCCGAAAAAATATTTAATTAAAAAAAAAGTACCTAATTAGAAGGATAGAAACAAAGCAATCGTAGGCTTATTTGTAACCTAAAATACAGCGGCGGTAATTGTGAAGCTATAAAAAGCTAAGTCTCGATGTAATTAAGTGCGTACATACAGTTAATTTGTCCGTTAACTGCCGTTGTAAAGATTTATCTATCAACAACGCTCGTAAAAACTTTGAGCTTCAGACGTGTTTTTTCGGGGACAAGGTTGAAGATAAAAATGTTATGCTACTCTACTTACCCTAGTTATATGGTGTTTTGTAGGCCGTAAATGTTAAATTAAGGATATCTTTGAGTTGCCATGTATGTCGTTACAGGTACGGTGTGTGCGTGTGTGTGTTTTGTCGATACACTTTTGTTTTCTTTTATGCAATTTTTTATGTTATCTCGTGAACCAGTAAGTTAGACGACTCAGAATTTGCCAGTCTTAGATCTCTAGTGACTAAGGTAGGGGCGTATAAATCTCGGTATTTGCCAGTTATTCTATACAATTGACAGTTGATTTGTTTCATGTCCTATTAAACACACTCTTGCACAACCGTCCCATATTGTAACCATGAATGAAAAAAAAGCAATTTACAACTACCTCGAGGACTAAAAAAAATTCTCATAGACAATAAAGAACAGTCACCCTACTCATAACGCAGTGTCTACACAGTTGTGACGCGGAAATATTTATCCCACAAGCATCGTGAGCACTTATCCTTATTTCTACTTGAATTTTGTACGCAGCGAGAATAAGCACTGTTCAGTGGTATAAGATAAGCCATGTATGGTAATGTAGTTTCCTCAAACGCCTCCTTAGAAGCCTCTTTTTAGGATCACGGGGATTTTTCTAGATACAACGTTTTTAGATTCAAATTGTGTCGCTAAAGTGGCACTCCTGTCAAATTGTATGAATTATTCAGCGGGGGACTTAATTTGAATGAGAGCTTTTTTACAAACGTATTCATGACCTCCTTACCTATCTGCGTGTTGAGGACAACGGTCGTACTGCGGTTTTGGTCGGGTGGTTTTATGTGAATTTTAATCTAGAAGCTATTTTTCTGCTTACCTTTGTTGGTGCCGACCCCAGCCACCGCATAAGTTACTTGGCGACCTACCTCGCACAATTACTGAGAGTATCGACGTCTCATCGAACTTCTAGAAGCTGCACTTCGCGCTGCTACTGCTGCTAGCCAGAATAGTAGTTTTTTTATGTATAAGTGCTGGAACTGCAGGAACCTACATACATCTATTATATTTTTTGGACTAAAATACGCGTTTTACTTACCACCTCAAAAGACAACGTTATAGTGGCAGATTACAGAAAACAGACTCGATTTTAAGGTTAAGAAGCAAAAGAAGAATATTGTCGCTTAATTACTATTAGTCTCTTTTTTTTTCTAAGTCTCTTGCATTCTGCATCTGAAAAAACTAAATAATAAAGTCACTACAATTTTCTTCGTAATTATGTACAAACCAACTCCAAATTGTTGTTTTTGTTTGTGTAGTTGACGACAGACTGACGTGACGTTTAAAGTGTCAGCGAGTCTTATGACAAGCTGGCCACAAAGTGCTCGCCTGGATCCAAAGGATTATAAACATAGCTGGGACTTGTCTTGAGAACTTGAGGCTTATTAAAGTAAAACTAAAAATGTGGGACCATTAAGTCTAGATGCTAGTGTTAGTCCTCTACGAAGAAGAAAAGGCCAGAAACTTTAACGCAACGAAGAAAGTAATTAGGCAAGCTTTGCTGCTATACTTGCTTACGTACTTTTTTTTATACTCGTCATCAGCCAGAAGACGTCCACTGTTGAACAAAATCCTCCCCCTTAGGTAAGGGGGGGGGGATCGCAGTATTGCTGATGAAGTTAAAGAAGACGCTGTTGCCCATCTTTTAGATCTTCCCTTAGTCACCTCTTACGATACCCACGGAAGGGAAGGTGGTGGTCAATTCTAGGCCGTATATCACTGGGCCAAGTATTTTTATTATACCGTCAAGATTTTGCCATGAATCAGACGAAAAAACGAATCGCATTATAGCCACAACAACTTATAACATCCAAGAATAGTTTGGACATGCAACAATCATACTAATTAGATTTTAGTGTAAACTAAGTGCGGAAGTCGGGAGAGTTTCCAGTGGCCGGAGAGCTCGCCGGCTAGTTCTCAAAATGGCGGCTCACGGTAAATAATAACTTTGATGTTACAAAGTAAATGTTTTTCTTCCTTCACTTGTTGTTTTAGAATGGAATCGGTTTGCATGAGCGCGCGCCGCCCGGCAAGTTGAATGTTTTGGAAGGTTACAAAATGTGCGGGATACAGCCTTGAAGTTTGGTGGTTGTGTGTATGTTGTGTGTGTATCATGCTTGTATCCGGAAGAGAAACGTTGTCTGCACACACAATTTGTTATAGATGTTTATCTTGCTTGATGAAGGACCTTCATAGATGAACAATAATTTGACAATAAAGATTTAATATTGTTATTGCATAAATTATTCATCATCATATTCATAATCATCATCAGCCGGAACACGTCCACTGTCAGGTATCCCTCTTGGAGTGGGGGACCTGCATCCCCACGCTTGGTAAGAAGCTTGGGGATCGCAATATTGGTGATAAAGTTACAGAGGACGCTGCTGCCCATCACGGTAAGAACGGGGTTGGTCAGTTCTAGGCCCGAGACCACTCGTACCATAAATTATAACCGTCATTAAAACCTGAAATGTACTAAATACACATTTTAAGTTGTTTTTTTAAGGTATTAAAATTCAAAATTCAAAATGTTTTATTTCACATAAACCTATTATAGGCGCTTATGAAACGTTAGGATGCTGATAAAGAAAAACATATGATTTTTGTTGAAATAAAACGTTATGAAACCTGCACTTAATGGCTCTAATCTAAACCTAACATAACTTTATAAATCTAAGTCTCATAAAGCATAATATAAAACAAAGCTAGAACTATTAGAGGTACTAAAAAACATGCTGAGATATGAAATGGCCAAAATATATTATGGACTAGAAACTTGATCAAACGGAAAAATGAGAGCCAGCCTTTTAATCTTTAATTGAAAATCTCTGGCAGAAGGCGACTTACCGCACACTACCTCTAGATGTACTTGCTAGTTACTACAGATATAATAATTGTAATATTATATGGTGTGCAGAGAGTTGGTTCTATAGTGAATGGTAATAATACGCTTAAAATTGGCTGAGTCCCTGCTATAGGACTTATTATGAAATTTCCATGTCCTTTTTAATGTATAACGAGTTCCAATTCGTCTTTTATGTGCAGTTCTACGTCTGTGTTGGTAACTCCAGTTTTGTCCAGATTATGATTAACACTGAAAATGCTTTAATAAGTTGGCCACTACTGCATCTAGTTGCGCTCGCCGTCTTTTTGTTCAATTTCCCGGAGTAATAATGTTTGCGGAATGTTTTAAGGCGATTAATTTTATGGACGTTGCGATAGCTTCGGCAGTATTCGGTTTATAGCTCTCTGCAGACGAATATTTTTAAAGGCAGTAAAGTGTTCAGTTGTTCTCATATTTTAGTGATAGGATCTGCAGCTATCGCATCGCTCGCGCACGTTTTCAGCATCGTTTGAATCGTAAAAATCTGATTGTTACATCGACGGGTACAACAAGCTTAATGTGCAAGTTTAATTGCTGGACGGCACAAATATTTTAGTGATTCGCAGATATTTGTCCGAGGATAACACAGTACGTAGAAGAAGAACTCTATAGATAAATGATGTATTCCCCGAAGGGATAGGCGGAGGTGCACATAATAATGTACGCCCCAATTTCGCCAGTTTCTCCTTGTGATTCGTGCATTTGAACTTGCGACCATTGATTTGGCAGTCCAAAGCTCACACCACTTGGCTATCAATGCTGTTCAAAACTACGTCTTGCTGCTCTTCGTAAACTAACAGTACAACACCTACGTCTAAGGTATACATGCTCGGGGTAAGTGTAAACCAATTAACACACTTTGGCGCGGCGTCCTTTAATATTAGCTCCGTTATAGAGGACGTAACTTGTCACCGCTTTGTTAAACGTCTAACTGTCAGTTACACTTGTTTTGTTAATTTAAACAGTAAGGGTGTAAGATGTTTCTATGCTTAAATAGGTTAGTGGGGGAGGAGGGAGGAGAAAGGAGACGCGAAGGAGATACGTTGTTATGACGGTCGTTCGTCATTGGTGGGTTAGTTGTCTCCTTACCGGCCTTTATGCTAGGAGAGGGCTGGTTGAAGAACTCTTGTTTAATTATCATATTGTATTAATGATAATAATAATGAATTTTTTATTTTGTATTTTTTTTTATAAATTGATATGTAATTTAAAAGAATAATTTATAAGATTTATGTATGAATAAAGGAAATAATAATAATAATATCTTTATGGACATAAAATTGTTTTACAATATTCGAAGAATCTCTGACCCCTGCGCTAAATATACAACTGTGTTGCAGAGTTCAGGGTCCTTTATGACAACAAATTTTGTTATTGTTTTATCTAATGGTTTTCAAAAAGTCAATATTCTAGTCCATTAGGGCCTATTTCTTGATTAACCAATGCTGATGGTCTTTGTGCTTGGGAAAGCAAACTAGTCATATTCATTTTGTGAACTTAATATTTGGTGGTATATATTTGAGCTGTTGACGAAGTAATAAGTTTTATGGAACTTAGAGTAATCGTTTTTTTGTTCACCATCTATTCTTTCTTCCCATTCCTCTTTTTAACGGACTTCAAAAAGGAGGTTCTATGTTCGTCTGTATGACCTTTTCTTATGTATAAATTCTACGCATCTCTCACCCAAAATGTAGGTCATTCAACTTTACCGTACAAAACGTCCACTCGCTGATAATGCCAATGATACCGCGACCTATAAAGTTGAGGAAGACGAGTGGGAGGCGAACTATTCGTTCATTACTTTGAACTCGGCTAAGTATTAACAAGTTTAAGCCTGGCCTTAATCAGAGACAGGAGTTGTGCTATTGTTCAAGGCTGACTATTGAATGTAGGTTGCTAGGAGACGAATGAAATGACAGGCACAGCATAGTCTGATGCTGCACTTCGGACTTGTGACTTAGAATAGATGATTTCTAAGTCATTAAAGATGAATAATGAGGATTTTACGTGGCGAAATATAAGATATATTCATAAGTAATTCTCAGACTTTGTGTTGTAAACAAAACTCGTCTGTTCCCCAACGTTATTATTATTGTTTTTTAAGTTAATACTTGTATGTACTAAAACTCCCTGAAAGCATTATAAAACTGAATAGTTTATATAGTTTTTATAATAGCTTTATAACAAAAAGTCTTCCTACCTTAGGACGTTTCACATCGTCATAAAAAGTCAAGGGACGATATTATTCAAAGTGAACAAAAATGAAAAATGACAAGGTGAGGAAATTTATTCAAAGACTATCCTTCTCCCGCGGCCGTGTTCGTGCCGGATTCTTAATTTGGCGAATATATTCAAACTCAACTGTCGTTTTTCATGATGAGCGGGATTTAAAACCAGTACACACGTTGAGGCACAATTTACATTTTTCAGACAGACTTACCTATAAAATATCAATAAATTGTATTTATGTAACTAAAATACATTTTGATTTTGGCAATATTCCCTAACTATCTTCACTACAGCTAAACGGTACAGGCAAATACAAAATAAAATCGAAGAATAACCTGTGTTGGCTCGACGTATATAAGAGGCAACCTGTCACAAGTCAACTGCACTGTCAAGGAAAAATAAACTGACTTGACCAAACCATGACGTCACATGGGAACGAGGTTACAGGAAACAATACATATAAAGCAGGGGCTTGTAGCTGTGCGGCTACCTTGCAGACCAGTTGATCAGCGACGTAAAGTCGAGCTCACCGTGATCAGTCTTGTGATGGGTGGCCGTTTTCACATGTGGAGTTGAAAGAGGAGTTTAAAATTACGTCAATTGAATTAAAAGACCTCAAGCTCGGCAGGTACTCGGAGCAACCACTAGACCAACGAGGCAGTCCCTATGTATATCATGAATATAATTAAGTACCTTTAACAGCTCCTGTGGTATCCGGCCTAGAATTGGCCACCCCCTTTCCTCCCGTGGTTGTCGTAAGAGGCGACTAAGGGAAAATCCAGAAGATGGACAGCAGCGTCTTCTGTAACTTCACCACCAATACTGCGATCCCCAAGCCGCTTGCCAAGCGGGACTTAAGGGGGAGGCCTTTGTTCAACAGTGACGTCTTCCGGCTGATAATGATGATGAACAGCTCCTGATTAATATTCCCTTGCAATACTTTTAATAAATTAAAACAAAACTCTGCAAAATATTTTGGTCTTTTTATCCGGACTATAATTTATAATGTACACACATGGATGAAGCCGCGATACACTCGCGGTCGGTTTAGTTTGACATCATAAATTCTACTCCTAGTACCTATGCAAAATAAAGTGCTCTGAATAAAACAAGCGATAACTTTGTTACATAGCATTATGTCGGTCTATGGCTATTTTTCAGGCTTTGCAGGTGTGGTTGCATAGATGTGTACCTTTGAAGTGCTAGCACTAAAAGGACCAGTTTTTTTAAAACATTGGATGTAACGTTCATAGAACTTTTGATCAACGATGAAGACACTGATATTGTTTGTAAAAAAGACTCCGGGAATAGTTTCATTATATTTGTTCAGAGATTGAATAAATTGAAGAAGTTTGAGACCGCGCCTTTAAGTGGCCAATCAGTTTTCATCCCAGTTGTAACTAAATCACATTTTAGGCGTCATAGTCAAAATCTACCTATAAATAAAATCTGGTACCTATCCAAAAATGGTAATTTGTCGTTCATTGTGGCGTTATAAGAGCCTTTAGTCAGCTATGGAAGTCTTACGGCTGATGGTATTGATCCAAAAATGATAAATATCCAAAAAAAACAATTTAAAAAAAAAAACATAACATCACGCCTGTATTCCCCGAAGGGGTAGGCAGAGGTGCACATATAGTACACCCACATTTCGCCCGTTATGTTTTAGGTCCCAATGTAATAGGGGGCGAGCCTATTGCCATCAACCGGGCACAAATCCAGACTCCGTGCTGCTACTGAGAATGACTTAATGGAAAAACCCAGTAACACTTTGCCCGACCCGGGATTCGAACCCAGGACCTCGTGCTCAGCAGTCGCACTTAGCAACCACTAGACCAACGAGGCAGTCATAAGACAATTTACTCATCTACAATTATGAGTTATCAGATCATACTGTTGTTATGGCATTAGATTTTAAGTGTTTTAGCAAATAAAGGATTTTTCGATAAGCATGCCAGTTTCTAAATAAGCCTATGGGTTGTTTACGATAAAAAGTTTAAGATATTATTCCAGTCGATATATCCCGGACCCGTAAAAAGTTGGGACTCCAAAGCAAACACTGAACATGACGTAATGTTATTCCAATACAAGCCGACTGCCGCTGTCCATCCACTTTATATAATCCTTTAATCGCATCTTCCAACACTCACGTGGTCGTGCCCTCGTGACAAGTCTCTCTAAACATATATACTCAGTACCCGTAATGGAGTTAAAGCAATCTAAGTGTACATTCAAACTCTGTCCGGATAATACGAAACCTTTATACAAATCTATTGTGACCGAAACTGCCATGAGCAGCTGTTCAAAACGATTATACCAATTACTTGTTCCCAATAGCATTAGAGTGACAAAAGACCCACAATTCAGGCAGAAACTAGAACAAAGTATAATGCTATTATTGGTTTTAAATAATGTTTTTTTTCTAAAGCTGCGTACCTTAGTTCTATAATTTTCTGTCCTTTCTCTCGAGATTAGTGTCAGGGGAATTCGTCTTAAACTTTTCTCGCAAACAGGGAAACTTTGTTCCTTTGATCCGAAGTGACGTAAGAGAAGACAAATAGACGTGCCGTGTCCTATATAAGTTATAAGGAGTGAACAGATGATGAAGCGATCGGCTTTACTTAATGGTTTTCGGAGTAACGTGAAGACGTTTGTGAGAATTTGGGGATAATTATTGTGTTATATTACTAAGATGGTCCAGGGATTAATATTGTAATGTGAGGTTGACCGCTCAGGTCGTGCCGGACATTCGTCAGTAATACCTAAAGAGGCTCTCTACTAGCACCCTTGTTCTGATGTATTAAAAAACCTTTAAAAGGAGAATGGGTAAACTGGTATGGGCGCTGTCCCCAGGTTTTATCAAGTTAAGACGTAAATGTAACTTTAAGGTTAGAATAATAGTTACATTTTATTTATCTAGATATCATATTCACATAAGTAATGCACTTTTATACGTATCTTAAATTATAGTCAAAATGTATCGATATAAAATACTTTCAACTGCAAATGCACAAAGATTCCGACCTGGTAAGAGTCAGACACAGTTGCCGTCACCACGGGAGTGTTAGTCACAGACACACGGACGCAGACCTAGTAAGTATCGGACACAAAAAAGGAGATATTTTATGAGTGTCAAACATCGTCACCGACACTACTTTGTCGGAGACAAATGATATGGTAATTGTCACACACCGTAGTTGACATCACGGAAGTGTCAGACTGTGATGGTATGTGTCAGACACACACAGAAATACCGACCTGTCTGACTGTAGATTACACAGACCTGGTTAGTGTCGGGCTCAGTTACCAGCACCACGGTTGTGTCCGACTCACAGAAACCAACCTAATGAGGGACCAAAATTAAACCTTTTAAATTCTAATCCTATCAATGGTTTTGGAAGCAAACACTTGTAATCAACAGGCGTTTAGCAAACAATACGCCAGTTGCACAAACACTAAGACAAGGGACAATCACATGTGTCTGTGGGTCAGACCGATGTTTATTCAGGGCAGAGGTTGTAGTTGCCATGGCAATCAGGTCATCATCGCATGATTGATTATTCTAACTGCGTCCTATAATAACTGGAAGCCAGAGGGATACTCAAACACAAAGCTAGTTAATATGTATGTATATTCGAGGAAAACGTGTGTAAATATGCTGTGTATTATTTTTGGAACGTTTTAATAAAATATTTCTTCATAGAAGTTGATTGCTTTGCTTTTTTATTCAATGCTGACGACGATTTAACCAAAACAATTTGACCGATTTTAGCACTTTTTTCACCATAAGAAAGCTCCAAATCTTAACCGAGTAACTTTATATAAATCCCTACATAAAACTAAACAATGTAACCCAAGGTATAAAAATGTTGCATATCTCTTAATTTTGCTTGCGTTGCGAAAACTATTGACAATATATAAAACAGTGGTCTTTAAATTAATACTTATGATTGCTTACAAAAACTCACGTGGATGCTATTGTATTATATTTATGAAATGCGTCTGCGACTAAAGCACGGCCAACAATTTAAACAAGTTAAAAGAATATCAGTAGAATTTCAATCGACGCGTATCTTTATGCACTTTTGTCTTGTCCCGTCTCCAAGCAACGCCCTAGCTCCATTTTACTAGCTCCAAGGGAGGAATGTATTATTTTTCTACGACATCTCACAGTACGTCTTGTATTTCTTATCTATGTATTTTATTAATGTTGTTTTCGGATGGATTTTTACATTGCTGTTTTTGAATTGAAATCAGCCACTAGCGGTGGTATTCCTTGCTTTATGAGACCAAATTATTTTTAGAATCTGAAAGCATTTCTTCTTATTTTTATTTTAGGAAAACTTACAGCTAAACAGATCAGTAGTAATAGTTAAAACAAAATGTGGCTAATTACAAGTTTCCACATGAAGTTCTGACGATTAGAATCATTTCTGCTACAAAGGTTAATCTTAATACGACGGTCACTCTTGCTACGAGGGTCACTCTTGCTACGAGGGTCACTCTTGCTACGAATGTTACTTTTGCTACAGAGGTCACTCTGATTACGAAGGTCAATCTTGCTACGAAGGTCAATATTGCATCGAAGGTGCCTACGACGCCTGATCCTAGAACAAAAGTCAATCTGTGGGCTACTCTTCTTCTCTGCAACATCTCTTACTAACCTATAAATCCATAGACGCTAGCTTCTGCAAAACCCTTGTTAAAATATCTTTTACATTCTACCCAACAAATCGGATTAGTGTTACAATAAATCTATTATCGGTATGTTAGATAACAATCAGTGTTGCATCCAAATTGTTTGGTCTAGTTGTAGCTTTGTAATCAAATTGTACAAACTGTGTTAGTGAAATGGAGCATTTGTAACATTTACTGGGTTGTACAATGTTACAGGTTAAGAATGTTTGAATGAGTTAAATAACTTACCTAGCGAACTGAGACTAGGCATGAGGTCCTGTGTTCGAATCTCAGGTCGGGCAATGTGTTATTGGGTTTTTCTATTAGGTAATTTTCAGGAGTAGCGCGGAGTCTATATTTGTGTATCATAACTGGCAAAATATGGATGTGCCTATACCTCTGCCTACTCCTTGGAGGAACACAGGTGTTATTGTCTACTTTTGACACCTTCCTACTAAGATCTACTGCTATGTAAAGGTCATTTTTGTCCACAATTCATTTCTGTACAATTCCAATCACATACGCAGACAGAGGGTTAGCAAAAAACTCCACGAAAATATAAATCAAACTTTTTTCACGTTCAAATAAAAGCCAGACAACTATTCCCCATAATATTTTTATAGGCATCTCGTTGACGGTATTATTGCTTCAGTCGTAAAACTGAAAACAATCTGCGAACGACGTGAGATTACATTAACGATTTAGTTGCGTTTGTCGCCGTGAATAACTGAATACATCAGAGGGCTCTGTAGACTGAATCTGGACGGTAATGAAGATCGCGTGAAAAAGATTATCGTTAGCCAGCCACCACTTCTCTCTGATAGGCAACGATATGGTGAATTTGTTTAAGTGGTAAGTATTTTACCTATGTATTTATAGTTGTCAGCTTAGTCGCCTTTTTACAATAGGTAGAGTTCTCTATGAAGTAAATATGTAAAACTCTGGGCAGTAACTGAAACACATGACCTACATGGATTTTAAATCCAAATCTTACCAGACAGCACTTTTCTGTGGTGAGTAACGATATGGTAAATTTTTGTTTTGGTGGTAAATTTATACCTACGTTGCTGTCAGTTTAGCAGCTTATTTATAATAGATAAAGTTTTCTTCTAAAGTAAATATTTAAGACTGAGCAACTGAGAACCAAGAACTTGACTTAGATGAAACTTGTAAGTCTTCAGTCCACCAAATCCTATATCAAGACAGCCACTCATTGTATGTGTAGTACATTATCACGTCTAAACTAACAAACCGATCATAATCAAATCAAAGTGCCAATTATTGCTAGCACCTTAGAATGGCATAAGGGTAAAATACTTCACGTAGACAAAGCCAAACAACAGCTCCTATAAAACCTAAACCAGCTGACATCGCAACAAAACTTTCATAAACAACCAATCAATCCGCCAACTCAACGAACTCCAACATCAAGGCAGAAATATGCAGTGAAATCACAATTCACCGCAAAACAAACGTACTTGAGACTCGTTTAATGAGCCATCGTGGTACCGACATTAAACGGGAGACACACAGACGACCGACAATAAATCAACTCGCTTGCTTTGCATAACAACCGGGCACAATACCGTTTTGCACGGTGTTTTCTGTGCCCGCAGTTGCTGACGTAGTTGAGATATTGAATGGGTTTTATTGTAACGGTTGAGTCTGTTTCTAATGTTGATTTTCATCTGTTTGTTGAGTAACTTTTATCTGGAAAGTACATATAAAGTTACGTTAAAAGACTAATAGGGCTGTATCCATAATTTGAAATCTCATTTTATTTTAAGTTCCTCGTATATTAGATGTCACTTTTTGACAGTAACATCATAAATAAGAGATTGAAATTATGTTTTGAATGTTTTTACTGCATGTTTCAGGCTTTACATTAAACCATTTGAAGATTAAGCGTTGTAACAAAATAAGTCTCAATTGTTTGCAAACTGTTTAAATCTATCAAAAAATATAGCAATAAGTTTGTCTCTCCATGATGCTAAACTAATAGTCAATAGTATAATGACTAATGCAACAAATAATAAAGTTCCCAGCATACTAAACTTTCAGAATCGCATCTCTTCCATAACAAAGTAGTTCACACAATCAACGACAGTAAAAACTCCATTACTTCACTTCCAGTTTCATCAACCTTAAGCTTAAACATTGCGCATTCTCAGAACCTACATGTGCAATACAAGCCCCCGACTTTGCAATTGGAAACTTACCTTCAAGGCATGTTTCGTAATAGATTCACACGCTAAAGTAAACAAACTAACAGGTGTGAATGGGTATAAAGATGGCAATATAACTAACTCACCCTGTACAGACTGTTCTTAGTAGGGATTTGTTTAATATACACAAATAAAAAAATATTGCAGTCGGTGGATGCGAAAATTTTAATGTTCATACTATTACTAGAAGAAACCGGCACACCTGAGTGATTCTTCAACGATATAATTATAAAGCCATGTAAAAGGCCTACAGGCAGTTTAAACTCTGACACCAGGTTGTTCATCTACCATACGATAAGAGGAAGAAGAAGTTTTTATCACGAACACAATCACACTTTGTCTAACCTGGGATTTGAAGCCAAGTCTACGCTCATCATTAACCGATTTTGGCTCCCTCTTTCACAAGATCGCCAAATAAGCTAAAAGTAAAAGGCGTTTACTTGGCCATAAATAAAAATATCAAGATGCCACAAACAGCTATAAAAATAAAATGAAACACGAACGGTCACGTGTGCCCTGACAGACATCTTAACTGTCCGGTACAGCGTTTGGTTCCAAGAATTTATTTATCTAAAACGACTTAAAACTTTACAATGTTCTGTAGCGAGAGAAAATATAAGTTGAACGAGAGTGCAACATCAAACACAGCCCCGTGTTTACTGTACAAATCAAATGTAGCAAGAATACTGCTGTTTGATGTTGTGATTGAATACGTTTCTTTATAAGTTTATTAAATTACTGATTGAATTTTTCGTATGAGTATAAGGTCTAAAAGCATGCAGTAAACTCTTTTAGCATTTTGTACTTTCAAATATATCTCTGCTATTGACTACTTCTTCGGTCTCGTGGTCTTTAAGCTCGACGGCTGAGCATGAGGTCCCGGATTAATACTGTTTTTTTTTTTTTCTCAGTAGCGGCACGGAGTCCGGATTTGTGCCCCATAGGCTCGCCTCATTGGGACTCATAACATAACTGGAGAAATGTGGGTGTGCTATAATTTACACCTTTGCTTCGAGGCATAAAGGCGTGATGTTATGCTATGTTAAATATGTGCTGAGCGGTTTGCATATTTAAGAAGTTTATTGCAATGAAATAAATATCACTTTGACTTGGGACCTTTTAACTCGGTGCCCTTACAATACAATACGTATACCTTATATTTATATATTTGTGTATACGTAACAAACAATTCTGTAAACTACTAAATCTTATCGGTAACAAACACTTTTCACATAAACTGAGCGACAATCAGACAGTAATTTGCTATTGTTTGCTGTTACATGAGTAACTTATTTGTAGTTTGTAACAAAAATGCAATAAAAAACCAATTTAATAGAAGGTCTATCTATCTGTATATAAATTCGTAATTTCAATAACAATTTCTGACAGCCTAAAATAGAAAGAGATGGTAAGTCGATTACTGACCTATTAATCATTGTGATAAAAGGATATTTTTTTTAACTTTTACTTTTTTAGCAACGTCACCCCACGCTATAAATTTCTCCTGCATCATGAGTGCGTTTCACAAACATGAAACATCACATACACAAACACCAAGACTCAGGACAAACATCTGCGGATCGCACAATTTTTAGTCCCGCACGGGAAACACTCCGGCAACCCTTAGCATAGCAGTCCAATCACTTAGCCACTCCGCCAATCAGAACGTCACCATAATTAATAAAAAATTGACACAGAATAAACACCCTTGTTCTAGGTGACGTTGATAAAAATAACTTGTGCAAACAAAAAACCAGAAAATCATCACTAATGTAGGCTCTCTAGTTACCCCAAAATACGAGGTCCTCGCCCTCCTCAAGTTTAATGGTGTAAATGAATACGTCACTTGATCCCAACCACCGCTGTAACTACTACATTTACGCACTAATTACCTAATTCAGTTGTAATTGGAAGTCTAAATTAAGGAAAGCTATCATTTTCGTGCCCGCAATGTTCGCAGATTCTCTTTCTAAGGTTATTTATGTAATACGTGCTTTATTTAATTGTGGTTAAGAGGTTAAAGAACTGTTTTCTTTTCAGGAGGCTGTGGGTTCAATTGCTGGATGGATCAAGCTTTCTTAGAGGCAGTACTAAATGAATGTTTGTGCGTTCACCGGACAATAGCACCATCGTAAATGGCAGATATCTACACTACGCCAAACTCTGCCAACGACAATGATCTCTGTTGATTAAAAGCCTCCAACTAAGAACGCCATAATGAACGACCACTTTATATTTGCATTCATCGGGTGCCCGCAACTCTGACGATATCATTGATTCACCTGGGGTGCCAATTGACAATGATTTATGTACACATAATAATATTACACTATCTCATATCTATACATATAATAAAATCGTAACGAAGCCAAAACTGTACATTGAAGATATTTGAAAAAAAATAAGTGCAATGGGATGTCTGAACGCTTCTGAAGCCAAAAATATAATTTTTAGAATTTTTGTCTGTTTGTCTGTATGTATGTGTTAGATTAACGTAAAAACTACTGAATAGAATCCGCTGAAAGTTTGCAAATATATTCTTTAGGGGCCGGCGCGTCGGTATGCTTAATATCATCACGGCATTTGCAAAGAGGGCTGAGCAATATTGCATTATGTCTTTGTTTTGTCTAATGTTTGCCGTAGAATGAAAAAAAGACGAAACCAATAGTTGCATTATGCAGATTACTTACAGATGAACTTCTGAAGTAGAAATCATCACGCTATATCCACAAGGAACTGAGCAGTGAATCATGACATGTATAGAAACGTCTATTTTAAACATATTGCTATGTGTCATCGTAGCGTGGCGGTTTAACGATCGCCCTACGAGTTATGCATAGTGAGATCGATGCTTGCCGAAGGTTTTTCTTTTTGCGTTAGCTTTAATTTCTTTTTGCATGTTTTTTGACTTAAATATCAATAAAAAGACAATTATAATATATATTTTAACATAATATTATTACCAACAATTTCCAGTAAATTATAGTTCTAAATTTTTATTTTTTTTCTACATTAGTAAGTTTGTAAATTCACCATTTCAAATAAGTGATATCCAAACAATTCTGAAGCCAAAAGCAGTCGCTTCACGTTGACTACAGATAGGTTGTTCCATACTCACCTGTGCTTTCTAGGACGTTTGAAACACACATCAATGTTGAATCGTGTTCCAGCGTCGAGTCAATTAAATACATTTGCAAATACGTAAACAAGGGTAGTGACCAGGCAACGTTCGCTTTGCAAAGCACTGATCGGGATGAAGTGACCAAGTACCAGTCTGGTCGCTACATTAGTACTTCAGAAGCAGTATGGCGAATGCTGGCGTTCTCTATACAAGATCGGCATCCCGAGGTCATGAATTCATGGACGTCCATTTTGAGAATGGCCAGCGCATTTTTTTTCGACCCCGCCCATGTATTAGAGCGATTGGAAAATCCCCGCCAAACAACACTCTTGGCATTTTTAAATTGATTAAGGGAAACTTGAAAAATGATGGACACCAGCGGGACTCAAACCCGCGACAGTCGCCGTACCGTGGCGCCGCTCTGCCAACTGAGCCACCGTGTCACTGCTCGCATCCATCAAATTTCAAGTTCCCTTTTAGTATTTACGACTTGAGGGTGACGTTAGGTATTATCTGTTGGAATCTACGATTACCAATTCAGTGTTGTACCTTTACAGCTACAAACCACTAAACCGATAATACCAACCCAAATTTATATGACTTTTGGTATTTTTTATGCATGTTGCCATGCTAGGCTTAAATTTTAAATTGATTAAGGGAAACTTGAAAAATGATGGACACGAGCGGGACTCGAACCCACGACAGTCGCCATACCGTGGTGCCGCTCTGCCAACTGAGCCACCGTGTCACTGCTCGCATCCATCAAATTTCAAGTTCCCTTTTAGTATTTACGTCTTAAGGGTGACGTCAGGTATATCTACGATTCCCACAGACGACTCTTGGCATTTTTACGTCTCTGTGAAGTTGATTTTTTTGCAAAGTCACTTACGTATGATGAGGTGCCGTCGTACTATACATACCACAAGCAAAGAGGTGTATTTAATCGACATCGACGTGGTCGTATTGTCGAAGGGTTTCCGGGAATCTTTATGGACACTGCATTGGGAAGGATTTACACTGTGCATCCAAATAATGCCGAGTGCTATTATTTGCGGCTATTGCTTCACATCGTATAGGGGCCAACGTCATTTGCATTCTTAAGGACAGTTGATGGTATGGAGTATCCGACATTTCGTGCAGCCTGAGTAGCACGAAATCTTCTTGACGGTGACCAACACTGGGACAACACTCTCCTGGAGGCTAGCGTTAGTGATAGCCCAAGTCGCCTATGACATTTGTTTGTCGTCATGTTGGTATTCTGCGGTATTGCAAACCCGGTTTTGTTGCGGGAAAAATATTGGCGTCATCTCTCTGAGGATATTTCATGGGCTTTAAGACATACTATTGAAGGAGACATCGGAGAAACTGATGAACGCATTTTGAACCACTGTCTCAGTTCTCATCAAGACGTAGTCATTGCCATCGGGGGCAATCCACTGTTGGAATACGGTTTACCGGCTCCGCAACCATTAAATAATCAAGAACGTGGAAACAGGAAGTATGTCGCCGAAACAAATTATGACCATGACGCAATGACCACCATCGTGAATGACTACGTCACTAAATTTACCTCAGAGCAAGCACAGATTTACAATATTGTCCTCGAAAGGGTTCGGCTTGGCCAGGGTAAAATGTTTTTCTTGGATGCTCCTGGTGGAACAGGGAAAACATTTATTACCACTGGCATTCTTGCAGAGGTTAGGAAACAAATAACGGTGGCAAAATTGTCTTCCGGAATTACTACCTCTCTCTCCCTTAGATGACAAAATATAAGCGCTCGCCATACTCTAGATACTCATCAATTCGAAGCAATAAAACGTCTGTTCTTGGAGAGTTACGCAATAGTTTTAAGAGACATTTGCTGAAATGTAGTCATAATTATAGTAAAAATGTACAATACCACATAGTAAAAGTTTTAGACAGAACTAAGCAGGAACAACAATCATGTGATGGATCGGCACATTCCTGTTCGTCGGTGATTTTAGAGAAATATTTTCTGACTTAAATGCTCTGTAAAAACTTACTTTATATATTTCACTTTATACACTGGATATACATAAATATCAATAAATAGTAATATTTAGACGGGGTATATAGAATACTGCTCATTATTTCACGTTCTTGGATAAGTTGGTAAAGATATGATTTAATAGTGTGATTCCCGCGTTCGGCAAGATATTTGCTTATTCAAACAACATAATATTTTTAATTTTATTGGTTTATATGTTTTAACTCTCTAGCAGAAAGTGGACTGTAGGCAACCATCGTCAAGTTAAAGGTCTGTGATCCACCTCAAAGTTATCCTTTTGTAGATAATCATCATAGACATAAATTTTCATTAACCGGGCACAAATTTAAAGTCGGTACTGCCACCGAGAATTAGTTGAAAAACCAATCACTCTTTCCGATCTGGTAAACAAACACACGGAACTCCCGCTCAGCAGTCGCGTTTTACGAACACTAGACCAATAAGGCAGTCAAATTCTAAGTTCCACACAATTATCAAAGTATTTTTGTTGCTGGGGAAATCCTCATGGACTTCCTCCACCATGAGCGGACGGAGGGTTATGCCGGTCTCTTATACTAACTAAAACCTCAGGGTATCCGCCTAACAACCTTAGGTTAAGGGGCTCGCGATCCGCGTATGCTACACCATCTCTTTAAACAAATTCTGACTCGCCTCTTCGCGATTGGTCGCGCTCACCACGTAGGTACGGCCTACGTGCCTTATGTCCCTTAAAACCGCCTTTTCTGTTTGAGCATCGAACTGCCCAAGTTCGTCGCCCACAGGCCCAACCTATGGGTGACGGACATGAGCAGTTCGTTTAAATTTCGGCTACAATAAATTTCAATACAAGCGCTTGGCGCATTTTGGCATACAAACTATCACCATTAGCACACGCAGAGGTAGACTTAATAAAGGCCTAGAAACCAGCTGATTTTTACACGGATTACTGTATGACGGTCGCTTCTGAGTTACCAGTCCACACTCTCTGTAAATGTTGTCTGCTGAAGACAAAACTACAACCGTAGTTCAGAGAAATGCATGCTGTCAATGTAGTACCTACATAGATACAGTAAAATAAAGATACCTACATTTAAAATTGAAATTCCTTATAAGCCAACAAATCGTGTCAATAACTTTCCTGTTAGTCACTCAATATTTACCGATCATACAAAATCGGTATAAAAAGTAAACTAGCCCCATCTTAATTTGAAATATACCTTTATCATTAAAATACTATGTATATTCCATTCGGTAAGTAATTTGTAGTGTTTTCCACTTACTTACAAAATCTGATTATAGTCTACTGGTGTTTTTACCTGAAATTCACGCGGACGAAGTCGCGGGCAACAGCTAGTTCACAAATATATCGAGAAAATTTGAATTTGACATTTTAAATATAGTTTATTTTCAGCCATAATTATAGACAGAACATGTATAATTAAAAAATAAAAGTCAATAATTCTTAATGTCGTCATCACGCAGCTACGATCCATGCTGATTAATGTTCGACTTTATGTTGTCAGAAGCTAGAAAAAGTAAAAAAAGCTTTCAGAGGCCAATATTATTAAGAGGATTAAACCTAACAAGATTTTCAAAATTAATTTGATAATAATATACCAGTGTTGACCCAAAAGTGTATTATAACAATAGCATTAGATACAATATACCAGACGTCTCACGTATGATTACAATAACGAAGTGTGATAGGACTAACATAATTTGCTCAGTAAGTTGTTACTGAAACTCATTACTTGTAATCAACCTATACTATGATAAAAGTAAAGCAATATTATGTCCGTTTATTGCTTAATTTTCTTAAGAAGTCGAATAAAAAAGATGTCTTTAACATCTTGTGATTTCAACCTCCTATTGGATTAAGAATATAAACTACATGTAATTTTTAAATTGGTCTGCTTCAGGCAGGTCTACGGAGGTTTTACCAGAATTTTTGGTGTTTCTAAAAACGGTGAAGGAAAACATTTTAAGAAAACCGGAACATCTGAGAGATTTTCCAACGGTGTGTAAAGCCATGTCAGAGGCCTACAGGTGGTTAAAACTCTAACACCAGCTTGTTCACCAATCATACGATAAAAATAAGAGTTCATAGACACAAAAAAATACCCGCAGACAAAGCCGCTGGCAGATGCTAGTTAACAAATGTAGTACTAGTAAAAGTACTTAATAACATTACATCCACTAAGTGTGGGCAGAATAGAAAGTATACGGGTTGACAATTAACAAAGGTTTCACAAACTAAATGATGTTAGGATTATTTCATTATTAAAATTACTTTTAGCTTGTTACATAAAAGGATTCGTACAACATGGGCCAATTAGTTGGGCATTGTTATTTGTATTCTGTACTGTAATTAAAGGTTTATCTAATAGATTAATTAGACAAGGTATTCATTAACTGAAAAATTTAAGGTGTCTTTACGAAATACGCGCGGGAGTATAAAAACAGCTACAAATAATTAAATAAGGCACTAACTAATGCTTTTTATACACTACTCAAGTTAAATACGCGTATTTAAGTCCTAAATCTATGTAAACTTAAGTAGGACTACAACTTCAGAAATAAAATCATGTGTTTAAAGGGCACACATATCAACTCGGAAAGGGATCTTCGCCATATCAACTCGATCCGTACAGTTTTCTTTGTATGAAACTCCTGCAAAGTACACTAATCGGAATCGTTACGTAATCGCCTCGCCTCGAGACCAGCAAGCCGTAAGCGCGGCGTCGGCTAGCCGTAGCTGAGTTGACGTATCGGACCAGCTTTGGTTACGCGCTTACGTAACGTTGACGCCGGTTTGACGTCGAGGCGAAACGACGATTTCTTTCCGATTTGATATGTGTGGTAACCCTAAACAAGAGGCAAGCAGCGTTTTTTGGTTACATCACGAGTCGAATACACTAACATTAGTATTTTTATCTACAACTTCAGAAATAAAATCATGTGTTTAAAGGGCACACATATCAACTCGGAAAGGGATCTTCGCCATATCAACTCGATCCGTACAGTTTTCTTTGTATGAAACTCCTGCAAAGTACACTAATCGGAATCGTTACGTAATCGCCTCGCCTCGAGACCAGCAAGCCGTAAGCGCGGCGTCGGCTAGCCGTAGCTGAGTTGACGTATCGGACCAGCTTTGGTTACGCGCTTACGTAACGTTGACGCCGGTTTGACGTCGAGGCGAAACGACGATTTCTTTCCGATTTGATATGTGTGGTAACCCTAAACAAGAGGCAAGCAGCGTTTTTTGGTTACATCACGAGTCGAATACACTAACATTTGAGGCACAAAATAAATCCTATTACATAGGTTTGCCTATTTTGTTTAACTCAGGCACTTTTGCAACCCTTAATACATACGTACTTGCAGATAGATATATCCACTATTACTTTCTTCCATTTATTATCCCACAAGTGAGGAGCAGTAAACCTTTAACGGTAACTGCGTCTATAACACATTGACAGCAAGTACTAGTAAGTTAAAGACATCGACAAAGCATCGAACTTGAACGCTTATGTTACCTGCCGTTTTCATAACATGCAGCTTTATGGGCCATATAGGTTTATTGTTGTTTCAAACACACATATTTACCGAAATACGAATCATTGAGGTTATTCAGAAGGCTCAAGTCTGTAATAGTTATGAGGTGAGAAGTTTAATGAAGTAGTCAAGGTGAGTGCCTTTTAGAAAAATATTCATTTCATTGAAAACACTTCTATGTTTGGAATAAATATTTGCAGTTCACGCCACAATGACGTTCTTACGTAAGGTTGACGCCTGTTTGGCGGTGAGGCGAAAGGCGATACAGTGATACCTTCCAGATTTGATACGTGTACTACCCTTAGTCAGTCCTAAGGTAAAATATAAGGTATAAGGTTGGTACGTATGACTCAAGAATACACGGTCTTCAAATTATTTAGTTACCTAATAGTAAAGTAAGTGGGTTTGTACAGTGTAGAGTTGGCATTCTGTATTGGTTTTTATGGTACAAATACTTCACATAAGCAGTTATGTATGTTTATATCCAAGTTTCGAATACGTGGATTAACTCGTAACGTTACTGTAGTCTGGGATCACGCTTCAGTTGGGGAGGCTGAGACATTTTGAATACCCATCTATGATAACGATGTTTAGTTTGTTATTGCTTACTACAATCTTGTCTGGTCGTTAGATCGTAATTATTAATCAAATTAATAATCGTGACTGACGAACATATGATCGTCGTCTCCGTACCGGCATGAGCCAATAGCCACATGGAATAGGTCATGCTGTGGTGTAGAGATTGGTCAGTCAACAAGAATGGTAGCGAGATTGACCGCCCAGGATACGATGGACGTACTTAAGTATCGACTCTTGTGGAGGCCTACGACCGACAAAAAGGGCAATCAGGGAAAAAAAACAATGGCAAACTATTATAATTCGATATTTATTTAGATTTTAAAAGTACCATTTTGAGTTGGTATTTAATTGGGATAAAGATATTTTTATAAAAGAAAATTGAAATAGGTCTTATCGCGAACTATCGGCATACCCCATTCTTCAATCACTTGCTAAGCTTCGAAACTTAATAAAACCAAATACCAGCTACTTTATAAATAAAATCAAATAAACAAAGTTTTCAATTAAGGATTAATGATTTGTAAAAACAAAATGGATTTTGAGCAGAGAAGGGGTATCCATTAGCAATTTTTAATTGAAACTTAACAAGTTTGTCTGAAAGTGAAAAGTAAGTGTCCGATAGAGCGATAAATTGCTTTTAACAATTATGTTTTCTTTTCATTAAATATTAAGGGATAAATAATAAACTTAGATCTTGACCGATTAACATTGTATACCAGAGATAACCTCTAGCTTAGTTTGTGTATACTTATAAAGGCTGTCTAATAAGCGCCTACTGGGTGACTAAGATAGGTATAGATTTTTAAGTTGCTAGTTACTAATCATTATAATCATCATTCCAGCCCGGTATCACCCACTGCTGCGTATAGGCCCCTTTTTCTCTGCAATTCTTCTCTGCTTTGAACGTCTATCATCCAGGTATTCTTCACAGTTTTACATAATTATATCGTCAACCCAACGTTCGTCCTAGACTTCTTTGACATCTTCTTAGTAACTAAAAACTATTTTACAGTCGAATCATCTCAGCATAAAACTATCAGAAATCCATTAATCTTGAATAACAACTAATAATACCAGCCCTAACTTAAATTAGAACCAGTAATACACGTACGGAACGTATCAAATGATATCAACGCGCCACGTGCAAGACGCCGCGGATCTTGAATTTAATTTAAATCTGCGCCAAATCTCCCAGATAAGTAGATTACGAGATATCAGGTGACCCTTGTCAGGCTGGAGCAACAGGATGGGAGCAGAAGTCTTACTTGTACACGGGGAAATGATCATTTTGGTAAAAAAAAAAAAATACGCTACCAAAAGAAATTAAACTAGCTATACAAACTCTAGTTAATAGTTTTTGTAATTTTGACGTTTTAAAACATTATCAAGAGCAGTAAGCTTAAAAATGAGGGTAAAATGCTTTGAGAAAAGGCAGGGCAATGCTAGGTACTCTTTAATTCACGAATAGATTAAACATTTTCCTACTGAAAAAAAAACGAAATCATAACCACTTTCAATCATAGTATCTCCATATACGACTACATGACTTATGTACAAGTGAGGCTCATTTCTAAAAAAATAAGCTATATATAGCTAGAAGAAGCTTAGTCAAGTTATCTACACCATTTGCGTTATAATTAAAAGAAACCCGATAGCGAAGTTGCGTAGTACCAGCTTTTAAATACAAATAACGGATCCTTGTAAGCGTGTCTTTAAATCCTAACCCCTCACGATCCGGAGTGGAGTTACTGCTCAATCCCCGTCGCGACATGTTTGCTCCGGCAACACGGTTACGTCACCTGCGATACCAATCGGAGACGTACACTATATTGCTTCCTATATCGTTATGATGTCTTAGTACTTTGCTACAGCTAGTGTTACTTGGAGTTCAAATTATTATCAGTTCACTATCAGATTTGTTTTTTGTGATGTTTGTACGGGCGGAGCAATGAAACACGGGTACTCGCTTAGTTCGTATATTGCGGACTGCCGGCGGCGGCCGGCGCCTGACCTACCTAACATACAATTGTGATGTGCATCTACCTACATTACATCCCTCCACCACTAATTAACAACAAGCAGACTAACTTAATAATAACCATAACTGCTAACCTAACTTACTCTAGTACTAAAAATAACACATAATAGTTCACACTTAACACTTATCCAAAATCTAACTAAACTAAATACTTAACTGATACTTAACAATTTATACTTAACTAAATTTCTTAATTAATTCTTACAATTAACATCTTTTAGTCTACATTTCCTAATGGGGCGGTACAGGCAAAGACGGTGGTGTCAAGAACTCTTCTGCCACTGTTTCTCGATCGATCTGATCGTTTTTCTGAGCCGGTGACGACGCAGGCTCCCGCGCAGGCGACGACGCCACCGCGGCCCCCGGCCGCTCCGACCGGCCTTCGAGGGGCGACTTAGGTGCTACTCTAGGAGCAGAAGTTTCCGGTGAACGTGACCAATCTGTGGGGACCATTAGAGAACTCCTTGTCCTACGCCTAAGCTGATCGATATGTCTATGCACCTGTTTACCGTTACTGTCTAATACCTTGTAGTTGCTTGGCCCTGTTGAGTTAATTATAGTACCGGGCAGCCATTTCTCCCCTTTTAGATATTGTCTATACCAAATGTCGTCTCCTACTTTGACATTCCGTTCCGTCCCTCCCGCACTATCAACCTGGCCCTGCTGCGCTTTTTGTACTCTAACTTCCATATCGGGTTTTAGCACGTCTAATTTGGTTCGCAACCGTCTCCCTATAAGTGCGACTGATGGGCTTATTCCTGTAGTGCAGTGTTCCGTATTCCTATAATATAACAGAAATGTGTTCAGAGCATGTTCTACACTTTTATTATCTAAATTAGCTTTCTTTACGACTCTTTTTAATGTCTTAACAGCATTTTCTGCGGCTCCATTGGATGATGGATGATAGGGGGCTGTGAATATATGCTGGATGCCGTCACTTTGTACGAATTGTGAAAAATCACTACTAGTGAACGGTGGTCCATTATCGGTCACTATCTGTCTGGGGACACCCCACCTACTCCACAGCTCGCGCAACTTGACCATCGTATGACTCGCCGCAGTACTGGGTACTTGGAATACCTCCAGCCACTTGGATGTTGAGTCTACTATAACTAAATAAGTTCTCCCGCATATGGGCCCCATAAAGTCCAGATGCAACCGAGACCACGGCCTGGCGGGCCAGGGCCATGGGCGGGGGGCAGCGTGCGGGGGGTCGTCCGCGTACGCGGCGCACACGGTGCACGCGCGACACTCGCGCTCCACCGCCTCGTCGATGCCCGGCCACCATACGTAGCTGCGTGCCAACGCCTTTGACTTTACGATGCCCATGTGCGGCTCATGGATGATTTTCAAAACCTTATCCCGGCATTTTTCCGGTATCACCGTCCGGTGACCCCACATGACGCAACCTAACTCCTCGTACAGTTCCGCTTTCCTATTGAAATACGGTTGTAAGTTCACGATTTCACACCTATCTGACCAACCGTCTCGTAGGTGGTTTAAAATTCTACTTAACAACGGATCCCTCTCCGTTTGTTTTTTTATTTCGGTATAATCAAGCAACAACCCGTCTTGTGCAAAGTGCAGGTATGTTTGTTCCGGAATTGATTCCTCCTTCGCGTTTTTAACGCTATTATTTCCCGGCAGACGTGATAAACCGTCAGCGCAATTTTCATTCGTGCGAATATATTCTATGTCGTAATTGTATGCTGATAATATCACTGCCCATCGTTGCATCCTGCTAGCCGTCATTGTAGGTATCCCTGTTTGCGGGCCTAACATTGATACTAGGGGTTTGTGATCAGTGCGTAAAATGAACTTCCTTCCGTAAATATATTGATGGAATTTACGTATACTGAATATAATCGCAAGTGCTTCGCGATGTATTTGCGAGTAGTTTTTCTCCGCGACGGTAAGTGTACGTGACGCATAAGCTATCGGGCGTTCGCCCTTCGGCCCGGGCTGCGCCAGCACGCCCCCCACGCCCCGCGCGCTCGCGTCACACGTCACGATTAGAGGTTTGTTGGGATCGTAGTGTGCTAATACTTCGGTACCCATTAGTGCTTGTTTTATCCGTGTAAACGCACACTCACACTGTTCATCCCAGTTCCAGTCTACACCTTTTTGTAATAGTCTGTGTAAGGGTACTAACATGGAACTGAAATTTTTGATAAACTTTGAAAAAAAAATTACCATACCTATAAAGGAACGTAGCTCACTGATATTATTAGGAGCTTCTAGTTTACTTATTGCTTTTATTTTTGATTTGTCCGCTTTGACCCCTTCCTTAGAAACAACATAGCCTAAATAAGTCACTTCATCAACCAAGAAAACACATTTTCCTTGCTTTAGCTTTAGCCCACTCTCAGATAGCCGCTGTAAGACTTGTTCGAGTGCCTGTAAATGCTCGTTTTTATTCTTTCCGCCAATTATGACGTCATCGAGAAACACTTGCACATTTGGTATATTACCCAACAAATTCGTCATTATACGTTGGAAAATGCCTACACTTGACGACAACCCGTAAACTAGCCTATTATACTGAAAGAGACCCCGGTGAGTATTAATAATAGTGTATTTTTTTGAATCATCTAGTTCAACTTGGTTGTACGCACGCGAAAGGTCAATTTTACTAAAAAACTGTGCCCCGTTTATGCCTACAAGCACATCTTCAATCTTAGGAAGCGGGTATCGATCGATCAGCAAGGCGGGATTCAGAGTCGCTTTATAGTCCGCACAAATCCGCAACGTACCGTCTGCTTTAGTCACCGGCACCAAAGGTGAGGCCCAGTCGGAGCAGTCGACAGGCTCGATGACGCCGTCGCGCAGCATGGCATCAAGCTCTGCGTCGATGCGCTCGCGCAGCGCGTATGGTACGGGCCGCGCGCGCTGGAACACCGGCGTCGCCCCCGAGCGCACTCGCAGCGTAGCTTTGCCACCCTTGTACCGACCCAGTCCACCGCTGAATAACTCCTTATATCTGTCGAGAATATTTTCAATTCCTTCATTAATTTGTACAGAATTCATGCTACTTATACTTTTACGGGTACATGTAAGCAAAGGTATTTTAATTTGTAGGTCTGCTAACCATTGCCTACCTATCAAAGATGTAGTACCGTTTTTTATTACAAACAATTCCAGCTGTTTTTCCTGCCCTTGGAATCGAACACGTGGGCGAATTATACCTAATGGTTTTATTTTTGTACCATCATAAAATTTTAAAATTGTATCGTCCTTCTTAAGACGCAGATGTGAAAAATAACGTTTGTAGGTGTAATCATTTATACATGAAATCGCCGTCCCTGTATCTACTTCCATATTTAACACAGTATCATCTACAAAAATAGGTAAACTTACTGGCTTATAATTATTGAGTCCAATCAGATTTAAACTCTCTTCGATATCCTCCACGTCGGACTCACTTACGACCTCCGCGGAATACATATTTCCATTCCGTCGACCGCGACGTTTTAAAGTTCCTCGCGACGATTGTTCGTCATTCTCTGGACAGACCCGACGTAAATGCCCTGTACGCTGGCATTTGTTGCACACGAACTCCCTGTAGCGACAGCTTGCCACACTATGGTTGGTGGCTCCGCAAGCTGTGCAGTTGTTGCTGCGTCCCGATGCGAAAGTCGTGCTAGTCGCGCGCGCCACGCGACTCGCGGCGTGCCCGCCTCCGCCTCCGCCACCGCCGCCGCCCGGTCCACGGCGGCCACGTGACCGCATGCTGCCACCGCTCCTGCTGAGACTCGCACCGCTGCTGTCCCCCTTATTTAATGCGACCGAATGTACCGCTTCCGCCTTAGGACTAGATGTGGACGCTCCATCCACTACCGCTGCGTCTCTTTCAGCCGCTTCCATTGCATTCGCTATCTTCACGGCTTGTGAAAATGTTATTGAGTCATCCTCCGCAAACAGCCGTTGCCTGATGACGTCACTCTTGAGTCCGCATATGAACTGGTCACGCAAGCTCTCGCTTAAATTTTCTGCAAATTTACAGTGTCGAGCTAGTCTTTTTAACTCCGTGACGTAGGTTGCCACGTTTTCGTCCACTCCCTGTCTTTTCTGCCGAAAACGGTATCTTTCTGCTAATGAAGATGGCGTCGGCTGAAGGTGCTGACGCATTATACCAATTGCTTCACCGTATTTTAACTCCGACGGTTTCTTTGGACTCGATAGGTTGACGAGTAACTCGTACGCTTCATCACCGATTGTAGAAATTAAAGTAGGTAACTTCAACTCTTCCGCCACTTTATTTACTAGAAAGTACATGTCCAATCTATCCACGTAGGATGACCACTGTCCCGTTCTCACATCGAATTCGCATAACTTCCCAATCGACATCTTGACTATTGTTCCAAAACGCACGCGCACAAAAGTAATTAATCCTCGTCGCCACTGTGATGTTTGTACGGGCGGAGCAATGAAACACGGGTACTCGCTTAGTTCGTATATTGCGGACTGCCGGCGGCGGCCGGCGCCTGACCTACCTAACATACAATTGTGATGTGCATCTACCTACATTACATTACCAATACCTACCTACATTACAATTGTACATATACCAATTTACACTTTTTATTATGGGGGCTCAGAATCTGACTTGAAACCGGAATAAAATATGAAAGAGCTTTTTGAAAATGTATGAAAGCAACATTAATGTTTGCATTCTATTTAAAAACACACAAAGACGGCTAATAGTGTGCATAGTCCACAGTAAGTAAAGGAAATGATGAGATCTTTTTATTAAATTCAAATACAAGACATACATAACTATTTGTAAAAAAATGCTTTACAAGTAAAGAAAAAAACAAGCACCGTCTATGAAAAATAAAATCGTATTTCTTTTCTTCATTACTACCGACTTTATCATAAACCAACAAGACTTTGCTTTGCAGTGTACATAAATTATGCAATTTAGTTGTGTACCAAAGGATATAAAGGATATTAAATTAACATAATACTTACTTAACTGGCTAAACGTAATATGAACGGCAATATAGTCGGTGTATTTTACGGATTTTATTTTAAATCGGGAATCAATTTTGTCTAAAATGTTCTCCGATATTGCAGAATGTTCAGGCTGTGAGGCGATAGGATAGAACTTTACAAGACTAAAACGTTCCGTATTTCATGGTTGGAGACATTATATTAATAAGTCTAGATGTTACAATGCGTCGTTGGCTGAGTAGTCAAAAACAGGACTGCTGAGCGCAACGGCTTTGGTTTGATTCTCAGGTCGGGCAGTATTATTGGGGTTTTCCATTACGTGATTCTAAGTAACGGAATGGTCTCGCCCCCTGTTACATGGGATCTATGACATTACCCGGGAATCGAATGGATTATAATAAAATATTTCATCCGACAAAAACACAAAACTTTAGCTTTTCTGTCAATCATTTAAATGAGCTAAATATAAATTATGAACAACAACTTTCTGTTGTCAAAACCTGTCTCTTGACATTTGAATATCAAAAATCCAGTCTCCCAATATCCGACGGAATCCTAAAACTAAACTGTAATAATGTAGATGATAATAAAATATCATTTCGTCGCAGAGCAGCGACCGAGCTTTTTGCATACCGATTGCTCAAATTTTCATATTTCTCTGTTAGTTCCTTGTCGATGTAATGGAATTTATTTAATGCTATGGTGATTTTTCCATTTTCTTTCCAACTTCATTTGTATTAAGCGTCTTATTTTCTGTAGAGTCACGGCAGCTGTGCAAGAACTTATTAGAAAATAAAGACGACGCAGAATTATGATGTTCCGCGTCTTGTTATTTTTTCTATCGCGACCTAATTAATTTATTAATTTACATCACTGGAGTTCACTATTATTCTCAAAGCTTCTTAGGGATTTTCCGACAAAAAATGGTGTTGTTTGAGATAAGTCTGTGATTAAAAACAATGCTGGTAGTTAGATCTCTAACATTCTTCTTCTTTTTGTGTTGATGATTTTCTGTTTTAATCTGGTCTCTAGTAAGTCTTCTGATGTAACATTCCCAGGGCATCTAGAGCAGACCAGTAGGTGGTTCATAGTTTGGGGGACACCGCAGTCGCACCTGTCGTCTTCACGGAATCCCATTTTTTTTCCGAGTGGGCTGGTTACTGCTTACTCCCGACCGAGTAACAATACAATTTTAATCTTGATTTGATGACTTGTAACTGGCGAAATCAAAGTCTCTGTCAATATAAAATCTTAAAAACAGATCAAAATATAAATACTGAATACCAATCTATATTCCTAAAAGAGAAAACCAACATTTCAGTTTAAACTTTATGATCAGCCTGTTTTAATATACCCTGGTTAGGTTATCCTGTGTATCTGCCTTTAGCCATTTATCGGGCACAAATTCCAATTCCGTCAGTAGTGTGATTGATTGCCTTGACATGAACACAATCTGACCATCGATGAGTATCAATGTAAAAGTATGTAGTAGGACCTTGGACCCTGCGGCATACCCATAATTAGTACGTCGGATACTTTTTGATTCCCAGTGGATCCCAAAAGTGTTAGAATGTAGATTGTACCAGAATATGACCTCGTCGCAGTGATCGAGCTGTTTGCATAGACCTCACATTTTCATATTCCTCCCGACTACCCAATGTAATTTATTATAATGGGCGCTTTAAATAGAAATTATGTTTGCTACTTAATGTTACTAGGTTCGTTATACAGCTCACATTTCTCGAAAATTATGGAAAGGAGCTGAAAATGGATTTAGTCTACCTAGAATCTTGGCACCAAAAATAGTGAGTCAATCATTTTCTGTTGCGCAAGAAATCCGTCTGTGATAAAATTTGTTAGGGAGAAAGATATTTTAGTCATTGTTCTTATTTTTCTTCTCTTTATTTCCTTTACGTAAACTAATAAATTATAGTACGTCTATACTGCTTAGTGCTATTTTAGAAATAGTCGTACTGGTTTATATCTGCAATCTGTATTTGCAGAGATACATTATTTTATGCGTATTTATTCGAATACCTATGCATATTGCTGATCATGAGGTTCTAGGTTCGACTACCGGACAGTGTTATTGGGTTTTTCCATCAGGTGAATTTTAGTAGTAGCTCGAAATGAGGAGATTGTCCGGTTAACGCCAATAGGTTTGCTTCCTTTGTAGGTCCTGTAGAATCATCATCATCGTTAATGGAAAGACGTAAACTGTTGAACAAAGGCCTATCCCTTGGAGTAGAGGGAGGTGTTGCCATAATCCCCACGCTTGGCAAGCGGCGGGGAATCGCAACATCGGTGGTGAAGTTACAGGAGACGCTGCTGCCCATTTTCTGGTCCTGTAGAATAACTGGTGAAATACAAATGTGATATAGACCTCTGCCTAACCCCTCGGTAAATTTATATCTTATTGTTTGCTCATATAATATGCATGAACCTACTATACAACTCACGTAGTCAAAAATAAAGGCCGATTTTTGTTTTTCCGTGTCATTATGACATGACCTTCACACCCAGATCAGGACCCAGGGCTATTCTGCAATGTAACGATTTACGTCCACCATCAAGAATAAAGTAATTTAGAAAAGCTTTTATTCCTTAAGTAGCGCTTTAAATTCTAAAGACGGACATTGTTATCACCGAGTTAAGTGCTTTGAATGCACTGTAAGATGAAAAATACATCTATTATGTTGTATAATTGTAGGAGTTGTGGATTCTGTGGCGTGGAAGTAGTTTTTGTATGTTTGTTTATACAAACAGCAGTACAGAGTCTGGACTTGTGCCCGGTTGATGGCAATAGGTTCGCCCCCTATATATATTGGGACCTAAAACATAACTGGCGAAATGTGGGTGTACTAAATGTGCACCTCTGCCACATTCAACACAGTATTTCCATTACAGCAAACAATAATGTCAAATAGTACCATCCATTTTAGCAATGTTTGTCAAAGAAAAGAAAATACTGCAAAAAAATAAAATAAATCCACAAGCAACGCCGAATAAAGTCGTTGTATGTAAAGAAATAAATTGCAGAATGTCCCACCGGCTCTGGCGATAGTGTCTGTTTTAAAAGCGAAGGATTATTCCCCGGTGACACATTTTGAATTTGATTTCAGTTTTATCCTTTTACGAGATTTAACCGTTTATTTCACGTTTATGTTGTCAAGCTAAATATTTAAGATTAGTTACTTGACCGAATTGTTTTTGTTAGAAATTACATAAAAGATTTGCCTCTTGTTCATTTTATATTACCTTTGTACATTTTGTTTCTTTACGTTGTATTCGCGTTTAGAACGACATGGTCGTAACAATCTCTTAAGAAAAGCAGTACCATTTATTGCCACTTATTTTACCTTAAGATTTTGTTAAGCATGCACTAGCAGCCTAAGGGTTAGAATGACATTGCCGTTTTAAATATAAACGTGATATATAACTTTATAATGCTCCTACACGTACAGTCATGTTTACATAACATCACATTCCGAAATAAGTAGCGGTACGTTCTCAAGAGACTTCCGCAAGCACAAACACGAAAAGTCCCACATTCAATAAACCACAGACTACCACTATTGAGTACACTATACACCAAGTGTCCCTATTTTGTCTGATTTAAATATCGGGGGGAACGTCTGGTGTTTGCTCGTGGCCGGGCCCGCGGGGCGCGCCGAGTATTGCAATAAATTTACATAGGAAAGATTCTTTCGGTAAGCTCTTGAGCGCTAGTGATGTAATCAATATGTCGATGTTTGAGGGGAATTAGATTTAGGGTTACAAAAAAAAATTGGCGAGTTGAAGTCTTTTTGTATTCAAAACTAAAGATTAAGCTGTGTTAAGGTAAATAATAGACACTCGGCCCCTTCCTAATAAAAATTGGCAATTGAACAATTTGATTTTATTATACATGTCGTCAGAATTGCGGGCAACCGGTGGATGCAATTGGCAAGCTGTCGTTCATTGTGGCGTTCTAAGGAGAAAGCCTTTGTTCAACTGTGGACGTCTTCCAGCTGATCATGATGAAACATATCAGTCCTGTCACTGTCATAAAAAGAGATGTTAAGAGTCGAAAGAAGTGGTTTGCATGAAACACATTATAGCATCGTTGTATAGTAAGACGGTGGTTTGTTACATAACGAATTAATTAAGGATTCATTCATCTGCAAAGTAGTGACGTAATCAAAGCTGGGAGTTTTTTGTTTTCTTCTGTTCTATTATGTATGTATGTGGAGGTTTTAGTTTTATTAAGTCATTTTTATATAAACTTATTTTCCAATTGAATTTCGTTACTGAAAGTGAATTTCCTAGAACAACGGTAAAATTTTTGTATGTTTGATACAGCATGTTAGTCAAATATCAATATTTTGAATATTTGAGTTAGTAACATGAGGGTAAAAGTTATGTATTGATTATACAGCATAAAATTTAGTTTGGTATTACATATATATTTTAATATTTGCTTTTATTAGTAAGCCTGTGTCTAAGAAAATAATTATAACGTTATTCAGAATTTACGGAGAAACTTTGGCATAATTTTTACGATCGCATAAAATTTCTAGAACGTTCAAACAAAGAGTGTCTTTTGTTTTGCCTGAAATAAAGTAACTTAAGCTTTCAACTGATGACTCGCGAAATATATACTTAGGAGGTATTGTTTGTATAATTCTGAAATAGGTCTCAGGGCGCTGGCCGCTTATTTCGGGCTGAGTGGATATTAGGTTAAGGATTTCGGATGTAGGCTAAGTGGCCGGTCTTAAGATAGGCAATTTCTTGATTATACTTGAGACGTTTTATCTTTATAGGATTTTCACTTATGTTTGGTAAGAACTATATGTATTTAAAGACTTTCAATAATATAAGGATCTTTAAATGCCAAGTTTTCTACTCGTCGAGGTCGATAAAAGTTTTAAAGTAGGCTTTTTAATTACTTGTTCGAGTTGCGATCTTCCTGTAATCAAAATAGTACCTTAGCTATATATTTTTGGTTTATCACATTAAATATGTAAGAATTTTGAGGTTATTTGTTGTAAGATTGTAAAAACGTCTATATTATTATAAATAATTGTTTCAGCAAAAATTTCAAAAATATCGATAGATCAACACTATTTTCACATCACTAGTTGTAACCGTCTTTTTGTTAATCCGTGGATGATCAAACGTTTAAGGTTAAGTTCAGTGAATTACGGCGGCATTAGAACGAGATTGTTGCTTCCAGTCTACTTCGGTATTCCTTTGCATAAATACTTTGTTGACGTTATAACTATGATAATAACTTGACGGTTTATTATCTGAGGAATGGAGGAGCGACACAATAGTTGTCGAGACTACACTGTTGTTCAGTTTTCTTAATATATTGTTGCTATATTACATGCGAAGAAACTTGAGACAAAGGTCGATAAAGTCAAGTAACGACTTTTACTATTCATGTAAATTGTAACTGAAACTATGCGGGATTTTCGAATTATTATATATATATATTAACTGAGATATAACTAAAACTTCACACAAAGATACTGAAAATAGTTTTTTGAAAATTTTCTACGAGTACAGATCATCATCTAGCAATTGACAATTTAGCGTTTACATGGTAAAATACTTTTTAAAGCTGAAAGGATTTTTTAAAAAGATAATTAGTAGTTTTTCAATCTGTGACTCTATGTAGGTACCACCAGAGCCAGTTTTTAAAATCAAACCGAACACAAATCTCGTCTCACAAAAGAACTTCCAATAACCCTATTAAAGAAATTGTATTTTCCCCAACTTCCTCCACCGATGATTATAAATCAAAGCGCCAAAAATATCGTAAAACGGGGATATCGTATACCTTCTATTTAAAAGGAAAAAGGAAATGTAAGAATTGGTCCTTTTCGTATTAGAATGTTTTTTTCCGGAATATTAGATTACAAGACAAACGATATTTTAAGTCAATAGGAAGTGGTTATGCCGTGGTCTCGGGACAGATAAGCCCGCCAATATTTTCCTGTAAGTGCCGTAAGACGGGAGCGAGGTATTGTTAAGCTGGTTGGCACCAGTCCTCCTACCCTTTTAATGTTTTTAATGCAAAAGCTTTGAAGTTTTTACGCTTTGATGATTACTGTAACCCAAGAGATACCGGGCCAGATAGCACCTACCCATTTTGTAACGTTGGGTGTCGTAAGTGGCCATAAAGGGAAAATTCAGAACAAGGGTAGTCGTCTGTTACTTTACCATCAATACTGCAATCCCCAAGCCGCCTGCCAAGCGTGGGGATTTGGGCTAGCCTACCTCCCTGTAGGAGGCCTTTAGTTATCTTTTGGTGACAGCGGGAAAGCAGGTTTTGTGGCATACCCTGGGGGAGGCCTACGTCCAGCAGTGCTATAATATTCTGATGTGATGTGATAATTATTTTTTCAAACACCCAGCTTTTCTAAATAAAGCCTAATAAGCAACACAATTACCTCTTCCGTGGGAGATTATACATATGGGTTATGAATTCAATTACAATCTAACGCGACAAATTGAAAAATAAATCTAAACGAACGCTTTCCATTGCTCGGTTCTTAAAATGATGCTGTATATAAAAAGCGATGTTTTTCAACGAATGTGTCTGTGAGAATGTCCTCGTGCCGCCGTTTATCATTTTTATACTGTTTTGTACTCAGTACCGTAAAATATCATGAAATTGTTCTCAAACAATAAAATTGCTGTTTTGTAAAGGGTGTTGGTTTAGTGTTTTTGATGCAATTAAATTATGTGAAGTCTGATATTAAATGTCCAATCCTACTAATCCTACTATCCTACTAATCCTACTTATATATTAATATATATTATATTATTATTATATTATTATTATTTATTATAATATTATAAATGTGAAAGTTTGTGAGAATGGATGTATGGATGTGTGGATGTTTGTTACTCTTTCACGCATAAACGGCTGGACCGATTTGGTTGAAATTTGGTATGTAGATAGGTTATACCCTGGATTAACATATAGGCTACTTTTTATCCCGAAAAAATGTAGCGGGTAACACCGCGGGGCGCAGCTAGTGGAATATAATGAAATCATAGAAGAGGCCTTTGCCCTGCAGTGGGACAGTTATAGGCTGTTATTATTATGAAAGAAATGGTTTTGCAAAAGTTTAGAGTCACCATTATCAGCAGGAAGACGTCCACTGTTGAACAAAAGCCTCCTTCTTAGAAGCTTAGTGTAGTTTTGGAATATTAAAATGCCATTATTTGATTAGGACCGGTATTTTGAAGCCGAAATAAGTAATCCAAGAATTCATTTAGTAGACGACGCAATAACAGCCAAGCGCCAATTAGCTGTGATGAACTTAGCTTGTTAACTGCTACGGGTTTAACTCATCAGTTTAACTACCAGTGTGTATCGATTGGCTGTGTATTGCATTACTCGACGCAAATCTAAATAGAATGTCTATAATTAAGAAAGCCAAGCATTTGCGGTCTCCAGATCTTTAATTTGAATACTATAGTTGTATAATTTGACATTCCCCAGATTTTTTCTTTGCATAATAAGCCATGTTTTTCGGAATTCGTATGTCAACAAAATTATTTTTTTAGGTTTAAATTAAGTTAATTAGTAGTCATTGAAAAATCTGGGTTAAGACACCTAAATTCTACATTTATATAAGATCTCTACATGCCTACCATCATTTTATACTATCATCACCATCACCTCACAGTTCTTCATCATCATTGAACAACTCTGCACCATCTAAACGCAACACCACAAGTTTCGATCTCAGACTTTATCCAATCTAAAAGTGGTTAACAGTTTTATTTCCACACCCGTTTTATTTTAATCCAGAAATTAGTATGGAAATAGCTTGAGCCGAGAGCTGTACGAAATTAAAACTCTACAAATATATGTAAATTTAAAACTCAGGAACGTGATATTCTAGAAAATTAGTTTCCCTACGATTCGCCGTCGTTTGTAGTTTGTATAAATATCAAATAGCTGCAGAACGCAATTAGTGTACGTACAGAGAAGTTTTCCTTTAAGTACCTAATCAAGCATTTCCAGTTAAATTGGTTTTTAATAGATTTAATTATTGAATTAAAACTATATATAACGACTGGACTGCCTCGTTGGTCTAGTGGTTGCTAAGCGCGACTGCTGAACACGAGGTCCTGGTCCGAGGTCCGAGTCCGGGTCGGGCAGTGTTACTGGGTTTTTTCATTAGATAATTCTCAGTAGTAGCACGGAGTCTGGATTCATGCCCGGTTGATGGCAATAGGCTCGCCCCCTATTACATTGAGACATAAGGACATAACTGGCGAAATGTGGGTGTACTATACCTATGTTTACCTCTGCCTACCTCTTCGTGGAATACAGGCGTGATGTTATGTTATGTTTATTAAAACTATAATTTATTATATTTAAGTAGGAATCTTAGAGATGATACTGACTATCTACTACTTACCGATGTAACTGTTTAAGAACCACTTTTTTATATAGTAATTGACTTGAAAATGAAGGAAATTATCATGATGAAACCTGATGGCCTGAAATGAATAATGGTTTGATAGGAAATGAGAGAAAAAACCTTTGTCTTAGAGGGACAGTTATTAATATTGCTTATTATGATTTGTTAATAATTGTACGGAAACTATTCACATGACCAGAAATCAATGAAGAGGTGAATAGAGATTTAAAATGGCATATGATACTTCTTCTGTTGTGGTCAGAATTATAATAATAGACTATCAAAGGACCCGGTAATTAGCTCGCGTTTATCATAGAATATATATACTATAGAAGAAGTTGAAAGTACAAAATTTCTAGGTCTACAAATTGATCAAAAATTGAATTGGAAATCACACATTGATATTTTATGTAAGAAAATGAGTAAGTCTGCATATGCTCTACACACATTATCTACCATAATCAACACAAATGCACTTCTTACTGCCTATTATGGAATAGTAGAATCACATTTGAGGTATGGTATCATATTTTGGGGAAACTCTACTGAAAGAGAAACCGCCTTCAAGGCACAAAAAAGGTGTATCCGAGCTATGTTTAAGGTAAAACCCATTGATAGTTGTGAACCATATTTTAAAAATCACAAGATTTTAACATTGCCTTGTCTGTACATTCTAGAGGCAGCTGTGTTTGTAAAGACAAATCCTGGTCGTTTTAAACGCATGGCCGATGTATTTCCCCGCAATAGACGCGATAACAGCCTGTTATGTCAGGAACCAGCCAAGACAGCCCTTATGCACAAAAGTATCTACTGCATGGCTCCAGCCATTTATAATAAGATTCCTAAGAGTTGGAAAGAGCTTCCGTTAGCACTATTTAAAAAAAAACTACGAAGTTTTTTAGTGGTTAAAGCATACTATAACATAGGGAAGTACCTCAATGAAAAAGATTTTTTAAGTTAGTTTGGATGTTTTCTTTGTTTTGTGCTTCATTGTGTAATTATTTTAAAATTGTATTTAGTGTGTTAAGTAATTGATTTTTTTAAATTTTATGTCTTTTGCATGCCTGCATGGTAAAATATGGCCGAACCTGTATTCTTCTGTCATCTTTCACTATTACCCATATTTGCAAAATAAAATTATCTTTATCTTTATCTTTATAAATCCATTACATTACCAACAGTTTAACGTATCTAGATCGAGTACGTGCGCCAAGTCTCAGGTGACATCATTAGTTAATTAATACTTGCTTGATATGGCAATCAGGAATAGATTACTCCACAGGGATACGTTTAAATACTTGTTTTACGTAATCATGTATGTATCACGCCTGTATTCCCCGAAGGGATATATAGTAATGCTATATTAAGTGGGTCAATAAAATGTACATACCTACCTAGTTAAGTAGGCACTGTGATTATAAAAATGACTGCCTCGTTGGTATAGTGGTGGCTAAGCACGACTGTTAAGCATGAGGTCCTTAACGAATTCAGTCAGGGAACGTTATTGAGTTTTTCCATTAGGTCATTCTTAGTAGCACGTAGTCTAAATTTGTGCCCGGTTAATGACAATAGGCTTACGCCTATTACATTGGGACCTAAACACAACTACCGAAATGCAGGTGTGCTATACACCTCTGCCTACCCCTTTGAGGAATATAGACGTGATGTTATTAACTATCATTATCTGTTATGTTCGTAGTTAGTCAACAATAATATTTTGTAGAGGTATCTATTTTATCAGATGTCAATAACCCCACATTTCGATGATCTTCAAGCTGATATGGTGAACCTGTCATCGAGTTCACACTAATTCTAATACGTTGTATTATAAAGGCTTTTTCTTTATACACTCATCTTATAAGCCACGATCTCAATACTCTATAAAAACACCGCACTTAGATATCAGTCTCTCAGAGTAATCTCAGCTAAAATATTCCACGTCGCTGACTGATCGTCCCCATTACTTTAAACTGGATGAAGATGCGGATCTGTCCTCACATCTCTGACGTCACAATTAAGTGCAATTGTAAATGTTTACTTTAGTTCCATTGCGCTGAAAGATATGCAAATAGTTGAAGAAGAAATAGAGCTTAGATTTAAAAGGGTTTTGTAGGCTAATGAATAGAAGCATCCTAGATTTTTAAGACCTTAACGAGACTATATTCTCCAAATTTTTTTTTATCGACACCGAACGAGACCCGTGGAATTAGAGAAATTACGGCTTATAACATTGTTGGTAGGCTTATACCCAGCAGTGGGATATTTAAGGCTGTGGATGATGATGATAATTATAAATATTGTTGGACGAACTTGATTTTTTTTCATAGGCCTATACATGCTGATGAATATAGTAATAGTTGATAGCCCGAGTATAAAAAAAGAGATACAAATAATAATAATAATACTTTATTTACATAAAATGTAGGTAACTTTACAGATGGAGATCAGTTTTTTATAGGTGCCAGTACATTTACAGTCTCTGAATACAGTCGAAATAATTGCCTACTACAGCAAGAAAACACCAATAATAGGTACATGTTGTCTAAAATGTTGTGTAATATTTACATAATTCAAGGAAATGTATGAAATCCAAACGCTAAATAATTTATAGACTGCAGATATCCTTGTTACGTGATTGTTGCAACACCGCTGTAGTGCTGACGCGCGTGTGCAATAGAATACGGACAGCAAATGGAACTAGTCTTTGCGGGCGAATCGTGATTATACCCTATCGATACAATCCCGAAGTGCCGACGTGTTTGCAGTTGGGATTTTGCTCGCCCAAGGCCAGCATCTACGAGAATAACAAATTCAGCTTATTTTAAAATCGGTTGTGAATATTTGTATGTTTTCTATTGTGAGGGTTTCTGTTTATGTTATATGTTTATTAGTAGATATAAATAACTTAGCTATGTGATACGAGTCGCCTAGTTGTCAGCAAAAGCATGATGTATTGAATATGAAAAATACCAGCATTTCATCAATGCTAAGAGTCTTGTGTATGTTATATTAACCTACGGGAATCCAAGCGTAGCTTCTAACGATGTACTTTACTTAAAACGAGTAATAAGTAACGAGAGTCAGCGATCACTGAAGAAAGTATATCGCCAATTACATGTTCAAATCTCATCTCCATCGAATCGTGAACCATCGCGACTCACACCCACCTATTCTATTTAACTACGCACCGTTTAATATCAATTTATCTGGATCGGCGACACTCGGAGTTGGGCCAAATGAATGATTGCACTGTATTAGAGAGACACATAGACGAATGTGCCAAATCGAAGTGGGTTCAGCGGGTCTCCAGCCAATTGTTACCTTCAATCTTCGTTCCCAAGTTTAGGAACTGAGTTTTATAGGTTTTCTTTTGTCTTTACGTATAATGCCTTAAAGTCCCCCTCGTTTAGAAGTTACATCTCGTTTGTTATGCTATCTACGTATTTACGAACGTTTTAGTTTGCTTTATGGTAGTTCGTTTTTGGTTTAGTTTGGGCGTTATTTGGGTTAACTGGGCCTACATTACTGTGTAGGAGAATATATTATGTGACCAGAGTATTTTATAGCAGTTCTCAAACAAAAGCGGCTGCGAGCCGAGTTCTTAGTATGGCGATAACAATAATATATATTTTACTGCCTAGTATTCAGTTAATAATCAATATTATTAATATCAGCGCTGAAAACTGTGCTAAATTTGCCAGTAGGTATAACTAAACCCTTTTTCATTAAAAATACACATCATCTATCTTTTATCTTCTAAATCAGCTAATGAAGCCTATTCAGTTCAATTTTCTTTAACCATTTTTTTCTATTCTAAACTAGACGTCTTTGTTCCAATATTAACAAAAGATACTTTGTCAAAAAATAATGGCGATCGACTTTGACAAGTTTGGCCACAAAAAAAAATACTAATTTCTGTTATTTCGCCGAACAATAAAGTGGTTGAGGATCAAAGGATTATGTGAGACGGAGCCATTCCTCTCAAATAATTTCGTTGTAACTGAAAAACCGCAAAGGATTACGAGACGTCCTCTTTTATTTTTGGTCAATTGCTTGGAAATCGGTTTATTGGGGAAAAAATTGACACAATTATGTTAGTTTTACTTTAAGAGACCTAGTTATGGAGTGTTGTTTAGTTTTTTGGGATCTCAAAGTTCGATTGAACGTCGTTTGGTTACAGTTTTCATGAAAATAGTATTTGTAATGTAGCCATTTATTTTCTAAGCGATGAGTAAATAGAAGTATAGTAGATGTCTGCCGTCAAGTATATAAAAGCTTTACCACTTCAAAGAGGTCAGTCGCCTTGAAGGATCCTTTTGATGCTAAGTTGGACTGAGTTAGCGGTCATTCAAATACACTCGGACTAATATTATAACAGATTCGAAAAAGGGTAAAGAAATAATAGACCTCGCTCTTGTGAGTATAATAGTCGTAGGCATAATATAATCGGAAAAACACTTTCAGTAACTTTAAAATTTAGCTTCAGTAGATCTAATATACATCGTCTTCCGTCGCACTTAGGTATATGATAAGTACATGGCACAAAACTACAGCTAAAGCATGTTTTCATTATAATTATTTGCGATATAATTTATATATGAATATCATTAAACATTGAATTATTAAAACGAGATTAAAACTGTTCTTAAATCACGTGAATGGCCATTCTAATTTTCCATCCCGAATATACGATACAATTAGCTTTGAATAAATCAGTATTATTAAGGCTGGCTAAGTCTAAAAAGCACAAGCCGAACAATAATCAATACGAGGGCACTTAAAATATCGAGGCAGAGTAACTAACGGTACGTATTAGTGAAACGGTTGAACTTACTGAAGTCGTTAAGCCGGGGTTATTTTATGAAAGTATAGCCGTTTTGCTTCGGTAGGTATTCCGAAGCTTTGCGTGTAATGGATAAATGTTTTTCTTTTTGTGTTCGACCAAATTTATTCAAATTTGTAATTGAATTTTTTTTTTCTTTTTCTTTGCTGCTGGAGGTTTTTTGTGTCCCCAATTATCTTAGATCATACGAATATGTCGTCGACAAAGTTGTTGTGGCGAAGAGGTTTACGTAAGTAATTCATGTGCATGAATGTAGTAGCACATATTATATCAAATCGGAAATGGATCATAACTGTGTCGCCTTTCGCCTCGCCATGAAACAGGCGTAAACCTTACGTTAGCACGTAACCCATAGATTTTGAATACCAAGTAGTTCAAAAACAAAAAAAAAATTGGCTATGCGAAACAAATAGACCTTATTTATTAGATCACTGGTCTAGTATTTCATAGGTGGGGTGGCGGATCAGCTGCGGCTAGGTGTGATATGTCTACTCTGCTGCGGCTACACGACCCCGCGCTTACGGCTGGCCGATGCCGAGGCAAGGCGATTACTAATCTGATTAGCGTGCTTTGCAGCAGGGAGTTTTATACAAGGAATAGTGCACAGCTCGAGTTGATACGGTTACGTTCCCTTCCTGGTTTTATATATTAAGTGGTTGATTCTTCTTTGGGTAAATACCAATTATTTAATGTTACGAATGTAAGTATTGGTTATTTTTAAACAATAACTAACTTATATGAGACTGAACTTCTTGCATCTTTACAAAAAAATTACATTCTCCCTAAACTACACATAGTCAATTCAAGATCATAAATAAAAGTAAAAACAAAAACGTTTGTTTATGTACAATTTATTATATTTACTGACATCCTATGTGGTACGAAGGACCGGTCAACACATTTCATTTTATCTATAACTTCAAATTCCCGGTAAATTGGTATGAGGGATCGAAGTGAATGTGTGAAACTGCCTGTTTCGAGGTCACTGGGTTTGGGACGAGGTCAAGGGACGGAAGGCCCTTTTTTCAAATGATTGAAAGTCATGGTTCTTGATTCACTTGTAGTAGATAATTATGTTATTCTAGAGTTAAAACTTAAGCTGAAAGTCTTAGGTATAAAGACAACATTGAGTCTTTTGTTCCTAGTATTGTATTGTTGTTAGTATATACATATATAAAGTCACGCCTGTTTCCCTGAGGGGTAGGCAGAGACCACGGATTTCCAAGTTCCATGGGTTGTTATTAATGTTAAGTATTTATACACTACCTCGTTGGTGCAAAGGTTGCTAAGCGCGACTGCTGAGCACGAGGTCCTGGGTTCAAATCCCGGGTCGTGCATAGTATTACATATTATTTTCCATTACGTAATTCTCAATAGCAGCACGGAGTCTAGAATTGTGCCCGTTATATAATTAATTTAACCAATCGTTTACCATTTACAAGCATTATTATAAGTAAGGGGAATGGTCAATAGTCATGTATACTCATATTTCAACGACTAAAGAATCTACGTATCTATTTTGTCGTAGATTTAAGGTAAACCAGTGGCGAGCGTCTAAAATTTGTGGTTTAGGTAAACTGGAGTATCAACGTACATGACACAGAAATCGAGTTATAAAGTCTCCACCTGAGTCTGGATTACAATCTAATCAGAAAGACTAACGAACTTGTAACTTGATTAGCTTACCTACGTAAGAAATATGTATTCAGGTAATTATTGTACCTGCTTGTATTTCCAGAAGGGGTAGGCAGAGCTTTACATGTACACCTTGGAGTTTCTTGCCGGTTCTTCTGCATAAGAATGTCATTTTGAGGACTGAGCAACTAGCATCATACCTAGTACCTAACACTTTGCCCGATCCGGGATTCGAACCCAGGACCTCATGCTCAGCGACCACTAGACTAACGCGTAGTTCCTACTATCATAAAATGCTGGTATTTGAATGCACATTAAGTAGCCCTTACAATTATTTGACCTACTGACCTAGTTCTGCTGAAACAATTGTCAAAATAACAATGAAGGTTTGTGTCGTCGCCACGTTCCCGGAAAACTAACAATCTCACTAAGATCTAATAACGTCACCGCGGATCCGGAGCCGGATCTCGAAACTTTCTACGGAACAGCATTATAGGCTAACAAAACGCATTAAAACTATTTGATTCAAAGCACTTAGTTCCCGCACGTCTTATAATTTCCCTTCAGCCACACAAGACACCTCAAGCAAGATTTTGATTCTAACATCTTGCACGGTGACGCTACCATTAACTTTAACGACTGCTCTAAGCAGCCGAAATCGCGGCCTCAGCGTAATACGGCGGTCGTAACATTAGTAATGTCCCCGCTACATTGCGCGCTACACGTAATGAATCACTGTTTTTATTGCCGTCACAACCGACGATGGTTAACGTAATTTATGTTAGTTTAATTAAATGTACTCGTTTTATAGCTTGTTTGTTAGGGGTACGGTGGTGAGTGTGTCATTCATTAGGCTGATTTCTTTCGGTATGTTATTGTCAGGAGAGTTATAAAAGTTTACGAGATTTGAGGTCGGGTTTTATGTAATGGATTGGTCTAAAAGACATAAGGCCCTCTTGAACAGCAGTAGGCATTTCTCTATTTCAATTCGCTTGATGTTTGACTATTTTTGAGGTCTATACAACTATAGGAAATAAAGAAGACATAAAAAGTAATTTAATCATCCGGTCATGAACGATATTACACACATACATGAAGTCACGCCTATTTCCCAGAGGGAAAGGCAGACACCACAGATTTCCATTTGCTACTATCCTGACATTCTTGTTTCAAAGATAATTATTTGCACTGAGAGTAATTACCATAACACTAATAGGTATGCATACGAGACCCATAACACCTAGCCGAGCTAACACCATAATATTGTTGCTATAAAACATGGAAATCTATTCTCTAATTGCCCATTAAAATATTACACCACTTTGCCTCGCCAGTAATTAATATAAAGTTACACGTTGATCGGAAGCCGTACTCGGGCTGCGACGCGGAGTACTGAATATATGGAATAACACTGTCTTATAATTGGTGTAATATTATAAGCAGACTGGACTGTAAGCTAGTGCGTATTTTAATGAGAAGAGAATTATTAAAAGCCTACTTTATACAAATTCCAGGATGCAATATTAAAATGCGGAGGTAAACTCCTAGTATGTTATATAAATATAAAATTATGGATATAAATATAGCTAGAAGAAAAAACTTCAGTGATCTTTTTGAAGAGATCATGCATTCTCTAAATTTTGAATTCTAAAATAATTTGAATTCTTACCTCACAAGTAAACTTTAAACATCATAGATTTTTATAGAAAATATCTTTGTTACCGTTGTACGTTATGTTTTCTTTAGCTTGAGCACTCCACGAGTTCATTCATCTGCGGTCAAAGGTAAATAAATATTATGTTCCCAACGCCTCGCCAGCCGTGTTTTATCGACACGATACGTCTGCGTCGTGTGAACCAACTTGTAGGGTTGCGATTAAATATAACATTACAGTTCGGAGAGCTTGCTTCCTAGTTCACCATATAAGCTGTAAACAACGTTAAGTTGTTGACACATTCTGTGAATAAAAATACGCATTAGGCACACCGTTTGGAAATATTGTCATAGTTTTAACAAATAATAAAAGGTGTTCTTAAAACAAAAACAGAAACGTCTCTTTTTCTTTATGTAGCTGTCTTATGTATAAAAAATGTCCTTATTGTAAAAAAAACAATGAATGTATAATTAATATGTTGATACTATCGACATTGGTAATAGACAGCCAATAGTTCACTCACTGATGAAGTTTATGAATATATTATATCTACTTAGTATGTATATGTTTCAACTTATATATTAGAAAAAAATTGTAAGGGTCAAGTAATGAGTACCCTTAACCGACAAGCGTGTATTAAGAATGTGATGCGTTTGAATGAGGTGAAAGATTATGCCAGTATTAGTAGTAAATGGTAATCCGTGGTCTCTGCCTACCCCTCTGGGAAACAGGCGTGACTTATGTATGTAAATTGTAAGGCTAGCTGTGATGCGTGACAATATTTTTGTATCGCGACTAAAACATTTTAAACATACCGTTCTGATGGATTTATGAAGTATTGAATTTTAAATGTTTTTCATACAGCTAGTGAAGTTGTAGCGTAATATTCATAAAAGGGAATTTTCATTTAGTTTTAGGTTTTAGGCATGCATGGCTGATTTGTTTTGTTTTATTTTTATACTGTTCACAGTTTGCAGGTGATTTTTGGCTCGTGAATATTGTGGTAACGTTACCATTTTTTTAAAATAACTTATTAAATTGGAAATAAAAGAAAACAGAACAAACACTAAAACGTATAAAAGAGATGGGTAGGTTTGTTTAAAGTAAGATTATTTTTTATAAGTCAGTAAAACTAAACTAAAATGTGACTCAAACTTAATTTAATCTTATAATACCTAAGCTTAGGGACGCGGGTTCGATCCGCACGCGATAAATATTTGTGCGATCCGTAGCTGTTTCAGAGAGAAATTCCTAGTTTAGAGTGAATATTTTTTTAAAGAAAAAAGAGCAAAAATTATCAACGAAAATTCGGATAACCAGGTCATTGACGGACAGCTAAAGTATTTGAAACTTAAACCCAAGCCGTACAACTAAGTAGAAACTTAAAGAAATTCTAGTAAACGTTTGAAACTTAAATGTTTCACCGAAGTGTAATTTATTAAATCTCTTCTCAAGTTACTACTTAATTTAATTTGTTCGTTTCCAAACTGCACGAAGTAAATACTTGAGGAATTATAAAAGTTGAGCGTAGAGGAGATGGAGTAATGAAGTGCAAGTATGATTCCGAAGAGATTTAGGTTGAGTAGATACACCGCTTCACTAGCAGCCATAATATGTAGCGTAGTTAGATAATGTCAATCTATTGTTGAAGCAACTACAGAACAATAAAACGTCTGAAATTGGACGCTGTAATAATTGTAGGTAGTGTTCTAAGCCTAAGAACCACACAGATGCAATAAGGCTAGTTAACTATATAACTATTACGATTTTGTTAGATTACCTTAGCTAACAGGTATGAATCCGTAGTTTGACCCTACCATTTAGCACGAACAAATTATTACATTCAAATAAAACTTTTTTCTAATCTAGCAAAAATCACCCATTCCAACTTCAGGCCCGAGCTCCTCAAAATTAACCAACAAATCTTGATCAAGGACGCAGATAAAAAGTTAAATGAACATTTTTTCTGTCAAAACGATATTAAAAAACTTTTCTCAAGATGGTTTGAATTTCAAACACTTAGAGACCATTATGAAAACAGCCCTGGATCTGTCAAAATAACGAACAATCCGTGAATGGGTTAATGGGAGGGATTAAAAGTTGTAAAACTAAGTACTTGAGGTGAATTTGAGACTAGGACGATTGCCCTCTTGGCCGCGGGAGCTTAGGAAATAAACTTAAATTGCTCTTTTGAGGACTGAATATCTGAAGAGTTTAAAGTACTGCTAGAATTACAATGGTTATGAATTGGGGAGGTCTGGGTGTTTAATTGTAGACTCGAATAACAATAGGCACTTATGGCATATTTCAGGCTCAAGTATTTTCCTATACAACATGCATCATTTGAAATAAACTTGCAATTAAATTGCTGATTGGCACACCAAGTGCAAGTTGAGAGTTCCACGAGTGTCGACACCTAGGTACCTCCGGCGCACCCTGGACGGTCAACCTCACTACTATTCTTGTTGACTGGCCAATCTCTACACCATCGAAAGACTTGTTTCCTTGTAAGTGATATTTGGCGATATGAAGGCGAAGACCGACACTAATGTTCTGACTATAGATTAACAATCCATATTACCTACGTTCGGACCATATAAATAAAATTTGTAGGCTACTTGAGTTTAATCTAGAAGCCGGTGAAGGGTGGGTAAATAAGGGCACTACTGTTTGTAAGTTTGCCTTACAGTGAACTTAATAGCAATAAGTATTTGTAATACTAAACAATGCCAAGAATGTTGAACAAAATATTAAATCGAAAGGCATTTGATTTTAATAGGAATACAAAACTCAATAATCGCGATAAGAAAATAACGAGTTATAATTTCAGAAAGATATTTTACCAAAAAATAATTTACACATTGGATCAGGGAAAGGAATATTTAAAAAGGTATATTTTAAAAGTTATATTTAAAAAGCAGGCGTGGATATTATGTGGATTGGTATAATATAATATGTATATTGGTATATGTGTACATAATTGTGTTGCGCCGCGTTTGGTTCACCCTCCCTCCATATAATTACTTGCGGCTTTTACATAATATCTGCGGCGAGCTGACGTTCTAAGGGCGTGTCATCAAGATTTTGTACACAAGGTGTCAAATTAAAAATTAGGTTCTAACATTCAACAGAAACATTCAGACTGATAAAATATACCTCAAGCTATCACGTCCTAGGAATCGTAAGATCTGGCCCACGACCTAATATAGTGATTCTAGTAATTGGTTCTAGAGTGTACGTTACTCAAGCCCTTTTGATCAACCGTCATATCGCATGTCAAATTACACCGACCCACATTGTACTTAGAATATAGAAGAGCTAAGTGATATTTTGTGTTTATATTACAATATCTGCCGAGTGGTCTCTAATTTATATGTAATTGACCACCCCCTTTCCTCCAGTGGGTGTCGTTAGAGGCGACTAACAGAAAATCCAGAAGATGAGCAGCAGCGTCATCTGTAACTTTACCACTAATACTGCGATCCCGAATACGCTTGCCAAGCCCGGGGGTTATGGCAACTCCCCCCCTTTTTACCTAAGGGGGAGGCCTTTGTTCATCAGTAGATGTCTTTCGTCTGTTGAACTGCTCGCGAAATGCTCAAATTATTGCAATTTTATTTTTTTTGCCATCGATATTTGACAATGTAGAATTGTAAAATGTACAAGATGCCAGTGTACGCGCGTCCTAACACTGGTGTCGTCAAATTGAATATTATTTTTGTCCCCGTTTTTACATTTTTGGGTGTTTGTTTTTTATTGTGCGGATTCTAAATATTGTTATACTTTTATTATGTTATTTGGCTGGCAATGTTGGTCAAGCGGCCGATATAAGGGTTGTGGCTGTTAACCGTATTGTGGGGTTGAAAGTAACCTGAATGTAGATTGGTGATTACTTTTACGAGGTACTTGAATAAGCCTGATTAAGGTATTATTATTTTGTTGTAACTGCTGTTTTGTCTGCTATATTAAATATTCACTTCAAATCCTTTATGAAGTTAAATAAATTGTACGCAAATAATAATTATAAAAGTCTTTTATCATCCACTGCATTCAAATTAAAACACCTTGTATTACGCAGAAGGGAATTAATAACCAAAATTGGTATGCCGAAGAAGATATAAACCGTTTTTAAGCCTCTGACATGGCTTTACACACTGTTGAAAAATCTGGCAGGTGTGCCGGTTTCCTCACGATGTTTTTCTTCACCGTTTTTAGTAACTGATACCTAATGTATAGTACCTACGCACATGAACTCGAAAAGACATTAGTGCGTGCTGCGGTTTAAACTTTTGACTCGGCGATCCAACGGTCATACTACTCGGCAATAAAACTAACAATTATTTTAAAGACACCCTAATAAATTAGGAGAGTAACGTAACCTACTAAGATGTACCGCTACTAATAAAACCAACTCATAAAGCAAGTAAATATCTTCATTATTTGAACATTTTTAGCAACATTAATATCACGCCACATTAGATCTAATTCGAAGCCGCAATGATTTTATATACCGAGTGCAATATTAATAAATATAAATTAAGCTGCCTCGTTGGTCTACTGGTCGCTAAGCATGAGGTCCTGAGTTTGAATTCCGGGTCGGGCAAAGTGTTATTGGATTTTTTTATAAAGGAATTCTCAGTAGCAGGGACTCTGGATCTGTGCCCGATCGATTGCAATAGGTTCGCCCCCTATCACATTATGACTTTTTTATAAAACTGACGGAATAAGGGTGTATTAATGTCATAGCACACATGGCAACCCGGTGATCGGTGCATTATTCTTTGTATGAAACTCCCTACTGCAAAGCACACTAATCGGATTCGACGCGATGTACGCTGATCCGCGTAAGGTTGACGCCTGTTTGACGGCGAGTCGATATGCTATACGGTGACGATTCCTTTCCAATTAGATATGTGACCTTTATAGGAACAGAATTTATTTATTAATAAATTAAGCTCGAGGCACAGTTTCGACTGGACATACTAACGGCTCATTTAAATTTACGACCCTTATATAATACCTAAAACTACTCTTGTTGTGTTTAATGTCTGCTTGCCCAGCGTCTCGGCTTAATATCTTGAAGCCTTTTAGGCAAACATAATTAAGTCTGCTTTCAAAGTATCAGAAAGAGTACGTAAAGCTATGCAAATAAATTTCATCTTCTTTTCGTTCACGGAGTTGGTAAACGAAACTGTAATGGAAAAGTTAGTACATACTATTAGGTTGATGAAACTTTGCAGTTTAGTAGATCACTTGAATTCGGTTTAGGGGGAGCTAAGAGAGCCATTTTATAGACTACGTCATGATTTAAGTAGCTGACTAAAATTCTCTTAGTAAGTACTGATAGCCGATTAGAATCACCGCTGGGCTGCCAACTCTAAGGTCGCAAGTTTAAGCAAAAATACATTGGAGCATCTAGCTCGTACCTATGTATTTTCGAATCCATGTGCGTACTATAAATTTGTTATCAGCTGCTAAAAACGGTAATAGAAAACATCGTAAGGAAACTGGCACACGAGAGAAATTGTTTGACGTGTGTAAACCATGTCAGCGGCCTACAGGCGATTTTAACTTTGACACCAGTGCGATATATAGGTACTGTTAATCGCAGTCTATCTAGCATAATGCTATGTTAAGAAGAAATACTGTAACATTTTACTTAATCGCAGAATGTATCGACAATCGTATTTGATTATAACAATCATAGCAATAAGCATCACTTGAAATACAGAAAGTATCAAAACCTTCGAGCTAAACCACGTACGCAATAAACCTCACTTGTCGTGAATAATATATTTATTCCCGGACACTTGTCTCGGATGAAGTGCGACTATCATAACATTACCAGACGTATTAACGTACAATATAGACGGCTCTGTCCGTATAAACATGTCCTAATCCGACACCTTTGATCTCACAAGGAAAACACATAGTATAAGAAGATACTTGTCTCTATAGTGACAACATTACGTCTAAAAGCGAATAAGAAGTAGATAAACATTGTCAAAGGCCTTTACTTTGTTTTAGAACTAAATTGGGTGATTTAATCCTGGTTACGTTTTTAGTTACGTCCTATATTGATACTCTTGATCGGTTTGCACAAATATTTATAGAAGGTCTTTAGAATGGCACTGATAGCTGAGTGGTATGACCGTTAGAGTGCCAAGTCAAAGGTTGCAAGTTCATCACGCATGTCTTTTCGAATGCTAGTGCATACAATAAATTAGTTATTAGTTGCTAAAAACATAATCGTGAGGAAACCTTACAGATTTTTCAACGAAGTGTAAAACCATGTCAGTGGTCTACAGGCGGTTAAAATTCTGATACTAGATGGCTCACCAATTACACGGTAAGAAGAAAAAGAAGGATCTTTGAAGATGGATTGATGTTACTAGACCAGATATGGAAAAAAATGGTTCCATTAAACATGAATAGTTATAGTAATTTGACATGTTGGTTGATTATGGTACGTGCTATAAATATGACACGAAAATAACAATGAATTTCCATTTATAGATTTTTGGAAATGGAACTATGAAAAAAAAAGTGTTTTAAAATTGTATTGCTTCACAAAGGTTATCGTGGAAGTAATAACCAGTATTGAAGAGCGTACATATTTTTATAGCACCCACTAAAGGAATTTATTGTCGGTGGGTTTCATTGACATAAGTTGGAACAATTATTACTCATAAATATTTGTGACTGCCTCATTGGTCTAATGGTCACTAAACGTTATTGTTGAGAGGTCTTGGGTTTGAATCTCGGGTCGGGCAGTGTTAATGTGCTTTTTCATTGGGAAATTCTCAGATAACTGACGAAATGTGAGTGTGCTATAGATATACCTCTACCTACACCTTCGGAAAATACAGGCACGATGTTACGTGTATGGTTAATTAAGCTTAATAGCCGAAGACCTTATCCCCAATAGTCTAGCCTTTTGACTACGACAGGATTATATTAATATTAACAGAGTATATTAGGGTTTTTAAGACGGTATAAAACTGGCAGCGGTGACCGCATAGAGTGCTTCAATGGTTGGCCATCCGCCAACATAAATGTAGCGTTTATCTAAATCAGTATATGCAGAAAACCCCTTACAGAGCACTTTTGTTTTATGGCTAACAGATATTTGCTGTAATTGGCTCAGAACACATAATATTTTTATTCGACCGCAACGACCAACGACACAGAGGAGTCTTGAAATCTTTGAAAATTAAATGTATCAGACGGACCTATGTATTTGTTTCAATTTGATTATTACCTGAAGGTAGTTTCACATGGCCCGTCGTAGCACGCGCCGCGCTGGCTCGGACCCCGAGCCATGCGCCGTGGAAACTAGTGGAGCGTGGCACGACGCGCTGAGCCACGCGCCCCCCGTCGCAACTCGCCGTGGGAACATCAGTGGGAACCCAGTACGGGCGGCGCGCGGGTCGTCGCTCGGCCACTGGCCGGCACTGCGTGTACTACCACGCGCCGTGTGAAAGCACCATAATATATAAACATAAATATCGTTTTTATGTTGAGCCATAAATGTAGGACAGTACATAATAGTCTTCCAAAGTTGTAGATAAATAAATAATGTATAGAAATTGACGCAGTGGCGAATTACCGAATTATTTAGAAATTGGTGCGGTTATCACACAAATATTCATACCACAAGGGAATAGAACGCGTAACGGTAGACGTAGCAAACAATTAACATGTCGTTATCTCTGTATAAATGGAAAAATGTATAAAAATCCAAGAAAATAGAAACCAACTCCTTTTCCATCAATCAACATGAGCTCATGACGTATGCAATCGCGCCGGTCCCAACTAGCGGTCCGTATGTCTTCGCGCTTCCCCTGTGTTCGCGCATGAAAAACGCGATGTGATTTATGTACCGAACCGTGGCTATCTCGAGATAAATTATAGTCGGGACGGCACAGATGCATGCACGTGAAAATGTGAGTAATGTGCGTGAACTGCTGGTCCACTCACTAATAACACACTATTCACGCAGGGTTAGAAAAGACATCTGGAGGGTTTCGACACGCCTCGCAAATGATTCATATTAGGTACTGACTCTCATTGCTCGATAATATGGGGATGAACTTTCAGTCTACACACGCGGTATATTGTCATTAAGATAACATTAGACTTTAGAGCCCCGATATTTTAACTTTTTAATGCCTTATAAGATACGCTTATATACTTAACTGATTATTATTATGTATCTCTTCAGGAAGTATAGACGTGATCGTCTTAATAATCTTCGTCACAGAACGATTGAACGAATGATTGGTAGCGAGATTGACCACCCAGCGAGCGTCAGACGTTCTTAGTATCATTACCTACTCGAACAGGATAGAGACTCGCCCCTCACAAGCGTAGTAACACAAGATCATTGCCCTAAAAGTTACCACAAACGAATTTTCTTTAAATAAACAAAACGTTCAAATACAAAAGCCAAGATCCCTCATACAAAAGTGTCGTCCCAATATTGGCAGCTTATCCAAGCACATACGATTTTATCCGTGAGCGACAATAAAATATGACGAAATAATCTAAGCTCGGATTGTCATCACGGGGTGCCTCGTAAATTGCGCACAGATATATTTATTACAGCACATTGACTGAATTAATACTAGTCTTTAGCCCGTTGCGACGTTATTTATGGATACAAGACGTTTATGCTTTTGTGTTTCTTACTCGGATCTTTTGGTACGTACAATGAATTACGAACGTTATCCTTTAGCTTAGGTTTAATAAAAGAGATCTAGACCTCAGTCTGTAGTATTTGCGGGCGATTTTAGCGCGTGAAATGTAAAGGGACTGAGATTATTGACTAAGATAAATGCTAGTACGCTCATTAAAGAGCTTGTTGATTCATCATCATCAGCCGGAAGACGTCCACTGTTGAACAACGGCCTTCCTCTCAGAAAGCCACAATGAACGGCAACTTGCCAGCCAACAGGTTGCCAGCAACTCTGACGATATTGTTAGTCTACCTGGTGGGAGGCCTGCCAACGCTGCGTCTTGAGTCGTCTGCTTGTTTTGCTTATTTAATATGTGATGAGCCTATAGTGATTCGGACTTACACACATAAATTTCGTCACTGTACGACTAAGGGTCATAGCATACATATCAAATCGGAAAGGAATCGTCATCGTATCGCCTTTCGTCTCGCCGTCAACGTTACGTTAGTTCGTAACCAAAGTTGATCAGCTGCTCCGATACGTCGACTCGGCTACGGCTAGGCGACGGCAGCTCGCCGGTCACCAGGCGAGGCGATCGGGTTACGAGTCCGATTAGTGTACTTTACAGTACGGAGTTTCATACAAAGAATACTGCACGGCTCAAGTTGTGACGGTTATGGTCCCTTTCCGGGTTGATATGTGTGCCTTTACCTTCCTAACGACAGAAAAAAATCTAGTTAGAACATATCCTCGCAAATGGATGAGTTCAACATATATAGAGCGAAGAAAAAAAAACAAGACACTGGCTATAAAAGTTATATACTTATTTATGCCAACATAATAACACTCAAGTAGGTGCCATAACATAATCTGTTGTGTAACTATCGTGTGACGTCATTTTTATGCGAAAACTATGAAGCGGCGAAGTTTGGCGGTTCAATAGACGAACTTGTTCGAAGTTCGGTAATCCGTTGTGTTTGGTGGTGCGGCCCGCACTTGGTGGAAGTAGGCTTATCACGTCCGCACCATTCTCTGTAAATACTTCTATTAGATATTCTTCGTCTTATTCTGTTGTAGATAGGCAACATTGATTAGCTTTTAACTGTTGTATGTTTAATACTTCACAGGTTAAAGCTGAAAGTCATTAATACAATCAAAATGCAAAATGTGTTTTAAACAATGGTTGCCTCGTTGATCTAGTGTTAGTTAAGCGTGATACTTGGCATGGGGTCCTCGGTTCGAATCCTGGGTCAGGGAAAGTGTTACTGTGTTTTTCCAATAGGTAATTTATAGTACCAGTACGGATTTTTACCCGGTTGATAACTATAACAGGTGGCGCAATATAGCCAAGAAAAGGATTACTCCATGTCTATAAGAATAAGAATATTTATTTGCATGAAATGTGTTACAATATAGATGTTGGGTTCATGTTAATCAGTCCAACATTTCGCCAAACATACATGCAAATTTTTGTGCAAGCATGCACAATGTACATAGTTATATTATTTAATAATACTAAGCTTGAATACAATTAAATAACAAAAAAATTTAATTAAAAATTTAGGAATAGGTATATACATATAAAAAAATTGTTATCAATAATTAGAAAAGATTAGATTGTATTATAATGAAAAAAAAAACATAATAGTATTTAATTATATTAAGTAACACTATGTAGGTACCTAAGCTAAAATAGGAGGTATAAAATGCAATTAATAAAAAGTGAAATTTCTGTGTAAGTACATCAATTCTGCGCCGCTCTGCCTACCCATTCGCGGGAAAAACATATTTTGAGAATCTCCTCTTGTAAGATCCATCAAAAATATCTTACTAAAGTTACTAACAAAAAATGTAAGTGCATTCATGAAACAAACACACTGTTTTTGTATTAAAATAAACATTTCAAGAAATTTAGAAGTTGCGACCCCCAGAGGCTTTCAGAAGTCATATTTCACAATTATCTTTAATAATAATGAAATTAAAACATACCCTGTCAACCGAAACCAATTTAAAAGTGATTAAGAATAAACTTTAACAATAAAATAAGTTTAACAGCTATTTCATTTTAATTCATAATATCTATTACTTTGAGACTAGTCGTAGGCTTTGAGCTGACTAACATGGCTCAAGGTTTGTATGGCTGAGGGCAAAATACTAAAAATCAGACATGAAAGAAGTCTTTGTACGTAGGTGTACTTAAATCAAATAAACATTGCGCTAAATGTTTTTTGATTAAACTACTAAAATTATTATTAAATGAATTCTTGTTAGTAGTTTTGTGGTAACAAAGAATATAATTGAAATAATCCCCAATAATATTATAAACGCGAAAGTTTGTAAGTACGGATGGATGTTTGTTACTCTTTCACGTAAAATCTACTGAATGGATTTTAATGAAATTTCATATTATGGAGGTAGCTAACAAATAGGCTACTTTTTATCCAAAAAATATGTAGCGGTTAACACCGCGGGGTGCAGCTAGTAAGTCAATAATATTGAGATTTAAGATTTAACCATGCACGTAGCAAATCTGCTACGCGCTGCAATTCTCGTAGCAGTGCTACGCCAGTTTCAAACAAGTTACGTAGCAAATGATTAGAACCTAAATGTATAACCGAGTGTCGAATGAAATTCACTCACGGGATAAATAGGTGTAACTATAGATATTGATTTGTCCTATTCTATTATTAGTCAACTGACGTATTATAATTTGATAAATCACACACAATAGAGTGTAACTATAGAATACAACTCTACTAACAGAAGACGCGTTCTTCTACCTACTAACTATTATTATAAAATGAACGTTGCCAAGCTGGAGTATACAGGCACATATTCCCGAATGCCATTTATCCCGGTATACATGTTAGAAGCTACAATATTGTACCGGATAAATAGTGTACGTTAATAACAGACTTACCAGTTCTCACTCAGGCCTAACTCGAGCATACCACGTAAATTCCACAAGCGCGTATCACTCACTGTCGCATACCGCCTCTATGATGCAAATATAGCAGCGAGGCATTACGTCATAATCATTACGTCATCAAATTGCGGCGTAATGCATTGCAACGTGTTCTGACGGTCGGACGTCGACGGCTAAAGTCTTGCTATAAAGTCCTTTTACGGCGGCTTTTGAGTACACCCTGTATGTGGGAATGGTAGTTAAAGTATTTCAGTAGAGCTCTAACACGCTGTATATCACCGGTACAGTCCGGGGATGCAATCGACCAGCGGAGTTGCAGTTCCATGTACGAAATAAGTTCTTGCATATTTATGTTTTTTTTTAAACGTCGCCCCACTCTTGTTCCCACGCAACACACTACATAACCCTCACTATTAATTTCTCCTGTATCGTGGGTGCGTTTTGCAACGATCTGCGGATCGCACAAATGTTTATCCTGGGCAGGAATCGAACCCGAAACCCTTAGCGCAGCAGTCCAATCGCTTAGCCACTGCATCACTAGAATTATGAATATTTGACTTCGCTAAAAGACATTAAAACGCAATTCTCTTGGCTAATAGTTTATAGATAATAATTATGATCGAGATGTAATCAATTCACTATTTTATAAAAGAATCATTTTGTCAAATGTTTTAAATAAATTATATTTCAGAACAAACGTAATTTTACCAATCAGTTTATGTAAAACACAGAATGAATGATAACCTATTTATAATTATAATCATTATATAAGAGGTAATCAACTATACAATAAACATGTTAAATTAACAGCGCTAAAAGTTGAATGTAAAACGAATCTTGACGAACAACCTAATGTCAGAGTTTAAACCGCCTGTAGGCCTCTGACATGGCATAACACACCGTTGAAAAATCTCTCAGGTGTGCCGGTTTCCTCATGATCTCTTCCTTCACCTTTTTAAGCAACTGGTAACTAATTTACAGTACGCACAGGAATTCGAAGATACATTGGTGCGTGCCGGGACTTGAACTTGCGACCTTTGACTTGGCAGTCCAACAGTCATACCGCTCGGCTATCAGTGCTCACTGCTCAATGTAAATTGGAAATATAATAATGGAAATTTCCAAACGTTAATTCCAGGACAATACAATAAATCGAAGAGGCCCGATGTATATTGTTTTCATAATTATCTCTTATAAATTACAGTCTTTGACATTCAAAGCCTTCTCTGTATAATTGTAATATCTTTAAAGCCAGCGACTTTTATGAAAGACGAGAAATTTACGGCCGAAATTAATGAAATAGAACTTTATTTCTGTTTTATGTATTAATTACGCTTTTTATGGAATAGATAATGAATAGGTTATGAGATTCTTTGTAAATTATATTGTTTTACGCTATTGTTATTCGATTAAAATGGTTGTTTTAAATGAAAAACAAAATTAAATAATATTTTTAGTACAACATAACATATAAACATAACATAACATCACGCCTGTATTCCCCGAAGGGGTAGGCAGAGGTGCACATATAGTACACCCACATTTCGCCAGTTATGTTTTAGGTCCCAATGTAATAGGGGGCGAGCCTATTGCCATCAACCGGGCACAAATCCAGACTCCGTGCTGCTACTGAGAATTACCTAATGGAAAAACCCAATAACACTTTGCCCGACCCGGGATTCGAACCCAGGACCTCGTGTTCAGCAGTCGCGCTTAGCGACCGCTAGACCAACGAGGCAGTCATACATATTTTTAGTACAGCATATATAAAACATGACTGTCTCGCCTAGTAGGCGCTAAGCGGGACGGATACCCCTTCGAATGTATGTATCATTTATGGAAAAAGAATACCACGGCATTTACTTTCGTGAAACTGTAAACTTTTTACAATAACAAGAAAATCTTTAAGGTAACCTAGCAACCAACGCTTACATCTCACACATGACATAACTTGTCAAATACGAGTATTTTGTAGCACACCTCTGCGTACCCCATCAGGGGGTACAGGCGTGATGTTAATTATGTTATGTTACAGGTTACAACCGACATGTTAACCAACCAACCCAAAAGCTAACCAACGTTAACATCAGTAACTCACACATTAACATGTAAGCTCAAGACAAAACACCAGAGAACACGTGCCCTTAGCCCCACATAGCAGCACGTGTAACTTGAGTCACCTCGGGTCCAAATCATGGCCACAAGTCTGAATCTGAACTGAATACAAAACGATTTTAAAACTGTAAATTCTCCCACGTATAGGTTACGTGAACTCATTTAAGTTTACGTTTGTTCATGAGATCATGAGCTAGATCATTGGTATTCATTAGAAATATTATATGAATGTATATATTTTTTTAATATTTTTATACATTATTAAATTATTATCCAGTATTCTACAGAACGGTAATATGAGATTCCACACTTCGACCAAGCAGCATTCTTTCTATGTAATAAAATTATTTTCGGCTTGAAAAGTTTGAGACAAATCATTGTTAGGTACAACAAATTTTAGCTGAATTTTATTTTAATTTTAAAATAAAACTTACTAACTGATGGCGCAGTGGCTAAGCGATTGGATTGCTGCGTTATGGGTGGCGGGTTTGATTCCCGAACGGGACAAAAATTTGAGTAATCTGCGGTTTGTCTGGGTGTTTGTGTATGTTATGTTTCATGTTTGTAGAACGCAGCCACGATACAGGAAAAACTACCAATGAGGTGCGGTGTATCTTTAAAAAAAAATCCCACCTGGTTTTCCAAAAACCTCATAAAAATTATCCAGTAACCCAAAGAGTTAAACCCAAAAATATTACATCATTTACTTACGTCACTGAACACATCACTGTCGATCCCAAAAGTGTGCGAGCGTGACGATATCTTAAGCCCCTCCAAGAATATATTACGCTTGTGACAGAACGATAAGAGCATTTCTATTTGGGCGTGTTATAGATTGCTTCGAACAATCACGTACAAAGAATTTATAGTTCGTATGTGAGGTGCCCGGCCCTAATATATCAGCTAAATTAAGAGGTCCCGCAAAAGGGTTCGCGTTTTTGACCGTTTATGTAGGCCCATGCAGGGACAATGTTTTTTATGTGATATCGCTGATATTGTGAAGTAAATTGGCCGGTGTACTTACGTATTTTTATGTTCGGGTGTAAGGTATGGTAATGTTTTTGTAGTTAGATTGTATCTGCTTTTGATAAAGTTGTGATGTCTGGTTGTACGTGTATATTTTGAGTTTCGGAAAATGTGATAGTTTGGTAAAGTAAAATTTTGATGTGCAAACTTTTTTATAGAACTAGTAGTGTCGTCCTTATGGCAAACAAATTAGATCGTACCCCATATAAAAAAAAATATTCTTCATCATCATCATCATAATCATTAGCCGTAAGATGTCCACTATTGAACAAAGGCCTCCTCCTTAAAACGCCAAAGAAAATCTATTACGGACTAGTATTTTGCATGAATTATTTTGTTGGAAACATTGAGGTTTACACAACCTTTTCCCAGAACTCAAACAATGATATGTAACATCCATGTTCTGTCCTTGAATATGTATAAATGAATAAAAGGTACTAAAGATAGGCATAAAAATGTTTTAGGTAGAATATAAGGACCCATTTGTTAGATACCTAGTAAAAAATGTGACATACACCTGATTATAATGGGGTGCGGGCAATAAAAGGAATCCCTTTGCCGTTTCTTTAATAGTCTTGAATTCTGGACCGTACGTTACGGCCATACGGCCAATAAAGACATTACGAAGACTTACGGCTGTCTGTGTATATTACACCGGTTTCTGATGACCAGCTAATTTCGCCCAGCGGGACTTGTGCCATGGGCCATCAATCTAAGGCCATAAACCTAGGCTGTTGTATACGATAGTAAAAAAAAAAAAAAGTACTGATAGCAAAAATGCATTTAATCCGATCAATCTTTTTTTTGTTGGAGATGTTCTACTAAAGGGTCAAGTGAGGAGTACCCGACTGAAATGGATGGTACGTGAAAGGAAAAAGAAGCGCCTAAAGCTGTGGGATGACAAAAAGCTTTTGATGTTAGTTGCATAAATATTAACGGAGTTAAATCTGAAAAATGAACCCGCAAATAGAGAAAAGGTCGAGCAGGAGGCAGACTGGATTATTTTAAACAAGTCTGATTTCTGCGAGACGAAAATGTATTCAAAACCTCGAGGTAATAATATAAACATCAGCATAAGATGTATAAATTATACACGGCAAGAAACAGCTAACACATAGCAACGAAAACAAGCGAGTACATTATCTTCTTTATTCCATAACTTCTACGAGAGGCCTTCGTATTGCAGTAAGAAATTTGAACTAGGCAGAAATAATAAACATACCTATAATAGAATTGATAAAGGCAATTCGAACAATGATGGACATGAGCGGGCCTCCAACCAAAGAACGACATACCTATTGTTGTCCTAAGCAAATGAAGTCTGTATATCACCAAACTTCGCTGTACTCACGCGCCTTCCAACCCCACAACACTTCAAAAGCATTCTAAGATAGTACAAACAAGACAAGTGAAGAGCAAGATTCACGAAACCCCATTAAACTCGCGGTAAATTCTCAAGATATCGACCAACACTCACAATACCTACCGCACTCGCGAATGTTTCAAAGTTACTGAACTCTGGAAACTTCGGTACAAATGTAGGAGTCGTACTCTATAAATCGTTGGAGTCGAACGCTCTATCTGAGAGCAGTCGGATCGCGGCACGTCCGGCACCGGAACGACTGCTTGTAAACTTTTTATCTTCAAGCAAAACGTATTTTCCATTAGCCCCTACTCTAGATTCCCACTTCTTTCTTAATTTGTCGCAAACTTTTCTTCCGAGATAAAACTCGTTCGTTAATGACACTTGTTTTTCTGATATTTTCATTACCTACCGTCCTTTTAGCTTCTTACCCCCTTGTTATTCTCATTTGCTCTCATAAAGTACTCGAAATAAAGTTTTTTGAAGCAAAATGTAGGGTTTGTGAAAGGAACATTTTTCTAATAAGTATTATTATTTTTGTACTGAACTCATAACAGATACTAAACGCGCCTATTCTGGTAAGTTATGATCGTTTCGTATTCGAAACGGAGTCGTTTGTATTATTCTAGAACAATAGGGCAGAAAGTCTGGCGCCTTTTTCCCTGTATCGTATTATTTTATTGTTGTTCTGATAAAGGCGGTCTTTCTGTTTGACTAAGTATTTATTCTTCGTTTTAGGTTTTTTAGCGTGTATACTGTATAGTAATGATATTTTTTTACACGCTTAAAAAAATTTCATTACTATACAGTATACACGCTAAAAAACCTATTGTTTATTAAGAGAAATGTGACAAGTTTTAGTCAGCACTCTTGATACTGGTTTGTTCACGATGTTGTCTTATATTTTAAGTATCTTAGGAAACATTTTAAGAACACGTATTACATAACAAGATTAAAATTTCAAGTTTGTAAGTTTGTAACGAAAGTTTTAGTAAACATCAAGAAAAACATACCAGTAAATAACAAAGTCTCATCGTAAGCTTACCATATACTATCCTAGAAACATTTCTTGGGAAACATCCAGTGGGACCCGCAATCCATCACGCACCACGGCCAATAGCAACAAAGTACTTGAAACCCCAAATCCATCGACCAATCAATTCGAAATGCCTCGCAAATCTGGTTCAAAGCACGCCGCAAGTCGGTTCCAGTCGCCGGCTTACCGAGTAAAGCCGAAGTAAGCCGAACGCGCGTGCGAAGCTTCGTGCGATTCGACATCGATTGCGAACTCGACATTGACATTTATCAGAATAGCTCCCAAGGCCACCTGCGACCGTACATTACTATCCCTGACGCTATCAGGGAATCGATTTCATATTTTTTCTTCTTAGTCCTCGTAAAAAAGATATAGGATTGCAATTCTTAAACCTTTGTGTTATTGGTCGCGGTTCGAGTTCTACCTATATTATTATAGCTTACGTTTTATTTGAAACCACTTACCTTGGGTTTTTGTCCTCCTTTCTAGTATCTTTATGTACATACCCGCACCCATATGTAGACAGTAGTGTTCCTCTTCCCTAAAATTCCCATATACGTGGTGAATCTATTGCCATCTATGACAGACCGCTATGTTTATCCCCTCTTACAACTCACTTTTCCAAGAACGGAAAAAGTTTTGTTTTTAATCATCGCATGGATCAAACATTTTTTAATAAACAGGATAATGAACAATCGGCGGTCCTTTCACCGCATTTCTAATCTTTTTCGGACTTAAAATGTAAGATCAAAAAGATGGTAAGATAAAACAGCCTTTGTAAATACTTGTGTATGAAAACAATACATTATGTAATCCCTGATTTACCTTAACTTCGCCTAAAGTAGAAGGATATTAAGGCTCTGTGATGTAGGATTATTGTTCGCGTGCGATACCGCTGACCATTATCCTGCGTCTAACATAACAGCCAGCATATTATCTCAGTGGTCACTAGCGTATGTGAACGGGCCTAAGATTGGATTTCGAGAAGTTCTTAGAGGTATAAAAAGAAGGTGAGTTCAAAAATAAGTCTAAAACATGACTATATAGTATTAACTTTAACCGTATTGTTATTAGTATTAACACAGGTTTAAGCTGCAGTAACTTGTCCATTGTGTCCTTATAGGAGTAAAGCTGGTCCCGCCATCTTTTTCTGGGCCTGCCGCGGCGCTTTTTGACATTATGTAGCATCCATACCATGGTGGTTTTTACCCACATATCATCTGATGTGCAGCAAACTTGTTCAGCCCAGTTCTTTTCAAACTTTAGCCTTTTGGTCAGCCTTCCATCAATTTTTGGTCTTCCAACACTTATATAGCAATAAATAGTATTCACTTATCCCATGATAAACAAAAATCGTGACGCTTAATACCTAGTTCGTTCCACACACTCGAATTCCGGCTGTATCGATTTCATATAGACCCCGGGTGTCGTAAAAAGATAGAGGGCCTATTGCTCTGTGATGCTCGCGTTTTATCAGTTTTCAATTTGGGACAAGCACTGTATTGATGGGCTGATCGCTAGCTGATATGTTGTCTATGGTTAGTGTAATAGTTACTTAAAGTTTTAAAGTTATGGCTGTTCTTAGTATTTCAGACATGACTATTTTGCCTAGAGTTTAACAGTATCAGTTTAGGAAATCTAGTGAGATGAGTATGACTCGGCTTGGCATAGTTATGATTAAAATTAGCCGTGAAGGCTTCTGGGAAAACCGGCGAAGTTTTAAGTTTTTATTTTCTATTTTAAACAAAACCGACAACGTTTGAAGATAAACTAAAAAGTGCTTTGATCCTACTTTTTGACAAGGTGATCTTTACAGAAAATATTCCAGAATTTTATTTTCTAAATACTAGAAAATTTCCTGTGTCGTGTAGCCACTGCACCAATCAGCTTGTCGAATTCCCATACTATGTGTAACAAGGGCCTTTTTTAACTGGCTGTGTGTATCTAATGGAGTGTGAAATTGGCGGTATTGTTTTGTTGCAGCTACCAATCGAGGCAGTGATTCAATTTCCGCGCCGAACAAATGTTTGTTTATCCTACAGGCATTTGGCGTTGCGTGTCATAGTTTCCAGCCAGATTACTAGCGTGTGATTAAACTCCGTTCGTTAGATATTTACATGAAATGCTATATGCAAGTGGAATCTATGATTTTATTTTTAATACTCTCATTGCTTGCGTGACTTGATGTAATTGTTCAAAACAAGTTTCTGGTTGTGAAAGTTTTAATATTTTAAAGTACCTTCTTTTTAATCCATAAGAACTCAAATGAGTCATTTATCATTGTAGAGAAACCTGGAAGTCTTGCTAAATACGTACCATTTCTGATTGTCCTTAAATTAGATTCCTACGAAGGCTTGCGTTTGTTACCGCGATGACTACAATCAGCAGCTGGTGATAAGCGACACTAGAAGGAAAGAAAGAACAAGAAAAGAACGAACTGACATGCCTGCATACTCCATAAAACCTTTCAATGTAACATGATGATGACAATGATGACAAAATAGCTTTTGCTATGAAGTAAACCGTTGCAGGCAGTATTAAAACTTTACGCAAATGCAATGAGTTTTTATAAGGGTTAAGAATGAAATTAAAAACATAAAGTAACAGTCACGGAACGTGCGGCTTTCGGTACAGCTCGAATTAAAAAGAAGCGGAGTTCACAGCGAGGGGCCGTGTTGCGGTATCCTCATGAGTTGCACTTTTTTCATGAAAAATAGGTCAAATGTTACGGTCATAATCGTGTAACAAGAATAGACATTGTATTTTTTGTAGGGAAATTCTTAGTAGCCGCTTTGAGTATCATATTGCATCCGATAAAAAGCAATAGGGTTGTCTGTTATAGTGTATAGTTAAACGGATTTGAATAATTTTATTTACAAAATGTGCGTATAGAACAGCCCCCTTACTTTACTTTAAGAGTTCATGGTAAGGGGGCAGTATGTACCTCTTTCCACTTCTTTAGTCATCAGCCTAAGTTTATAGTAAAACTATCCGGTTTACCTCGTGATTTGTAAACTCTGGTAGGACTCATACAGTAGTCAATTCTATGGTATAGTTACAAATAGAAGCTTACCCATCAAGCTGAGATAAACGGGAAAAAAACATTTCTTATAACACCGTGTCACACAATCAAGTCTTTAACACAATTTTTAAAAGAAACACACATACGTACATGAATCCTGAAAACATAACACTCCTTTTTTGAGCAGTCGTGTAAAAATAACGTACTCGTAGATTGTTTACTGAATCATCATCATCATCAGCTTTTAAATGGCCCACTGCCTCGTAATATATATATATAAGCCTCCTCCCCTAAACGCCCCGTTTACTGAATAGTCATACTTATTTACAAAATTCCAATATCCTAAAGAATATAACGTACTGTAATTCCTTCACTGCTGACTCAAAACACTTTCTATATTCCCCTTATATTATTAATATCGTATTTATCCGTTACATTTCTGCAGATTTAAACTCGGCTCACTAATGGCTCCATACATACTTAATCCAGTTTCACCTTTTTACGGTCTCGCGAGTTCCCGTCTATTCGATTCCCCGGTATAACTTGAGGTATTATAAAAATTGTGCTCGTTAAATTTTTTGGAAAGTTCCGCCGTTTTTATGATGTAGGAATAAAGATGGCGGATCAGCCACGTGTTTTTGTGGGCCGTGTTTGTTTTGTTGACGGAAGAACGAATCGTTCGGAATACTTTGACTTTGTAGAACGGAGTAAGGTCAGGGCGTATTTGAGTGTATGTCGTGGTTACTAAAAGATGGGCTTACCACAGAAGTGTGAAGGATTTGTCCTGCTAGTGTAAATAGAAATGTAAGTATTATAAAAAAAATATATACATAAGAATACCTAGTTTAATAAGCAGAAAGTTCCAAACAATTTTACTTCTAATCTAATAGTAAATATAATTATAATGTACAAAAATGCCTTCGTTGAACATAACTAACCGTAACTAGCTGCTAATTTTGGACAAAATGCAAAACTAACCGCAATCTCCGAGTCATAACACTCCAATAGATTGTTGTGAAGCAAGTTTCCTTTAGCATCGCCAAGACATTGCTCCTGCCCTTCTGTCAAAAGCCTGTAAACAAAACATAGCTAGTCTACACTTCCATAGTACTCTCCGTAACTTGGTACTGTTGTTTCTCCACACACAGCGCAGTCGCTGAATACAAAGTGATATTCACCGTGTTATTTCACACGGACGCTCCGCGTGCGACCACGCACCTCAAACTCCAAGTCCTCAACCGGCTGTGAACATTGTGAAGTCATGCCTGCACGTGCATGTTGTGACATTCATTTCCACCTTTTGTATGACCAATGTGAAGTATTACCGACGCCTTTTGATATCAGTGTTGATTGAAATGGCAGTATTGCTATTTCGTAAGACCTTCTTCTGACGACCTATAACTTGTTTTTTTATTCCTAGACCCTAAGATATGATGTTCCTTGTACCTAATGACTGACTTAATTAATTATATTGTTTGGCAATCACAAATGGTGCCACTTGTTACGCGCATACCTATAAAGTAAAGCGCTGACACAAAGGCACGAGGCACGCCGCGTGCGCATCATCGACCCAGTTGCTACGAGTGGAAAGTGCTGACACAGGACACGAGGCCCGAAGACACCGTCTACGTGACCGAGCCCGCTCACTTCGTATCCACCATCGATCGAGTCAATTTCATTTACTTATAATTGTAATTTCTTTTAAAATAAATTAGTTTAAATTAATTCGGTTTTTTTTGAGTCCTCCGGCAGTAGCCTACGTAATTGGCGCAGTCGGTAGGATTCCCGGGTCGTTATTGCGATAACCGGTATATCGCACCGCGTTCGCTACGATAGGCTTTCAACGCCGCGCCGGGAGATCCTGAACAACGAGACTACGCCGGAGATCCAGAAATCGATACAGCTCAATGAAGACCAGAATGTTCATGTAAGTCCGCTGAATTTTCTTAGTGGTTGCTTGCTTCCTTTTATGTGTAGGTTCCATTTACCGTATCCAATATTTTCCATCCACGTAGATCAAGTACACCTAGGTTAGTTAGTAGTAGAAATAGTAGTGTAGATTCTAGACGTAATATTAATCTTGTAATTGAACCCGAGATGGCTGACTTAGACGGTATTTTTAAAGCCCTCCGCTTAGTTCCCGACTTCGATGGGAATCCAAATATACTTACTAGGTTTATCAAGTTGTGTGATCAGTTAGTACGCGAGTTCATTCAAGAGGGGCAACCGGATATATATAAATTGGCGCTTTTAAACGGTATATTGAACAAGGTTACAGGGCCTGCCGCCCGTCTTATAAATGCTAATGGTATACCCAATGATTGGGCAGGCATACGTAGTGCTCTTATTAATAACTTCGCCGACCAGCGAGATGAGACCGCTCTCTACAACGATTTGGCCTTACTTACACAAGGTTCCGGCACGCCGCAAGAGTTCTATGAGCGTTGCCAGAGTCTTTTTAGCACCGTAATGACATACGTTTCATTGCACGAATCCCTCGAATCAACCATTGCAGCAAAACGCGATTTATATCGTAAACTGACCTTGCAGGCCTATCTCCGTGGTTTGAAAGATCCCTTAGGATCACGTATTAGGTGCATGAGACCAGAGACTATTGAGAAGGCTCTAGAGTTCGTGCACGAGGAGACTAACACTATATATTTGCAGAGTAGAAATGATAACTTTATAGATAAAAGATCTTCATCTCGCGTGCCACCCAATCAAAACGAAAACAACCATAAAATGCCAGCCCCTGCAAATAATATGATGGTTCCGTTTAGACCTAATCCTTTTAACATGCCCGGTCCGTTTAGACAGCAGGGACCGCAATTTATGTTACGGCCTTTGCCATCTCAAAACCAGTTTAAAATGCCATTTAATCCATATAACATGCAATCGCGCGGCCCTACCCGTACGCAACAAGTATTCGGTGCACCACCGCCTAACAACAATCAAGGTGGTGCTGGATTCGGAACGCCTCCAAGGAACCCTTATCCGCCGAATAATGGTCCCAGACCAATGAGCGGCGTCAGCCACTTTGCATCTAGGCCACTGCCTGCCAATAACAGCTGGAATTGGGCAGCACAGGGCAATCCACCACCTTCCAACTATTTTAAAACCCGTGATGTTAATGTGAACGAGTGTTTGAATTATGGGGAAGACTACTGTTACCCCGACCTAGCTGACTACTTTTACTTTGACCCCTTTAACTATGGCGACTACAATAACGACTACTTTTATTTCAATGATTTTTCTCATGAACATATCGTACCGCAACAGACTGACGGGACTACCGACAAGGACAAGGACGAGTCAGGTACTGCTGACCAACAGCAACCTACCACCAGTCAGGATTTTCGGAAAGCTCCGAAGTCAAACAAATCAGGATAGAATTAAATTTGCAAACCCAAAGGCAACTACCGTATATTCGCATCCATAGCCCCCCACTTAATTTTCTAATAGATACCGGTGCAAACCAATCGTTTATTAGTCCAGAAGCAGTTCAGAATTATTTCTCACACATACCCCTTAACTACGATCCATTCGAGGTTACTAACGTTCACGCTACGAGCAGAAATGACTACTCTATCAACTTACCCTGTTTTCCCGAACTCGGTGATACAGAGCCAATTAAATTATTCGTGTACAGATTCCATGATCGTTTCGATGGTTTAATAGGAATGGATTTACTTACCAAATGGGAGGCTAAATTAGATTTAAAAGATCTTACATTAATAACTAAGTTCGCAATTAATCCCATCCAAATTTATAACTCTCGAAATTTAAATCTCTACGAAGAAATCATACCAGCGGGAAGTTCTAAATTAATACGGTTGCCTGTTAATGCACCAGATGGTGAGGTTTTTGTAGAAGAACAGATCATTTGCAATTGCATTATATCCGAATGCCTGACCACCGTTTCAAGTAGCCGCGGCATGGTTGAGATAATTAACCCAACTAATAACGATATAATATTTTCATTAGACCACGCAACTCAGGCAACGATATTCAATGTCGAGTGCACTGAACAAGTGTCACCTCGCGCTAAAGACGTTACATCCCGGTTACGTACCGATCACTTAAACGAGGAGGAAAAAGCAAACTTATTGGCACTATGCTCGAAATACGCCGACGTCTTCTACATTGAAGGCGAGGCATTAACTTTCACCAACAAAGTAAAGCACAGTATCAAAACTACAGACGAAATTCCGATTTATACCAAAAGTTATAGGTACCCGTTCATACACCGGCAAGAAGTTAGTGATCAAATAGCGAAGATGTTAGATCAGGGAATCATTAGGCCGTCCGAATCTGCTTGGAGTTCACCGATTTGGGTCGTCCCAAAGAAGGGTGACGCCTCTGGGAAACAGAAATGGCGTATAGTCGTTGACTTCCGGAAGCTTAATGAAAAAACGATCGATGACAAATACCCTATCCCGAATATTACAGACGTTTTGGACAAACTAGGCAAGTGCCAATATTTCACCACCCTTGACCTAGCATCAGGATTTTACCAAGTTGAGATGAGCCCCAGTGACATTCCTAAGACCGCTTTTAATGTCGAACATGGGCACTTTGAATTTTTGAGGATGCCCATGGGACTTAAGAATTCTCCTTCCACATTCCAACGAGTGATGGACAACGTACTCAGGGGACTCCAGAACGTTATATGTCTGGTCTACCTAGACGATATAATTGTATTCAGTACTTCTCTCCAGGAACACATGATCAACCTAGAGAAGGTGTTCCAAAGGTTAAGAGAATCTAACTTCAAAATCCAGTTGGATAAATCAGAGTTCTTAAAACTTGAGACCGCATACCTAGGTCACATCATAACTACCGAAGGCATAAAGCCTAACCCAAATAAAATCACTGCCATTCAAAATTATCCCATACCTAAAACTACAAAAGAAATAAAACAGTTTCTCGGACTTCTCGGATACTACCGAAAATTCATTCCAGACTTTTCCCGTATTACCAAACCACTGACAAGTTGTTTAAAGAAAGGAAAGAAGGTAACTTTAGACTCAGATTACATTAGTTGTTTTGAGAAATGTAAGACTTTACTGACCAACGACCCTGTCCTTAAATATCCAGACTTTGAGAAAGAGTTCGTCTTGACTACAGACGCTTCCAATTTCGCAATCGGTGCGGTACTTTCGCAAGGTTCCATTGGCTCGGACAAACCCATAGCATACGCTTCACGGACGCTTAACGAAAGTGAAGTCAATTACAGCACAATAGAAAAAGAATTACTAGCGATTGTATGGGCAACAAAATACTTCCGGCCTTACCTCTTTGGTCGCAAGTTTAAAATAGTAACGGACCACAAACCTTTGCAATGGGTCATGAGTCTCAAGGAACCAAATTTAAGACTTACCAGGTGGCGGTTAAGATTAAGTGAATATGATTTCACCGTCATTTACAAAAAAGGCAAACATAACACCAATGCCGATGCCCTCTCTCGCGTCGAAATTCATAATGAGGAAATTAGTTCGATGATTGCAAACGCAACTGACAGACCACCATCCCTAGCTGACTCCAACACCTTGACAGCACATACCTCTGAAGAGAACCCTATACTCGAAATACCTATTACCGACGAACCATTAAACAAGTTTCACCGACAGTTGTGTTTGACCGTTGTAGGTGACTTTAAAAAACGACCTACGGCGACTAAGCCATTTGACACCCATACTCGAACATCCGTTCAATTATCTGAATCCAACCTAGAGGAGGATTTGATAAACGTTATTAAGGAATACGTCAACCCTAAGATCAAAACTGCCCTGTTTATAAATCCACCCCTTGCAATGTACAAGATAATTCCCCTGTTACAAAAACATTTTAAAAGTTCTTGTATGAAATTGGTATTGGCAAAAAAAGAACTTGAAAACGTGAAAGAATATCTGAGGCAACAGGAAATTATACGTCACTACCACGAAGGCAAGACCAACCATCGTGGCATTAATGAGTGCTTCCTAGCCTTATCTGTAAAATATTACTGGCCAAAGATGCGAGACCACATTACAAAATTCATAAATGATTGCACAGTATGTGGGCAAGCAAAGTACGATAGGAGCCCCATCAAACAAAAGTTTAATATAGCACCCCCTGCTACTAGGCCGTTCGAAATAATACATATGGATAGCTTCTCTGCACAGAATGAAAAATACCTAACATTCGTAGACGCCTTCTCAAAATACGCTCAAGCCTACCTACTTCGAGATGGGACTGCAGTCAGTGTCATACAAGCCTTACTAACCTTCAGCACGCATCATGGCCTACCACTAACCATTATTACAGATCAAGGGACCGAATTCGCCAACCAGATGTTCTCCGAGTTCTGCAAGGTACATAAAATAATTCATCACCAAACACTAGCATACTCACCAAACGCTAATGGTACCATAGAACGCTTTCATTCCACTATATTGGAACATCTTCGTATTTTAAAACTAAAGTACAAAGATGAGCCAGTTGTACACCTGATGCCATACGCTATTATAGCCTACAATAGTTCGATCCATTCTTTCACACGATGTAAGCCATATGACCTTATATTAGGACACACTGACCCACGAGACCCGACTGACATAGATCTGACCGGACACATACTACAACAATACACCGAAACCCATAGGGAACGTATGCAAAAAGTATACGAACTAATTAATGAAACGTCTCTCGCTAATAGAACAGCGCTCATAGAGAGTCGTAATAAAACCCGCGAGGACGAAGCCGACTATGAGCCTGACCAACAAATATTCATTAGTAATCCCTCCGCGAGTAGATCTAAGCTTGCACCTAGATACACCCAGGATACCGTTCTAGCTAACTTACCCATCCACATTTATACTTCCAAGAAAAAGGGACCTATAGCCAAATCTAGATTAAAGCGTGTCCCTAAATCCGCGAAATTGTTGCAGGATACCCCTGATGCTGACGTTCAGCCTAACACGGGCTCAGGAGATTAATCTAGAACGACTCGAGAATGGACCTGGACTATTGCCTTTCAAATTAGGAACCATGAAACTCATCACTCATTATCATACATTCCTTCAAAATATAGAACTAACCGATATAGATAACAATATTAACGAGATCCGATTTCAACTTACTAAAGCGACAGACAGACTAGACAACTACACCCACACATTATATGAGCTTCAAATAGATAACTTAAACGCGAAATTAAATAAAGCCTCATCTCACCTCCAAAGCTTAAAGCCCAATCGATTCAAGAGAGGTTTGGTAGATGGTCTCGGTTCCGTAATTAAGAGCATTACGGGAAATTTGGATCACTCGGATGCCATTAAGTACGATAACGCCCTTAAAGCCCTCAATGATAACCAGCAACAAATAGTTATTGAGCAAAATCATCATATAAGTCTGAGCAAAGCCTTGATGAACGAGCATACAAAAATTATTACGAAACTAGTAGAGAATCAATTACAATTAAATGACAGTCTGCATATTTTACTCGACGCCGATAAGTATAAACAACACAATCTCATCAAGTTTGCAAAGTTCTCACAAATACTGCAAATAATTATTAATAATGTAGATAGTTTATTATGCGAATTAAGTAGGTTAGAGAATGCGATCGCTCTTTCCGGTCAATTGCATACTCATCATTCCCTGTTAGGTACAGAAATACTACGCGATATGTTACGCAAACTAAGCGCGCTTTATAATAAAGACCAATTACTAGAATTAGAAATCAGAGAATATTATGACGTCATTAAGCCATCAGCTTACTACCGTGGGAATCAAATAGTTTTCGCGTTCAAATTTCCCATAATATCTCCGCTACAATTCTTATTGTACAAGTTAGTAATCGTACCAAATAAAAATAGACAGGCTATCATCCCGTCCTACCCCTTCCTAGCAATCACTGGAAACATTCACGCGTACATAGAGGCAGAATGCCCGAAGGTAACTTCAGAATATCTCTGCGAAGAAAAGCTCAACCACCAAATGAGAACCCATCCAGACTGCATTTGTGACATCATCGGAGGTCAAACACCACATAAAATATGCAACACGGTTACTATCAGCCTGACGAAGCCCGCAATGGAAAAGTTAGACGACCGCCGCTACGCCGTCGTGTTCCCGAAACCAACACAAGTCCAGTTAATCTGCGAACAAGAAGAATCCATAACCCTAACCGGAAGTTTCCTAGCTACTATTCCACATAATTGCAAGCTACGAACAGACGAATTTACCATCGTCAACATCAACGATCATATCAGAGGACAACCCATGAAGATAAGCAACGTGCCAGAAGACATCGAGAGATTAACTATGCCACCCCTTGAAATTAATGCTGTTAACCTGAAGAAGCTGCACCACATTCAAGACAGAATAGACTCACAGAAGCCAATCCACATTGAACCGAGCTCAGCCATTTACCACACGACAATCCCATTTTATGGTACACTACTTGCCATAGTCATACTGGGAGCAACACTATTCTACCGGACCCACATCCGCCTGGCACAGAAGAAACAGATGACAACCCCAGATGCAGCCACGGACACCAAGTCTACATCATCTGAAGCCCACCAGAACCAGCCAGCATCTCAAGATCAAACCAAACTCTCGACGATATTTCATCTCAAAATCTGAAATAGTCGTCGATCTGAGGGGGGAGGTGTTACGCGCATACCTATAAAGTAAAGCGCTGACACAAAGGCACGAGGCACGCCGCGTGCGCATCATCGACCCAGTTGCTACGAGTGGAAAGTGCTGACACAGGACACGAGGCCCGAAGACACCGTCTACGTGACCGAGCCCGCTCACTTCGTATCCACCATCGATCGAGTCAATTTCATTTACTTATAATTGTAATTTCTTTTAAAATAAATTAGTTTAAATTAATTCGGTTTTTTTTGAGTCCTCCGGCAGTAGCCTACGTAATTCACTTAATGATTGACTTCCTGCAAAAAAATATTGCCAATATACATTATGTAATCAAATTGGCAATATTTTTTTTAGTGCCTATAATCTAGAAAAAAATGGGTTAAACGTCGAGTACTGTATCCACACAGCCAAAGTAGGTTGGATATTCAAAAATAAAATAGACCAATTAAAAATACACTTTTATTCCAATGTCATGCACATCTACAACTTGTTTCCACTAAAGAGTAACATTGTGATATCACTTGTGCTATTCATCTCGTGAGCTATCCAGTCTGTCGGTTTGAATCTGGGTTTATACATTGTGGAAATATCTATAGTCTTGTGAGTTGTGGTGGATAGTGGTCTTACAACTAAAGGTATACAAAAATTAACAATACATATCTACAGAGACAGTTGTTTTATCTCACAAGGTTTGACTATGAATGTTGTCAGCCGTGCACATTGTTTTAGTGTGTGTGCTTGAAGAACGTTCGCCCTTAGACAGGTGGTAAACGCTGGACGAATAGAAATCAAATAGAATTGAAAATATATAGGGTTGTACATATTATCCCATCGATAACATAGGTAGTTGAAATATTATGACTTCCCTTTACATTTATCATAATATGCGTCAAGCGTTTTCGCTTATCAGTAAAAGTTACCATTACAGGGAGAGCCACACGGACTTCATGACATAAAACAAACTATACCTATAGTTACCACTACATACATAAAAAAGCACTGAAATATAATAAAACAAACAGATTGAATGTTTACAAATGTTTAGTAATAGATAAAATAACATAACATGTTATCTGTTATGTTATGTTATCTGTTACTAAATATTCATCTGTTTGGTTTATTATATTTTAGCGTTTTTTTTTATTAAACATGTATTTTAGTAACAGATAAAAAATTGTATAATATGTAATTGGAGGATACGTTCATGAGAGAGTCAAATAACAGTTCACGATCGTGTAGACCTCATTACTGATGTTTAATGTACCGTACTCTCTTATGAACGTTAATAAAACATAATTTATACACTTATATAAACACAGAAAATATTTTTGTTAAAATTATTGACCTTTATTGAACTTTAAAGTCAAGTCAATCAAGGTAAAACGCTAGTTCACCTGCTAATACCAAGGTTTAGGCCAGAGGTGATACTAGTAATATTTCATATACAGTCAATCGACTGAAGTCACTAAACCAATAATTTCACTCATAACTCGATTAATATTTTCCGATCAACTAGAGTTGCACAGTTTCCATTGATCATTCTAATGGAGAGAAACCGCAAGCCTTGTCCCACTACCGGCGTAATAGACTCGATGAACATCCAATATATCGATCAGTACCGCTAAAACAGTGAAACTACATATCATGACCAGTTCACCATATTATTGTGTGTGCATAATAAAATGGTGTCTAAATAAATCATATCTGTGTGACTGGAACGCGGTTTCATTAAAACCTAATTAAAAATGACCACAGTTTTAACAAGGCATAATAAATTATCACAATAACGCAATCGAAATATAAGTTACAGTATAACATTATTAGTACAATACAGGAAAATACAGAATTACCACTATGTGTGACGTAAGACGTAATGTAGCTATTAACTCAACAGTCAAGACTGACACGTGATGTATTTTTGTTTAGTGTTACATTTATTGTATTTAGCAGCTTTATTACGTCATCATGCCTTTATTTCCAATTAGATACCACGCGTAGACGTATCTATAAGTGACATTGGGAAGCCTCACTGATAGTCAATTTCCATAATATAAAAACTCAATGAAACGACAGACATGTGGTTACTATATTGAGCTAACACACAATTACGTAAAACCAAACCGCAAAATAATCTATGCCAACCTTCTGTAAAACTTTTACATTGACGCCAACCACAAATCACCACAACTCACAGCACAGTTTCATGTTTAAATCCAACTTATTAATTAATGTATTACATAAAGATAGACTTCATAGATTTATTTATTGCTATGTTTTATACCTCGACTTTAAAAAAATGAAGTTTATTTAATTGTCTTACAAAAGATAGTGTCGTTACATTAATTATATTTCCCTATCAGGGTGCTTCTTTGACTTTTTCATAGTACAAAAACATGATAAATTAACTTAGCATAGTTATACATAAATACTTGTAAAGAATTATGTGGGTAGACATTGAAAATATGATCATTATAGTTTTTCTATCTCCTAAAGTTCGTTTGACTATGAATGTTGTCAGACGTGCACATGCACGTTGCTGTAGTGTGTTACTTGAAGAGCGCTCAGTCCCAGTCGCGATGTGGTGACACACACAAGTACGCTTATCAGTAAACATTACAACTACAGAGAGAGCCAAACGGACTTCGTGAGATGGAACTATACGTGAAATTTCATATCGACTCAGAGCAAACAAGTCAGCAGATACAAATATTTTGCCGATGCAGAAATTCAATCTACGACCCTTTGTTGGGCTGCAATACTGGGCCGCGTGGCGAGATTGGGCACAACGCTCATGCCATACAAATTGAATGAAGCGAAATGAAAGCAGAAAGATGAAAGAATAGTCAACCAGGCCTGTTCCTTTCTTGTGTTTAGTCTTACTCCAATGCTATCAAATTCAATATTTTGGATTGGTAAGTTATGTTTTGAGAAGAAAATATATGATTTACAGCTGATGACAGTTAAAAACTTCTAAGCAAGCACTTTTTGGAATAAAATTTCTACCTATTATGTTGTAATAGGAGCACCTGTTCTGTTTTATTATAATTCGTAATGTTTATTTATTATAAAGTCTGTCTTTTCATTTTAGGCCCACCACAATATTGTGAATGGCTAAATGTCGGCAGTTTGGCTTCAGTGCTTATAGACTTGATTTTTTATTATATGTAATAAGCATAAACTCTAATTTGCATTCTCAAAACCGAATCATTCTGGCCAAGACTGTACCTACCAACAATCAGACGAATTCAAACCCACAAACAAAGTCTTATTTCATCCATCGCCGACCTTGAAAATGAACTCGACGTACACACAATCATCAAAACCATTTAAGAGGGAATTACTTCCATAAAAGTCTTTAGCACATAACGAGATCAGACATTGAGTAATAGAGTCGCAGTTATCTGAGAAACTTCGCGCCATAGCCCTCAGTTACAATAATCATTGGCCATTAGACAGGACCCACTTCCCATTTATCCTGATGTAACTTTTCTAACTTAATTTTTCACTCACCTGTCACTTTTTCCTGGTGAAGTTTCACTGTTATTTCCTCTGGCGTCGGACATTCTTTGTATTTAGTCTTTTGTTGGAATGTCTTTCTGTTTTTTTCGTTTACGTCTTTTTACGGTCTATTCCTAATTTATTTTCAGTTGAATAAACCCTTGTTATATAAAGGATAAGGACCGTGTGTTAATCGAATTCTTGTTGTAGGCGAAATTGATAATTGTCTTGAATATCGTTTAACTTGTATATACGGTTACTGTAAATATTAATTAGTGCGAAAATCTAAATTGACGAAGGAAATTTAAAAAATTATGGACACGAGCGAGGCTTGAACCCGTGACCTTCGCCAATCCTTGGCGCAGCTCTGCGAACTGAGCTATCGTGACCATCATTTTCCATTTTTTTTTAAATTTAGATTTAAGTTAATCATGGGCATTAAGGGCAACATGGTAAAATGAGACGGACATTCTAGTGCGCATATTTGAAAGAACCTAAAAATCTAAATAAGTCAATAATACTTTGTGTCAATACTTCCTAATTAACCAAAAAGCTGCCTAATTAGATACAAATACAATATTTGATTTACAGAATAATTTATTTATATTGCATTAATTAATTCTGCAAACAATACTAAAGCCAATTTAATAGTAAACAATTTTAATAAAAGGTTTTAACTAGCCTGACATTCTGGCGATACAGTTCGTCTATAATTAAAGTCCCAACGTGTCGCCACTTGGACCCTCCAGAAGTTATAAAAGTTGCCTCAGATTACGTGCCAAATAAATATCAAACTTATGATCCAGTAATTAAGGTTGTTAGTCTATTAATTAATGAATAAATTAAGTTTAAGTGTCTCTTTAATAGTTGCCGGCGCCATTATTAATGAGTTTGGCTAACATCCAAACCCCCTATAATTACTCAAGGTTATGGGTACAAGTTTACGTTGTCATAAATATCGTTTAATTTCTGGGAGGGTCGGGAGTGCGTTCTGTACCCGCTCTCGGTTTGCGGTATCGATCGGTATCCGGTGTTCAGTAAACATAACGTAACCGACATTATTACCGGTATGTGCACTGCACATATAGTACACTCTCATTTTTGCCTCATCTCATTTGTGCACATTTCGCCAGTTTCGTTATAAGTCCCAATGTAATAGGGGGCGAGCCTATTGCCATCGACCAGGCAAAAATCTAGACTCCGTGCTGAGATTTACCTAATGAAAGATCTCATTAACACTTTGCCCGACCCGGGATTAAACCCAGGACCTCATGCTCTGCATTCGCGCTTAGCGACTTCCAGATTAACGCAGTATTAGATGTTTAGTAGATGATTTTCACATTTTGTGGCTTTTCCTTCATGACTCGTTAGGTCTAGGTTTTACTTAGGATTTTATGTCTATTATTAGTTAAATAAACCATAATTTCCTCAACTAAGTTATCTTTTATCCCTATCCCATATTCATCATTAGAAAGAGTGATATCATAATCGTCGAGTCCATAAACGACAGTGTCAGAGCACATGTCAGCCGTTTTATTCAGTGCATTTATTGAATACGCCATGTTTTTTAATCCTGGAGACGGCGGAGGAAATAAAACTCAGTCTGTTAGAAACTATTCTGTTGTCTGAGCAGGAAATTGATGTTGCTAGCGTGTGTCGCGTTTGTTGCTACGTTTTGATTTCATGACTTTTCTACAACTGTGAAACTGGTTTACAGGCGTCACCTGATTGATTTTGATTGTTCAATTTATTTATTGTTTTTAAAACATAACATCACGCCCGTATTTCTCGAAGTGCTAGGCTAGAGGTGTATGTAACACCTCCATTTCACCAGTTATGTTATAGTAATAGAGGGCGAGCTTATTGCCATCGACCGGCCACAAATCCAGACTCCGTGCGGCTACTGAGAATATTCTAATGGAAAAACCCAATAACAGTATGCCTGGCCTAGGATTCGAGCTCGAGACATCATGGTCAGTAGTCGCGTTTAGCGAACACTAGACAAACGAGGTAGTCTTATTGTTTTTTCCTCGTATCTATCAATTATCATATTGTATCTATTCACACATTTCTAAGCCGCAGGTCAAGCCTAGTATACAATATGTTGTTGTTGTAAGAATGTTAGAGTAATAGATGAAGAGTAAGAAGCAGCAAGAAGCAGCAAGTACGTATACAGTACATATCAATTCCAACGTAATTTTAATTCAAAACAAAAGATAATGTTTGTGTTAAAAAAAATGTTCCGAATTTTATACCTATTGGGTCGTGATACAATCTAGATACGGCAAACATTTGTATTGACTTGGCTGTAAATATTACAACATACAATTGTTAAAGGATTCATAACAAATACTATGAAAGAAAAGTCATCGAAGCACCATATCTATACTTAGGGGATACCCTGATATCAATTTAATACTTAACATCAGCTACTTAATACATTACAGAAAGTAAGTAATCTCTAATATGTACAGGTTTATATACATTCTTATTATATAAAATATGATGTCGAGAATCATCCAATGATAATGAGTTTTCATGAAATCAGATACACGGAAAATTAATTTTAATATTGCTATTCTGATAAGGTGAAAATTGACACCCTTCTACTTGAAAATAATAGTTAAAACAAGGCATAAATATTAACACTTAGTCTTTGGCTTATCCTCAAAAAAGAAATCCGTGCTATGCGTTGCTTAACTTGCATATGAGCACCACCAGCTTTGATAGTTAATACCAACAGTATATTTTACAGTGTTAACATTTTCGAAATTCAAGCCAGAAAATGTACCCGCGAAAGTCGTTTGTGTGCACAATATGAGGGGATTACAGTCCTGTGACGTCACTATACTGGATTTTGACACAACGTTTATGAATATTAACATACGCCCAGAGAGGTTGCTTAATTATTTATCTTATGAAACATCTTGTATGGAGGAAATTTTCTGGCAGATTTCCTTTATAAGTGACACTTTGTGCGGAATAAATGTTTTTGTTGTTTCGTGTTTCCGTGAATGTTTTGTGACAGTGGAAACATTTTTTGTCTAAGGAACAAAAAATGTGTATGTGACATTTAAATTAATTAGTGATTAGTGACTCTATAAAATATGAGCGTACGAAATGCTACTAAACGAAACATTAAGGAACTTGACTTAAATGTTTATGTTACAACAGATACAGTATAAAAACGGAATGTGATACAATATTAGTCATACAATTTATTCTTTAGTTGAAATGACGGAGTTTTCCAATGAATGTCTCAGAGATTTTAATGTATAAAAATTAACTACTTAACTAATAAGTGGAGTATTTAAGAGTGTAAACATCATTGGAGAACTCCGGCGTCCTAAGAATTTCGACTAGAAAAAATTTGGTAATGATATTTGGTTAACTAGAATCAACGGCGGCGTCGAATAAAGGCAGCATCAAACGGACTTACGTTATAAAATATACAAAATTGCAAAACAGGGATCGAACGAGATCGTTCGCTAAGTAATGGAATCCCCACCTGCATTCGCCATCGCCGCGGCCTCATAAAATTACAAAACTACTTTATACTCAGTCGCTTTATCACTTTGTTAGCGTCTAAATTGCCCTGTTTAAGCGCTATCGGTCTGGCGTCGTCGTCAGATATCGTTAGCGTCACCGACGTAACCCTCGTCAGGGCTTTCCGAACATATGTCAGCGGCACACTTCGCGTTAGACACTTGCGGTAAAGGTTTGAGCACACTCTCGGTGCCCTCGCCGGGCATCCGCGCGTCCGTCGTCTGGGTGTCGACACAGCGGGTCTCCACCTGGTAGCACCGGCCCGGGCCCTCGGTCACACTCATCGGCACCATCACTGCACACGTGCCCTTCGGGTTCACCCACGAGCTGCACGCCTCGGTCGGCGCACAACACTGCACCGGCTCCGTCTTGTAGCCTTCAGGCGGCGATGGAACGAACTCCTCGTTGTAGTACACCGTCCCGTTGCCAACAAAGGCGATCTGCCTGTTTCTTGGCACTGGATATCCTTCCAAAGTACGTCGCACGTTGCCCGGCCCAAACGGCGTCTCAAAATTAGGACAAGTGGGTGGCGTCGCATTAAACTCTGTATCTTTCGCGAATTTACAAACAAGCTTCTGTCCCTTCGGCCGATTGTGCGGTAGAGTTTGATAAAACGGGCCGACTACCGAATAGTTAGACATTATCGGCGGTCGGCAGGGATGTTTTGGGAGGCCGTAGTCGTAAGGGTAGCCCTCGTTATCTAGAAAGCATCCCGGATTCAGGTGGACGTCCGCCGAGTGCTGGTACATGTTGTTGATAGTGTTTTGCGGCATGTTCATGGTCTGTTGATCCTGCCACGTGACCTGCCTGGGTATTGTAGGCGCGGTGAACGCGGTTTCCTCTTGAAAACCGTCGCCGCTTGCGGTTTGAGCTTTATATACTGATAACACTGTGTTCTCGTTTTGCGCATTGTTAGCTACAGTTTCCGCGTCGCTAATTAGGTCGGGGTTTCTGTCGACAAAGCCTTTCATGTTATTGCTTTGATACACGTCGCTCGACTCGTAATCACGGTTTGTTTGTACCGTGTAGTGCAACGCGTGATGAGAATGTGCGTTCACAATCACGCTGCCATTATTTTTAGGCATTCCATTACCCCGGTTTGAGGGCAGGATTTGATTACATAAGGCTACATCTTTACCACTCTCCTTCTTCTTACGGCTCCTCGTGTCCGTTTTAAACTTTAATAATACTACGGCTATTATAGCTATAAGTAAGACGATGATAAGAAAAACTACGGTAACTATGACTACCAAGTGCCTCTGGGGGAACGTGACCACTATAACGACGGGCTCCTCCTTCACTAGTATTCGTATTGTGTAGTTGGCTCGCGACCTGCCTGCAGGGTTCTCTGCGATGCACGAGTACGTGCCATTGTCGTCATTCCCAATATTGAATATGTACAATTCGCTCTTTTTGTCAGTAACACCATTTTCCACATAATACAGGTCGCGAGCGTCCGGTGACATGCTCGAAGAATTTTGAATGATCTGACCCTGGTAAAACCAGTTTATTTTCGCTTCGGGTATCGCTTTCACTAAGCACTCGAGGGTTACATTGTTTCCTGCATTTGTCTCTAAAAACACAGACGTAGGGCTCATTTTCGGTAAGCATGCCAAGTCGTTTTCCACGACATTCGTGATCGTCTGTTTCCTCAAACGTTCGGGTAGGGAGCAAATTGGTTCGACGGCGTGCGGCATATTGAAATTCAACAACCAACTATGTAAATCCCTGAGATGGCAATCGCAATTCCAATTATTATTTTGCAAGTTGATCCCTCGCAGCGTATCGGGGAATAAATTCTCACCTTGAATATTTGATAGCCTGTTGCCGTTCAGCCGCAGCCACTCTAGGTGGTTGAGCCCGGAAAATGCCTCTCTTTCTATTGTTTCTATTTTGCAATCGCTCAGTTCCAAAGTATTCAAGTACGATAAATGTTGAAAGCAGTGAGTTTTTATGCTCGTTATTGGATTGTTGTTGAGCGAGAGCCTCATTAGTGACGGGAAGAAAACAAAGTTGGTCGACGGAATGACTGTCAAGTAATTGTTGGAGAGATCCAACTCAACGAGGTTCGCGAGGCCTTTGAACGCGTGGTTATCGATTTTCTGCAATCTACATCTTTGTAAGTAGATTTTCTGGAGATTGAGCAAGTTTAGTTTGTGAAAGGCTTCTTTCTGCAGCACTTGTAGGTCGTTGCCGGTGAAGTCTAAGACTTGTGTTTCTGGGTCGAGTGAGTTTGGTATAGCTTTGAGATCCTTCTCAGAGCACTCGACGTAACGTTTTCCGTTCTTCCACTTACATATACACTGCGAGGGGCAGGCTATGGCAGGAAGGAGGAGACACGTGGTGCACAAGGCAATCAGCCTCACGTCCAGACTCTTTCTGACATTCATATTGCCTCAAGGCATCCAAGAGAAGACCGCGAGCATTATCTGTAACAAAAAAAAGTAATTTTACAATCACATTCCAGGAAATCTGGAGGTCCACAAATGGGAAAGATAATGGTATATTGATGGCCTTATTAGTAAACTTGATTAAATAAATATAGGCACAGTTTATCCACACTAGTTACCATTAAGAATTATTATTTTCGATCAGAATCAAATCATGATTTATGAATGAATTTCAACTGCCCATCGATCATCAATTTTACAATGACATTTCATATTCAACGATTGTTGGTTCATGTATATTTAATTCTTATAGAATGCAAAAAAAATTGTCATTTCGCAATACAAATGAGAGTTGGAGCGCCGGCGCCGGCCTCATTACGGTCTCTTGTTGTGAATTATATTTGTCAGGCTATCCGGCTGTTTGTCGGCAGTGATTCATAACGACACGAATTCTTCACGGCAAATGAATGAAAATGTTTTATGTAATCCGTGCGCTCATCTCAATGGGACAACATTGAGTGTGTTCAAGCTTGTAACGGATCTGTCTGATACAATTGAGTTTAATGTCATGTACAAGTCTACTTTTAACGCGGAAGTTGAGGATTCTTCGGGGAGATGGATTAAAAATAAAATTCTCTTTTCTTGTCGGAAAAGACGAGTCGAGTCGAGGCAACAACCCAATGTGAGCATTATGTGTAGTGATAGGCGCGCTACCGAAGACAAACGATTTTTGATAATATATTAAGAAAAAAAATAAAATCAGGGTGATTGTAAATTGGTAATTTCCATGATGTCGTAACATAACTGTCAAAATGGTCTAAATTTAAATATTTCATAAGTCTTTATAATGTGTTAGAATGAAGTGGATGTGTACCCGCGTGTGCGATTAGATAATAAGTCTAGTACCTATTTATAAATGAAGAGTATTTCGTGTGACATTTTGTTAGACGCAATAAAACAAAGTACCTACTTAGTTCCTACGTCAGTCTCTGGGACAAGTGACAGGGCAACAGACAGAAAGTTAGATCGAAATACCTTACAGCTGGAATGAAATAAACAAAAAACATTCTTCCCCATTCTTCGCTTGTCAAGAAGAAAAACGAAACAATACATTAAAATTCTTATCTTAATTTTGCTTAATGAATTTGGCAAAGGGTGCATTGGTACGCTTTATCTTGCAAACAAAGTAAATGAATGTTGGAAACAAAATATTTCCCGTTGAAACATTTCGTACATTTTGAAGGGCCGTTTGTGAACGAATAACATTCATATTTTTATTTGATGGTTTTACTTCTAGTGATTAAATGTAAGAAAAGTGATGATGATGACTTTTTAATGAGTAGGTTAAATTATTTTTAGCGATCTTGTCTTTAAATATTGTATTCGTACGAAATTTATGTATGTAGACAGGTATTAACAAAGTCCCATAGAATGTCAGCTGCTTGCTATAAGGTTCCTGAGCTAGTCTCAATAAACATGTGCGGGAATATTCCGTAAAAAAATAGACTAATCTTTTAAAAAATCTTTAAAAAAGGTTAGCAAGGTCGAATTACCTTGATCCTTAACACTTGCCGGGATCCCGCACAAAATTTCAAACAGCATTTTAAACTCAAAGCATTACTATCTCCAATCTACTTAAAAACAAAATTAACCAAACAGCGATGTCCCAATAGAGTCGCACTATTCGGGAATCACAAATTGGTTTCGAACCAACACCGCGGATCCTCCTGTGCTTTCGTGACATTGCGAATTTAACGGAGTGGCAAATTAAAAGTAGGTATCATTCGGACATTGACGAGGGTACCGACATTTGTTTTTTCGTTTTTTCCCGTTGATAAAACCAATTATTGGCCTGGGACCTGAGTTTCTGCGTTTTAAAATTGTGCATTTGTATTTCGTGAACAACCTACTCATGTATCGTGTTCATTTATTTACATATTATACGTGGTGAATATATAAATAGATAGATTTCTCTTTATTACACACCACTGACTGCCTCGTTGGTCTAGTGGTTGCTAAGCGCGACCTCTGAGCACGGGGTCCTGGGTTCGAATCCCGGGTCGGGCAAAGTGTTACTGGGTTTTTGCATTAGGTGATTCTCAGTAGCAGCACGGAGTCCGGATTTGTGCCCGGTTGATGGCAATAGGTTCGCCCCCTATTACATTGGGACCTATAACATAACTGGCGATATGTGGATGTACTATATGTGCACGTCTACTTACCCCTTCGGGGAATACAGGCGTGATGTTATGTTATGTTATTACACACCAAAAAAAAATGCATAAGTACAGAGTCAGAACAATGTACAATCGGCGGTCTTATCGCACTGAGCAATCTCTAACAGACAAACTAATCTATATCTATTTATGTTTCAATAAAAAATCTGCAATCATTAATTGAAAAAGCTATTCAGCTACCTACCCAACAAAAATATCGGTAATTCAGTAGGAAAACTGTTTTTAACTAAACCCATTTAAGCTATAACAACTTCTGCAACTCGACTGAAAGTTATTCAGGATCATTAAATAAATTGACGTCGTTTTCTATGAAAGACCATTGATTGCATTCAGTACCTACTGTAAAAGTGCCATTAAACACCTAAATGTATGAATTATGTTTTTGAGTAGGTCCTGGAAGGTTATATATATAATTATTATGTTTTATGTGAGTTCACTATAGGACTCTAATTTGAGTATATCACATTGACCTCTACAAACCCAATTACAATAATACATCACTCCTATTTACAAATCAATTAATATTATAAGGTTGAGTGAGAGTAATGCTAATAAAAAGTAGCAGAATCAATTTTCATAAGAACGGGAGATGATAAGCGGTTAAATTGCTTTTCGTGTACTTTGTTTCGCATACTATTTTTGACCAATTGCTTTATGACGATAATATTTTTACTTTTTTAATATTATCTTGCCCCTAAAGAAAGTTGGTCTATTGCAGCTCACAACCGAGAGGAATGAAGGAAGGAAAGGGAGGCCTTTGCCCTGCAGTGGGACGATCATGGCTGAAATAAATAATAATAAAATAAAAGTATGTTTTTGAATAAGTCCCTTTTCCCGTAAGACCATGAAAAAAATCATATAATATAATTCAGACCACAATCAATATTTATTGCGATTTTTTTTATTGTATTATTATTAAATTAACTGAATATACACATCACACATTTAAATTGTATTTATTATAAAACTATTAACAACTTAAACACCAAAAATAAATAAAACTAATTATATTAAAGTAGTGAACCAAAAGTATTTACTGGTTAAAAATATAATTAACTCATTCAATTTAGAAAAACTAGGTTCCAAGAGTGACGGGACAAAGTAGAGCAACTTGTTCAATTTTAAGCCAAGAGAAATGAAACTGGCTGCCGTTGCAGAGAAACTGTGAACAAGTAAGTTCTCTACTGCAGTTTCTGAACAAACGGTTTACTTGTCGCAGCGCTTTATAAAGCACATATTGTTGTTACAGCGCTTACCTACAGTTTAACTAATAACGCAGGACACGCAACTAGCGCAGTTCAATAAGTTGCAGTGAAAAGAACATACCGACTTCTTTGTTGGACCTATTTATAGATCCCCGTGTATCGATCGTAAAGCCTTCGCCAGCTCTTAGTCAAAGATCTTTGTCCGTCGTTACAGTTAGTAGCCTTTAAGTCGGATTATAATCCTACGGTTAGTCATAATATTTGCACCCTATTATATCGCATAAATTAAAATCCATGTACCTATTGTACCTAAATAAAAATAACAACTCCTTTTTACATGTAACTTATGAGCCGATGACGGTAGCCCGTGGGTGATGACCATGAAAAACTGGCGTTCAGAATTGTATTAATATCTATCTATGAGTAATATAACAATTAAGCTGTCTGATTTGTGTATTTTGTATTTTACAAACTAGTTACAGTAAAACAACCTATTTTGTACTAGGAAATGTTGACGTAACAAGAAAACAAATAGACTGCTATCGATAAAAAATACTAATTTACCCAGCAGTTGAATTGTAAACACCTATTAATGAATATTTTTAAAAATATGTTAAACATACGCTAATGATTACCGTATTTATATTATACAATTAATTCTTAATCCCCACATGTTGTGAAACACTGGAAACACGCGTTGTCAACGCAATTCCAAATGAACATTACAAAACAAATGCTAATTTAATAACAACGAACAACAAAGGGTAGAAACAAAAATCACAAATTTATATTTGGCCAAGCAATAATTTCACTAAACAAATTATCGTCGAAATTAAATTACGCCAAACGTTATTTGTTCGAAAGATATGTATCTGAAATTCGTTGTCTGCGAAATGAAATTCGACCAAAAATAATTAGGTCAACAGCGGAGCTTGTGCCCATACCTCCCTAAGTACATAGAACATACATAACAATGGCTTTTTCTCATTCGGACGTTCGGAAAAATGAACGTTTTCGGGCTTTGCGTATAATTTGAACCTATGTTACGATGCTGCTGTGAACTTTTTGTTTTAAATGCTTTTTTTGTAGTGCCTACTGTTGCTTTAAAAACCTTGACCCCAGTAGATGCTTTTAGTTCAACGCTAAATTTAGTAGTAGATGGAATATTTCCCCGTATTCTATAAGCAAAGGCTACAGATTTTCCAGGAAAGTCCGGAAAAATTACCACGCTGAAAAGTTCAGAGCTAAAAGCTAATATACATGTCAACACAAGTTTTTAATCCCTCTGTCTGTGACGCATTTACACCTAAATCAACTAATGAAATTTGCTATACCAAGAATTGGCATCATCTTTTTTCTACCGTGTTCAAATGCTTAACAAAATTGGTCATTCCGAGAAGAAAGATTAACCAGTCCGAAATTTGGCAGCAAACTGTCTCTCAGGGTGCGCCTTAAGATTATTTAAAGTCTATTGTGACTTTTTGTGTCCGCCTCGTTAGTCTATTGACAGCTAAGTGCGACTGCTGAACACGAGATCCTGAGTTTGAATCCCGGGTCGGGCAATGGGATATTAGTTTTTTCCATTAGGTAATTATAAGTAGCAGCACAGAATCTGGTTTTATACCCGGTTACTGGCAATAGGCTCGCTCCTTATTACATTGGGACCTATAACATAACTGCCAAAATGTGGGTGTACTATAGGTACACCTCTGCTTAAGCCTTCGGGCAATACAGGCGTGATGTTATGTTATGTTATTGTGACTTTATGTATAGTCACAGACTGCTACAGATAGTGTCAGAAACTAGTAACTCAAACCCACAAATATTGACTAATGTGCCGTGTCAATGTATTCGTTGATCCCGCGCTCGTCCATTATGCATGCTGCTCCATTATTTACGGGTATCGACCGCCCTCGGTCCGCTAATATTTTGTACAGATGAGATCGGGTCTCTCGTTGTGTTTCCCAAAGAATCGTTTGTAATGGAGCTAATAGTCGATGGACGTTATTGGATTTTGTTTTTATTTGCGGTTGCACGTTCGAGGCGTTATATTTTTTCGACATTTTGTTTCGGTGTTTATTCTTGTATTTACAAAAGGCTGTTTATGGCTTATAACACGAAGTACTTGTTCGCGGAATAGGTTATTCGAAATGAATTTGCCCGATTGATAGCAATAGGCTCACCCCCTATTACATTGGGACTATAACATAACTGACGAAATGCGGGTTTATTATAAATGCACCCTTCTGCCTACCCTTTCGGAGAATACAGGCGTGATTTAGTTTAAAATTACCCAACAACCAAACCCATTTCACCTCAAAAACAAACTGCTACACGCTCCAAAATTCCACGTACCTATAATATACTGTAAAATCCTGCAGTACCTGAGACGTAGCAAGCTTCTGGACGGAATAACACGTCGGGTACTCGCTGGGCATGCACGCCTCCAAGACTCACTACTGTCTCCAAAAGATTTGGGAAGTAGAATTAATAGCACTGCACTGACATGCAATGAAAATGTATTTAAATACACACGAGGTATGTCTTTTATATTCCAAAATTTTGAGAGACAGATTATGATGCTGGATGGTTTACTGCGTCGTTTTTTCCACCCGGCTATAGCACTAGGAAGCAGTGACGGCCGGGCGTTTTGTTGGCTGTCTTTTTGAAATTTGACGTTTAAAAAGTTCTAATTTCAATAAACCATTTTTTTGTTTTAGTATATGACAGTTAAAGTGACGACATGATTGGACAAGTGGCTAAGCGATTAGACTGTTGCGCTAGAGGTTGCGGGTTCGACGCACGGGACAAATAATTTTGTGAATCGCAGATTTCGTCCCGAATTTAGGTGTTCGTGTATACGATATGACAGATTTGTGAAACGCACCATCGATACAGGAGGAATTAGCCTAGCATGCGATTTTTTTTTAATTTTATAAAATGCTGCATTCGACTGCTATTAGCTTGTACCGATAATAATTAATATGAACAGGCCGATTTTAGTTAGATGTTAATTTAAAATACATATCTTGACATAAGATCACCATCTCAAAAACAGGAGTGACATTAGTCGATACTGTAATTTAATTATCAAATGAAAAGAGGAACGCTGTAGTTGAAAAATGAACCTCATTGCCAAACTCCGAAGATGACTAAAAAGATCAAACTTTCGCTCTTAGCTTAATTAAAACTTGCAATTGTAATTTCTTGATGTATGTAAAAATATGCACTTTATAATTATAGTAGACTTAGATAAACAAGAACAGTATTGTTCAGTTTAATTGGAAATGAATGTAAAAAACACATTACAATCTATCTATAAATAATATTTAAAATACCACTACTAATAAACATATGTATTTTATTCAACAATTAAATTTAAAAACAACGAAATAAAGTATAATCATGCAGGAGTATGGAATATAAAACAATAAAAAACAGTATAACGTTTAATGCAATTAAGCTTATTATTCGTAAAACGATGGAAATAGTGGCAATTATGTTATTGATAAGACATCATACATTAATACAGATTTACTGTAGATCTAATTCGATTTACAAAAAAAAACTCGAGACGACACCTAAGAGTATTAATGACAATATCCCACAAACATTAATCTGCTAATATGATTATGATTTAGTTCAGTAAACTGTAGGCGGTCCTCTGGGATGTAGAACAAACATAATCCGGGCTTGTGGCAGCATGCCAATTGGCCTACTGGCGCTATCAATAAGTAATACTGTTAGGCTGTGGTAATCTGTTATGTGTGGAGCTATGCGGCCCTGGTAATGTTGATTAGAAATGGTTTTAAGAGTGACGTGATTACAGGATTAATTTAGATGGGTTGTCTATCTATACCACCATGCAGGTATGTGCCGAGAGGGGGAAGGTAGTGGGGCAGGTATTTAATGTTCTGCTCACATATTTTGCCCATGTCAACCTTATAAAAGCCCATATTGACATAAATTTTAATAATAATAAACTACCAAAAGACTGATAAGATAGATAATGCTTTATTGTACACCATATAAACACATCTTAAATTAGAGGTTTTGTACCATGTTTGGAACAACTCGCTCTTAATTGAAGATTCCTTTTGACGATCTAGTTTACACAACAACTACGCACGTGATGCAATAACAATAAAACAACTAAATAATGGCAAAACAAAGGTACATTCAGTCTGAAATCTCACAAACGTAACGTGACAAATTCAGCTTCCACAAACATGTAAAATGTCCTCAGAAGTACTCGAGAGCTTCGGAATACATAGCGAACGGAGGGGTCTGCGAGCCTCTGTAATTTATGTACATTTAAATGGAACTCAGGCAGGTACGACGGGCACTGGAGGAAGTCTTTAATATTAGTATTGAACAGATTGAGATAGAAATGTGGTCTGAAACGTAATGCTGGGAGCGTTAGCTATTCTTTTAGTTACAATTATTGAGTTATATGTTTTAAGTGCCACTCAGATTTATTATGCTGGAACTGAGAGGTTTATAAATTTGTATGCGCGATGTTTGTGGGTAACACTGGGGTAAAAAGTATTTGGTCATTCAACAACATTACGTATTCAGTAGGAAAGATCTTTAAAACTACTTCCAAGAACAGTATTAGAATCGTAAAATGAATTATCTATTTTACAAACTTTTATACTTTTGCGTTGCATGATTTTAGTCTGCTTGCGACTACGGGCGGTACAACTCTGTTGAAACGACAAGCCTAAAGAATTACCTTGTTTGCGTTAACTGCCGTATAGTGATTTAATTGTATTATAATTATATTTTTTTATATATTTTCTATTAATAACTTTACCTCAGAATATTTTTCATTACAATGAAGTGAAAAGGAAAACCTCAGAATACATTAGTATAAAGTAATGAAAAAAATGGTAACGATGTGAAATTTAAAAACCTATTCTCAGTCTTTTATGCCAGAAGGCCTATAACTAAAAAAAAAAATATAAAAACATCACAGTACAGTCTCAGATTCAATAGGATCTCCCAAAATAGATTTCTCTCCAAACCTCAGACGGCACGTAGCAAGTGCTAACGTATAATATCTCATTACATCTCAGACAGACTTCAAATTATGTTTCTTCCATACATTGTTTAAAACCAGAGACAACACGAAATATAAAGAACGTTTCGTTTCCTTTTTACTTATGAAACATTTTGTTTGGTCCAAATGAATTTCCAAGACGTAATATTTTGGCAAGGCCTCTCAAAAGAGACTGTTTATTGTACGAACTGTAATCATTTTCTTTATACAGACTTTTATATAGGCTTCATGAAACTTGCTATGGCCTATTTCTTTCATATGTTTTGTACTTTTAACTGATCTTTATTCAAATAATCTTCATCTCCGATACATAACTGACATTACCGCTGATGTGTTAAGGAATGTTATGTTTTTGTTTTTCGAATATATTTGAATTTTAAAAATAAACACCAAGAGTGTAGCCACCAGCATTAAAATATAACCATGTTTCTTCTTAGTACTGTTGAGTTTATAACTGTCTTTAAATACAATTTAATACTAGAAATATCTACAAGAGCACAAAACTGGAAAGTTTTAATTTATCTTGACAGTTAATTCTTGGCTTCTTCGACTTTCCATTCTCTTAATGTGATTTCTATGCTATTACTATGATTTATATAACTTCCTTTAACGTTCAATTCTATGAAATTTCTTGCACAATCCGAAAGGTAGTTTGACTTTGTGTGCTTTTGGAACAAGATGGAGGCGTTAATGGGCACTCATTCTTCACGTACAATTATTTAGCTAACTCAACTTATAGCAATAAGAGGATTTTTCGATATCAATAGATATTTTATTTATTATTAGGAACAACACTTGGTTAGTGGTATGAAATGACTCACATTGTATGAACTTCTTCGGTCTATCGTACATTATTTTTATGAAATGATGTCTGTAAAAATGTCAAATTAAAACGTTAGTCAAACTTTCCATGAGACTTAGTTATAGAGCTATGATGACAATAAATTAAGAAAAGTTTCTTCCCTTTATACTTACAATTTCTAGCTCAAAGATTTTATGTCAAAATGGTATAAAAAGTACCTACAAGTAGCACACGAGGCTGAACCAAAACCGAACTTAAAAAACACATAAGAGCAATTCTTTTGGAATCCTTGTCAAGAGGAGAATCACCATGACTGCCGCAGCCTGAATCATCTGATTGTGATTAATCGGGGATCAGTGCTGGCTTCCACTAATCCTTTCATCTCGTTCCACTTACACTTGGTAGGCTTTGGCCTGTGGCGTGGGTGTGAGCGCTCCGCGGGTTAATTGGCTGTTACCCGGTAAACCGTTATGAGATTCGGTGGACAAAGCCCCATGATTTGATTCTTTTGTTTTAATTTTATCGCAGGTAATTGTTTATTTTAAGGCTTTAATGGCTTTCAGTTTTTGTCGTTTTTGTCTACGTTAGCATTATTTAGACCTTATTTATAAATTTTATTTTAACGTAGATTGTAGTATAATTAATTGTATATATAAAATGTAATGTAAATTGATATTTAAAAAAATTAATAATAAGAAATATAACCTTAAAATGTGATGATATTTAAATACATTAGAACACAAACTATATTTTATTAATTAAGCATAGGATATTCCAGTTTTATACTAACGGTAAAAATAATGAATAAGAATGAATTCTCTGACAAACTTTTATTTCTACAGATACAAAACATGCGTTTGATAACATTCAAATGAATTTAAAGCTGTGAATATTATACAGTCATTTCCCAGCTTATCATCTCTCTAGCCCACCACTATCCATTTAGTACTAGTGTAGCGATGACCTCAATATGTAACGAATGTTGTCGCTGTCAGTACATAAATTGCACTAACATTGTCGAGCACGAAACCCGTTTAAATTGTGTTTCAATGTTCTATTATTTAGATCTTACTATTAGTTTAAAATCGTAGTGGCCTAGTGGATGATATTAGATTTACCTGCAGAAGGTTGCAGGTTAAAGCTCAGGTAATCAATGTGACTTTTCAATGTCAAATACTTTCTTAGATATTTTAAGACACCAATGACTAACGGTGACACAAAATATTGTATGGAAACCTGGATTTAATTGTCTGAAAACGCCAACCTGGTGATCGACGCTCAATTCTTCTCTATACAGAAAGAGGCCTTTGTGCGGCAGTGGGGCAGTTACAGGCTGGTATTATTATAAGTATTTAGTTTAATTAGCAGTTTATTGAAATAATTATAAGACTTTATTAACAATTGAACTTCTTTGAAAATGCCTCCTACAATGAAACTGGAAAGTCTATTTCCCACGGTCATGTACCAGGGCCACTGACAATCTGCGGACGGGCAATCTTCTGTAACGGTTTGAGATATTTAAAGGTTCATTCAGGTAAGGGTAGGAAATATAATATAAAAATAAATCATAATCAAAGTTTAAAAATAAATTCTAGAACTGTTCACGCAATACACCTAGCTATATAACAAACAAGCATTTACTACATATTTGTGTTTTAAGTTCCTACATGTAACTGTTCAAATTCAAACAGGCGTTTTATTCTCTGTGGTCATATATAGCCGACAAATAAAGAAATAATACATTCATTTTTGTTCCTGAAAGTATAATACGTGGTAGGAAATAAGTTAAACTATCCATACAAAGGGCTCTCTCCTCTACGTTATTTGCCTGATTGGCAAGAAGCCACGCAATGCGGAGCAATGGCGTCTTTTGTTGGGCCAAGACCCAGATAGGGGTCAACGTACTATCCTAGTTGAAGTGAACAGTTACAAGGTTATCCAGAGTAACGGACGATACAGTAAATATACTAATATGTGTTATGATAATACTTACGTATGACATTGCAATGGTAAAGAGGTATTTAAGGTATATGAATCTGGTCTTTTTAAAGTCTCTACATCATTGAGTAAATTGAAAACTGGAAAAGTGGCGAATTGTTATTGGGTTTTTCCCCTAGCTACATTTCTGCCTACCCCTTCAGGGAATACAGGCGTGATTATTAAGGAAGATACTTATAATAATTACACCATGTAGTTGCGTGAGTAGGCGGCCTTTGAATATGTAAGTTTAAACTATATTTAAGTCCATTGCTCCACTTACATACAAACTGTGCGTCAAAGCGTTGAGTAATGGCGCAATGGAGCAATGACTTTTCATAAGTTCGGTGCGTAGGAAGCTGTATCACAAAGGCTTGTCCAAAGAAAATAACTTTACTTTGTGGTCAAAACGTTTTATGCTGGTTTAGTTGTACCTATAGTTACGTCGCTGTGTGAGTGGTTCTATTTATACTTTAATATCAGTGTGGAGGCGTGGGTTATAAGGACTATAATTATTATCACCTTCGCATTTGTACAGCGCTGAAAAGGCTTTCGAGTCTTTAAAATAATAGAGTTTGCCTGCAACACTTAACTCGAATACCTTAAAATATTAACTGTATTTTACCATAGTTATGGTAGAATATATAGCGCCATTATTTAACAAAACAAGACTTTACATAAACAAAAAACTGTTTAAAAAATGTTTTGCCAACATTAGCTTTACTTACGTTTTTGCTATGATATAAACATTGAAATTCTAAAATACAGTAGTTCTAAAACACATTATATTTATTTCTAACGAATATGGAAATATACCCTTAATTCAATTACTTAATTTACTTTGCTTTCCGCTGATTGGTTATCCAAAATCTTAATAGAATGCAACAGCCGATCATAACCAGGCCAATGATTTGGTCAAACCAGAGATAACAACGACACCAGACATAGCTTGTGAACTCGAGTCATACCGACATGAACAGATGCATATCGTATAAGTTTATACTATATAAACAGATTTAGAACAAAGGGAGGATATTATTTACCAAGCACGATGATTTACGCGGCACCCGCAGGCAAGTTAACGTCATAAACAAGTTCCATGGCACATGTTAAGTAACAAATGTTACTAAACTGTTACTGTTTTGCACTAATTAACGAGAATTACAGATTTTGGGGCCCGCAGTGATAATAACACGAACTAGCACTACTTCATACTCACTATAAATAAATTTAAATAAAAAAAAGCTTTGATAGCCGTATGGTATGACCGTTTATCCGAATTCATGTGCGTATTATAAATTAGTTACCAGTTGCTAAAGATGGTGGAGGAAAACATCGTGAGGAAACAAGCACACCTGAGAGATTTTTCAACGGTGTGTACTGCCATGTTAGTTGCCTAGAGGCAGTTTAAACTCTAACACCAGCTTTTTACTGCCTCGTTCAGCACGAGGTCCTGGGTTCGAATCCCGGGTCGGAAAAAGTATTACTGGGTTTTTCCATTAGATAATTCTCAGTAGCAGCACGGAGTCCGGATTTGTGCCCGGTTGATGGCAATAGGCTCGCCCCCTATTACATTGGGACCTAAAACATAACTGGCGAAATGTGGGTATACTATATGTACACCTCTGCCTACCCCTAAGGGGAAAACAGGCGTGATGTTATGTTACCAGCTTTTTACTACCCTTACCTACTGACAGTAAGCACTCTATAAACCTGATTGTGGCCTCATTAAGCTGTATAAAATGAAAACCAGTTGCGCGAAATGAAACTAATACTACTAAACTAACAAACATACACTTATGCTATGTGTGTCAGTGTACACAAGTATTGAGTATTCAACACCTAAGAGGCAACCTTACCTGCCTAAGATTAAGTTCACCGCGCTCGACTTCGGTCTACTTGTAATTGGTTTGGGACTTAGACAGGTGCTATAAGGTGTCATGATTATATAGACAGGATCTAAATACCTACCTGACCTCTGAATACAGAATTTATAATGCATGCCTAACACACCTGTGCTTGTATTGTGGTGTACAGGTATGTTCCAATGATGTGAATGCCTTGAAGTGGGACGTAAGTACTCGTATGTGACTGAAGAAGTGATGAGCTGTGTGACTTAAGGTGTGATCATTGTGACAGATGAACTTAGCAGCTGAGGTGGGTTAAAGATTCTTCTTCAATGTACCAGTATGAGCTGTCTAAGTAAACAGTAGTACTAAAGATTGACCAGTCAACAAAGATGGTAGCTGGGTTGACCGTTAACGTAGACGTACTAAGATACTATCACAAGTGGAGGCACTTTACTTTTTTTTTATAACTTCACCCTACACTCGGAATTTCTCCTATATGCGTTTCACAAACATGAAATATTACATACACAAACACCCAGACTCGGAACAAACATTTCTGGTTCGCACAAAGTTTTGCCCCGTGCGGCAATCGAACCCGCAACCCTTAGCGCAGCAGTCCAATCGCTTAGCCACTGTGCTGACTAGGTCGTCTTGCACCGATAAAGACGATATTATTCTACGAGTAAGATAGTTCATTATGAGATAGGATAGAGAATAAAAAAACGAGAAACAGAACCGAAAGATGATGAATATTCTTTATTGTATAACCAGTAGTATAAAATGTTCTCAACATTTCTGAACAATCAAAACCCTAAACGTTAAATATAGAAGCATAAAGTTGCTTTATAATTGTTCAGTGGTTACTTACTTCAAGCCTCATTCATTGAAGTTAAATGGAGAATGAATTCCTGGAATAAAAATCTAGCTAAAATATATAGAGGAAAGTAAACTGAGACATTAAGTGGTTACATTTGAAAGCATTGAAATTGATGTTTTAAAATAAGTAAAGTTAGCTTTTGAATCGATAAAATTAAATGTTATATATAGCTCAGAAATTCTTGACGTTGAAATTTTTATTTCGTTTTGTTGGTTGTATCACACTATATTTAATATTTAGGCCAAAGTTTATAAGTGTGTGTGTTTGTCGGTTTGTTACTTCTTAACGGCTGAACCAATTTTGATAAAATTTGGTTTGAAGGTAGCTGTACCCTGGATTAACAATAAGGGTTGTGCAATTGGTAAGTATAATCGTATTTAGTAAGAGACGTGTTGGCATGGGAAATTTCAAACGATTTTTATATAATATAATTGTTTTTACAAACTACAAATGTATAAACAAATAAAATGAAAAACGTAAGACCACGCCTTTATTCTCGTTGGGGTATGCAGAGGTGACGGTATAGTACAACCGTATATTTTCGACAGTTATGTTATTATGTAATAGGGGTGGATCCAGAGAAGCAAATGCAGACTCCATGCTGCTTCTGAGAATTACCTAATGGAAAATCCGAGTAACAATTTGCTCCGTCCAGGATTCGAACCCGGAACCTCATGCACAGTAAAGCAGTCGCACTTAGCAACCACTAGACCAACGAAGCAGATAGTGCGTTGAAGTGTTTTTAAACCTTAATTATAATGTTTTTAAAGTTCAAAATATCCTAACTTCTAAGTTCCCAACTTGCCCGTTCTTGGCATATTAACTTATCATCATAATTCTAAGATTAGCGCAAGACTGAATAATGTATGCAGATATAATTTGAATTAACGGCATTGTTTGAACTATAATGGCGATGACATTAAGATAAATGATACCCATATTTAGTTAAGGTCAACATTTAAAATTAATCGTCTTATCTAACAAGAGACCTTCACAATGAGGACCTAAATACAAAAAGGCGTTAAATGAAGATAGTTATTTCCTAAGATTTTTTACCCACTTTTCTAAACAAATTTCAAATGGCAATAATTCTGACATAGCAAATTCAAACACTTTATTTGCAGAATATGGGTAAGTTAACAAGATGTTCTTAAATGAAATTATAAATCGCCATAATCAGGCTCACGCCATTTAAATGCAAATTAGGTACAGACGAATTAATTACAGTATCATGCAGACATATCGAGAAAAATAGTCCAAACAATTACGAAAAATGGCAGTCTTACAATAATAACATTACATTCAGTTATTAACCTTAATACTAAGGGTAAAAATAGAAAACAATTCATAATGTCAAAGTGCAGAAATAGTCACTAGAGAATTTTACAGATATAATATTATACTAGTTTGGTCTTTTTTGCCAATTGTTATGATTATTTGTGTGTTTTTCAGCGATTATTAAATCATATTGTGTTATTAAATCAACACCCTATAAGAAGAATACTCTATGATAAAGTATTGGTTCTATCACCATCGCAAGTAGCTGAACATTTAATTTTTTAACACGCCACTAACTAAAACACAACTCTTTATATAGTAAAAAGTCTACAATGTGTTTGTTTCTTTTAGTTATTTGAAGCTTTCTTAACATGTTAAGCTACTTATTCTGAATGTACTTTAAAAAGTAGATTATAACAAAAACGTTTAACATAAAATTGTATATTTATGAATATATATCAACTCTTTTGAATAAAACAATCTTTCGCTATCAAAAAAACTCTCAAAGTTAATATAAAACATAATATGGGTTCACTTAAGTCATACAGTATTTTAAAAAAACTTATTGGAAAATATTGACAGGCATATAATAAATGATCTAACTTCAATAGTCAATGAGTATACAAAAATACGTTTATTGAGGTATAAAATTACTGAGAGCCTGATAATATAATACAACCTTCAAATACACCCAGACGAGATTATAGTATGGATTACATAACATAACATGAATTTCTGAACAACAATAAGGTCAAACGAAAGTGACCCTTAAGTGTATCAGCATAAGGTAAACACAAATGTATGTAAATGAAATTCAGTTTCATTTCTAAAGAATGGCCGCATATTAATTACAAGGTGTTCTTATTTTATTAGAACTTCATTATGATGTTTATCTTACTGTGTTTTAAACAGTGTTAGAGCTAAAACAAACTATAACGACCTCTAATGAGTTGAGACGTATAATATTAAAAAAACTAAAGGTGAATTTATTTTCTATACTAATTATGAAAGATAAAAATCTTACTTTCTAAAACTTAAAAAAAAATATTTTAGTTATCGCTGGACTGCCACGTCAAAGTTCAAACCCCGACACACACCAATGTCGAATCTAATTCATGTGCTTATTATAAATTAGTTATCGGTTGCTAAAAACGCTGCAGTAAAATATCGTTAGGAAACCGCCACACCTGAGAAATTTTTTAACGGTGGTGTAAAGCCATGTCAGAGGCCTACAGGCGGTTTAAACTGTGATCAGGTTGTTCATCAACCATACGATAAGAAGACCAGAATATGCAACTTCAAGATCCAAAACATGTCAAGTTGTATTAATTTTGCACAATGTAATTGTCTCATAAAAACTTTTACATTAAAAAAATCAACGACACAACACAGAATTAACAATATCCATCACTCATTAACATGCAGACACCAACTTAAAACGTGGAATAACTACAGCGATATTAACTTCAGAAAGAATAACTATTGTGGTAAGCCTCAAACAATATCTGACTCGTGATGCAGACACTAATCCACCTCTCTGCTAGCTCCAACGGGGAGACGTGACTGAGATTCTAATGAAATTATTATTTGTGGACTGTGAAATTGCTTGTGTATACTATGACGATAAAAACTCCCAAATATCAAGTTAGTCTAGAGCACACGATGAAAAAGATGAAAAAATTAAAAGATGTTAGATGAAACAATTTGAATGGATTTGAAATTCCAATAGCGTGCAACGAACTTAACTCGTTGTAATAAAATTCTGTTATGAATAGTATATTTGAATGATGATTGTTCAACGTGTTTTTACTTATCAAGCAAGGATTGCCTTAAAATAAAATTTTCGATGTAATTCTCTAAATCGCTTTGAAGAATTTTACCTGCGGGACTGAAATATCACAAAAACTTAATTTTATAGAATGAAAAGAAACTCGTACAGGATACAAACAAATCGCTTAAAAACAATGGTAATTATATATATGTAGGTACAAGAAAGAAACAATGACAATGGCCCAAACGCTAGATTTCCAGAACTTTAAGCAATGAGGATTTATTCGAACATAATTTTAACCTGAGTAATGCTATTCAACCTCAAAACAACCTAACTCCAACAAACTTCAGATCATAAACTTGAAACAGTCTCTTTCGAGTCTTTGAAACTAATGAAGCATTCTTATCTGGTACAATAAATATCCTAAACGCATCTACAGCCAATGATCAATATGATCCTCTTAGAGATAAACAAGCTGTTTGCGTTCAAGATGCTGTCACAACAATTCCGGCCCATCAAAAACTTCTGGCGATAAACAAATGAGTTCAGATTTATTGTGTTACCCACCGGAGTGGAATCGTAAAAATATCTCGGCGTATTGGGAATAAAGAACATAAGAATTTTATTTGTTATAAACTAAATTGTAGAGACTGGATGTACGGCTTTGTATAGTTGAGTTATAGGCTTGGAGTCCTGGCAAGTATTAACGCTACTTATTTAATGTTTTGACTTTCTGAGTTGTTCTGTTTAACTTATTCCTGTTGAAGCAAACAGTGGGAGCATTATTGTGCAAAATCATAGTAAGCAATCCGTGCTTTTCAAAGGTTTATAGAGAAAACGTATATCATAACCAATCCTTATAAAATATGATTTGAATCCAAGATTATTGAACCACTTATGAGACAATCGTTCCTCAAAATGTATTTGTTATTTGTTGGGGCCCACCGTCATCCGCCTCACAGCCGCCCAAGGGACACGATCATACACGACCTCCCATCCCAAAGTATTGCCTGAACTTGGCTATTCCCGGTGGAAAAATCCGGTTTCCGCTTCGGAAGTTGTCGACTTCAAAGGTTCGAGGGCTCAAAGGTAGTCAACGAAAAGGGTCCGGAGAGTCAAATGAAGATTAATTTATGACGATCACTTTGACATTGCAATTAAAAGAAAAAAAAACTTTTAACAAGTTTCATAATGAAGTCTCTAAGGCCGTGAGCTTTCAAGAAAAATCGTTAATTAGCCTTCCGTTGCTTCGTCTGACCGACGTTACTTTGTTCTGACTTCTGCCAGTGAAGGCTACTAAGAAAATTGTAAAAATATCTATCAACGTTCTCATAACATAGTTATTACATAAAAGTTGCTTATCAGAATGATCTTGCATGTTTGTCCGTTAGAAAATTGTTTTAGGGTTAACTAAAATTACAAAGAAAATTTTTGCTTGTAGATTTTGTTTATCCAATATTTGCGGGGCAAGCAAGCAATCACCAGCTATTATGTTGAATAATTTTATAGTACATCTTACGCACGAGTATGTCGACACAATAGAAGACAATGACGTTCAACACACAAAGAAAGAGCAGAAACTTACACATACTGTTTTCTCGAATTCCGACAGCTAAAAGACAATACCCTTTGATTAAACAATAAGAGCAAACCAAAACTCGTAGAAACAAACTCACCTTTCAAAAGAGTTGTACGTGGTTTTGCATCAAGGCTTCACATAGCCAGTATTATTTCGCAGCCAACAAAATATGAAAACCAAATTTCTCGCCCCCTCCCCCAGTTCCACCCTATGGGGGTTGCTCTCCCTTTCACAGTGCATTCCTCTTATTAAGCCCTTTCCACACGTTCCCCAGTAAATCGTGACGGATCGCATGGCGACGTGACCTGCAAGTTGCAGCACCTGCCATCGCGCGGGTGTTAAGGATATTACTTCTTTATCATCGACTGGAGTTTCGTTAATAAGTTCCAGTCAGACTTTGTCAAAAATAGACAAAATTCAGTAGGTATAGTCACAATAATGAATTTTTCAGAAAGTTTTTGCATGTAGCAAGGATGCACACCATGCATTTCCTGATTCACAGATAAAATTTAAATGCTCATCACAATTTATGTAATTATAACAATTTTGAAAAGCTTAACAATGAGTTGGATTCTTGAGATTAAAAAGTATTGCGTTAATGTATTCCTGCCAATGTTGTGATTATGTAAATCGGTTAATGATGTTGCATCATTATAAATACCGGTTATGGATTATACCTGACTCCTGCGCTAGTAATATCTGTATTAAACTGGCTTCTGTAAGGTAATACAGTAATTGATTAGCGACGACATGTTTGGCGCGATGCTGCGCTAAGGGTTGCGGGTTCGATTCCTGCACGGGACAAAAATTTGTGTGAGCCGCAGTTGAATGTCCCGAGTCTGGGCGTTTGTGTATATGATGTTTCATGTTGGTCGACACAGGAGAAATCACTATTGCGGGTCGACGTTATTTTAATTTTACTAGTGCAAGAGACAGGGAATTCTGTAAATATGTGTAAAATAACCCCCCCCCCTTTAAGGGGGAGGCTTTAGTGCAACGGTGGAAGTCTTCCGGTAGATGTTGATGTAAAAATATTACGTCAATTAAGCTTATTTATATTTAAATACCAAGAACATTTTTGAGCAGTAATTTAAAAAATCGTAGTTTTTACCCCACTGAGGGTGGTAGTCTTAAGCCAACTACGTCCTTTATACATGTAGTTGTAAAAACGTGACGGATTGCTCCCCTACGTGACCTGCAACTTGCATGGACCGAGCTCTGGGGAATATTAAGGATTTGTATTTGAACGCTAGATTAAGCGTTCTTTGGTTTGTTAGTGGTGTATCTTAGTTTTAAATAATGTGCTTCGTACCAGCGTCGGGTTGCCTTTTTCTATGTAATTACTTTTTACGTAACATAACGTTTTAGAGAAGTCATCTTAGATGCATTTAGAAATCGTTTAAGAAATTGAATTGTGAACACGAGCGGTATTGGCGGATATCGTCGTTTGACTATTTTGGCAAATGTTCAATTAGGTGATAAAAACTTAACTCAAAATCGTGTTACAAACATACAATAAAAATCTAGTCGATTAGAGAAACTTCTTCTTTTTTGAAGTCAGTTAAAAATACATTCAAACATAAATTTGTATCAGATACACTCATAATGCAATTTGATCAATCGATGCTAAGTATTAATTATATCTTTGTCTCATCTTATCTCTAATATTTCATCTCCTTTTTATACTGTTAGGTAAGTTATTAAACTCGTTTAATATCAACTAACTAAGCCGTGAAGAAGTTCACGTAGCGTTACCACGTGACGGATCGCGGTTCCGTACGTGACCAGTCTACCTGTCGAGTAAAGGAAATTATGGATTTTCTATGGTGACGTATGGGGGGCGCTGATGTGAAGTTATGGCCCAAGAGAGTTAGGGGCTTTGCGGTAATGAAAGTCATAGGATTGATAAACATTAGATAGAAAACACGTGTAGGATAAATCATGGTAAATCAATATTTACGACTAACTTTTGCCCGCGGCTTCGCCCTTGTTAAGTAACCTATGTCCTTTCTCGGGTCTTAAATTTTCTTCATGATAAATTTCATCCAAATGCTAGTGTCAAATCTCATCGCGGATTTAGAAGTGATGTCTGTAAAATAGCAAGGCAGCTCAAAGATCAATCTGTACTGTCAGCAAGAACTGACAGTCATGATTTGTTTGCTATTGTTAATACCTTACAAGAAATAAAAAAATATAAGGATCAAACTAAAATACTATTAAATTTTAATAACAGGCAATAAAAAAAGTTACTTTAAAGTTAGTTAGTTACTTTGGGATCGGCTGCTTTACTCTAATTTTAGATATATGTATATGGATCAATTTTATTTTAATTTATTTTAATTTTGATTTATCTTTACTAATTTTAAGTTATTAATGTCAATTTTAATTATATTATAATTACTTATTTTTTGATTATTTCTATGTAACTGTATGAAGCTAACTTAATTTTGTTATTGTTATTTAATATCTGTTTTGTAGCATGTTTGTATGTTGTATACTGTAAATGGTGTGCATACCTGTAAGTGACGTATTTACACTGTACATAAATTATGGAAATAATGTCACAAATCTTAATTGTAAATATGTCGTTGGTTTGCCTTATCAATAAATACATAAATAAATAAAAGATAAGGTATTTCCTTCATTTTTCATGTAAAAGAGGGCATGGGCTCTTTCTGGTATAATATAGCATTATATGAACATAACGCATCCGAAATTTCGTACAGAACATTAAGCTGCCACAAAAGTTTGGCACGGGCACTAAACTATGTTATCTTATTTGGCATACAAAAGTGCCAGCTCATACGCAACAAAATACATTAACAATGAGATATCACTTACATTATTAAATTAACTTGAGAGATCATAGAATAACTTGTAAGTTTGAGTTGGCAACACTGCCGACACAGATATCAAAACAACCTCGTGTAAAATAAAATTTAAAAAATAAATTCAAATTAAAAGTATATTTAATTTGTTAAATACTGGTATTTATGTTAAACGATAATGACAATTTGATATGTGATTCAGTGTTGTACTGTGTTTTAACTGAATTATTAATATTTAAGAATTAATACCTTTCCGCGATAAACTAAGCCAATTGTAGTAACGAAGTAATTTAAAGATAAAGATTTCTAGATAAAAAAAAAAACTAAATTATTAGAAAACTAGCTGCGCCCCGCGGTGTTACCCGCTGCATTTTTTGGGATAAAAAGTAGCCTATCCAGGGTGCCAGCTACCTCTATATAAAATTTCATTTAAATCCATTCAGTAGTTTTTATGTGAAAGAGTACCAAACATCCATCAATACTTACAAACTTTCGCGTTTATAATATTAGTAGGAATACCTCTACGAAAACCCTAATTTACCTGATCCTAAGCTAAAATACAATTTTAAAAAAATCCCCAGCAAAAAAGAATTCAACATTTTAATTAATCATAATCCGTAACGAAGCAGAAAAACAAAAGCGTTCCGAAATCCATACAAACGCAAATCGTAAAGGTGACCCTTAACCTGATCAAATAATTTGACCAAACTTAATCAGATCGGCCTAATTAAACGCACATTGGAGCTCTCGAAAAATCCCTTTTTTAATTATAAATAAAATTACTCCATTCGCCTGAAAAATTACTCGGTTGTGAATACAGGGTGGTTAATTTCAACCGATGTCCAGGGATCCGTTTCGTCTGCTGATTGTCGGTACAAAATTGAACAGCCTGTGTCGTGTGATATGAAGCGGTTTTTACGGTTTAATATTTATTTGCATGTTAATTTGGGATATTTTTAACGTTATTTAGGTATGCTGGGTGGTTTTATTGATGAGCTGTAAAATTTTATTACCGGCGCAATAGTACACAGCTTTTTATGGTTTGGACTATTCTAATTTTATCGTTCGAATAGCTTCATTATAATTTTGAGTTGGCTTTTTTACGTGCATTATAAGTATTTTGCACACACATATACATATAACATCACGCCTGTATTCTCAAAAGAGGTAGGCAGAGGAATATAGTATCTACACCTATATTTCGTGAGTTTCGTCCTAATCGGTCCGAATGTAATAAGGGGCGAGCCTATTGCCATTAACCGGACACAAATCCAGACCCCGTGCTGTTATTAAGAATTACCTTTTGGTAACCCAGTAAAACTTTGCTGACCAGGGATTCGAACCCAAGACGTCATGCACTGCAGTCGCGATTAGCGACCACTAGACCAACGAGGCAATCCTAGTAGTTTGCCACTGTATCTATGATTGATTATGACAATAAAATTATACCAACCAGGTTAATTAAACGTAGCGGAAACAAATAGCAAATGAAATATCTCGTTCAGTCAAAAGATAAATGAAGGTAATATCTTCGTATGTTAATTGCTTATAGGACCTATAAATTATCATCCATTACTCCGTGTGTTAGCTTATAGCCTATCGAAGGAGGTAGTTAATAATCAATGGACACTGAAATATTGCTGACATTGGTCACTGTTATTGTAGGCGATAGGAGCCTATTAAGCTGATATATACATGTAATTGATTGTATATTAAATTTATACAGGTTTTATATACCATTAATTACATGTACCTATTTATTACAAGATGCGAATGTAATTTAAATATGATTGACTACTTAACTTATTTTTTATTTAAGAAAACGTCGCCCCACACTAGGAATTTCTCCTGTGCCGTGGGTGCATTTCACAAACACGAAATATCACATACACAAACACCCAGACTCGAGACACTTATCTGTGGTTCGCACAAAGTTTTGCCCCGTGCGGGAATCGAACCCGCAACCCTTAGTGCAGCAGTCCAATCGCTTAGCCACTGCGCTAATCAGGTCTCTATCGTCTTATTGTCTTAATGTTTTACTGAAATTGTTTAAGAATGATTAATCTCTCTTTGTCAACAATACCTGTCATATATTTAACCTAAGAGAGATAATAATATCGAAGTTATTGTCAAACTTTGTTTTGGTAATTATTTTCAGAGGTAGTCTAAAAATGCCGACGTCATCTAATTAAACAGGATGTAAAAGTGTTTTTGTAAAACCCATTCGCAGTAATAATATCTACGATGGTACATACTTAGTTATGTTATGCATATGCGTATATCTTCACACCTGAGTGTCTTTAAAGGGGTAGGGTGATGGTTATTGTTTCACATCAAGCTAAGTTTGCTTGAAGAGGGGCGAGACTACTTTCTAATATAAGAGCTAAATAAACGTGTCTCGCCTGAAAATTTAAAACCGTTTTCAGTCAATGTTTGCGACTACAATAGGAATCGGTCTAATTAATAGACACATCCCTCTTGCTGTATATTGTAGGTATATAATAAATATAAAACTGGCTACACAACAAAGATGAAATAGTTCTTTATATATAAAAACCCATTCGAATTAACATAAAAACTACTGTTTGTTTATCCGTTTTCCCTTCTCAAAGCACGTTATTCATCTTTATAAAACCGTTGGAGCGTCTATTCCCCTTTTTGTGCTGTATTTCAAAACCAAAACCGACAAGAGCCCTCACTTTATTCTATACGCGGCCCCAGCATAAGTACCTTCGCATTCTGTTCGTTTATTTATTTATTCCTCAATCCGCATTTTGAGGATAATCTTAATGTTGGGAATAAGGCTGGAGCTTGCGACAAAACGCAGATACATTAACTGTCGTCATTATGATTGATCATTTGCCTTTGACGCGATAAAAAAAAGATTGACGCAGCGCAGTTCCTTCCAATCTCCGTGGTTTACGACGGTCACCTTATAAAATAGGCATTTGTTTGGTTTTAGTGCGCTATTCAGTTGAGTTACGGACGACTGCTGACTGTTGATAAACGTGCACACGGGTTGTCGTGCGAGTGTTGTGAGTTCGTGTGAGTTTGGTAAAACATTTTGTTAGACTTAGACTGTTGTTTTGCGATGTCTTTAAGTTGCGTTGGGCTTTATAATGTTGACGTTATCAAACAGTATCTACCTTGGTATATAAGTAAAATTAAACCTATGAAAATGTATAGAACGAAAAGGAATACTCAACACTTCCTATCTCGGTAGCAGTGATAGTGGTATGACCGTTGGACTGCTAAGTTGAAGGTTGCAAGTTCAAACCCCGGCACGCACTAATTATGTTTTCGAATTCATGTGCGTAATATAAATTAGTTTCAGTTGTTAAAAACGGTAAAGGAAAATATATATAAAAAAACCGGCACACCTGAAAGATTTTGACTGTGTAAAGCCATGTCAGAGGCCAATAGGCGGTTGAAACTCTGACACCAGGCTCTTCATCAACCATACGATAAGAAGAAGATATCTTAGCGACAAAAGGCAGTAATACGACCATCCCACATTCAGACTTTTAAATAAAATTATTATTATTAAAATTAATTAACATGGCCGCTTCATAGTACAGTATTACCTGCCTTTGGAATTAAAACATTAATTTTAAGAGCACCTTATGTAAAGCGTGTAACAATCACATTACACCGAGTCTCATCCATTACCTGCTAGTAAAGCGGACACAATAAAATCTCCATACAGATGGTTACATGTACGGGCACCAACAGTGATTTACCGGTCTGTAACACTCGTAAATAGCTCACTGCGTTTAATGTGTTTCAACTGTAACGGTGAGTAATTAAGTTCTTATATTAACATCATTATTTTTTATTAGCAAAATGATAAAAAGGCAGGGCGAGCTTGACTCCTACAAGAAAACCTGGACAACTGCAGCTCACAACCGGGAGGAATGGAGGAAGGAGAGGCCTTTGCCCTGCAGTGGGACGATCATGCCTAAAATAATAATAATAACATAATGATAGTGCAGTAGCAGTGATAACCGAGTGGTATAACCGTTGGACTGCCAGGTGAGAAAACCGGCACAACTGAGAGATTTATTGGCATAGGTGGACTTTATGTTACAGCTGCATTTTGCCAATTGTGTCATAAGTCCCAAAGTAATAGGGCGCGAGCTTATTGCCATTAACAAGGCACATATCCCAGGCAAAAACGGAGGCTATATGTTGCTACTGAGAATCACCTAATGGAAAAACAAAGGAACACATTGCTGCCACGGGATTTGAACCCAGGACTTCATGCAGAAAAGTCACGCTTAGCAAGCACTACACCAACGAGTCATTGACAACAGTAACTAAAGTAAAAATACATAACTCACTTTGTATTCGAAATCCCTCACAAGTATTGTAAAAATAGTCAAAGTTATTTTAGCATGAGCTACATAACTTACTTTTAATATTTTTGTAAGCCTTTGTTGCCTTTAGTCGACTTTAACGACCTACCAGAGACAAGTCTATTTACCTATATCTAAAAAACAATATTTATGCTTTGATCTTCTCTAGAAGCTAGATCAAAGAATTGTGGTATAGAACTTATGTCTTACGTTTATTTTTAAAAGGTTTTGTTGGGTATATTTAATGGCTTTAGGCAAGGATAGTTTTCTAAGAAAAAACACCTACTATGATATATATACTATTACAATATTTTCGTGTAGTCGCAGACAAGAATATGGCAGATCGCACCGGTTGATCGCCACCCCGTGTGAGCGGCAATTTTGAAGCGATTTTTTGCTGCGATTTGGTTGCTATCGGTCGCTGCAATCCATTACCCTATCAATTGGAGTGAGCTATTTGAAGATAATAAGAAATCTTAATAAATTTGTCAGCATAGTTAACCACCACTTTAGATAATAATTAATGGATTTTACTTTCACATTTTTTAATGATAGCCAAGTGGTCGCAAATTCAAGACCCCAGTTCGCACCAATGTCTAATCGAATTCATGTGCGTATTATAAAAAAGTTATGATTTGCTAAACACGAGAAACATGAGAGTTTTAACCGCCAATAGGTCTCTGACATGGCTTTACACACTGTTTATAAATCCCTCAAATGTGCCGGTTTCACGATGTACTTTCACCGTTTTTAGCACTAGATTTTTAATTAACCATACGATAAGAAGAAGTCCTGATGCCAATATCATTTAGTCTTTTTGTATTTCACAGTAGATAAATCTATTAGCTACCTACATACCTCAAAAACATAGTAAGTACATCGCATTGCATGTCATGGATGTTTGCGTGACTTAAACAATGCCATTTGATTTGTCAACGCGGGTTAACGCGTTTTGCGTGTCGTGGCAAAAGCACTCATACGTTTAAGTTAATCAGGTATAAAGTATGTGCTTATTATAGTTATATAGAGCTTCCTATGGACACTGTTTATTATTATCATGGCTATAAATTACTAGGTTTTGCACGCGAAGTCTTCCGCGTGTATAATTTTAACACTGAATTCTTTCCTGTATTGCTAGGATTTTTTTACATAGGTTTATAAAAATGTATTTTCTCTATTTCTTCATTTGCTATGATGCCTTCTAAGGGCGTGAGGCCGTGGTTTTACTATTGTTCTGCAAAACGTGAAGGATATGTTACTCTTCACTGTAAACAAAATGAGAATTGAGCACCACACATGTTATCAGCATAATGATTCCGGACAAATAAAATTCTTGGCTTACGTGTCCTCAAACATTTCTAACTTCACTGTTAATATAGTGAGCATAGAGAGAATAATTATGTGTGTTGCAATAACTACACCCTTCAATGTAGCCTGAAATTAATAAGATAAAACTCGACCATGACCAGTGTCTCCGAGCCCAGAAAGTCGACACTTTGGGGGTCTTAAGTACCCTAAATGGTTTACCCAATTTGGCCCTAGGGTTCCACAACGGCAATAACGGCAGAGAACTTATTGCCCCACATTCTAGTACCAGCAGTTAACATTAGTACCGTTTAGGGCTAAACCGCGGGTTGTTTGCCATACCTATTTATAAATTCACGACCCCTAATTATTTTCCTGCGAAAGCTTTGTGTACAACGTTTCGTTTACACGTTATTTGTTAATCGATTTTGAACCGTATGTTGATTATACCTGTATTCTCGGAAGAGGGAAACAGACTTGGATGTAATGAAGGGGGTAACAACTTCCCTGTCCCGTGAGTCATTGTTTAAATATTGTGTCTGTATCGTGGACATAAACGTGGTTTAAATGTACTGTTTTTTAAATAATCTGTTCAGTTTCCTACTTCTGGGAAATGCCCCATTTCTCCACATATTTTTCGCCGTTCTCCACATATTTATGTTTAACGCCATTTTGGATGTCTGAATTACAAAGGTGGACCAACATTACCTCAAAATTATACCGCCGACGACCAGGCAGACCGAGAAGTATAATTCTACGAGTCTTGATTAAATAACATAACATCACGCTTGTATTTCCCGAAGGAATAGGCAGAGAATCTATAAAACCGAAACCCAAATTTCACGAGTCATATTATGGGTCGCAGTGTAATATGAGGCGAGCCTTTTGCCATCAACTGGACATATTATCCAGACTCCGTGCTGCTACTGCGCCAGCACCTCATACCGAGGACCTCGTTCACTGCAGTCAAGCTAGACCAACGGGGCAGTCTATAATCAATACCTAGGAGTTACCAATACTTTTCTAAGACGTTTAAAACACGGAGACTTATGAGTTATAGTTAACTTTACGACGGTTGTAAGTAATACCCATAGGCTAGGGCGCGGCTTAAGCTTTTTAAAAGGATTCCCGACATGGCTTCCTATGCAAGCCTTTCTTAGTAATGACGTTTAACTGTCTATATACCTACAAACCGAGAGCGAGCTACAAAGAATATCATAATCAAGAACCAAAATGATTTACAGTCATAACCCGAAATCAACAAACAAACACACACACACTTACACACACACACACATAAATACACACTCTCTCACACACACACACACACACACACACACACACACACACACACACACACACCATAAATATGATCTCATACATACATGCACTGATTCTAAAGTGATTAATTATAACTAAGTTTGTTAGTATTAGGACATAAAAGTTTATGTAACAATCTGGGCGAAGACACTGACTCCTGTAACACAGGTTATAAACCTAGCACGGGTGTCAGGGTTTCTCAAAACTGTATCTACCTCTTTTTATGTCAATAAAATTTTTATTATTTATTTATTTATATCTGCATGGGTACTCAGGGTTAACGAGAAATGCAAGCTGCATTGCAGGTTATTTTCCGTTAAGGAAGCGAGATGGTACGTGCAGTTTGATGTAGCATCTCGCCTATACAGTGGAAAATAACCCTTGCCCTTAGAAGTCATTGTTCAGCCTTATGTGGTAGCTTAGGCTGAAGGCTAATATAGGAAGGCCTTTGCCCAGCCGTGGGAAACAAAATAGGCTATGAAAAAAATATACGAACAATTCTTCACAGTACAAATATGTCACAGCTGGCAGACTTATCCAATTTTCATGATCCCCAATGCAAATTCAAAGACCTATGGGACGGTCAAATATAGTAGGTATGCGAAGGGAATTAGAGTGCAAAGGGTAACTCGCATTGGTAAATAAATATATAAAATGTTGGGTTGAGAGCCACCCAAATGATAAGTCGCAATAATCTTCCAGCTCCAAAGGTTTATTTATAATAAATAAGTAACGTGTACAAAGGGAGAACGATTCGAAAGACTATAAAAATGGAGGACTCGACGCGCGCGTCGGCTAATGTAGCGTGCGACGCAAGGCGTGCGCGCAGTCCCGCGGCTGTGATGGCTCTCAACCCAACATTTGGCGACCGTGATTTTTACGGCCGCCATTAAAAGATACGCCTTCAATAACCTCCTTTATATAAAGTTGGTTAAAAATTAAAAAGGTTTCCGTATCATTACATAACATCACGCTGTATTCCCCGAAGGGGTTGGCAGTTGTGCACGTATAGTACACCCACATTTCGCCAGTTAAGATTTTTGGTCCCAATGGGGCGAGCCTATTGCCATCAACTGAAGACAGATCCCATCAGGTTTCTGTATCACCAGCTATGATATTATATCAAAAAGATGGTTTTATTCAGATTCGTTTGATAAGAGGTGTCTTCAAAGTGAGTAGGTACTAGTGCTGGCCAGTAACTTCGTGTTCCTGTGTAGTGGCGGTACTTGAGACCGTTTTCCTCATCCTATTGTGAGAGTTTTGTGGGTAGGTCTATCTTGGTACTTTCTATTTTTGTATGATGCTATTTTTATGGCAACTGAAAATACAAGTCTAAAAATAAATAAATTCTTAACTTAACGTTATAAATCTAAAAATACAACGTACCGCTATAATTAAGACGTGAGGTTCTAACATCATAATCATTTTAGACAATATTGCTACGCCGTAGTCATCTGCTACGACGCGTCGTAGTAATTGCTACAACGCCTACGCAGACATTGGTGGGAACAAATGATCTTTAGTATGATATACGAATAAACATAGAGGAAGTATACCTATATACCAATTAAGCACACTAATATTATAAAGGCGAAAGTTTGTGAGTGTGTTTGTTACCTCTTCACGCTCAAACGACTGGACCGATTTTTATGAAATTTTATGCGGAGGTAGCTGATACCCTGGATTAACACATAGGTTAGTTTTTATCCCGAAAAAATGTAGCGGATAACACCGCGGGGTGCAGCTAGTGTAGTTATATACATAGACATGTTCATTATGTGTGTGTGTTTTTGAATGTTTCCTCATTTGGTCAGAATTATAGTTCCATGGGCCGTTCTCGGACAAGACGTGTGGCTAACCGCTTCACTGCGTTATTGCTTGCTCCACCTTCTATAGTACTACTGTTTGATACAATACATTGTTACTTGAATTTGGCAGTTAATTAAAATGAAATTCGAGTCCAAGTGTTTGTTTCAAGTTATTGCTGTGAATATACATAATTACTATATTGTAATATATATACGAGTATTACTGATTGGTGTTAACTGTAATTTTTACATGATCTTTGGCACTTACTGGCAAAAAAATTAATAGCGACATAGTTAAATGATGGCCCAAAATGGCATCGGAGTGGGTATAGTGGAAGAATAATGGAAAGGCTTTTACCAAGCAATGGGATACGCTACTTAATAAAAAAAAAGTTAAATAACATTATATAAAAAAAATGGGGAAATAATGCAACTGCAAAGAAAAAAAAAGTGAATATAAGCAAACTATAAAATACTAATCTATGTACCAACAACGGTCACACCGCAAAAAATCCAAAATTAACTACTATTCGGAAATACATCAAGCTGTACTTTAACATACCACAATCATACCTCATCCTAACTAGAACTGACGATATAATCCGATCCATAGCTTTCCACAAAGGTTTCTATACTTGTCACTCAATCTTCCAGACAGCACATTTTCTTACAAAGCCTAGGCGGCCCGTGAAAAATGGTCTGATAGGAAAAACGTAGCCAGATGGTATTTATGGTACACATAAGTTGATTTAGTAAACGATACTATGAAGTTGATGGATTAAACCTAAGGAACCCGGGCTAGGAGATAGGCGGCGGTCATTTTTCAAAATAGAGATAGTGTAGACGTTTTTAGAGGGCTGCTGTGGACGCTTTATTAATGGTGCGTTATATTTGGGTACTGGAGGAATAGTATTCATATTAATAGTATTTTTTTGTTTCATTTCAGTATTATTATGCGGATACTTACTGAAATATTTGTTATAATCGTTTATTGCCTATTTTGTTTTTAATATTATTCCGTAATAGAACATTATTAGCAAAGCTTTTACCAAAAAAAATAAGATATGGTATGATATGTTTGTGAATGCACCCACGATAAAAGAGAACTTTATAGTATGGGGCGAGATTTAAAAAAAGAAGAACCTTATAGGCCTTGGTAATTAAAGTGGTATATATTTTTTTAATTTGTTAAAAAAAACTCGTATGAATACGCTCATTTCTCCAAAAAGAATAATTAATTAAATCGACACGGAAAAAATATGTTATAGCTAAACCAATTCATGTTACCATGGAGCTACACTGTCTGGACTTTGTCTGTTAATGCACAACTTTTAGTTACATTTGCACAAAAGTTCAGTTGTTTAGCGGAGTTTATCGATACGTTTAGTTAACTATAGTTAGGAGTGTTAGTTGGGAACTGAAGAACTAAGCGCAGTTAATTTGTTTAGGATTTAATTATACTGATATGGTTTCGCGACTGCCTCGTTGGTCTAGTGGTCGCTAAGCGCGACTGCTGAGCACGAGGTCCTGGGTTCGAATCTCGGGTCGGGCAAAGTGTTACTGGGATTCTCCATTAGGTAATTTTCAATAGCAGCATGGAGTCTAAATTTGTCCCCGGTTGATGGCAATAGGCTCGCCCCCTATTACATTGGGACCCAAAACATAACTGGCGAAATGTGGGTGTACTATATGTGCACCTCTGCTTCCCCTTTGGGGAATACAGGCGTGATTTTATGTAATGTATTGTTTGGCTAGAATCACAATACATTTCTTTTAAATTCAGAATCTACATTAAGAATTAATAACAATGACTTGCTTCTTTGTTTCGTATGCAAAAGCAATGTTATCACTTAGTATGAAACACTCCGAAACTAAAATTTTACTTCAATATTTTAAAAGTAAGTTCCCAAGCTTAAAGGTAATTTAACAAAAGAAGCTGCAAATTTTACTACTACGTTGTTGAGTAGGTAAAGCTCAGTACTATAAATATTTTTTTATGTTCAAAAATATCTTGCAACTGAATATATAACTCAAAGAAAACCCTTTTCAAATACATTCTCACGTGTAAATTTCTCTTCAAAAATTGTCAAAGAAAGTATCAACCGGAGTAAAACTCTACAAGTCTCCTAATACTCTCAAACACTAACAAGTCCTAAATTGGACGTGACCACAAAAATATCGAGTCAGAGAAAAACGAAGATCTGAGTCTCGATAATGTGCGCCCATTCCTACAACATCCTATAACTGAACAGTTTTCTACGCTAGTTTAATCACTAATGCTTCGCTAGCATTTTTCTAAGCGTTAGAAGATTTCCAGTCAGCGTTATGTGTTATAGACGGTGAAATTCATTTATTCAGCTCTATTTTACTTGTGAATGTTAGAGAAATGGCTTATTTTTACATACCTTTTCATGGTTGTAATGTTGCACAGAGTAGTGTTATGACTGTTGGACTACCAAGTCATGTGTCGACAGTTCAAACCCCAGCACGCACTAATGTCATTTCTAATTTATGTGCGTACTATAAATTAGTTATCGTTTACTAAAAACGGAGAAAGAAAATATCGTGAGGAAACCGCTATACCTAAGAAATTTTTCAACGGTGTGTAAAACCATTCACCATCAGAGACCTACAGGAGGTTTAAACTCTGAGACCAGGTTGTTCATCAACCATATAATAAAAAAAAAGGAAGATAGCCGTCGTGAGTAGTGATAGCCTAGAGCATAATTATTATAACAGTGGTATGATCGTTGGACTGCTATATCAAAGGTCGCTTGTTCAAACCCCGGCGCGCACTAATGTCTTTTGGGATTTATGTGGGTACTATTTAGAATGTAAGAGTAAATAAAATAATGAATTAGTAAAGTATATTTTAGTATATGTAGCTACATAATTATAATAATTTATGTTCTGATATACATTATTAAATTAATGTATCTACTCTACATGTATTTATTTAGGCGCACGATAGATTTAGGCATAGGTAACGTGTGGTTTACGGGTGAAACCACCAGACTGCGTATCCATTTGACTATCAATCATAGTCGATTAACCAATTAACACAACAGGCATTCAGTTATGCACGTGCTTTTTATGGCTATTCGGTGTCGACAGATTTTTAAATTACTTAATGCATTCCACAAATTTTCGACAATTAACAGGCTAGTTTAATTAAATTCATTGCTTCACTTAATTAGTTTTACAAGAGATTATTTTAATTGACAACAGTTTAAAGTTAAAAATGTAAATTTAAACGACCTATTGGCGCACTGGATAGACGATTGGACTGCTGTGCTACGGGTGCGATTCCCGCTCGGTACAAAAAATTGTGAGATCCGCAGATGTTTGTTCCGAGTCTGGGTGTTTGTGTATGTGATAATTATGTTACTTGTTTGTTGTGTTTGTGAAACGTACCCACAATATAGGAGAACATTCTAGTGTGGGGCAAAGTTCTTTTAAAATAAAAATATTGACAAAAGTTTAAGGTTATAAATATATTATATTGATTTTAACTAGATTTTATTCTAGGGGTGAAAACATGTAGGTAATCTTTATATGAAATTGAATTCCTTTAATTACTTTCAAAATAATATCAATGATGAATCAGCTCGCTACTATCATTTCACGTAATTAACTGCCGCAGAATTTATAATTAACTATTTTTCAATAATGCCTTTATTAATCTGTTTGTTCGAAGCGATTAAAATAGACTCCGACAGTACAGCCCCCTCACCTGAAACTGAACAAACAACAGTCTGTGTGAGATATTCCGTTGTGAGATTAAGATGCCGCTACATGCAGTGTAGTCTGGTGTCGCGTTCCACAACGGAAAATATCCTGCTTGAAGACTTCATGGTGAGGGCTGTAGGTAACAGTGCATCTGCAACTTTCATTCCGACTTTTTTTTTTTTTTTTTAGTTTCAGGAGTTACCGGCAAACCGGTGCATTACAGCGAGACGTCAACGTGAAACTTTTAATGAAACCCCACTAGTTCAACTAATAGAGGAGTGTCGTATCATTAATATAGTTTTAAATTTATTTGTATGATACTTCAGTTTGTTACAAGGTTTAATACCGGTTATAACGTTCGTTAAAAGGCTTAAAGTTAAGTCGGTTTTAGAATGTTGACGTTTCAGATTAAATGAAAAAGTCATACGTTAAGTAGTGTTGATAATATTTGAATTACGACCTAATTGGCACAGTGGCTTGAGATTTGACTGCTGCGCTAAGGGTTGTGAGTTCGATTTCCGCTCGGGACAAAAATTTGTGAGGTGTTTGTATAAGTGATATTTCATGTTTGTGAAACGCACTCACGATACAGGAAAATATTCCTAGTGTCGTTTCCTAACGTCGCCCACGTCAGAAACAGGCCAGTTAATAAAAAAGAAATCATGAGCTGGTTACGTGGCAGAGTCGCGAGCCTAACTGAATTCATGAGAAGGGCTCCGTTTGAGTTCGAAACTAGTCGGGCATTCCCGAATACACAGTAAATAATATGGATAACACTCACGAAAGTTATTATATGACATAAATGTGAAATAGTGCTCAATTACTGCCTCGCCAGCGTGAAACAGACTAACAGGCTAGGGTATACCGCTGGCTACCTCTTCGGGGAATACAAGTGTGATGTACGCTATCGCAATTTAACTTTAAATGGATTCTGATTGCTGCCAAAGGTCGATTAAGCTAACCGGAATGCGGTATAACGTTGGAGTTTATAACTTTGGGGAAGTTATGTTTCATTTAAAATACTTTTTTCCTTAAAAACACTGAAAAAATGCAATATTTGAATACCAGTTCAAAAATACTAATATTGCAATTTATTTTTATGATGTTAACCTATTGGTTAAGATTAGTTTATTAGCTGACCCGGAAAACTACGTACCGCCTTTTTACGATAACCGTAATTACATTTAATCTTTTCCTGGCCTTCCACGAATATTTCATACCCAAAACTAGCCAAATCGGTTCAGTCGTTCTCAAGTTATTGCGTGACCAAGCGACACAGGGATTCATTTTTATATAAAACTAGCTGTTGCCCGCGACTTCGTCCGCGTGAATTTCAGGTAAAAACTCTTATCACTACGGGGTATGAAAAAAAGATGTTGGCCGATTCTTAGACCTACTCAATATGCTCAGAAAATTTTATGAGAATCGGTCAAGCCGTTTCGGAGGAGTACGGGAACGAACATTGTGACACGAGAATTTTATATATAAGATTTAAATTTTAATTCATTTTAAAGCATACAAACCTATTTAGTTTATTCAACAGTTTCTCACCTGTGTCAATACATTTATTAAATTCTATTTTGTTGTAAAATGTTTTATTTTAAGCAACAATGTATTGACAATACAAACAATTTTTTGCAGCTGCCATTGTAACGTTACTAATGCAATAGGAATTACTATTGGTTGAAGAGAATGTAAATATGGGCTTCCTAAATGTGTAATGTTATTCTGAATACATAATAAAAACATAACATTATGCCTGCATTCCCTGAACGGGTAGGCAGAGATGCACATATAAACACCGACATTTCGCCAGTTATATTCTTGGTCACCATGTAACAGGGGGCGAGCCTATTGACAATTATGAAATCAAACCTAGTAACATTTGGCAAACCCGGGCTTCGAACTCATGACCTCTAGCTCAGCAGACGCGCGTAGTAATATAATCCTCTACCAATAAGGTAAAATGCATAACATTCAAAAATGTATTAACCTTGTATGAAACATTAGTTGGATTATTTATTATAACGAGAATTATTAAAATATTAGATACCTACTGGTAAAATTTACAATAAGTTGTGCTATTAATTTTTAATCATCTCTCTCTGTTCGAATATCATAATTATATATGGTTCAAAGAGTTCAAAAATATAACACAGTATCACATATATTATGTATAAATGATTTATTTATTAAATACGTTTCTGGTTAAGGTGTTTATTACAGGTTTTGTTCAATACAATAAATTTAATACAACGCAGGCCTTAATACCATGTTGTCAGCTAAAGCCTTGTTTACGTGTCTTGGTATTGCGTTATAAATTGCAATGGGAGATTCAAATGGTTGGAAATGAATTTTGGATTTTTGCCCCATTTTCCTCATTGGCTTATTACTTAAAGAGTTTGAAGAGCTAAGCTTTTTTGACGTTGAAACGGTACAGCAGATATTAAAGGGAATTTTAAGCACGAGTTAAGCCGAAAATGGCTTGTTTGGAGCGCAATAAATTGATGTTTTTGTTTTAATGTATAAAGTTTATTTAATTATTTTAGTTTGTTTTCGCAATTACATTGTTAAATTACTGTTGAAGCAGTCTAATGCTAAGGCTCGCAAATGAACGCCCGCTGAACAAATGATCCCGGTTTCAATTCATCATCAGCCTGTTGCAGTCCACTGCTGGACGTAGGCCTCCCCAAGGTACACCACAAGCTCCGCTCTCCCGTTGTCCCCAACCAGTCACTACCTTAATTATTTATTGTAATTAATTCCGTTACAACCATTACTACTTAATCTAAAACAATAGTATTACATCCAGTCTATTATTAGATCCACACCTACGTATAACTACAACTGAATTTAGATTTCATTCCTTTCCATTCGAAAGGATTTCCTACCATGATAAATAATCCCCGCACAAATCAAGTCAAGGCCGCCCTATAAACAAAGGGATAGGATCCGCACCAGCTATATAAATCGGCCACACTTTTGCCCCAGAACTTCGCCCATTCAAAGTTTAATTAGCAATAAACAAAAACAATGGATAACCATATTTGCAGTACAAATAATGACTGTTTTGTTTTTTGTTGATGACTTTAAAAAATCTCATAGTTTCGGCAAAATTTTATCAAATGATTCTTATATTACTAGAAAGTTAGAGTAGGCTATAAGCAGTGATAGCCGGGTGGTATAACCGTTGGACTTCCAACTCAAAGGTTCAAACCACTGCATGCACCAATCTCTTTTCAAATTCATGTGCTATAAATCAGTTACTAAAAACAGTGAAGGAAAACATCGTGAGGAAACTAGCACACCTGAGAGATTTTTCAATGGTGTGTAGTGCCATGTCAGAGGCTGACAGGCGGTTTTAACACTGGCACTAGATTGTTACAACTATAGGATAAGAAGAAGAGGAGGTCTCCTTTATCAGAAGTCCAATTTCCATCAAATGATTCTTATAATCATAAAAGGTTTAGGTGAAGAAGGTCTTATTATTAAAAGTCTAAAAACTAATTTTGTCGCTTTTTAAATGATGTTCTGTGTTTATTATAATAGATGACGACCGTATAATCGTTATTTACTGGACCTACATAGGTCACTTCGTCTCCTACAACTTGCTTTATCGGGAACATAAGAGTAATACTGAATATATTTAAACCAATATTCCTATGTACATTACCTACTAGAATAAGTATTAACACTTCGTTTTAATATTTATTCAAACTAAACAAATCTACCAGTACACGAACAATAGAACTAGCCTTGGCACGTCACTACTTCTGTTTAATGTACAAGAATATTAGTTCCAAACTGTCAAAGTAAATTGTTGCAAGTCACCGCCCAAAGTATACTTTATTACATATAGTAATAGTAGCAGTTATTAATAATAAATGCCGGAGAGCTTATAGAATAGATGATTAGTTTTTTAGAAAACCAATCTTCGATCTCTCTCTGATAACCTTTTATTAGATCCAAACTAACTTAACATTGGCTTTTATCGAAACAATATCAAGAACAATAAGAATTTTAAATCGGTCCATTATTACGAAAATATAGCTAAACTAGCTGACCCGGGGTATGAAAAATAGATGTTGGCCGATTCTCAGACCTACTCAATATGCTCAGAAAATTTCATGAGAATCGGTCAAGCCGTTTCGGAGGAGTACGGGAACGAAAACTGTGAAACGAGAATTTTATATATAAGATATACAAGCAATAATGTTACAATCTGTTTGTCTGTTTCAATGTTAATCAGCTCTTAATAATCCTACGGGAAACTTTAAAAGTTTTGTAATAAGTCATCCCTTTGTTGAAGTACAGCAAAGAGTCTCGGCGAGCTTTTCTTATAAAATTGTAATTATTATTGAAATCGATGTGAAGAATAATAATGCATTAATAAAAGTGAATAATAGAATATTGTTAAATAAGCAGACATAATATGACAAGATTTCTTTAGGGTTCTTTTAGCTAATATTAATTTATTTGTGGAAACCTCTTTTTGATTTTTACTAATACTGAGAACATTTAGTGATAAAATAAAAATAAAAATTATGTTATTTGCCATTTAGGAAACTACTTAGAAATACTAGAACACAAATGGACCTCTAAAACGCGAAATCCTAAATAATATACCTAAAAGCGCATTCCACATGAGCTATCAACAAAATTGAAGCTCAAATACTCCACATTCAATTCAACCCTAAACATGCTACGCTAAGCGAGAGCCATACTATACCCAGCTATAGCAACATGCATTGTCAAGTCTCCGCTGTACGACGTCTCGATATCTAGGTCAAGACGCTGGCATCCGCCCCTACCTTAATAAAGTCTGGGAACTTGTTTAATAGACAATATTTGCTATGCAAGGTAGATTGTCAGCTTGAGATACCGGCCTCGAAATTAAAGGAAAACGCGGTGCGCTCGGATGTTTTGAAATGCTTTATTAAGACGCGTTTCTAGGTTAGTTTGGTTTTCTATACGTAGTTGTTTTGTACTGCTTGTGGTAAAATGAATAATAGGATTGTCTAGCGTTGTGGTTTTTGCGTTTTAATCCTTGTTTTCAACAGCGAATATCAAAATATTTGTTTTAAAACAGGTTTTTAAGAATAATTAGTTATCTATGATTATCTTGCCCTGACGTCGTTAAGCTATTAACACTTTGACTGTATGCGACGCAGACAAAATAGTCACGTCCCATATGTGGGTCATTACACTGGGAAAGGGTTAAGATAGAGAGTTACAATTAGTTTCAATTACCTTAAGAGTTATTTTAGCAGCGCCACTTTTTTCTTTAATCGTAAATATTCATCATTTAAAATTGCATGTTTTCTGTCAATCTAGTACATTAATATTACACGTACAAGAATATTGCAATCATGATTAATTTGAAATTATAATATACTATTAAAATTTTGAATAGGCTTTAAATTGAAACAGATTCAAACTACAATATAAATTCAAAACAAAATAAAAGGTCAAACACGTCTAGAATTCGGGTCAGGAGCTTGTCGCTATTTGTGAACTTTGGCACATATTAAACACAATATATTACTGCCGAATACGCTGAATGCCGTTTGAATTCGTGCCAATCTACCTCTAGCCCGTTCTTGCTCATGTTTGTTGTATATAAGTAAAGTATATACAATGTATATAACTCAGCTATGTGACCGACAAGTTGACTGGGAGACCTCGGATAATTTAATCAAATTGCTACTTCCGTGCGGAAGGTTTTAGTTTTATTATACTCGACAGCCTTATAATATTTTCAGTATTTTATTGATCCTCTAGAGAGCAAATGCCTTCTCCATTCTTACGCAAAATTAGTAATTTCATAGCACCGAAGTGTAAACATTCCTAAATGTGTCGTGAAACTTTCACTGTCTGTACATCCAGACTGTATTTGGGACTTTTTCTTTGGACAACTGTTTTTTATTTAAACTTCCAGCTAACTTAAAAATAGAATATACATTAGTAAAGTAAGGCCAATGTCAAGTTTCATAAATAGCATTTCAAATTTCATAATAGGCAGTAGACAGACGGTTGTAAAGAAAAGCTCAGTGAATACTATTTACGGCGAGTTTAAGAGGTGTTGAAATGAAAACCTAAAAAATAAATATCCTAAGAATTTTGCAATATTTACCCCTATTATTAGAAGAGGAGTCACTCTATTTAATATATGACTTATATCTTTATAGTTTGTGATGTCCAACGTAACACTTTATGGTACTACCTCTTAGATATGGACGTCATGATACTCACTCGTTATAGCATCTCAACTTTTATTGCCATGTAGGTCTAAGAGTACTATCGTGTACCAGATATTAATGCAACCTAAGTACAGTTTATTATGGTACTTATATCCGTGTAAATATAATTTAAGCATTTCCAAGTATACACCATACATACACACTCCACTGTATCTGACATTGGTATTAAAGAGATGCATAATTTTATTTTTCTCATGACAGAGTTTAAACCACCTGTAGGCAACTGACATGGCTTTACATACCATTAAAAAATGTTTGAGGTGTGCTAGTTTCCTCACGATGCTTTCATTCACCAGTTTTAGCAGCTGATATCTAGTTTATAGTACGCTCATAAATTTGAAGTCATTAGTGCGTGCCGGGGTTTATATTTGCGACCTTTGACTTGGCAGTCCAACAAGTACCACTCGGCTGTGTTAATGCAAATAATACTTAATGATATATTGAATTTCGATCCATAAAAATGTACTATCATCAATTTGTTCAATTCTCTAAATTTATTTCAGCCTACCCTAACTGAGACGTGAAGAAAATGTTTTAATCATTTAATTCCTTTTTCATTATTCCATGACCTCTAAAAGAACGGAGCTTCGATGTGTCAATAAACCAAGCAGAACTTTTGGAATACAAAAGAAAAAGTTTATAGCCAAATTTTTTGTTACGGGCAGAAGTTGTAAAACAAAAATCGTTTCTAACTTATATTTTCAATGAAAAAAGGAATCTTTGTAGCCATAATAAAGCGGAATAAATTATATATAATAGTGAATGTTACGGCTCTTGGCAGAAAGTCTGCTTATTTTTGTATTATGTATACATAAGTCGTAAAAGTTGTATACATTTTGGCGACATACTAGAAATGTTTTTGTAATGTGTTCTTGCCTCGTAAATATAACGTTAAAAGTGTTATGGTGATATCAAACACATTTTTTTCACAAACGGTCAGGCAGGGCAAGTGTATCCGCTGCTTCTCAAAGTTTTATAAGCCTCAAGTAGGTAACGAACCCATATTGGTACTGTAGCCTCTTACTTTCCCCATTACGAGAGGAACTATTGGGATCCATCAACCAGCAAATTAATTTTTGAATGTAAACATAACACCACGCCTGAATTCCCCGAAGGGGTAGGCAGAGGTGCACATATAGTACACCCACATTTCGCCGGTTATGTTTTAGGTCCCAATGTAATAGGTGGCGAGCCTATTGCCATCAACCGGGCACAAATCCAGACTCCGTGCTGCTACTGAGAATTACCTAATGGAAAAACCCAGTAACACTTTGCCCGACCCGGGATTCGAACCCAGGACCTCTTGCTCAGCAGTCGCGCTTAGCGACCACTAGACCAACGAGGCAGGCAGTCAGTTGAATGTAAAACACAAATTAAACTATGATTACACTCTACTGCATAACTCATTAAGGTGTACAAAAATTAGACCACATTTCAAGCCTCCAAAATACAGAATCGATTAGAAACGTTTGTACAGATAGAGTCTAACTGCCACACATACTAAACGCTTCATGTCATTCTATTTGATCGGCCATTGTGCGGACGTTTGCGAAATATCGTTTAATCATCAATCGGCAAAATGTAGCTCTTTCAGCCGATGTAATAAATCGGGATATCGCGATTTTTACTATGAGATTTTATCTTACGTTGATTTATAAATGTAATTCACCGGAGTGGTGCACTTTGTTGAATTTAAAAGCTTTATTTTAAAACACTATTATTTATAATCGAGTTTGGTGCCTATATAGTATTACTAAATGCTTTAAAACTCGTTTTTTAATGTACGGGTACAAACAAAATTGAAATCACGTTAATTCTGTGTTTAATCAAGGTGAATTTTATGTTAAATGTAACTTCAAAGTGATAAATGTTAAGGTAATATTTTTAACCTACATAATAGAAGATTTTTTTTGTGTTCATCAGTACTACCAGTTGAGCCAGCTTTTCAAGAGCCAGCCTAGTTCACATGCTACAGAAAATTTTCTAACATGAAATCTCAATATCAATACGAGTATATTACTCAAATCGAGACAATTCAATACAAAAAAAACACAGTCAATCAGACGTTCAACTGATTCCATGTTAACTTCCCAACCATTTCATAATACGTATGTTGAACAGGGCTTTGACAGAAATAAACCGTAGAATCCCAAATGAGCCTCTACCAACAAAACCTGCCCTTTTCATATTCGCAAAGAATAGCAGTTTCTATAAAAGCCGCCTACGAAATCCGAAATAATCTGAGTGTATTTGAGATCAATCCAGTGTTTATTTTTCTTTGGACCAGTATAGGCTACTAACGTCGTCGGCTATTTGTTTTACATTACCAAAGAGACCCTTTGCTTCAATTTTGAAGGATTAATGAATAAATCATGATGTATGGAATAAAGTATTTTGTGTGGTTAAAAGATACGCTGATTTTCAGGCTTTCGTGGTCGCGATATCTAGTGACGAGAGTAGAGGAGGGAATCTGTTTGGAATCGTTTTGCATATAGAAAGGCTAAATTGAAAATTGACTAAACATTAATATGAAACCAGTGAAAAGGGTATAGTTGGAAATGAAAGATCTACTACTAATTCATGGCATGTAGACTCTTAATGACTTGAATAGAAAGATAGGCGAAGTGAAGTAAGTCTGGAAAGGTCCTAGCAAGATTCATTTGCTAGGACCTTTAAAACTCAATACTCAATTCTTTATTAGCATTCCATAAGTAAAATACAGATGGTACATTTAATATAGAATCATTATGGACCCGGTGGGCACAGCTTAAAGAAGTTGGAGAGTTGTGCAGCTTATTACTAAAATTATACTTATTATATCTTAAATACTTTTATAAAACTCTTAACTTTCTTAACATAACTTAACTCTTACTTTTATAAAACAACTAGCTGTTGCCCGCGACTTCGTCCGCGTGAATTTCAGGTAAAAACACCAGTAGACTATAATCAGATTTTGTAAGTAAGTGGAAAACACTACAAATTACTTACCGAATGGAATATACATAGTATTTTAATGATAAAGGTATATTTCAAATTAAGATGGGGCTAGTTTACTTTTTATACCGATTTTGTATGATCGGTAAATATTGAGTGACTAACAGGAAAGTTATTGACACGATTTGTTGGCGTATAAGGAATTTCAATTTTAAATGTATCTTTATTTTAGTGTATCTATGTACTACATTGACAGCATGCATTTCTCTGAACTACGGTTGTAGTTTTGTCTTCAGCAGACAACATTTACAGAGAGTGTGGACTGGTAACTCAGAAGCGACCGTCATACAGTAATCCGTGTAAAAATCAGCTGGTTTCTAGGCCTTTATTAAGTCTACCTCTGCGTGTGCTAATGGTGATAGTTTGTATGCCAAAATGCGCCAAGCGCTTGTATTGAAATTTATTGTAGCCGAAATTTAAACGAACTGCTCATGTCCGTCACCCATAGGTTGGGCCTGTGGGCGACGAACTTGGGCAGTTCGATGCTCAAACAGAAAAGGCGGTTTTAAGGGACATAAGGCACGTAGGCCGTACCTAATAATCGCGAAGAGGCGAGTCAGAATTTGTTTAAAGAGATGGTGTAGCATACGCGGATCGCGAGTCCCTCAACCTAAGGTTGTTAGGCGGATACCCTGAGGTTTTAGTTAGTATAAGAGACCGGCATAACCCTCCGTCCGCTCATGGTGGAGGAAGTCCATGAGGATTTCCCCAGCAACAAAAATACTTTGATAATTGTGTGGAACTTAGAATTTGACTGCCTTATTGGTCTAGTGTTCGTAAAACGCGACTGCTGAGCGGGAGTTCCGTGTGTTTGTTTACCAAATCGGAAAGAGTGATTGGTTTTTCAACTAATTCTCGGTGGCAGTACCGACCTTTAACTTGACGATAGTTGCCTACAGTCCACTTTCTGCTAGAGAGTTAAAACATATAAACCAATAAAATTAAAAATATTATGTTGTTTGAATAAGCAAATATCTTGCCGAACGCGGGAATCACACTATTAAATCATATCTTTACCAACTTATCCAAGAACGTGAAATAATGAGCAGAATTCTATATACCCCGTCTAAATATTACTATTTATTGATATTTATGTATATCCAGTGTATAAAGTGAAATATATAAAGTAAGTTTTTACAGAGCATTTAAGTCAGAAAATATTTCTCTAAAATCACCGACGAACAGGAATGTGCCGATCCATCACATGATTGTTGTTCCTGCTTAGTTCTGTCTAAAACTTTCACTATGTGGTATTGTACATTTTTACTATAATTATGACTACATTTTAGCAAATTTCTCTTAAAACTATTGCGTAACTCTCCAAGAACAGACGTTTTATTGCTTCGAATTGATGTGTATCTAGAGTACGGCGAGCGCTTATATTTTGTCATCTAAGGGAGAGAGAGGTAGTAATTCCGGAAGACAATTTTGCCACCGTTATTTGTTTCCTAACCTCTGCAAGAATGCCAGTGGTAATAAATGTTTTCCCTGTTCCACCAGGAGCATCCAAGAAAAACATTTTACCCTGGCCGAGCCGAACCCTTTCAAGGACAATATTGTAAATCTGTGCTTGCTCTGAGGTAAATTTAGTGACGTAGTCATTCACGATGGTGGTCATTGCGTCATGGTCATAATTTGTTTCGGCGACATACTTCCTGTTTCCACGTTCTTGATTATTTAATGGTTGCGGAGCCGGTAAACCGTATTCCAACAGTGGATTGCCCCCGATGGCAATGACTACGTCTTGATGAGAACTGAGACAGTGGTTCAAAATGCGTTCATCAGTTTCTCCGATGTCTCCTTCAATAGTATGTATTAAAGCCCATGAAATATCCTCAGAGAGATGACGCCAATATTTTTCCCGCAACAAAACCGGGTTTGCAATACCGCAGAATACCAACATGACGACAAACAAATGTCATAGGCGACTTGGGCTATCACTAACGCTAGCCTCCAGGAGAGTGTTGTCCCAGTGTTGGTCACCGTCAAGAAGATTTCGTGCTACTCAGGCTGCACGAAATGTCGGATACTCCATACCATCAACTGTCCTTAAGAATGCAAATGACGTTGGCCCCTATACGATGTGAAGCAATAGCCGCAAATAATAGCACTCGGCATTATTTGGATGCACAGTGTAAATACTTCCCAATGCAGTGTCCATAAAGATTCCCGGAAACCCTTCGACAATACGACCACGTCGATGTCGATTAAATACACCTTTTTGCTTGTGGTATGTATAGTACGACGGCACCTCATCATACGTAAGTGACTTTGCAAAAAAATCAACTTCACAGAGACGTAAAAATGCCAAGAGTCGTCTGTTGGAATCGTAGATATACCTGACGTCACCCTTAAGACGTAAATACTAAAAGAAAACTTGAAATTTGATAGATGCGAGCAGTGACACGGTGGCTCAGTTGGCAGAGCGGCACCACGGTATGGCGACTGTCGTGGGTTCGAGTCCCGCTCGTGTCCATCATTTTTCAAGTTTCCCTTAATCAATTTAAAATTTAAGCCTAGCATGGCAACATGCATAAAAAATACCAAAAGTCATATAAATTTGGGTTGGTATTATCGGTTTAGTGGTTTGTAGCTGTAAAGGTACAACACTGAATTGGTAATCGTAGATTCCAACAGATAATACCTAACGTCACCCTCAAGTCGTAAATACTAAAAGGGAACTTGAAATTTGATGGATGCGAGCAGTGACACGGTGGCTCAGTTGGCAGAGCGGCGCCACGGTACGGCGACTGTCGCGGGTTTGAGTCCCGCTGGTGTCCATCATTTTTCAAGTTTCCCTTAATCAATTTAAAAATGCCAAGAGTGTTGTTTGGCGGGGATTTTCCAATCGCTCTAATACATGGGCGGGGTCGAAAAAAAATGCGCTGGCCATTCTCAAAATGGACGTCCATGAATTCATGACCTCGGGATGCCGATCTTGTATAGAGAACGCCAGCATTCGCCATACTGCTTCTGAAGTACTAATGTAGCGACCAGACTGGTACTTGGTCACTTCATCCCGATCAGTGCTTTGCAAAGCGAACGTTGCCTGGTCACTACCCTTGTTTACGTATTTGCAAATGTATTTAATTGACTCGACGCTGGAACACGATTCAACATTGATGTGTGTTTCAAACGTCCTAGAAAGCACAGGTGAGTATGGAACAACCTATCTGTAGTCAACGTGAAGCGACTGCTTTTGGCTTCAGAATTGTTTGGACATCACTTATTTGAAATGGTGAATTTACAAACTTACTAATGTAGAAAAAAAATAAAAATTTAGAACTATAATTTACTGGAAATTGTTGGTATATATATTATGTTAAAATATATATTATAATTGTCTTTTTATTGATATTTAAGTCAAAAAACATGCAAAAAGAAATTAAAGCTAACGCAAAAAGAAAAAACTTCGGCAAGAATCGATCTCACTATGCATAACTCGTAGGGCGATCGTTAAACCGCCACGCTACGATGACACATAGCAATATGTTTAAAATAGACGTTTCTATACATGTCATGATTCACTGCTCAGTTCCTTGTGGATATAGCGTGATGATTTCTACTTCAGAAGTTCATCTGTAAGTAATCTGCATAATGCAACTATTGGTTTCGTCTTTTTATCATTCTACGGCAAACATTAGACATAACAAAGACATAATGCAATATTGCTCAGCCCTCTTTGCAAATGCCGTGATGATATTAAGCATACCGACGCGCCGGCCCCTAAAGAATATATTTGCAAACTTTCAGCGGATTCTATTCAGTAGTTTTTACGTTAATCTAACACATACATACAGACAAACAGACAAACAGACAAACAGACAAAAATTCTAAAAATTATATTTTTGGCTTCAGAAGCGTTCAGACATCCCATTGCACTTATTTTTTTTCAAATATCTTCAATGTACAGTTTTGGCTTCGTTACGATTTTATTATATGTATAGATAATAAAGAATAAAAAATAAAATAAAAAATGTTTTGAATGTGTGCGTGTGTGAGTATGTGAGTATGTGAGTGTGTGCGTGAGTGTGTGCTTGTCCTTGTGCTTTCCTACCTTTAGGGCAGTCACTGTCTAAACCCTTTGCTGATCTATCGTGCCTTTATGGAAAAGAAGAGTACCTGTCGTCTATTCGCCGTCACGACCTTAATTTTGATGATACCACTGCAATGAGAACATAATTACATACATACATCACGCACGCGTACATAAGTCACGCCTGTTTCCCTGAGGGGTAAGCAGAGACCACGGATTTCCATTTGCTACGATCCTGGCATACTTCTTTTGCTTCATTCACACGTCATTCAGAACATAATTCCTCTCACACAATATTGATCTAGTGGTTTTCGTAAACGATAAGTAACCAGTTATTAAAATATTAAACACAGAATAAGGCTTAAAGCTTACATCAAAGTCAACGCCCAAAAAGCATTCAGAAAGACCAACAAAATTCCAGATGGGAAAAATAATTACGGAAAATGAGAGCTTCGGGTTGCTTTTCCCCATACGCTCCGTAATCTGCATATTGGTGGCTCACGGGCTTAAGGCTGGCCTGTATATATCGGACGAACACATTACGGGGTACTCGGGTACTGAAAACCATTTTGAAAGGCTCAGGTTATACTGCAATAGCCTTGGCGCTGCACTGGCTTGCGGTATCGCATCGATTTTGGAATTAAGTTGGTTGTAGGATTGACTGTGGATGTAAATTTTGTCGGCAGTTAATCAGATTTTTTTTGCGTCTTAGGTGATGTTACCGTCCTATTTGTATATAATACTTTGATTTAATAGCTATTCAAACCAGCCAATCGCATTTTATTAGACTTAGAATTCGAACCTACAATTAGCAAGAGAATATATTATGTATAATAAAAATGAGTTCTTAGTACAAGAATTTTCAACAACAAAAGGGCGTAAGTAATACATAAAATAATGAAAAAGTCTTTATGTTTCCTTTGGCTTGCTTCAGTGTTGCGCAAGCCATAAAACAGCGTTAAAATAAGTATCCAAGCGCCTAAAAATGTCGCTCAAAACAAGAGTAAGCTATGAAAAATGTTGTTCAACTATTCAGGTAACACATCTAAGTTTAAATTCATACTTTGCTTATGACGACTAGTCTCAAATAGGTGATAATAATACCTATAATGTATGAACATATTTGTACGTTTGAGACCTATAACATAACTGGCGAAATGTGTGTTGTAGGTACTACTCTCTAACACTGTAACATGGTAATTGTTAATGTCATATTTGAACATAGACACAATTATGTAAGCAATTCAACCATCATCCATTTCTTAATTTTAAAAAATTGGTTCAAATAAAATCAAATTTTCTAGCCATTCTTTATCTCTGACTAACACGTATTTCTACCCGTCGAACGAAACAAATAGGTAGTAAGTACGTACAGCGCGTGAGGTTATTAACGCATTTAGTGGTGATAGATGGGCAATCCATCGCCACGTGCTTGTACACAGCCTCCATAATAATCCATTTCGTTCAGTGATTGATGATGAGTGCTCCATGTTTTCCTTACAAATCAAGAAATATTTGTTTTCCTAAATATACCAATACTAGCTTTTGTTCGTGGCTTATTTATGGTATAAACGCGCACGGTATTTATGTGAAAAGTCGCGTTCTCGCTTCGTGAAGGAAATACAACTTAATAAAATGATGAACATTTCCATTAATATAACCGACTATATAAGTCATCATCCACAGCCTTCAATACCCCACTGCTGTAGCCAGTATGTAGTATGAGACTTCATTATTATGTCATCCACCGTGATCCGGTGCCAATATCAGCAGCCGACAATCCTCGCAAACCAAATATTCAAATTAAATAAAATTATTTGAAACAACTAACACTAACCTTAGGCCAACTTGCTATCAGGCTTGAACAAAAGCCGCATTGTCTATTGTTTAGAAATATAGGTAAAATCCGTTGTTAGCCATAACCATAGATTTAATGTTCCCTCATTACCAAGTTCACTAATTAACTTGAAGTATTTTCATCACAATTTTTTTATGCTTTTTGCCGGAACGGGTTGCTGGTATACCGTGAAAAATATCCAACGTCACCATGTGTGGTAATTGATTACCAAGCTGACACCACAATACAGAGTCACATCATACAAACCACAGGTGCCTATGTTTGACAGATACCACATTGTGGTTGGTTCACTGATCAAAGCTTCTACCAATTATTAATTATATTGCTATATTAAGGTGCTCTCTCACCTAGAGCATTTGCCTGTAATAATACAGAATCGAGTATTATATCGGTTAGAGGAGAACCGAGCATTACAGTGCGCAACCTGCAATGTTACAGACTCGAGCATTACATTATTGAGCCTATTGCCATCAACCGGGCACCAATCCAGACTCCGTGCTGCCACTGAGTATTACCTAACGGAAAAACCCAGTAACACTTTACCCAACCCGGGATTTGAACCCAGGACCTTGTGCTCAGCAGTCGCGCTTAGCGACAACTAAACCAACGAGGCAATCATAGATACATACAATAATAATACAACTAGTATGCGCAAAGTCGAATCCGAAATGTTAACAAATACGGAACTAAACATTTATCCCATCTCACTATACACTCCACCAACTTAACGTCACTACAAATGGTACTAACACTATTAGTCCCTTCGGCGCTTTGTGAACATGTTCCAACAAATTTAAATACTACAGGAACTTGTTTTGCACACCTTTGTATTTAATTAAATCGCAAACTCAAGCAGTTTTGGAGACTTTATCTTAAGTGTGTTGTAGCTGGAAGCTGGAAGGTGTGAGGACGGATTATCTTTTAGAGGTGGCGAATTCAAAGCAGTTGAGTTAATGTATTTTTGACTTATATTAGTTAAAAGGTGAAATTTATAAAAAAAAGAGTAGCGGAAAAGGCAATAAGATTGGGTTTGACAAGACAATTGTATACACTTATCTTTTATAGTTGAGGTAAACGCTGAATAGCGCAGTGTCTAAGCGTTTGGACTACTGCGCTAGGAGTTGCGCCTTCAATTTCCGCACGGGTCAAAAAGTTTTTCAAAGATGACTACAATATTGATTTTATGTTATAGCCTAAAGCCAGAAATATCAACACGCCTTGAAAGAAGCTTTGACCAAGGATGGTTCATTATCATCCCAACAGGCCTTTGCACTAGTTATACGGCAAAACTAACAGTATTGTAGGCACGTACATTTTAGGTACGCACGAAATAATCCTTGCCGAGCCTATTGACAGCTCTTTCATCTACGTCCCCGCTGATTGGCCAATTGTTTTGTCAGTGTGAACCATTCTAAACCCTATAGAAGTTTACTTTCTGGTCACAAAATCCTATGTTATGGCCATTACGACTAAAGAAAAATGCTATTTACTTGCAGATGAATATAAGGTCTGTTAGGCTTTATTAAGTTTTAATACATTACAATTAGATGTCAACCAAACCAAAACTGATGTCTCGCAGAATATGTCCTTTTTCGTATGTTCTACCAACTTGTTGTGAGGGTTCAATATACCCTATTGATATTGCCTATTCACCATTATTCTGGTTGTTTCAAAAACAGCTATATTTGTTTTCTTATTGTATGGATGATGAACGACCTGGTGGCAGAGGTTAAACCGCCTGTTGTAGGTCATTGACATGTGACAGGTATGCCGTTTCCTCACGAAGTTTGCCTTCAAGTAATTTATAATACGCAAATGAATTAGAAAATACATTGGTGTGTGCCGGGGTTTGAACTTGAAACCTTTGACTTAGCAGTCCCACAGTCATACCAGTTGGATATCAGTGCTATTGTAATGTAAAATGCATAACAAACCGCCACCAATCTAATTAACAACCGCTTCCTGCTTCAACTTAACTCAAAAGCCCGCACTAAGCCGCAGTAACGGCAGAAAGTAAATTGATCTATCTTATACATTCACGTGAATTCGCCGAAATATTTAGACAGACGACATTCGGGCCCTTAGGGGAGTAGCAGGGGGGTTCTGAGAGGGTAGCGGAGGGATTTTTTGTCGTCTCAACGTTTCCTCACGCATCCTAAGTATTCACCCTCTATATTTACCCAGGGCTTCAATGTTTCGCTGCAATGTACACTGATTTCACTTGGTAATCCAATTCGACCTTTTTCAGACTTTGTTAGAAAACGTGGAAAATTCCTTTAGAATAAGACGAGATGTTTTTTAATACAAGTATTTGAGAATGGAACCAGCGGAGTGCGTGCCAGATTTACAATTTAAAGAGTCTGCGCTCTAGAATTTGCTTTTTTTATGTAACAACGTCTTACTCCCTACTCCCTACGTTAATCTTTCTATAGTTCATGTTATGTTTTGATGTGATAACGCCTGAATTAAGTTCTTATGTCAGCTTTACAATTTATATTTCATACGCGGCAATATTTCGTTTTAATGTAACGTTTAAAACTAATTAAACGTCGGTTAGAATAGTACTATGAACGTGCAACTTTTTAGTCGTTATTTATCACAGTGCGAGAATTACAGCATAATGATGACACTACATAACTCAATATGACCACCAAATGAATATGCTTAATTAGTGTTAATAAGTGATGACCTGATTGGCGCAGTGGATAAGCGATTGCAGCTGCGGCGCTAGGGGATACAGGATCCCCGGGGATGTGCCACTAGGCGTTGCCTGGGGAGGTTCTGGAGTTGGTCTTCTTAAAGGTCCCGGGACTTCCCTTGTTTGTGCAGATGGTGACCACCGGGGTGGCTTTAGTGAGGTAAAAATCCCAGACTCCCCAGTCCCTACCCCATAGGGGCCGGGTGCCTTTTGAAGGTTTCGCCCCGAAAACAAAAAAAAAGAGGACACGGGATCAATTCTCGTACAGGACAAAAATTTGTGAGACAACCTTTAGTGGAGCAGTCTGATTGCTAGTCACTGCGCCAATCAAGCCGGCGAAGTGAGTTCGTAATGACTTTAAAATAGTACGGCTGCGACCTGACCTCGAGACAGTCATTGTATCAAACAAAAGCTCTTAATGAACGTATTAGCATCTAATAATAACTAACAATTAAGGATATATTATCGCCCACACACGTATATCCTCGCGAGTCAGACATTCCTCTTAATTAACCCTAATATCGACCGTGAATCGTCTTTTACGGGACCCCCGGGACGGGAACTTGGCTTGCTCTTAACCGGGGACTAAATAAATTTATGTTTGTTCCTAGACAGTAGGTAGTAAAAACCAGCATTTAGGTATAGTTTACAATAATACGTTCTTAATAGTTCCTTCCTGTGGCCCCTGCGAGTGTGTAAAGCAAATCTATACTTTAAAATTAATGTTATGAAACCGAAGAGTTTGTCTGTTTGATTGAACGCGATAATCTCAGAAACTGCTAATTCGAATTGAGAAAATACTTTAGTGTTGGATAGTCCATTTATCGAGGAAGGCTATAGTCTATAAAGCATTTGAAATCGACGCGGTAGGAAGCTAGTATTTAAACATTTTTGAGAAATGCATACATACATACATAAAGTCACGCCTGTTTTTTGAGAAATGCAACTCCCTAAAAATTCCAATTCCAGAAATAACCTAATAGTAAACTATTATGTAATAGAAGGCGAGTCTATTGAACTGTATAAAAGGGCTTCGACCTTCTTCGAAAGTTCCATCCTTGCATGCTATGTCACTCACACAACAGTTGTGTATATTCCCACAGACAGAAATAGAATGGTATCATTTAGTTCCGTATCTAACATTTTAAATTCATGTGCGTCTAAAGTAGGCTACGCTGTACGTAAGTAGTAATTAAAATGTTAAACTATTTACGGCTAGACTCAAAAACCGCAAAGGTATAATACATTTTTTTAAATATACGTCACCCAACACTAATAATTTCTCCTGTATCGTAAATGCGTTTCACTGACATAAAACACCACATTCACAAACATCCAAACTCGGGACAAACATCTGCGAATTAATTTTTTTTTTGTACCGTGCGGGAATCGAACCCGCGCAGTAGTCCAATCGCTTAGTCACTGCGCTAATCAGATCGTTGCTACTGGCAGTTTTTTTTACGATATTGCCTATCCAGAAATGTGCCAACTAGTATTAGACGTTTCTATATCGTATGAACAGGCAACGCGACCAAGTAGCAACCAAGCCGGTTTTCCAAAGAAATTAATCACACCTTATCCCCTGGGCAGAAAACTATAATAAAGGGCGAGTCACCCTACACAAGGGAGCCAGCACATACTCTAATAACATTACCATTGATCGAACAAAATCTTGGAATACGACTTCAAAGCACACCATCACTCGAACACTATTAGTTTTCCACTCACCCCTTGAAGATGAATGTGGGGGTGGTTCTACCGCGGTCGTAACGTTGGGGTGGGATCTAAATTTCGAGATCAACCCTTAACTGTCAGGGGCGTGCAAGCTTCCTCAGTTCCACTCCATGATTCCGTCTTTGATGTAAACTGCCAAATATCAGTATAAACGGTAATAGGTGAGTAATTGTTTGATGTTATTCCGGAATTTGGAGTACGCATGCGCGGAATTTTGTCTGTATACTCCTAGTGTTATAAGTAGAATAACTTTAGGCCCGCAATTAAAATGTAAAACAGCTTTATTTCCGTGTTTTTAAATGTAAACCAGCGTCGTTGTAGTTAACGTTATGAAGATTTTCTGTTAGGATTTTTTTGGTGGTGGCACAGCGTAATGAATTTGTGCTTAATTATTTACCTAAAGTCAGTACCTATGCACTGGAATCATACCTAGTTATATCTAAACCTTTTTGATATACATGTGCGATACAATAGAGTCAAAATCTATGTCTACCACACCATGCAGCTATTGCTCATCATCAGCCGGAAGACGTTCACTGTTGAACAAAGGCCTCCCCCTTAAAAGGGGTAGGTTGCCATGATCCCTACAGCTTTTGCTCGCTTAACACCAAAGTAACTTATTTCTTTCTTTCTTTTATATAAGATTTAAACCTTACACTACAAGGTACTCCAGTAAAACACGGAATAAAGCACCTTAAACTTCGCTTATCGACTCCTCAATAATAAGATTAGAAGGTACAAGTTCGCAAGCCGAAGTTTGTAAAGCACTAGACGTTTATAATGATATCAGATAGCAAAAACTTTGACAAACAAGGGTTCAATGCATACACAGAAGCTTCGTTCTTTGTTTATATTATTACTAGAAAATTCTATAAGTTTCAAACAAAACCAAAAACAGCATGTGTTTTTGGTTTTGTTTGAAACTCATACAATTTTCTTCGTGTCATTTGTATAAGAGGAAACTCAGGTTATTATTTACGTCCAAGAAATCACAAACACCCAAATCGGGATAAACATCTGCAGATTGCACAAATCTTTTTCCCGTGCGGAAATCGAACCCACAACCCTTTGTCATTCCAATGGCTTACTCACTGCGCCAATGAGAACGTCAAAATATTGATAACTTACTGTAGGTCTGGGTATATACCTATCATTATATCTGCTTATCATGTCTTTCCATCAGAGAGCCTTGTTTTCAGTGAGGCAACAAATTGCTATCACTGACGTAAGTCCCGGCCTTCGTCACAGCTTAACATAATACTACGAGCGATATAGGAAAACCATGGGAATATGGAATTTTCCTTAAGATTGCTTCACGATATAATAACAAACCGCTATTAAAATATCTATATAATTCAACTGATTCAATCTGGAATATGCTATTTTTTTTTAGTAAACGTTGCCCTACACAAAGTTTTTCTCCCGTGTCGTGGTTGCGTTTCACAAACATGAAATATCACATACACAAACACCCAGACTCGGGACAAGAATCAGTTGTTTTTACGTAAAAGAGAAACATCCATCCATGCTTATAAACTTTCGCGTTTATAATATTAGTAGGAATAAAACCAACAATTATGAGTCATTAACGTTCAGCATTCCACATAACCAAATAAAAGTTGAAATTACTTTCGTACAAAAAGCAATACAAGAATTAAATTTCAAAACTGAATTGTGCATTACAAATTATGCATGCCAGTTCCGAGTGGATGCCATTAACTACATTTGGCACGGCATTTGCACTTAGGTTAATCAGTTATTTAAAGCGTTAATGAAGTAATTGGTATGTTTTGACGAGATCATTTAGTTGCAGTTAAAGTATTTTGCGGTTTGATTGTGTGACCTCGTTTTGTATTGGACATGTTTGACATTTTAGAGGGAAATGCAAATGGATTTTCAAATATCGTTTAAGCTTTCAATAGGATTAAATGCTTGTGATATCGAGATAAGGTAGCATTGAATTGGACACAAATTTATGCCTTTGAAAACAAACTAGTTACAATTTTAGGAGGATTTGACTGCCTAAATTGTCTATCTGTTGGTCTAAGAATCGTGAGCAGTGCCAAACGTAAATTGATACATATATTGCCATCGACACGATAAAAAGAAGTTTAACACCCGGATAAGTGCTATTGGATCTTCCTTCATTAATGATTTCCCAAAGATTTCGCTAGTGATGTTATAGGTCCCAATGTAATAAGCGGTGAGCCTGTTGCCATCAACCAGACACAAATCCAGACTCCGTGCTGCTACTGAGAATTAACTACTAGAAATACTCAGTAACATTTTACTCGGGTATCGAACCCAGGACCTAGTGATCAGCAGTCGTGCTTAGCACCCATTTCAGCAACGAGGCAGTCACTTACGAATATAGTTCAGTATTATGTTCCTATTTCGTTTATAGCTATTGAGAGCCAGACAATGGTCGTCTAGGTCGGAAGCACTCGTCTTGGCTCCCCGATTCCGTTGCCGCCGTGCGGTTCACCCCCTCCTATAAGGCTGGTATAGATATTATAATATTTTGAGAGGAAGCTTTGAAATTTAAATAAAGACTGTGGACACCAGCGGAATTATATGTATATTTTAGCATTGAATATTGTTAAAGGTGAACCTATAGCTAGTGTTGATTAAGGTTAATAAGTTTTTATTACTTTAACTAAAGAATGGCTTAATTTATAGAAACAAGAATGTCATCCAGATAGGTGGGGTGACGATAAAATGGCTGGTAACGGAGACCGAAGATCGAGCTCAGTGGCGTGCCGTAGGAGAAGCCTCCAGCAGTGGAGTTAATAGGCTGATGTTGATGATGTCAAGAAAAAAAAATTTGCTTTTTTTGGTAGAATTTTAAAAGCTTATTTGCATATGTCATGATTCACGTGAGGGTGTTACATAAAATTGAGAATTTTTATCTTATGAGGTAGGTATTTATATAAAAAAAGGAAAAGGAGGTCCCTTCTCTATCCAACAATAGGTAACACGAGACAATCTCTATAATTACATTTGAATTATGTTTGTTTTTGATAAACCTTACGTCGCAAGTACATATAACAATGTGAGGCGACTCGCGCCATATTCTTTTTTTATGGTATGCGAGTGTGTGAGAATTATATAAAAGATTTTTATATTAAAATTTCAGTAGAAATGTTGTGGAAAAGTTCAAAACGTATTGTTTAAAAAGGCAAGCGAATTCGGACTGCACTCTAAATAATCACACTAATATTATAAAGGCGAAAGTTTGTGAGTGTGTTTGTATGTTTGTTATCTCTTCACGTTCAAACGGTGCGACCGATTTTGATAAAATTTCAAATGGAGGTAGGTGAAGCCCTGGATTAACACATAGGCTATTTATCCCAAAAAATGTAGCGGGTAACACCGTGGGGCGCAGCTAGTTATATATAAAATCTAACACCTCAAAGTTCATGAATATGCATATCTAAGTGTTAAACTATTCGAAAACATTTCAATATTAATGGAAAACCTTTTGTAGAATCAAATCCTTATTAGAATATCATTAATGAATGCCTCCTTCTCACCTGGTGGCCTACTCTAGAATTTAATTTCAATTCTAATACAAGGTAGAAATTATTAATGGAAACATGATTCAGTTTTATTGAAACAAAATGTTGTTTATCTTTTGATCTCAGTTAATTTGACGACCTGAATGGGGCACTGGTTAAGCGGTTTAACTACTGCGCTACGAGTTGCGGGTTCGATTCCTGCAAGTGACAAAAATTTATCACGATCCGCAGAAGTTTATCCTGACTCTGGTTGTTTTTGTATGTGATTTTTCATGTAAAACGCACTCACGATACATGGGAAAGTCCTGGTGTGAGGTGACGTTTAAAAAAAAAAACTTTTTCCCAATGGACACATAATATTGAATTAATTTGGCGCCGGTGTTACGTTGAACAGTGCATAACTACAATATCAATACATTCTGGTCGAACTTAATTTATAGAGTAGGTAAGCCTAGTCTAAAAAATTATACAAACTATACTTTAAAATATAATTTAATAAGGTCGTTTATTTATTTTTGTGAAGGCATATTCCTGCAGGTTTTATAATAAACAAATAGAGAAAAACAAAAACGGCCCATTTAATACGTAACATAAGAAATCGACAACATAAAAATACTCCCGTACAAAATATTCTATCAATTACAACTGTAGAAATATGTGCTTCACAACAAGAACAAACTTGAATATTGCCACAAGCATGTTTAAAAACAACCTCTGTCAACTTTTAAGCCGTGAGCCATGTCTGCAAGGGTTACAAACCCAATCGCAGTGTTAATGACACTCAAATATAACAATAGCCGTCTCATACATCAAAACAAAACAAATTGTATCCATTTTCGCGAACTTCCTTCGCTACGTGTGAGTCCACCCCACGCCATCCTGGGTACACATTAATTATTCTGCAGTAAATTGATCCTTTTCATGTTACCTGGAGACCAGATATTTTTAACCCTTTTACCGGTTTTTTTTCATTTTATTCTCTATACATTTATCTGGTGTAAAATAAGCTGGGATTGTATCTACTTATATCGATCGTTACTCTGAAATAAACGTGTAATGAAGTATAAGTACTAATAGAAGTTTACATAAACATTTAATAAAACTTGTACCAATATAAAATTGTTTACATCGAAGCAATAAGTATTCAGCTACGCAAAATTAATGAGAAATGCCATAAGACCGTTAAAAAATATTTACAACCAAATTCGAATTTGAAGATAGAATACCGAATAAGTCCAGAGAGATGTCCGAAATGTTCACTGGCATCTTAGAATTTAATAACATTTTCGTCGATGCTTCACGCTTCGTCGGCGCGAACACTGCTCCTGACAACTCTATTTCATTCGATTCTTAAACTCCTTTTCTTTTTCATCCGGTGTTGCGAAACTCTATTTCATTAATTTATTATAAACCAGTGCTTGACTGTTTTTTTGTTGGTGATTAAATTTGTTCTATTATTTCATAAATGGAATAGCCGAATTATATATTTTGAATTGCGAATTATGATTACAAGTCTTATATTGACACAAATAGATGTTATTTATAGTCAGATAATTATCAAAATAATATAAGATTGCTTGCATATTGTTATGATTATTATGGCATAAACCAATAACGATTTGTTTATGAATAATTTATACAAAATATTATGCAAACGCGACGCCCTCTCACTAAAGCCTCTTATATTAAATATTTTAACGAGACATAACATTTACATTTAATCAAATTATTTAGATAATATTCTATTCGAACAATTTTAGAATAACGGTTGACTTGGAATCCCGTATTATAGAGTTCAAGGAGGGAAAAAGAAACATTAAAGTATCGACAAATACACAAACATAAATAGAAATCATACATAGATCATAAATTATGAGAAAATACATACGTGAAACACATCACGATGATGAATCCACACCAAACGCGTATTTGTTTGTAAGTGCATTTATGTATGAAATATCACTGACACACACACGTCACACTTCAGAATCATACATCCAACACTTAACACACTGAGTACCATACAGTCGACATATTTGGACACCGAGTATCACTTGGGGGGTTATGATTTAGAGCGACGAGAAACGTCGTAACCATTCGAGGGTTGGTTTTGACTGAAGGCGGGGTGTGCGCGGGGCGCGGGGTTCGCCGGCGCCGCGCAGGCGGTACCCCCGGCTCCCCCCATTCCCCGGTCCACTATCGGGACCAACTTTATTTTTCTGTTTTCGGATCGGCCACTTATCTTTGCCGGTGCCGATTGATACAAAAGCGCAATTAAAATACGTAGGTTTCCTCTTTTTAGTGTAAATTTTTGCAGTCTTCAAATAATTAAAGTTTTTTGCAAAGGAAATTAGTTTCTAGGCTGATGCGAAAGTGAAGCGCTGGCTTTCACGTTGTAATTAACGTTTTTTACCTGAAATTGAAATCATTAGTTTTGAATGTTTATTCATTGAAGGAAAGGTGGGTGTACCGTTCCGACCTTTTCGGGTATATTGATGTAGGTGTTATATTAATTACATTTTCAGTTAAAGCTACATAAGGAGCGAGTAGAAGTGATTCAATCTGCCGTTTTCCTTCTAGTTATATATATAAATATATTTCTATATTTTTATGATGGTATCTCGATCTTCGCCAAGTCGCCAAAATTATGCTGCAGATACAATCACAGATTATAGATTAACTGGAAAGAATAAATCATGGTAAACAAATACCATTTAACCTAAAAACCTTTTGACGGCTTGATTGGCGCAGTGGCTAAGCGATTGGACGGTTGCGGGTTCGATTTCCGAATGCTACGTACATTTGAGTGATTCGCAGATGTTTGTCCCCAGTCTGATTGTTTGTATATGTAATATTTCATGTTATTGAAACGCACCCACGATTCAGAAGAAATAGAGAGAAACGAGTATATTCGGGAATGTAACCGGACATAACCTACCGGACTATAACTTAACATACACTTAAACACTGACATTTTTTATAAGTAAGAAGGTTTTTATCACAATCTAAAGGCCTGGAGTGACAAGACAGCCGTCACGCAGAGATTAAAAGACAATTAGTTAACACAATCAAATTCAAACTAGAGTTATTGATACCTAGATGTAGTGTAACCGTAAACTGTCAACCAATAGAGATTGACGAACATCAATTCAATGACAGTATGAAGTATATAGTATATTAATATAGGTATATAATTATAAAGGCCGATTATAGTATCACACCTGTATTCCCCAAATCATTGTCACATCTCGCCATGCTCCAATGTGCGCTGGGCCTAATGAGAATTAACCAATACTTTGGTCGAGCCGGTAATCGAACGAGGAAACTCACGCTCAGTAGTCGCATTGAGCGATTACGAGACAGACGAGGCAGGTGAAAGATTTAAATGGATTTGTTATATGTTTTAATACTGTCTGTTTTAAAACCTTTTAATGGACGGGATCAGACCGTCCTTGATCATGAATGGAATAATGAATGTCTAATATTCGCGTAACAAAACTTTAGGACAATATTTTCGCCTGCATTATTAATAAGTAAGACTAAGTTATAAAGAAGGACAATACCGTGAAGCGGTTCCGTATACATTTATAATATACTCATAGACAAGGCTCTTAAATTAACAACCTAATTGCTCTGTAGACATCATAAATGACTTTGAATATTTTTTTAGGAGGCAATACGAGCGTGGTATTCGTAGTATATGTACTTACTGAATTATTATATATTTCTATGTAAACCGAAGTAGCTTCTTTCCTATCTGTTCGGCGCTTATACATCCATTGTTCATGAGCCATACTCTAAATATGTTTCCTAAACAGCATTGCAGATAAACTTCAGTGCTGATCTTCAAAACAAAACAAGAGAATCTATTTCATATTTTACTTAGCACTGTTCCGTAGCCACTCTCGCACTTTTTCAAAAATAAACTTGTCTAGCTAACAAGAATTCCGCATCGTACGGAACCCAAATCGGCGCTGCCATGGACTCTAGGAAAAATAAACAAATTTCAAGAGTAAGAAAATAACGTTCTCCTAGTTGTTTGCTGAAACAAATGTAGGAAATTAGATCGGTTTTTTGTAGACTTAAGTGCTTTTCTGTTTGTTTATTTGCTTCTGGTAATTCTGTTGCTGTTCGCAAGGGTTTTAGAGTATTTCAAAGTCTTAAATGAACTGTAGGTATATGTTTTTTTTTTTTAATATCAAAGATCCTTTATATCAGTTGATTACCCTAGATGATATTATTACCTAGCACTTAAACGTTTATTAGGCTCATATTCTCGTACACATAAATACTCTGACAGGTATTTATCAAGTCAAACAAATTCAGATCGTGTTTGACATTTAAGATATTGTGTTTTAGACTGCGGCTTTGATTTCCGCTGGCAGATGAGAATCTGAATTAGTACGATAAGCTCGGAGACTTTCTGCATGTAAATTGTTTATGCAAAACAGATCTTAGCGAAAACCTTCGTTTGAGACAAACCCATAAATTGTAGGTAAAGTATTTGTTTGCATAACGTGTTTCGTAGACTTGGACCACTGCCTAAGTCTGATGTAGCAGTTTCCATGAAATACTCATGAACACTTCTAATACTGTTTTGTATCTCTTTTTGTTTATTCGGGCTATCAACCATGCGGCAGACACTCGGTCTATTTAAAGGCTTACGTACGGACACAGGTCCAGCACGCAGGGAACCGTTGAGAACTTTAATCTTAAATGGAATAGGACACCAGCTAGGGACACCACACAACTGCTGCTAAAAAGTCCCCGGAATTTGCAGGACTATTGTGAAATATGGATACTAAAATTATTAATTTGGGACGTTGTGAAGGGATGTTTTGAGGATTCTTGTGGGATAGAAACGGCGGCTGCCTTTAAACAAAAATGGTTTGTATGCTGTTTTTATTATTCTATTTATGATAGTGTTACAAACGTGAGTCAGCATACTGATAAATCTCGCTCCCTTTTTGATTAAAAGGCATTTTCCCTGCTTTCATTTACACGGTATTGTTATTTATTTAATTAAGTTTATAGTGCGGCATTACAACTCACACTGGTAGGCTCAGCGCTCCCCTGTAGTAATGTTATCGAGGGTGATAAAATTACACATTGACTAATGGAATTAACTGCAATAAATTATACTGATTATTTATTTTATAATCATTGCGTGCGTTTTTATGTAATTGAAACATAGACTTGGAATGTCCTTTGAACGGGGATGCATTGAAAAAGATGGATAAGTCCAAAGTTTTATTTTTGTGTAGAAACGAAACCCATGCAGTTATCTCTTTGTCAATGGGGTCTTCAAAATATTATTCACTACTTGATATTACATAGATGTATGGGAAACAAAAACATAGGCATCTAGTAGGTACTACAAAACCAAATTGCTTTTTCGCCGCATCGTCGGCTTCCTGCCAGCAAATATTAAACTCTGGCATAATAAGGGCTTGGTTTAAAAGTTTCACCGCGATATTCTTGCAAATTACTCTAACGGGTACACCCTTAATATTCACCAATCTCGGGTTATTAAAAGCACGTTCGATATAAATTGTTTTGTGATGCCTCCGGGGGAGATGTTTGGTATAGGTACGGTGGGTCGCGAAAGTTTGTCAGTTGAAGGATGGGTGCCCGAACTGCCCGATGACCTACATATTTTTATTGGTTGTGTGTAAAAACATGGGGTTTGGTTTATGGACCTTCTTGAGTAAAGGGCAAAATTCTGTACTGTTTATGCCAGTAGGTGTACACAATGATTGTCTTATTTTAATAGGTTTGTGGGTAAGTAATAATAAGTATAAATTTTTAGGTCACGGTTACGCAGCGGTTAATGTGGTTTGTTTGTGGATTGACGACCATTCATTTACATATTATTCAGATCACTATTTGAAAGTACGTTCAGTTGTCAGCCCTAGGCTATCTATCATTTGTAGATTTTTGACAGGTGTTTATGTCAGAAATCCCAAAGTTGAACGACCAGTATAACTAGGGGGAAGATAGAAATATAGATGGAATACACTTTGTTGTACCATAGATCTCTGTTGATTGACTGGTAGAGAATGCCTCAGGCATTAAGTCCGCCTTTGTTTACATTATGGAACATAAAGTTTAATAATAAGAATTAATAATAGATAGATATCATAATTTATTTATCTAGTAACAAATTTTTGTTCTACCTGCTATTTATCGGGTATCCTGCCCAACATACCTAACTCTACCAAATATTCGTTAATTCTTTACTCCACAAAGAAATTGAAGCGAAAATCACGGGATCAACCAAGCACTAGAACGCAATGTAAGTTTCATTGTAAGCGTCATTTGGACCAAAAATGTTTAAAGTCTAGAAAAAGTACGACGATAAAGTAACGCTAGGTTAGGAGTTAGTTTAACAAATTGTCGTTATTTATAGTGGCGCTGTTAGCCTGAGAGGTTAGGAGAAGAATTTGCTTAAAGTTGGGCCGTTAGTGTTTCCAACGGTTGTAGCACACATGTTTTGACGTTAATACTTTTTACGTAACGTACATTAACGTTCTAGCTCTTAGAAATACGGACTAGATAGGGTAGAGTCGCAGGTTCTTGCCCAGGGAAAATTCAAAAGTGGTAATAGGCCGGCTCTTTATAGTACTTGCATTTGACAAAGGTAATTAGTATAATATTGGAGTACTTTTTGGCATCTTCTTGATATATTTAATTCTTAAATTAATTTTCCTGTCTGTAGAGTAAACGCACTGTTCACTATTTTCGGCATTCCATTTCACCGCTTGATACGTCTCAACGCCTACCTACGCCTACTAATTCTTTACTCGGTGAATAAATCTACGCCTTGGCCTTCCTTTTTTGGCAAAGACAGTATACATTCCAAGTACCTACGGGGCACCAAGATACGGGGGCTATAAGGATATTCTGACAAAAACTGAAAATCGTAATCGAAACATCTCGCAGGTTTAAGACCACTTTACTATTACCAAGTATTGGATCAAATTGCAGTACAAAACACAGTAGATATCGATTTGCATATTCATCCCCTATTTCGGCGGATAATCGTATTTCTACCGCTAACACCTACTTCAACTTTAGTTTAGACGCAAAGTGCGATACCCAGTGACGTCATAGAGCTGCCCAATTTAAACGCCCAAGTTACCCAATGAGTTTATGGTCCTCTCATACTGCTATTAAAAAACGTTTACAAATATTATCTAACATTAAACAACAAAGGTTAGGTTAGATTGGGTTAGACAAGACATTCTCTTAGGGGTTGTTCGATGTTTTGTGGGAGCACCATTAGGGTTAGAAACAAAAACATTATAATTTTTTAAAGAACATTTTATGTGGCTCTAGCTCACTCAAGATTATAGCTGCTTATAACTTATAAGTAGGTTTTTAAGTTCATTGTAGTCTTATGAGATGCTAACTTGGCGACAAGTAAGTGTTCATATTTTAAAGGTTTTATGTCTATCATCATTAGCCGTTAATAAACTGCTCGAGGGAAGGCTTGGTGATGATAAAATGCGATCATAAGTGTAATGTTATATTTACTATACATATTATGGCGAACAAATATTAGGTGACTCTATATGACAAATCATTCTAATTTAAAGTAAGAAGATCAAAGTACACACATTATGATAGCAGAAAGTAGAAGTAGAGATCCTTCAATGAATACCTTATTATTATGAAGGTTAAAAAGAAATTGGTATATACAACCGACCAGAATAAACCGACAAAATATGTACCCCATAATCAACTATATATTCATTCTGTTTTGACGGACAATTCTGTTATGTTTCCAACAATCGTCCAAGTAAATTTCCATGCCGGCTCGCAAAAATAAATGTCGCGTTTCAACGAAATTCGATAAACTGTTAAATGTGATTGTACGAAAATATTTCGCATCAAAACAAATTGACGTATTGATGCAGACTTATAAATATGTATAGATTTATTATGGCCTTGGGGTTTATGGAGCTGATAGACATGGACAATGGTTTAGGTTAAAACCTAGGCAGTTTTAATGCTAATGCGACTTTTTTACTGTCATAAGTGGAAGATGCAAAAGCCAGCTTCGTTGGACTCTTTTTCTTCGATGGGCACGAGGTCCTGGGTTCAAATCCCAGGTCGGGCACAGTGTTATTGGATTTTTCTATTAGGTAATTCTTAATTCTGTTTTAGGATGCATTTCCCGTAAACTACACATGTTTTAAGCAAATAAATAATCTTTATCTTTATCTTTAATAGCAGTCTGGAATTATGCCCGGTCACAGAGTCTGAAATAATGTCCGGTTGACCGCAATAGGCTCGCCCCCCATTTATATAGGACCTATACCCTAACTGGGAAAATGAGGATAACTTTATACATCTGCCTACCCCTCGAAGTAATAAAGGCGTGATGTTATATTTTTTTAGAATGAGAGCCTTTGCCCTGAATGGAAAGACTTTGTCTGAAAAAAGTACTCTATTACTTCATTATGCATAGGTACTGTCATAGTATCTTGCTGACAACACTGAGTAATTTGGAACTGTGCCATAAAATAACAATAAGCTTGTTTCTGAAGCGGCTTATACTGCCTTTTGTTTTTGAATGGAAAAACCACAAGGACTATACTGCCGCCGAAAGAGACGTGGCTTACCATCTCTGTCTGGCGATGTGTGGGACTGCTAGCTATCACCATACCCTAGTGGGTAACTAGTCTACTACAGGAAATATTGAAATCCCCATGAAGGCTAAGCCATCTACATCAGGATTTATGTACTGCCTAGCAAAATGTAGTCTTAATAACATTCGAACTACCCCTTCTGGGTAATAATCTAAACGTTATTTAAACAAATCAATCGTTTGGTCGAAAACAAGGCATTTTATTATCCTTTTGTATTGGAGCGTTGATTACAAAGGCGTGTCGGCGTATAACAGTAACTCAAACGCCGGTGAATAGTGTACTACCTCGTGAATCGATGTTAGTGACATGCGACATCCAATACAAAACATTCTATGTATATCGATTCATTGAACACGATCGATTGTGCGTCGAATATTTTTTGATCGATTCGAATATGTCATAACATGAAACTGCTATTTTTTCTTTACAAGAATGTTATTGAAACATACAAAATCGATGTGTGGTTTCCCAACGGTTAAGTTGAGGCGCAGTTCAGTTTCTTTTATTGGTCATTTTCATCATCATCAGGCGGAAGACGTCCACTGTTAAACAAGGGCCTCCCTTTTTGGGAGGGGGGGTTGCCATCATTACCACGCTTGGCAAGCGGCTTAGAGATGCTGTAATGGTGGTCAAGTAACAGAAGATAGAAGTCGCTGCTACCCATCTTTTGGATTTTCCTTTAGTTGCCTCCTACGACACCCAATGTACGGTACGAGATGGTATGGTGCTATTCTGGCTTGACACCTCACGGGATATTCTATTTTCTAGTAGTTAATTATGTCAACAGTAAATCCGATAATCCTCGAAATTTAAATCCGAAATAGAAATGGAACTGGAGACCTAACGCTTTACACACGAGATCAATGAGGCGGTTAACTTTAAACGGTTAACGTTAACCGTACAGTACCAGTATCTGTTAGCGTTTGGAGAGTTCACTTACACTGAAGGAACTAATTACACACTCATTAGCACTCGAACAGTTTCTTGATCCGCACTAGTTACTAATTACATAGTGATTGCGATCTTTGCTGTGTCCTCAAAATAACATAAGTCTTGCTACTTTAAAAGGTAGTATTTTTTCAGCAATGCGAAAATACAGGTTGTTACTTTCTTTATGGAAAATATAAAATAAAAAAAGTGTCAAAATAGTGAAAAAGTCAGTAACAAGTTGATTTTGTATTACCACCAGCCCCCTTACTGTGAATTCTTAAAGCGGCCATTTTCCGTTGTGGAAGCGAGACGCGGCACTACACTGTACCTAGCGGCGTCTCGCTCGCACATCGGAAAATGCCCTGCTTTAAGAGCTTATGGTATGGAGCCAGTACCTAACTATAATAAATTAAAATGTTGTAGATTTGGCTGTTTCTGTATAGAGAATAAATATCAAGGAGACAAAGTGACTAACTAGCATTTATTATTAAAGTCCAAATAAGCTGAATAACCTAGCATATTTCATTTCCATTTTTACCCATCAATATAACGAATGAAACTACAGAAATGACACAGTTATATCAATGGGCTACAGTACTTACAAGCTTGTTAGATCTAACCTTTAATGACAGGACTATCGTTGAGATTTGGCCCAATAATGGAAAATCCATACAAATGTTAGTTCATGAACCCCAGACTCATTAATACCGTCTGGCGAAATGTGGGGACATTTCTGCCTACCTCTTGAGGGAATACTAGCGTAGATAGTCTGCATACTATAATTTAATATATTTATCGAACGAGGTTTCACGCATCATTGTACTATGCATTTTACACTTTTCCTGTATGTGGGGGTGTACTCTACAGTCACCTCTGCCTACTCTTTTGAAAAATACATGCGTGATATTATGTTTTATGAGGACAATAATATCCTTATTCCTAGAAATAAAACATAACATAATGTCACGCCTGTATTCCCCGAAGGGGTAGCCAGAGGTTCACATTTAGTACACCCACATTTCATAGTATTACATATTATAAGTTACGGGCCACTGGTGGATGAAAATGCAAGTGGACATCTTTCAGCTGATGATGATGATGATTATATTTAGGCGTTTGTTACTCAGTTATTTTCACACTATTTATACTCTGAACTAACATGTGCTACTTTTTATCCAAAAAATATGTGTAAAGTTGCCACGCGGATAAAACCGCAGGCAAATGCCAGAATAAATCAACATAATTCAGGTTAGCCATCGTGGGGTAGCAAATAGATAAACAAATAAACATTTTTTTAAACTTGACTTACTGCGGATACTGTGGTCTAAATAAATTCAATCACCCGATCCGCGGTGCGTGTCGCCGTGAAACTTTATTTCCTATGTTACCTAACAATATGACAACCACAATTGATTATGGCTTTTTGTTGTACCGTTTTAGTGGCACACTGGAGTATTTTTATACAAATTGAATTGAAGACAGACACAATAACATATTAACTATGTATAAATGAGTTTGCAATGACATAATATTTAATTTAACATTATTAGTAATAGTTCCAATCGATAATTATATCGTTCAATAATGGCTAGTCATATGTACTAAATGCATCAGAATTATATTTCAATTATATTGGATAATATTGGCTTGAAAATGAGATAATTAGGATAATAATAATTTTACACCTCTATCAAAGATACAGCGTAAGGTATAGGTATATTCTACGTATACATACAAGAGAACTGACTCAAGAACATACCTCCTCAAGAATCTAAAAAACGTATATTTTTGAAATTCCCGATGTAAATGAAGTGTACCCTCAGGCCTGGTTATACCTATGTATAAGTATACTCATGAAATATGTAATAGCTACGGTTAGCCCGCATTTTTGGGGCGACTCGTCCCAGTTGCCATGGTGATAGGATTGGTAGCGTCACTTCAAGGATTCAACTAATGGAATTAAATGAATGTTTGGTAGAATACCTTGATGTATGGTTTCGGATATTTTTCTTCATGTATGATGGATAGAATTTGCTTTTATACATTTATACTTTAAGTTACACCTATTTCCCAGAGGGGAAGGCTGAGACCACGGATTTCGTTCCTCCTTCTTTCGCCTCATTCACTGTCATGTGTCACTCAACTTCGTCTTTGTTAATTTAAAGGGCACAATTAGCCGTCTTATCTTACGCTATAATTTTTTTTATATTACCTGCTTCTAGCCTGTTACATATAAATGCTGCTAAAATGTGTTTCAAGTCAACCACTTCTTAAGCCAATTGAAATGTAAACGACAGTTATAGGTATAATTTAGTCAATTGTTTAGCATTAACATTTCTTTTAAGAGGTATAGCACATGTCTTGGTGAATAATAAAACATTTATTTACTAAATTTTTAAGATAAAATCATAAGAATTTCCAATTTTCGTAGAACCTTTCATTTATGACGTAAAATGTCAGTTTATTGTGATTTTCTATCAAGACTCGGCTTGTCCTAAGCAAGCGAGGATTGGCTTCGCTGTAACCAGATTATAAGAAGTGTACACAGAGTGATTGACACCGGACTGCCACAATTTAATTAATGGGGGCACCGATATCGTAGTACTAGACTGTTTGGCTGACTGTTGGACGATTGTTTAAATATTTGTATAGAATTAGGTTGACAGATCTTTGTAGCTTTGAATTTGAGTTAGTGAGGTAAGTGAATATCTGCCTCTTAAATATGGTGGGTAAGGGTAAGCCTGGACTGCCTCGTTGGTCTAGAGGTTGCTTAGCGCAACTGCTGAGCACGAGGTCCCGGGTTCGAATCGCGGGTCGGACAAAGTGTTACTGAGTTTTTCCATTAGATCATTCTGAGTAGCAACACGGAGTCTGGATTCGTGCCCGGTTGATGGCAATAGGCTTGCCCCCTATTACATTGGGACCTAAAAACATAACTGACGTGGGTGTACTGTATGTGCACCTCTGCCTACCCCTTCGGGAAATATACAGGCGTAATTTTATGTTTGGTAAGGGCAAGGGAAGCCAAGTTTTATTGGTTCCTTCGAATTTTGCACGAGTAAAATATTCCTGTGTTCCGCATATTTTTGTCCGTGTTTAAGTTTTCTCGCATGTAATATTTCTGGTTTAAGAAGTGCATTCATGTTGCAGAAAAATCCAACAATACCTACCACCGACTATCGCAAGACGCTACAGTTTAGGTTATGTATAAGAATTATTCATCAAATATTAAAAATAGTTATTGTTTGTGTAAAAAAAACACAGTGCAAAAAGTTATATGACGTTCACAAATATGGTACACTTAAAACCATAAAACGCTAAATAAATCACAAGACATCTCATACAAAAGCCGGCGACCTAGTTCAGTACCCTAGAAAGGACGTTAGTTTCAAATACAGTGTTCTGAATGATCCCTCCGACCTAACAGAAGACTAGTTTGATTAAAATTCCTTGAACTTGATATCGACGAAACTAAAGCTAAATAACAAACACATACTGTGGGCAATATTCAAAAGTCCTCAGCATTATAACGTTTTGCTACAAAACAAAAACAGTCCGAAGGATGTGTATATTGTATACATACTTATATGTTTGTGTTCAGTATTGCATAATGTATAATTTTTCTTCAACAAAAGGAAATATTATCGGGAGGTAAACACAAAAGATAATAAAACAACCAGTTCACTTTTACTCAGAAATAATAATTATGGAACATATAATAATAATTATTCCATACAAAGCCTCTGTTGGAGCAATATTTCAACATGATTACTAAAGACATTTGAACAAAAATAAACAAGTATTCTGTAATAATAGTTTAGTTTTTTTACCTTGTTTATTTCTGCACTACCTGGAGGTTCGGCGGATAGAAAATGACGAAGGCTTTATGTCCGCATTGTACACAAAATGTACTAAGCATTAAATAAAAATCCAACTTGTATCATAGGTATGAAGTAATTTTCTTGTTTTAATTAGGAATTCAGCATTAACAGGCCAAATGAAGCTGGTTCCTGAGATTTTCTTTGAATCATTTTGGACTTATCACCCATAGTAACAGCTTCCAACCAATAAATTTCAGCATCAATGTACTAATATAATTGAAGAATATTTGCGAATAAGTCCAACGATAAATAACATTGTATTTTGTCTACAACATAGAATAAGCAGGCGTTTACTTGACCTAAATACTCGTACAAGATATTGTAAATAAATTCAAGCCCATATTGTATTACATATTATAGAATATATTTATTTCTCTACAGCGATTCGAGGTCGCGACCTAAATATGGCCATATAGCCTAGAATTTCTTGATATTGATAGATAAGCGTCGAAGCTGTAGCAAAAGAGTACTCATATGTTTAAAGTTTCCCGATAAGAGCCAAGTTGGGCGGAACCCGGTCCGCGGATATTGGAGCAATTGCAATTTATCAGGCACAGACCTATCAAATTTAAGATTTCTGAATTGATAAGACTGAAACAACTCAAATAGATTGTATCAGAGGGTTCGATTTGACAATTCAATTGACCTAGCTAGATTTAATGCTAGATATTTTTCGAAAAAAATATTTCGTTTCTAATTTCCGTACAGGAAGACCATGAAGTCAAGTATCTTTTGCCAAATTTTCTGACTTAGCCTTAGAGTTTGTGAGATTCCTACGTGCTAAATCGTATGCGTAGAGATTTAAGTTTACATTTTCATTGTTACATAGCCGCAACTACCCTAGAGTTTTATTGTAAGAATATAAGTCTCAGGGTAAAAAATAAATATCGACATAATGTTCAAATACCTATCGAGTATCCACATACTTCGATATTTTCAATAATATTATCATAAAACTAGTTAATACAATGAAGTTTAGTTAGCAAAGTTCTTAAAGGAGCCTTCATTAAAGACTTGAATATTAATTTAGTTAGAATAAAGGTCGCTCTATTGAAGTGAAGAAGAACGTAAGCTTTTTAACTGGGATCGCAAGGACCAAAATCCTATTATATTTTGGTCCTTAGGTCCCCTGCTCAAATTTTTATATTTTTAACACCAAATTTTTACTCTAAATTGTTTTACTCTGCTTGACTTGCTTAATAAGAACAACTGTGTAAGGTACTTGAGTTTCTTGCAAAATATGATTATTTTTAAATAGAAGATTTATACCAGGTTCATTGGCCTAGTAGCCTTGTCTTGTTGATCTAGTGATTGCTAAGCGCAACTGCTGACCATGAGGTCCTGGGTTCGAGTCCCGGGTCGAGCAGTGTTATTGGGTTTTCCATTAGGTAGATAGTTCTCAGTATCAGTATGGAGTCTGGATTTGTATTTTGTCTACGTCTCTATTAAATTCCTTACCACCCGGATATTGTTAACTGCCGCGACAGTATCGTTAGTAATATAATTGCCAACCAAAATACACCCATCCATAATCTTGTTAAGCGAACAGCCAAACTTTTGAGCACAGCCGAATAAATTATTCCAACTCAAATTGGGAAACAATTTCATAGTGTCATTAGATGGTGACCCCACGAGCTGTGATTAAAACGAATCAAGTGGGGTTGTCAAGTTTAGAGAACAATAGCTGGGGGTGCAAGGGGGTCTAGCTGGTGTTTGAGGGGGAGTCAGGAGGCCCGCTCAGCGTTGATACCGAACAATAGCACATACATAATCAATTCCTTAAGTAGCATTCGTTTAAGGCGCCCAGCGGATTATGTCTTACACAGCGGGATTCGTTCACCTCACGTCTGTTCAAGATGTTAAACGTTTTCTAGGAAATCTTCATATTGTAATGAGATCAAAGCGAAGAGCTTTGTTAGCAAATTCCTTACTTAGAATTAGGGAATGATGTTTGAGTAATGTTAGAGAGTGGTGATTTGTTTGAAATTTCGTGAAAATTATTCGTGTTATTTAGGTGACTGCTTCTTTGGTCTAATTGTTGCTAAGCGCGACAGTTAAGCACGAGGTTCTAGATTTGAATCCCAGCAGGTGTTGCTCGATTTTTCCATTAGGTAATTTTCAGTAACAGCACGGAGTCTAGATTTGGCTCGCCCCCTATTGCGTTGGGACCTATAACATAACTGGCCAAAATGTGGGTGTACTGACACCTTTGCCTACCGGGGATATTGACGTAATGTTACGTATTTAGGTGACGTCGAGTGCTGTGTTTAAAGTAGGTATATAACTAAACCTTAAAGCATTTTATTATTCATAAATAAAAAACAACAGTAAATGTCACACGTACTCAAATTAATTAATTATTATAACACAAGTCTGGCAAAATGTTGGTGTTACAGACCGCCTCTACTTCCTCATCGGGAAAAATAGGCGTGAAGATATATGCACACCATGTTATAAATATTACATGTAAAGTACGTACCTGTGGAGAGCCACACATGTAGCCTATGAGCTATATAACAGGAGGTTCCATGGGGAACACTTCACTTTGATCATATTTTTTCCCTTGATCGACTTTTACAACTTCCGTGAACAAGAAATAACCGCGTTTGAAGAGAAAACTCAAAAAATGTTTCACCGAAACTCAGAAAGCCACGTCTGTCTTCGTATCCTCAAATTACTGTAAATATGAATTTTCTTGACTTATAATTTTTTCTTATTTCCAAATTCTTGAAACAAAAGTTGTTTAACAATAATACGAATGTATAAAAATAGCAACTACTGATGGAAATATTATTATTTATTATCACGTCTTTTATCTAAGGAGAATACAAATAAAATATTAGAAAAAAAATAAAAACGTATTGTTTGATACAAGCACACTGCTTGTACCCATCATAGTACTGTTATATCAAATAATAATAACTAGCTCAAACCACTGGGTAATGAAAGCTGATTATTGCTCATCAATAACTATATCACCTTACAATACATATTTCCAAACTTTATACAGCTATTTAAAATTTCTTAAACACCTGAATTTGCGAAAATCTGAGGCATTTTATATCCACACAATATCACGCCTGTATTCCCCGAAGGGGTAGGCAAAGCTTTACCCACATTTCGCCAGTTATCTTATAGGTCCCAATGTAATAGGGAGTAGGCTCGCCCCCTATTACATTCGGATCTATAATATAACTGGCGAAATGTGGGTACAGCTTTGCCATCAACTGGGCGCAAATTCAAACTTCATGCTGCTACTTAGAATTACCGAATGGAACAACCCATTACTACTTTATCCGACCCGGGATTCGAACCCAGGATCGCGTGTTCAGCGGTCGCGTAGCACGAACACTAACCACAAACACGGCAGCATTTTTATCCAAACTTCCCAAATCAAGTTCGTTTGTTCGAGTAACGTGTTGATAGGTATTTATAGAACCATTGCATTACATCATAAACAGTTTACACGATCAAAATTAAATCTATACAGTTGAATATCTGAGAATAATTTAGGATTTATTTTTAAAGCCTATTTCAGTCGGATGGTGCACGAACTTATCTTACAAATTCCCTTAAGCAATTCACAACTTTAGCACATTCAACTTAAAGATTAGATTTGCTTAATGTCACGGCAAAATCGATGAAAGGTTGATGAACGGAAGGTGTTGCCAGGAAAATACGAAACTGCTTTCGTTTTTAGCTGCTGCCATACATAATGTAAGAGGAAGATGGAATAGGCATTTTCGTGAACAGAACCAGCCTGAACAGATGCTTTTAAGCCTACAAGTGCGACGCAGTTCAGTATAACGTATTCTTAGTTTCTAAGCCTTTCCACACGATATTATTTGTGGAAGAAATGATTTATTATTTTTATAAGGAAATGGGTTGGCTTGGCAAAGTTGTACTATAAACACGAAAATAAAAGCAGTTTTTGTGTGTGTATAGGCACTTAAACATTGAATGTGATGCTTGTATTACGTAGTGATGTAGTAAATCTTCTATGGGTATAGATATTGCTGAACATTAATTTTGTTTTTGTTTATTTTTCCTTTACCACTGCATCACAAAGTTTCCACTCCAAAACTGCTATAAAGAAGTTATTGTGCCATATAAAGTAATAACAGTCTATAACTACCCCATGAAGCGCGTAGACCTTTCTTGGTACGCTTCAGTCTTTAATCTTTCAATTCAATACAAATAAATAGACATCACCATAATTCCCTTAATCATTCATCTGTAGTGTAGAAACAATTTAGGAAGGTATGTAATCTTATAGTACCTTTAATTATGACATGGAAGAAGTAATAATATGTTTTAGCTAGGCCATAGCTCTTAACACTCATATTTTCACCAATCATCATACATCTCGTGGAATAGGCCGCGAGCTTACAGCCAGTAATAGGGACATCAATAAAATAAATCTCAAATAAAATACACTTGGCAGGTAAAAACACTTTGTAAGAATTCAGTGTACAAATGATACACAGCGCAGGAAGGTAGCATTAAAAATGTATTAGGAGCTTTTCATTCAGTTTGTAACGCGTTGAAAAAGGCTCTGAATAGTAATGACAAAGACACGCGTGTAATGAGGTGCAACTGTGAGTCTGTGAAGCCTACAATCTACATGAGCCTTAAGAGGAAAACATGCTTCATACCTACAGGAAGAATATATACTTGTTTCCTTGGCATTTTTAATTCGCTTTGTCGAACTTTTGGTGTGATAAATTATGTATTTGGTAATTTTGCTAAAGGCACTTGAAATGTCACAGTCTTGAAATAATATGCTGAGAACAATATCTGGGGGTCTAACAAAATTAAATAATAAATATACAAATGAGCATCCTTGTCGTTGGTAATATTATAATTAAAATATATTCAAGATACTGGCTCGTAGGCCTAGTGGTCGCTACGCGCGACTTCTGAGCATGAGGTCTTATGTTCGAATCCCTGTTCGGGCAAAATATTATTCAGTTTTTCAACTGGGTAATTCTCAGCAAAGGCACAGTTGGGCTTTTGGTAATGGCAATAGGCTCACTCCGATATTACTTTGGAACCTATAACATAACTAGCAAAATGTGGCGTGATTTTAAGTTTATATTTAAGATAGCAAAATATAGTTTAATTTAGCTAGTAAAGACTATAGCGTGTATCATTTGAGCTTATCTGTAATCAGACTAGCGTACCCTGAAGCGGTTCTCACGATTTATAAGCCAGGCAAGGAAAACAAGTTTGATTTAAAGATTGTGATAGTGCAGTCTGAATTAATGGCTTGCTTATTGCTTCGAAGATACGAGATCTTTTCTTTGGATTTGTTTATTAAATGCAGACTTACACCAACTTCCTTTGTTTTTAAATTCTTACCTATCGGTGTCGTAAACGGTCCTTCTTAATAAACAAAGCTTTTACCGATCTTAATTAAGGTGTGTTTACTTTAACTTCATAGAAGCTTGTTTTTATAAAGAAGTGATTTTATTTATAATCCTTTGACATTTATAAAGAGCCTTTTTTATCGACTGACACTATAATAAGAAAGAAATGTGACGTCAACTTGAGCGTAAAATAAATATATTTTTATCAAGAAACAGGGGATTATCTGAAAGTTAAAACTAGTGAAAGGAAAGCACTGCAAAGATAAATATACGCAGCGAACAAAAATAAATTCTACTAAATACGAAGCAACCGTCTCAAACGAACTTTATTAAATATTTTGTTGTGCAAGCACTTTCGTACCAGCATTAAATAAGTCATCAAAATTCGCACACTCTCTTTAAGTTAACAAACACGCGCACTCAACATCGAATTAATTTCCAAACTATTCTTGTCGTATGTTTAACTGGAGTTAACGTTAATGCCGGTATAAAGTTGGCGTGCTTAGCCAATATCACAGGACCGCGTAATTGGCACGCTGGTTTAAACCTGCGCTTTAAACGATACAAATTAAAGTATTACTTTGCCAGATCTGTAAAGTTGTTAAGGCATCTGCGTTGGGCTACGGACTGAAAGGACTCCCATTGTAGGCTGCAGTACCACTGCACTTGGGTAGATTCTGTCCGCGAAGATATTATCGCATTTTGTTGTCACTGCGATGCGTAGTAAACATACTATACTTAAATAATTGTTTATTTTTATGTTTCTCTTATACGTGTGTCTCCGTGTTAAGTAGCAATAAATGTTTTTTTATTTTATTTATTTATTTATTTAAATTTGAGATTCATGAATATAAGCTGGAATTACCTAAAGGATTTTATACAAAATGACTTTACCTCTTTCGGATAGATACTCTCTTTCCGTTACTCGCCATATAAAACCTAGTTACTCCGTATAGACCAATTAAACCCTTTACAGTTAGTTCTACCAGATGAAAAAGATCTGAATTCTGTTATTGCTTAGATTTTTTTAATTCATTAGCTAGACTGAAAGCATTAAAAAAGGTCTCGCTAATGAGAAAAACGAATGTTCATTCCGAGTCTAAATCATCAGAATATTCGACAAGGGCCTAAAAAGGTGTCAAAGTAAAAATACTTCCTCAGAAATAGATTACTTAAACTGATGCTCCGTTGAGCAACAATTTCATTATTATAATCTTCCGCATAATATGTCTTTTATCAGCGGAAAAAATTGTTTAATGGATTTAAGGAATCGTTATCGACAGGAAGGTATTATTATTTCATACCTTCATCAAATTGGAAATTGAATTTTTGTTTATTTAAGAACCTTCAATAATGGTACAGGCAGAAGCTTATAGCCGCAATCAGTCTTTGCATATTGCAAGATAAAATGATTCATGAAATATTAATTATATGTGTTATTAGAATTTTATATAGCTTTTTTTTATTTGTTGCGTTCACTCGTATAATTCTCATAAGCATAAGTCTACATAAACGTTTATCAGCTTCACAAACATACTACTTATCACGAAGAAATAAAGAACAAAGTTGCTTTGCGCAAGAATTTAAACTTTACAACAAGAAACAAGTGAATACTGAAAACAATTTCAGCTCATCTTCTCAAACAATTAACACTAAAGTCTAGAAAGTGTAGGACACCTAGTTTCTAGAGAGCTAGCAATTTGTCATCATTTGCTCTCTAATTGTATTGTACTACTGAGCGTATTAACGTTGCGAAACGCTGTGAGATTAGTAAAAATACAAATAAAAGATTCTAACCACACGTAAATTAATTAATAGTAAATTTTTGATACTAGTAGTTTCCAGTACTCGTTTATTGCGTTCCAAGCTCCTGTAACTTTTTAAGATATTTTTAGATATCTCAGTGACTAAAGCCATGCGAAAATTATCCCAAAGGGTTGGATAATCGTCGCCAAGCCTTCAGTCAGTAGACACAGAGCTCCATGCTGCTCTTCGTAGAAATCTTAATCTTCAAAAGGTACGGGTAACTACGAAGTCATTTATCCTTACATACTGGCATAACTACGTGTATGTCAATCCAATAAAGGTATAAATTATAAGAAAAATCATTTTTTCCGGTATAAACAATATAATACAATTATATTAAATGGAAAGCATCCAACAATAAAGTCATCTACATACCTTAATGAAATCCCAATAACGCACTAGTAATATTCTTAGATAAAAATAAATCAAACATAATGTTCTGCATTTTATTCTAAAACGAGTTCAGCAAGTAAAATTAAACTCCAGCTATTCAATTAAGCGCATGAAAATCTGCCACAGCAAACTATGGACACTTGATAAAAACCTTTTTCCAGAGCAAACGGGATAAAGTGATCGGTATTTGCATACTCCGTGCATTTCTTTTGATGGCCGATGTAGAGACAAAGGCTTGTATAATCAGACGAAATGTTACGGTCACTCGAGTAACTGGGACGTCGTCAAGGAAGAACCTCAATGGGGTAATTATAGAGAGAAGTTACTTCACTGTTCTAGTTTTAGATTTTTTTGTCGAGTGATTATTGCAATCTTTTGGGGAGCAGCCAAATCGTAGTTTTGTTTTGAGTTTTCAATTTTAGATCTGATATGTGAACTCGGAATTGTATAGAAAGACTATTATAGTAAGTAAATATTGTTGGCGGACTGGAAATCAATTTTGGAAAAGCAAATCCGCGTTATAACATTTCCTGTACAATGTGTCACATGTACAGCTGTAAAATCATCATCATCATCAGCCGGAAGACGTCCACTGTTGAACAAAAGCCTCCCCCTTAGAACGCCACAATGATCGACAGCTTGCCAATTCCAGCTGTACAATGCCTAGTCTTAATTTATCTTAAGTAATTCCTCATGTAGATTTTGTCCAAGTGTTGTGACGACATAAACCTTACATCACAATTAAATTTAAAAACGTCACTAATTTACTACTCTAATGACAAGCATAGCGACATCCGTTACCAAAATAAGTAAACATACAGCTAAGTCAGGGATTTTGTTAACTAAAGAAAAGTGAACAATATCCATATTATGCGTTCAATTTTGCGTATCCTCATTTATGAGGAAAACCTCAAGAAATTTCCTTAGATAACGTCCTCCGTTTAATAAAATTTAATGTTAAAAAGTCCGAGCGCTATGTGAAAAGAAATTCTTGGCAAGTACAGCATTATGTTCAAAATTAATTTAAGAAACTGTGTCTGCTAAACTTTCTAGGTTTTCATACTACGTTTTAATAATAAACTTAATCATTTTAAACTGTAATTAGATTTATGTGTGCTCCACTGATGGTCTTATGAACACTTTGGTAAAGACTCGCACTTTATAGTGCAATAATGCAAGCAATCTTAGTGCGCATTACCCTTTCGTTTTGTATGACAAAATACAATAGAATTTTAAATGACAGTAACAGGCTGGTAATATTAATTATAATGCAACTTTGACGAACACGAATTCCCATTTTAAGGGCTTGTCAATTCTGAAAGGCATGCCGTGAATTCATAAATGAATCTTTGAATATTTTAAACACGAGTTCGACTTGGGAAGTTACGGAGGGTATTACCAAGTTCCATTCCTTTTTTAACCCACCCGTTGATTGCATTATGCATAGAATTCAGCGAAAGAAGTAAAGCGTTTTTATCTGTCTTTTGTCAAATATCAACGGTTTGCAGCGTTTTGCTCTGTCTGTGTGGAATTGTGGAGTTTACTCTGCTAATAAAGCTGTGATAGGTCCGTCTGCTGTTTTATATGAATTATAGAGCTGAGTTTTGAAGCGGAGATTATGAAACATGTTATACTGTGATGATGATCAAAAGAGTATTACGAGCTCGTTGATTAGCTCTCCACTACCAATTAATAGGGACTTATGATGAGTAGTGAAATGTGGGCGTATACTACTGATTAAAGAGAATAACTCGTCTCTCTCCTCAGCGAAAAGAAATGGTTAAAAAATTGACCCAGCCTAAAAATATCAATTTTGTAAAAAACAGATAAGACAAAGAAAGTATTTACACAGTGATATCCGATAATATTGATGATGGTAAAGAAGCTAATAAAGGTTCATCTAATAGTCACAAGCTTATTATTAACACGTTAAAAGATGATTATGTCTTATGAAGAACCTAAGATGAAGGCACAAGAAAAATGGCAATAAAATGTCTGGAATTAAATAATGTATTCTATACGTGTATAACGCATGTCTGAAAGTAGATCATCCTGTCACGCTAAGCACTAAGTATAACATAACTGCGAAGCGTGACCAAGCGGGGCCAAGTCTGACATACAAAGTTATAAATATATAGATACACCCTGCCCCACTTTATCGTTGCTTTATATTCCTTCAAACACTTGTTATCAAAGTTTTTTTTTAACTTTCGTGTAGCTGGTCATTTATTTTTATATTGGCCAGTATTTTTAATCCCTACTAATATTATAAACGCGAAAGTTTGTATGTATGGATGAATGTTTGTTACTCTTTCACATAAAAAGTATTCAATGAATTTTAATGAAATTTCATATAGAGGTAGCTGACACCGCGGGGCACAGCTAGTATACAATACTTTTGGTGCAATCACTGCAGCACAAGCCACAGAGGTGATGAATTAATTAACATTTTAGTTTATTAAATTATTTTAGGCAGACAATGCGTTAATATGCTAGTGTTGCATAACTAAACAGTCGTAAACACGATGCATATTGACTAGAGTTATTATCATTTATGAACAGTATATATTTTCTATTCGGTAAACATTTTGCAGTACATTCGTAAAAGTATTTATTTCATTAAAATCTATCTCTTAATTAAAAATGACTATTCGGTTCTAATTAATTATAATTATGTAGGTATTTTGTTTAAAAACAAGTGCTTTGCTTGAGGATTAAGATATAATTCCCAGTTTAGATTGTATTTAAATTTTGATTAGGAGATTTTAAGCAGCAGCATATTAAAACAACTCCGAATAAAAGATAAAATAAAAAGTTACTGGAGACTCGTAATACGTAAGTACGGATACGTAACCTTTGAAAAAAACGAACAAAACAGCATAACCAAAAAAAAACACAATTTAAAAGCAAATACGACTACTGCAAATGATAATTACCAGGAAAGTAACTAAAATTATGGATTAAATATTCAACGAAATTTCGATAAAAATGTCTGCTAACAACGAACAATTAAAATACAAGTTCATCGATTACCCTACAATGCGTGAAGCGTAATAATCGAATGAGATTCAACAAACCACAATCGAATTCACACTGAAATAACTTTGGCCATTAATCTATATTTGGAGAATGGTCGATTCTTAATCGGCTTGTAGCTGAATTTGAAACTAGTTGGAACCATGAAAGTACGTTATCGATAACCATTTAATTGGCGGAACGATTATTCTATAGATGGGAACTATTGTGTTTATATTATCACTGTTATTTTATTATGATGACTGGCGCAGATCTGATTGGCGCAGTGGCAAATAGACTGCTTCGCTAGTGCTGGTTTCAATCCCGCATGGGATGAAAATTTGTGTGATTCGCAGATGTTTGTCTAGGAGGAAGCCCTAGAATGGGGAATGGGGCTTAAAGAATTAGGTGCAAGTGTAAAGCATTTACAAGTGATGGTACCGAATAATATGTAGCACACCCTGGACAATCATTATCTACAGTCCCTACCCACTGGTCAGTTTCTACACAATAGAATGACCTGCTTCCACGCGAACATTAGTTCCAGGTGATACAAAGATGAAGAGTATTTCATGGTTGTGATCAGTAAAAGCAAAATAATTCACGAAGCCATTTGATTGCTAATATAAGCGACACAATATATTCATAAGATCCACAAAAAATACCTAGTCTAGCAATGAAGCACACAATTAACACAATAATTCGTCTAATAAAACAGAATCACCCTCTAAAAGCTAGACGGATTGAGTACTTACGTACTAGATACCTACCTATATAGTTTACACTGAGGGTAGTGCGTCGAAATAGCTTGTCATTAAAATCACCTTTTCACCGGTCACTCGTGACACTGTTTTACTTGAATTCAGGCCTACTTTGTGTATCTTATATATTTATCAACTGGAGTAGACTGCGGAGATTCTTCACTATTAATTTCAGTTATAGTCTTCTATTTATTGCATTCGTCGTAGTTTAGTTTTCTTTTAAAGCTTATGATTTAGTATCTAACCCTACAGATTTACGGTCAAGGTAAAAATCATGATAATAACTAGTACTTAGTAAAAATTGAAACTTGCAGTAAGCAGGCTAGGTGATTTATGTTACTCTTTAACGAGATGCCTTCACCGCATACACGTTTACAGGCTTCTAAGTTCTTAAAAAGTAAAAACTTAAATCCGTAACAAAAACTTTGTGGTCAACTCAGCTCTAATGAAGACATCGTTATTGCATCAGAGCTAAATATACCTATTAAAATATTTCCTCTTTATAATTAAACCCAATATAAGCTGGTCTCTTACAGCCTTTAGAAGAGCTATAGAAGATATATAATAGGTATGTCCCCGTCCAGTATCCTTAGATCTCAAGTCATTTTGAAGTCGTCCATCAAAACGGTGACTTATCTTAGAATGGACGTCGGAAGTGTAACGCCGGCTGGAAGCAGCCATTAAATGCATTGTAGCGTCTGGTAGATGGCTTGATTTACGTTGACAAAAGACTACAACACAATGTAAGCAGTAATAAGTACAGTATGGTTGAGATGAATGTTTTTGGGAAAAACTTTTTTGGTCCAAAAAACAATGAGCCTGATAATGACGATATTTAAAACTGATATAATTAAATTAATCTTCATCATGTTTCTGTGTGAATGTATTTAGTTTCCAATGATATTAAAATACTTATATTTGGAATCCAAAAATAACTGTCCATTAAAATAAAGAACCATTTTTATAAATGATTCTATTTTAAAACAGAATTTAAAAAAACATTCCAGTTCGTAATCAAAATACAAAATGTTGTATTACTCATTTTCCAAGAAATTCTATTTGTAGTTAAATATAAATAAGTAAGATTGTATTCAGTAACTAATCTATCAACTTTCTTGCTACATAGAAATCTTAAAGCGGAGTGCTGCATTCAACTCGTTATTAATTCACGATACTACCTTCGTACTGGGATTTTATTTTGCAGCAGAATATTCCGCCACTGAAGCCTGTTAGCACGATCTGATCTTCCTTCTAAGATTGTTTTACGCGATGATACCATAATACCTGCACCTTGGAGGCTTGTAATACTAAACTTCTGAATTTTCCTTTTAAAAGATTAGCTTTCCCCTATTGGCAGTCGATGTGAAGCACTATCTGTTGTGCTAAGATTACAAGACAATTTCTAACCTGGGGCGTATTTAAAGAGCTTTCTTTTTATTTCTGCTGCGACATAAGCTAAGTTCCACATGGAAGTAGTCATGTTGTGATGAAGATTGGCGAGTCAACAAAAATAATAAGTTGACCGCTTAGATAGCGCCAGTCGTTATTCGAAATTATCAGATTTAAACGGGATGGAAGGCCGTCGCTCCGATTGAATCTAAGTTCGTCTGGCACACCCTCGGCGGTCAGCTTTGCTACCATTTTTGTTGACTGGCCAATTTCTACTCGGCAGCTCATGCCGTTATGAATGAGAAGTAGATCAGATTTAAAAAGAAATATTCCTTACTACATAGTATGCACTGAAAACCGTATATCCAGTACAGTATATTCTGTATACTAGAGTAACAGTAATGTATCAAACACATTAGTTTTAAATCCTTGCAGCAGTTTAAGACTGTTGTACTGGGTAGCAATAAGCTTATGTACAATAGGCTTACTCCTGATTCCAGGAAATTATATACAGAGATTTTGGACTTATTTTTTGTATTACTGTGCTAGAATTCACACATTCTTTTTAATACTTTTAATTATCTTTATGTGTGAATGAAAAATATAATACAAATGCCTTTCTTCTTTTCGCTGTAAATCCTAATTATTACTAATAGACTGGTATTTTTGTAAAAAAAAATTGCGGTGCAGTCCTAGATGTGTTTAACTATCTATCTAGAGATGAAAACAGTGAGCTTACAGATTCTGCTACTTAAATCTCAAATGTTGACCTCTAGTCACACTATTCTCTCTGCCTATCCCAATAAACACAAGATTAATGTTAGCGTAAAATTGAGACAGAAATAAACCAGATATTTTAATTTAAACATTAGTTTACACATGCCACATAAAGCAAGTAGGGATTAATAGTAGTCATAAAATCGTCAGCTTTTAAGTAATTTATACATTTCGTGTTTATGCTTCACGATAGGGCCGGCCAGCGTTAGCTATCTGCAGAGACTTTATGGATATTAAAGCGGGTGAGTTGTCATAATGTTTTGACGACAAATGTAATAATAAATGACGATTTTTGGCTTAAATTTGACAACGAGAAGAACAAGTAAATGGCCAAGTCTATGTTGTTACCTATTTATTTCAGAAGGTAGCAAAATGATGATGGTACCTGGCCAAATCACACGGTTTTGTGGGGCTTTGTTAATCTGTGAACAACTCTGTAACATAATAAATAAATAATAAATCATTGCTACTATAGGTACTATGTATTATTTATGTATTGGTTTGCCTGAGAACGGAACGTATTGTGAAAATCAGCTGGAATACCATCGCTAATACGATTAGACAGTAAAGCATGGTGATCAAAACTTGTGCGCTCATAACCGAAACTTGTTAATTGTAAACGGTTATCAAAGCTTATTCAATTTCAAGAGAAACTAGCGATTAACCTAAAAAGACTACACTTAACAGTGAACATTAAATTCAAGAGGAATTTAAGAAAATGGCTTCTGCGGTAAATGTTTTAGAACTCGAATTTCTTCTCCGACACCCGTAGCTACGGCTTTATTATTTAAACCGACTCCAACTTCGAATGAACAGCCTTACAATTCACGGAACATCACTCACTGGGTCAAAACTATTTTTATCAATGTATTTGAATTTCGCAAAGTTATTTGATATGGAAAAGTTTAAAATTGCAGTAGAGGACTTTTCATCAAAGTTCAAGAATATGATAATGTTTTAAAGCCAAGAATATGAACAGTTGGAGGCGATGAACTGAGGGTCATCATCATTAATCGGAAGACGTCCATTGTTGAACAAATACCTCCCCTTTTAAACGCCACAATGAATGATTACTTGCTAATTTAATCCACCGGTTGCCCGCAACTCTGCCGATATCCTTGGTCAACTTGGTAGGAGACCTGCCAACGCTGCGTCTTTCGCTGCGTCTTTCGAACTCAGCGGGGGCCCTATAATTAATAGTAACAGCTACACCTATCATATGCGGCTCTTGATAAGCGCCAAGATGTGGATGTTTATTGTACTCTTAAGATAATACCTCTGTCTACCATTTTGGGAAAGGTTAGATTATGCTCATTCTTTTTCACAAAATAGTCTAATTTCCTGAAAAGTTTAAAAATAAGTACATAACGATAACAAAGTCCCTAAACGGTTCCTTTCCACTCTAATTGAGAGAGATTAAAATAGCAGATCAAGCAAGTTACTTAAAGAGGATTATATTTAATGACAGCATGTTCGAGTTTGATAAGTTTGCAGATTTTATAAATATATTATGACCGAGACATCTTTTAGTCTCAAACTTATCAGTTGAAATTGTGTCCTTTGGTAATAAATTTCTTGGAAATTGCTTTGACGCGCTCAAATTTATAACACCATCTCAGAACTCTAGGATAGCGATTACGCTTTGAATATTTCCTAGAGCCGTAAAATTAGTTTTTTATCTTATTACTATAATGGTAACCTTAACGATTATTAGAATAATATAGAACTGTTCTATTGTTCTTTTGTTTTTAACCCCGACGCAAAATGGGGTGTTATAGATTGACGTGTCTGTCTGTGTATCTGTCTGTGGTATCGTAGCTCCTAAACGAATGGACCGATTATGATGCGGTTTTTAGTTAAAGGAATATTGATTGCTCGGTGACGTCATGTATAACCTTAAAACCGTTACCCTTAGAACGTAGAAATCTTACTTATTTTATATTATTTTAAATATTATTAAGTTTTTATTGATTAAAAAAATATTATCATTACATACACATATTAATACCATAAATCCAAGCACTAACTTAAATAAATACAGTCACAAAACCAGCATTAAAGTGACTTTAATCTCATTTAACAAGTCATATACAAAATTTAATCTCTGTTTTAATTTACCACACAATATTGAATTCGCAAATGACGTCCAATTAAATTTTGTGCACAGAGTAACAGAGTACGTTGTAGCTGAAAATATTTAAGGGAAGTTTGAAATAGGAGTAAAATAACTAGTTGCGGTGCTCGTGTTTACTTAGCTGGCGGTATCCGCTGGTTAAAATGTCACTAATCTGTTTACAAAATAAAAATAATTGTGTTTAAATTTTTTGCCCGTTAAGCGCGACTGCTGTGCATAAGATTTTGGGTTCAAATCCCGGGTCTGGCAAAGTGTTACTGGTCTTTTCTATTAGACAATTGTCAGTAGCAGCACGGAATCCAAATAAAATAAAAATTAAAAATAAAACTGGCAAAATGTGGGTGTACAGATATGTACACCTCTGCTTACCCCTTATGAGAATACAGGCGTTATTTGACTAAAATCATGTCCTTCGACCAGAGAATATGTTTTCTTTATCAACTCTAACCAAACTGAATTGTATTGAAATAAAATTTTAGTTGATGAACGTAAAATATGCAGCGAAATACGCCCGCAGTTTTCCAAGTTTGAATTGCGCTGCGTTCTGCATGTTACTGGCATAAAGAAAACAAGTGCGCGCCGGCAGATGGTGCATGAATGGATGGAGTGTATTTCGGTGCGGTCTGCCGACACTGTGATGGTTGAAATATCTTTTAATGTGTGCCAGAGTTTGGGATTAAACGGACTTGTTGTTATTATAATTTATAGAGATTTTTAAAGGTTAGTTTGTTTGTAGTAGTGACTTATTGTCAAAAGAGGTAAGTAGATTGAGTGATTTTAGAAAGGAATTTGATTAATTCAACATTATAATTGACCAACGTTACGTTATATAGGTACGTTTATATTAAAATCCTTTCTTGTTTATCACTCTAATATTATCCCAAAACTCTAATCTTTACAATCGAAACTCACTAAAATAGCTTAGCAAATAAAATATCAGTTATTTTTGTTTATTGATTGAAGCACTAAAAGCTCATACAATAACTTCTTCCTACTTTTAGTTACACGTAAAAACTCATTCAAATACACCCAGGTCCGGTCCTGGCACCAATAATTTCTCATACACTGACCGCTGGCTGTGGCTTGTATATCTAAATTTCATGAGATCACGCGCGTTCATAATGGCATCGGTGCGCTCCCAGTCAAAACCCATACAATATTCATGGAGCAAGGTGCGGCCGTCCTTGCAACTTTATTGCTGATGAATTATACGAGCGACCGAAAAGTTATGGAATTGAACGTTGATGGTGCTTAATAAGTAATCACTTTGAGCTTAACTGCTCAGCGGGATAGTGTTGCACGAGATGTTTATGAAGCTCTTCTTTAATTTTTAAATTAGATTAGTACAACTTGATTTGATGTGTATCTGGACAAGTCTCTTCTTGGCACGCCATGCACGTGGACGGGAGTTGCGGGCAACTCTGCAAGTTATCGTTAATTCTGGCGTTCTAAGGGGGAGGGCCTTTGTTCAACAGTGGACGTCTTCTGGCTGATGGCACGCCACAGAGCTTGATCTTCGGCGTTCAGCGTCAAACCATTGCCAGCCATTTCGCCTATGTCCAGCAGCACACTGAGATATGATAATGATGAAATGTACCTAACATGCAACATGAATGCATTCATCACGTAAGCCACAATATTCTATTTTGTATTAGTAATTCTAAATCAAAACCTCTCCACAGTATCGGTGTCGATGTCGGTTTACAATATCGAACTACAAGTGCTCGAGAATGCAGAGTTCACCTGCCCCCTTACCATGAACTCTTAAATCAGGTCAGTTTACGTTGTGGAAGCGAGACGCCGCTATGTGAAGTGCAATGCGGTGTCTTGGTTTTTTTTTTTTTTTTATAAAACGTCGCCCCACACTAGGAATTTCTCATGTATCGTGAGTGCGTTTCACAAACATGAAATATCACAAACACAAACACCCAGACTCGGAACAAACATCTGTGGTTCGCACAAAGTTTTGCCCCGTGCGGGAATCGAACCCGCAACCCTTAGCGCAGCAGTCCAATCGCTTAGCCACTGCGCTAATCAGGTCGTCAAACGACAACGTAAACTATCCTGTTTTAATAGTTCATGGTGAGAGGGCTTGTTGTGTACAAATTGCAATATATATATCCTGCGTAGTTGAGTAGTACCCGTGGAAGTTAACCGCTGTGACCAAAATATGGCACATGGTATGAAATAAAAAACTATTTTATCATCTGATCTCAAGGGTTCAATTTACAGCCATATCGGATTTTACTAGAGTTGATTCAATAATGTACAATTTTACCAACATTTCAAGTAAACAGATTTATACTATAGCAAGTTAGCGACAGCTTTGTTTTTATATTTTTATATTGTTTGTCAAACAATATTAATTATTACAGAACTTTTAATTGGTCCAATCGGGGTTACAGTGAAACGGACGGAATTTGCAGAACTGTTTGGGAAACAGTCTGTTTTGAGAGCGAAATCTATTGTTTCAAGGAACCAATTAAAACATGCTTTATTATAGGTTACCAAGGACGCAAATAGGGACTCTGTACCCTGGGCGAGGAACCTCAGTACCAGGTATAGCACTAAGGAGATAGGACAGGAATATAGGCGGCGGGCGGTCGTTTTGGGGACTGTCTTAATGTATTCGATTTTATTTTTTATTAGTATGTCGACTGCCTTCTTGGTGTAGTGGTCGTTAAGCCCAAAAACATGAGGTACGAGTTCGAATCCCATCTTTAGGTCGAGCAAAGTGTTATTGTCTTTTTCCACTTGGTATTTCTTAGTAGCAGCACGGAGTCTGGATTTGTGCCTAGTTAATGGCGATAGGCTTACCCCCTACATTGGGATATAACATAACTGGCGAAATTTGGTTGTACTGTCGGTACACCTGTGTCTACCCTCGCAGGGAATACAGTCGTGAAGATAATCATTAGTAAATTTTAAATAAATTATTTTTATCATCGTTTGTTGGCTGACCAATGTTTACACCGCGGCATGCCTTGTTTTCATGTGACAAGGCAGCCTACCGAAAACATTACCATTAACTACTAAATTGAAGAATAATCTTAGACATAAACCTGTTTGATTGGACAGTAAAGGCTTTGCCTGGCTCATATTCGGGCGACTAATACCGTTGAATGTTTTACGGTAGCTATAAAAATACCACCGTATTGCCGGCTCCTTAAAAGGGGCTGATAACGTGTTGGCCGCAACACCGACGGTGTCTGATAAAGTGACCACAGGGTCAACAAATTCTGGTACATTTTTCACACGTTTTATTTAGGTCAGACATTGTTCGATAAGAGTTTTTAGAAGGATGTAGATGCTTGTATGATATCGATTATGGTAAGTTTGTTGGATAGAGTTGACGTAGCAATGTCGTAGCTTTAAGCTACGGTGTAGCAGAATGCTACGAGAATTGGTTTCGTAGCCCCAACTATTCATTAAAACCAACTTATCTTTTTTTATTAGTGCACAAAATATATACAAATTACTTTCAATGAATGGACACGATGGCTCATTTGGCAATGCGAGTTCGAGTGCCGCTTATGTCCATATTTTTTCAAGTATCCTTTATCAATTTAGATTTAAGCGTAGCATGGACAAGATGCAAAAATGACACCAAAATGATATTTACAAATTAACTAAAAAAAAACATTTTACTATACAAAAACTAGTTTAGTATATTAATAGTACGTTAACAGTTACATTAGTTAGGATAACTGTGTCGCAACTGTTTAATTCAAAACACAACTAGTGGAGTTTCGCGTAGGTACTTTCAATTCAATCTCCGTACTACGTCTTACAAACACGAACTACCAATTATATAGCCAGCGCAACACAATACATAGAGATTTAATTAAAAACGTCGAGACTTCCACAATGGGATGACAATAGCTTTACTTTACGACATAATAGCTCCTGCACTATGAGCTAGTAGAAGTTAGAGCACAAAGGTAGGAACTATACCACTGAGTGCCGCAGCCTTTGAAATACGGGGAGTTTATTGATGTGGTCCAATTAGATGTATCGTGCTTCATTTGCTAGACGGTTGTTATGTTTCATCCACACTAATGTTATAAATGTGAAAGTAACTCTGTCTATCTCTCTGTCTGTCTGTTACGCCTTCGCGACTAAACTGCTGGACGGATTTTGATGAAATTTGGCATGATCAAAGTTTAAGACCCGTAAAAGGATATAGGTTACTTAACACGGGCGAAGCTGCGGGCAAAAGCTATTATAAGTTTAATTAAAAATATAATTATAAACACAAGCTTTTAAATCAACTAGGCACAAAGTACTAGTAATAATGAATATCAAGCCCAAACACGATGGGATTGCATCATTTTGTTTTAGAGTTTCTATGACCACCTTCTGACTCATTTACTATAACAGCTTTCGTGAGTGTTATCCATATTATCTACTATATATACCGGTTATACTCACGTTGATATTCGGGAATGCCCGACTAGTTTCGGACTGTAACAGATCCCTTATTCATGAGCAGGTGACGCGGCGGGGTCGCGAGCCGAACTCCTCCGTTAGAGTCCGAAACTAGTCGGGCATTCCCGAATATCAACGTGAGTATAACCGGTATATAATTATAGTAGATAACCTTCTGACTCGTTTGTCAAGCTAGTTTAAAACCATCATTATATTGTATAGTCACTAACTCAATATAAGTATGCAAAATATCACTTCAATCTTCAAATGCAGTGGGGAACAAAAAGGCTAAACAATGTTTGACCATAGACTTTAATCGTAAACAAAATACCTATTAGTAATATACCTAATATTAAAAAATGTCAGTGAGATTACGCCATGATATAGTGCCAAATAAATATGTAAGTGATATTTATGTGTGTGAGATAAACACGTGTGTAATATAATTTTATTTTTATGCTTATTTAAATAATTATAAGGTAGATTATTTTAATTATAGTCTTCATGATGTATCATAATTATTATTTCACCCATTTCAGTATCATAAATTAGTTTTAGACGTTTGATTATTTCTTAGTAGTGATACCTAGGTATTTGCTCTGAGATTATAATTCTACGAACATCTTTAAACATTAATGAGAGTTATAATTTTCTCGCAAATGTTTTAAGCTTTGCCGATATTGTTTTTGACATTCAATAGATTTTCAATTTATTTAATCTACAATAATTAATTTCCATTCTAGTATTATGTTCGACGATTTGCTTATTTAAAATGATAGCCTAACGATGTAGTAAGTATAAGGAACACTCACATTTCGCCAGTTGTTTTAGACCCCAATGGGGGCGAGCTTATTGCCATTAAACTGGTAAAAATCCAGACTCGGTGCTGCTACTTAGAATTACCCAATAGAAAAACCAAGAAACACTTTACCCGACCGGTTCGAACCCAGGATTTCAATCTTAGCAGTCGCGCTTAGTGACCATCAGACCAACGAGGCACCAACGATATAGTATCCAATTAAAATCAAGAGGCTTAAACATTTTTAAGGTTAATTCTAAACAAAGTATATCTGTAACTGAGCAAATACACACAAACACATACACAATAATTTGACGGCACGTGTCTTAAATTCGATCACATAAAAAATAATACTGTTTGATCATACTCCTTTACATTAAACTCTAAGAGCAGTCGATACAAAAAGTATAATAAAACAGCAACATAACTCATTTGGCAAATGTCTGGCTAAAAGAAACTTGATGATTCAAACTTTTCTTAGTCAAACGCTGCGCAACTGACTGCGAGACGGTCGCTATAAATTCAGCTCCTAGTATTTTGAGTCCTGTATTAAAAGGAGGATTTATAGCAGAAGTACTACAAACTGAAACTATTTATTTTTAACTTGATTTCGCCTGCGACTTTGTCTACATTAATTTCAACGCGTATTACTATTCGTCTTTTCTTGAGGTAATACATATCAAATTAAATATATAAAAAATAATACTACATAGTTTTAATACTTTAAACGGAAAAGTGCTGTAAATGCTTTTGCAAAATTGTGAGGCGCAATTAAAATTTTCTCACTGAATGTTTAGTCCATAAACCAACGCATGATTATATGTAAATTGTCAAATATAGATCTCGGCCAACAAAAACAAAACTATTAATAAAATACCAATTATAAAGTATTATAAAATATAAGCCTAGCATGGCAACATGCATAAAAAATACAAAAAGTCATTAAATTATAAAGTAGTTAATCCATATTAATAAATTTCTTCACCTCCTCTTAAAGAAGAAACAGTGGAAATACAAATCGTTTATTTGTCAATGTAGGTATGTATATAACACTGTAACATGTAGGTATGTACATATATAAACTGCACTGTCTGATTGTGCTGCTGGGTAGTTCGTTGCGCCGTTTGTTCTGCCCAGCTATAGCACTAGGAAGCGGTGAAGGGCAGGCGTTTTGGGTGCTGTCTTTCTGTAATTTCTCACAATAAATAACTAGTATATTTTGAAAAACATATCTGGCGAAATGTGGGTGGACTTTATGTGCACCTCTGCCTACCCCTTCGGGGAATACAGGCGTGATATTATGTTATGTTATATTTTGAACAATTGTTCTTTTATCTTTATCTGTCCATCATAACATGGATATCTGCACCTAACCTTCTGATCCTCAACTGTCGTACGGCCCAGCTGTGACAAACGCAGGTTCTCCAGACGTTGATATTGCCCATTACGAGCGTCGCAGTAACCTTTTTGCTTATTCCTGCCATTCACCTAGACTCCAGCGAGGCTGCCACTCAGACCGTTCTTAATACTAAATCGCCCTATAAGTCTTAGGGTTGAACCTAATCTGACAGCCATAATAATAATATGAATATGTTTGATTAATTGTCTAGTTAGTTCACCTGAAGTATCACACTGGTTTCTTATTAGTTGTAGTTTATCGCACGGTTTGGTAGACACACACCTCCTTTAGATAAGATCACGCTTGTGTTCCGCGATGGGGCAGACAGAGGTGCACATAATAATAATTATAGTACACCTAAATGCCAGTTATATTATTAGTATAAATCTCAATGTGATAGGGGGTGAGCCTATTGCCATCAACCAGCCACAAATTTAGACCCCGTGCTGCTACTAAGTCAAATAAAATAAAACTAAATCAAAAAGAAAAACTCAGTAAAACTTTGCCCAACCCGAGGTTCGAACTCAAGACCTCATGATCAGTAGTCGCACTTAGCACCCACTAGACCAATGAAGCAGTCTATAATTCCGCACAATTATAACATCTCATCAAAAACAAGGACAGAACCCAATCAATGTCATGCCGTAAAACTTAAAGCCCTTTCAAGATGCCTTTCACCCGACACGTCTATTAAAGTCGGGCTTCACAATCACGCCACGCCTTTTACGTTCCCTTTAAACAGGAGTCCCAGGATTACTCCGCCTTTGTCCAGCTCCTGATGAAAGAACCTCGGCTGTAAGGCCTGCAGCCTCGCAAAGCCTAGAGATAGAATATCCTACATGTTTGCTTAAGGTTGAATGACGTTCTGAAAGGGATGTTGGTTTTGTGTTGTTTTTAGGTTGTTAATTAGTGGTGTGTGTGTTATTGTGTACTGAAGCTAATACTTATATTGTTTTAGTACCGAATACAGTATATTTTTGTGTAATGAAAGATTGTACGTCCAAATTATTATTTCCAAAAATAAATTAATAAAATGTTGTGTTCTATTGTTTAAAATGACCATCAAACCTAAATAAATTTAACCTAAAAAATATTTTTAACTAAAACATACTCCCTATCTTCTACATGGGACACAGCCGTCCTTCTTGAGATAAAATTCTGTTTACCCCTTTAAGAAATACAAGCATAATGTTATGTAACACCAATAATATATACACAGACATACACACAAATTCGTTTATTGTAAAACATAAATGTATTAGTTCCAAAATGGCGCAGTGTTGAATTTTCACACGTTGCATTTTATAGAGTTAATGTTCTGAAAATTGATTATGTGAGAGCGGCCCGGGGTGAGGGGGAGGGGGAGAGGGAAGCGGGCACAGGGGGCAGGGTAATAGGATTGACACCGTTACTTTAACGTCGTTACTGTCTTTCAATATGTGCTCACATTCTGCAATCATATGCTTTTTAAAAGATGACCATCTGGCATTCTGAGCCTTTTTATTTATTTCTTTAGCTTTACTTACTCTGTCATCAGTATTTTTATTGAACGCTTCGAAGAAGATTGAATTATTAATTAACCTTAAAACAGACATATCTTAATCTCATATTTATTATCATTACTTTAATCCAAAACTGTTACTTAAACGTAAATCTGAGATTTACTTTGCAGTGCAACTGAGCCTATATCGCCCTCACAAATGAACATCCTTCAACTTCATGAAACTGTTGAACAGCAAAAGAAGCCTCCGTTCGCCTACTCGAAAGAGTTTTAACAATAGCTGTAGGAACTATTAGAATACCGTTATACGTTACACAATATTCTGGCATTGTAAATATTTTCGCTGGCAACTGGAAGTTTGAAGGAACTCTTACAAAACGCCCCAAGGAACATTCTAGATGGTTGTAACAACACGCTACTCGTACCTCACTCACGTTTGTTCACGATCGGCTATACAACTTCTTGAATACTTTTGTATAATTTTGTGTTCTGAGACTTTCAAGTTAGTGTTCAAGAAAAATCTGCTGTTTTTGTTTTAAACTATTTGAATGTTTGAATATCAAGTGATGGTGGGTGGCAAGTTTTGTTGGAAACAATAAGGGCGGTAATAGAACGTGTATTAGGACAGCTTTATGTAGATGCTCAGGTATTTTAGATATTCAGGCTTGCTCTCTACACCTGTATAATTTATGATACCACATATAGCATGTAGGTATAAAATATGGATAAAATACAACAAATAATAACATTAATAGTAAAAATTACTGATAAACAATACAGTAACTAAATGCCTTTGTTGCCTTTAACTGTTTTCTAGTGATAGCTGTACTCAGTAAATAATTGAATGTATATTAAATTATTAAGTCACTATTTTGCAATCCATTGACTTATATTCTCCATTCTGCAGGAACATATTAATACATGTCCAGCAATGTATGTTTATAGACTAACCCAAGACAGTTATTAAGGCGTCGCACGCCGCGTGCGGTTTTCAGGACGGCAAGTGTGGCTTAAGTCTTGGCAACCACTGTGTACCCGGCATCGGCCAACATGGCGGCGAGCTGCTCTTGGCCAGGTTTTAATACAATTTAGTGTGACGCTAAAACCACCTAGCCACAAGACTTGCACAACAACAACAGTATTTGCATATGACTAGATATTTTGTTTTAACATACATACATCACGCCTGTATTCCCCGAAAGTGTAGACAGAGGTGCACAATTACACCCACTTCTCGCCAGTCATGTTTTAAGTCCTAATGTAATAGGGGGTATAATCATTAACCAGGCGTAAATCTAAACTTCGAGTTGCACTTAAAGAGTTGTTGTTGTACTGAGAATTACCTAAAGGAAAAACCCAGTAACACTTTGCTCGATCTGGGATTCGAACTCAGGACCCCGTGCTCAGCAGTCGCGCTTAATGACCAATAGACCAGCGAGGCTGCATTTTGTTTTAGTACTTATATAATATTATATTACCTATTAACATTAAACATTAGAACTAGTCTGGTGGTTCAAGATTGTAGTTGTGCATGGATATACAGTTATGCACAATCTGACAAATACATGAAATATGACTTCTGCCATGTTATTTCTCACAGTAAGGTATTCTATAGTAATTATTTTCTATAGTAAGACACATTAATGTAGAATAGTAATGATTATTAGCAAATATAGTCATTAATTAATTTGTAAATTTAAAAAAATAGAATTCTATTTTATTTGTAAATTATAGAAGCCGAATATAGTTATAAAATACAATACATACATCCAAAAACAATTTAGTACATAGTATTTATCATCACTGATAAACAAAGCGAGTTGTTTGTCAGTGTTCAACCGTTCAATGACAGTTATTCCGTCGCACCAATTGGAACGCACGATAGACATAACACAGAAAACCAAAGCGGTCAATTTATCATTAGCATACAAAGCGGAACGAGTTTAATATTCCTCGTTTTCCTACAGCGCGGCCTCACATGGAATTGTATTTTTTTAACCGGCCACGAGCCACTTGCTCTTTTATTTGCATGTGATTATTTTTGTTGCCGTCCGTCTTTGTTGCTCCGATGGGTGTTGTGATCTATCGCTTCGTATCCGTCAGTATTTTTTGTTTTTATAGGTTGTTATTCATTATGTAGCAATAATTTAAGGTAAGGTAGAAATGTATTAACAACACTTCTTTTATCAAAAGGGTATCCACGCATGTTATTACATTGGTTGTAGATTTATAAATGTTAGTGAATGAGATTTTTTTTTAAATCAAGCACTAATAAAATTCAGGTTTTTGATGTCTCTTGAGAATAACTGATAGAGTCAAGCCTATTATATCATCAGCCGGAATAGGATTGGACTGCTGCGGGTTTGATTCCCGCACGGGACAATAAATTAAGAGAGTCTGGGTGTTTGTATATGTGATATTCATGTTTGTAAAACACACCCATGATAGACGCGAAATTCCTAGAGGGGCAAAGATTTTTGTAACACTACAAAAAACGTAGAAACATAAATTTAGCATAAGATAGTTAAAAAAAATATATACCACCAAAACTCAAGAGTAATATTATCTAGTATTTTATTTCTATGCCGATATTGATACGAAATAGATGCCTAGTTAAAATTTCCCTAGGAGCGTTGTGGAGTAAAATCTAAACGTAATATTTCTCAGACAATTTATTGGGAACGGCGTCAAACACAGACGTCGAAAATCGTTTAGATTACACGGTCTGTTTATTTCGACCTGTAGGACTTGAAAGCCGACTATCTGATTTTAGGAAACATCATTTTTGACATAAAATCGTTAAGAAGATCAAAATTATGTTAAAATACGAAAATGGGCCTTCAAATATAAGCCTCGTTATTATTTTATTCTATTTCGAACGAAACGATTTATAGGTACCTACAACAAAGTTCTTATATTATATATAGCAGTGTCTTCTTGTTATATAGTTGATGAACAGCCTGGTGTCAGAGTTCAAACCAAAAATTAAGGCTTTTAATATGGCTTTAGAGACCGTTGAAAAATCTCTCAAGTGTGCCCGTTTCCTCACGATGTCTTCCTTCACCGTTTTTAGCAACTGCTAACTAACTTATAGTACATGCACATAATGTCGAAAAGACATTAGTGCGAGGTTTGAACTTGCGACCTTTGACTTGGCAGTCCAAAGTCATACCACTCGGCTATCACTCAACCATTAAACACCCGCAAGACGTGAAAAAATAATCAGATAATCATGCCAGCCAGTGCAAAACCAGTCAGTTATAGCTTAAAGATTAAGTAACAACCGAATATATCCCAAATATTATCAGAATCGTTTTATCTCGTCACGATTGAAGTGTGAAATCAAATTATGTTATTTATCTTGATCAGTTTCAATAAATTTACTCTGAACCCTGTTTCAATATTGTTTATCTTTATTAAAGTTGTAACACCAACTCTAAAGCAATTCAATATATTGAAAAATAGACTTCTATCAATTCTAATTAAAAACACCGCCTGCTGAGCGTGATTTAAAAACTTTGAAATTAAAAAAGATATTTATTCGAACCATTGTTTATCTATAAACTCAAATTTTTCAATTCTAAAATTCGTATTAACAAATCTCCAATAAAACCACCAATCACAATATCAATAACGAGCAACGTACACGGTGTAACTAATCACAATTTTGACCAGTATCACAATAGGTCCACAGAGCGATAAATAAAGTACAAAGACCGGTACAATGGCGGGAGTAGGGGTGCCAGGACAATTGAAAATCGCTGTAGCTACAAATCTATTTGCGAGCTTACAGTTTTGCACGGGGCCCGGTGAATGGCGACCCTTATATTTTTGCTGCAAGGTTGGAAACGTGAGCGAGTAGGCTATATAGTAGTACTACTAATATAGAAGTGAAAATGTTGTAGGTTTGTTCTACACTGCCGCAGCAAGGGAGCATTGGATAGAGCATATTTAGGCATAGTTCAGCTGCCATAGTCAAAGGGCCTATTTAGCATGGCAAAGCACATGATATTGGTTCATGATAGTGATTGTCTTTTGTTTTCACAAAACCTGCACTCTTGGAGTGCCGGGTCAGAGTAGCACTTTCCCATCTCGTCCCGTTGGGTGTCGCAACAAAGGGAAAATCCAGAAAGATAGGCAGCATCGTCTTCTGTAACTTTACCACCAGTACTGCGATCCCTTTAGCCGTTTGCCTTTTTGCTTGTTTTGATTATGGCACCCCCCCTCCCCTTGAGGTGGTTGCTTATGTTCTATAGTGGACGTCTTTCGGCTGATGATGAACCTGCTCTCGATAATTATTTCTGTTCATCACCTCTCTGTTTCCTGAAATAGGCAGAGATGAGCTTTACAAATATATTTTTACAATCAGTCTCACGTAAGAGACTTAATGGTTAAATATATAACATATCAGACTTATTTATACCATAAAAGTTACATTAAGCGTATTAAGCTAAATAGTAGCAGTAAGTTAACACAAATTGGATCCATATTCAGACAAGACGAAAAAAGGAGCGTTCTTTTTACTCGAGCCCGAGTCGGAGTATCGTTGGCAATAGAGGTAATTAATGTCTACAATAATTGTGTTGACCCTCATTACGCCAGTTAAGACCACCTCTTTAGGAATGCTTTATGATCCGTCTGGCCGCTCACCTGTCTTACAAAACATTTTTATTTAGGGACCGTGTACACTTGGCGAGGTGAATACTAATTTCTTAGGCGACTTAGTTGGTAAATGCTTGTATTTTTTGAGACAGTTGCGTTATATCGATGACGTTGGTGTTAAAAGCAGGACTAAGTTGTGGTTACGTTTGAACGGGTGTTTGTTCTGCCTAACTTTTTGGTCTCTTAAAGATTCGTAGGGAGTATATAGAGCTAAATGCTAACCTTAGCTTAATGAAGGACACTTTGTAAAGAAGATTCGCATAGGTATTCATCTTTTTGTTTCGGCATGAAATATTTATTTTTATTTTTTCTTTTTAATAAAACTTCGCCTCATACTAGAATATCTTTCCTATTATGATTGCGTTTCATAAAAACTAAATATCATAAACCCAAACATCTGCGGATTCTTTTGTACCGGCTGGAATCGTACCCTTAGCTTTGCAGTCCAATTGCTTAACCACTGCGCTAATTAGGTCATCGACATGGAAATCGGTCATGCCGTGAAGTAGAAAATTGCAACCAAAGAGGTTGACAACCCAGGATTCCTTCAACAGAAAACATTCTTCTTTCAAGTATCTAATATTCTAATAAATATTACATTCTTCTCCTTCCCAATGTAATAGGCTCGCCCCATATTACATTTGGACCTAAAAAAACATAACCGGCGAAATGTAGATGTACTATATGTGCATTTTGTTTTTATTTTCTTCTCCTTCTTTTGATGAGCCTCATGTGTTTAGGTTCAGGTTATCAGTCGTAGAAGCGGTATTTGCAGCTCCGTAATGTAGACATACTGTAGCGTTTTTATGTATTTGTTATCTTGTTTAGTCAAAGATAATTATCGTGATGAGCGTCTAAAATAATGCGGATATGATTTGTGGGGACGTAAATTGGAATACATATTTGGGTAGGCAATTGGTATTTGTATTGGCAATTGGATCGTAACAAATTGGATGCGAAGGGTCGTAGCTTCTATTCATGGTTGTGTTGGTTTTCTTGGTTAGAAATTATGTAATTTTGTATCAGTCAAGATAAATTAAAGACATTCATCGAAAGATATTTGCATGAACTTAACTAAATATATTTAGTTAAGTTCATGCAATTATCTTTGTCTTGATTTTAAGTAATAAGTTTTCATACATCATCAATTAACTGAAAATCCAATTTATTCCAAAATAAACATAATAAAACGGCCAAAAACTTCATTTTAAAAAACACTCGTAAAAACAACAAATAAAACAATTCCAATTGAGAGCTTCGAATGCGAGAATTCTCAATTTTACATCTAACTGCACAAAAGTAACTGCAATAATTTAATTAAACCAGCAACAGGGGAGCATTATAAATCGTTCGGAACCAATCCAAACAGAAACAATCTCACTCCGTTCTATTAAAACTTTCACTAAGGACAATAAAGACACTCAATTGATTTTAACTAAATCCAGATTCTGGAGCAATTAAATCGTTTCGAACGCTAAGTAATGCTACCTCAGTCACCCATACATGGTTCACGTATATAAATATTTCGCAGTACCTACATGATAAGGTGACGTCTACAAAACAAAAGCATGGAAATGATATTATGTCTATTTTTACCATTATTATACTATCGAGTTTCCTATTTTCCATTAAGTAATTCTCAGTAGCAGCACGGAGTCTGGCTTGGTGCCCGGTTGATCGCAATAGGCTTGCCCCCTATTTCATTGAGACCTACATAACTGGCAAAAGGTACTATAGGTGCACCGCTGCCTACCCTTTCGGGGAATACGATTATGTTTTACGGGGTGTGATTATGTGTTAATTGTGAACTAAAATGATTCAATAAGTAATTGACATCCATTATATTGTTTCTGTTTAGGGGCAGCGTTGGTAGGCCTCCCACCAGGTGGACCGACGACATTGTCAAAGTTGAGGGCAACCGGTGGATGCAAATGGCAAGTTGTCATTCATTATTGCGTTCTGAGGAGGCCTTTTTTCAACAGTTAACGTCTTCCAGCTGATGATGATAATGATATTGTTGCCGTCCAATTGCCGGCAAACGAAACACGCGCAAAGGGAATTTATGTTAACGGTAGGCGGTGTGTGGCCGATCGTCTGTGCACGTGGCCTCGGCCAGTACGCATGCTCCTTTATAAGTAACGGTCATTGTTTCAGAGACCTTTTCCCTAATAGTGTGGCGCAGGTGTGATACTCTATATTTTATTAGAGGGTAGATCGATGATGTTGCCTTTTAGATGGCTTTGAACTGCTGATTAAAGGTAATAAGATTTATTGTATAACGGGGTGGATTTATAGGACATTATTTTTCCAAACTTTTTGTAATTTTCTTTATTACTTTGGCTCATAAGCTAGCAATCTTCGTAATCAAGTATGTGGATGTGAATATTGAGTGTGCACATACACAATATTTATACTTATGCTACGGTTACTGTTGTTTATTTTTTTAATCTGATGAGGTTTTATCTAAGCGGTTATAATTCGATTTTATTTTTATGTATTAGCCAGGTTTTGATAGCTTTTAGGGTTCTGTAGCTAGGCATCAATTAGCGGCTAGGTGTGACAGATTTTTCCTCAAAAGTATGTAATAGTCTTCTTTACTTTTAATTATATTTGTCTATATAATGCCCCTTTCTAAAAAATATTTCATTTACTTCTAACATCGTGATTGTTAAAAAGACAAATGTACCTTCCTATAGTCTTAATTAGCAAGAGGCTTGGCGTTTCGTTTAGTTGCGCCTATAATGGCATTGCAGCAATTTTAATTGAATTAACAGAAACGATAGCGCAATGAATGTTTGAATTTACGATTGAATGGTTGGGAATTCAATTCGAGCTCGTTGAATTATTGCGTTGCGTCCGCGCTTAGCACGAATGCCTGTATTTAGTTCGGCATAGTAGCTAAATGTCAGTAATTATGTGAATGTGCTTCGGAAAATTTGAACTTTTTATTAGCGAAGTGCATGCGCAGGTAGGTATACACGTGCCACTATTTAAGAAATTTACAGATATCGGCGATAGCATTATATATTTGATCAACCGCTGGGGAAGAATGGTTCTTGAGTGGCTACCTCAAACCGGAAGGCGCAGCGCCTCCTACCAGGTGGACCGACGATACCGTCAGAGTTGCGGGCAACCGGTGTTAGCATTCACTGAAACTTAATAATCTGTACTATAACATTTAGTACATTTTTTTATTGGGACAAGCCCACTAATCGTGCCCATTATTCCGCCTCGTTTAAGCCGGGATCTACAATGACAACCATTGAGAACCATCGAGACAATAAAGCTCGAGGTGTCCTAGAGAAATGACTCGACTTATTCGCAACGAAGTTAATCATAAAATCATATATAGGAAGACTAGCAATGTTAGTACATGTGTTTATTATGTTTGTTTTTATATTCAGTACATATGTCGAGTCTAAAGTTGGAGTTTCATAGAGTTGTACTAATGTATACTAAATATATTACTAAGGTATATACGCTGACAAAACGCTGACCGATTACGTATAGTTTGCGTCCCACCTCAGTAACTTCCCGACATTTACGACGGTCAGACGTCAAACACGTCACTTTATCGTGAACATTATAAGGGAGTTCCATTCTTTGCAAGGACAAAATACATATACAATCAAACACACACAATCGATACTTTTCCTATCGTAAAGAAATATTGCAATATAAAAAGATACAGAGATATTCTTTGCCCCATCGCATTGAACCCTCATCTTGATAAAACGCAATGCGCCATCTGTTCCTATGATGTAAGGTACAGTGAGACGCTTTGAAATGTTGGGAGCTTATAGCAATCTGTATGCTGATCAGGGGATACGGGAAATGCTGTGCTTATCTCCTATCTGTGTATGTGTACCATTAGGCTTGTATATGGAAGAGATGGTATGAAGTTGGTTAGTTTTTTACTTGGAAACATTTTTGGGTGAAAGGTTAGCTAATTTGTCGCTGAGATGTGAGATGTTTTGATCTGGAGTGTTTCATCATCATCAGTCGGAAGACGTCCACTCTTGAACAAAGACCTCCCTCTTAGGTAAGGAGGGGTACTGCCATAATCCCCACGCTTGGCAAGCGGCTTGGGGAATTATGATAGTGTAGGTAAATTTTTTTTTTAAGATATAGTAATTAGGATTTTTACAGTATTCATATTTTTATGTTGTTATTACCAGAAAATCAATACAGTGTATTGAAGATTTTCATATTTCATATCTTTACTTTTTTCAACAAATAATCACATTTACATTAATATACCTAATTGGTACACCTACCGAGTACCTACCGAGTAGGGAGTATGTAACTAAGTCCCCGTCTAACAAAGGGAACACAGCGCGCTATATTTTTCCGTGTTCCGGATTTAGTGTGTACGAATGTAAAGCCTGACCAATTGTATCGGAAGCCTCCCTGATGTGTTTGTTGACTGGGCTATTATGGAAATACTCCTATATTCCTTGCTCCTGGTAATTCGGAACGGGCGCTGAATAAATTTCGGCAGCGCGACGCGACGTAGAGGTTGCATTGTTGATCGATAACTTAGTTTTGTTTAGATGAAGCTTTTTGTGTAGGAAGTAGAGTGCACGTATTGTATCTATTTGGGAGATGGTTGCAGATTCTTACCCTTGCAGAAATTGATTTTAAATGTGTGATGTAGCTCATGTTTATAAACTTACTTCCGATCCAAAAAGTTCCTAGTAGACAAACAGTAATTACCATTAAACAAAAATAATTCAACAGGTATAACGCAATTTCCAAGTTGCAGATTTTTTAATTATTTTTAAGGATACTTTTAACCACATTTTATTATGTGTTGTGCTGCCTTTAAAACATTGAGTTAATAACCATAATAATAGGCACACCTTTCCTATAAAATAAAGTATTTGATCACACGTAAAGTTTATAACATGTCGTGCTACAAGTCTAAAGCCACCAATTCCCACAGTATTTTGATGGCGGCGATGACGTTTGATTTTAGTGACGTCACACTTATATTTTTGGTTGTGTTCATGAATTTCAGTGTTGTGTGGCTGGTGACTGCACTGTTCTATTTTGTTTGTATTGTTTAGATTCCAACGAGATATGTGTCAATGTTTGCGGTATACATGCTTTCATTAGTTTGATTTACACTGCGTTCGACGTATCGGTTTGCGTAGTGGGAGATTTTTTTGTTATTAGATGATGTGATGTAATTCCCAGTAGCAGCACGGAGTCTGGATTTGTGCCCGCTTGATGGCAATAGGCTCGCCCCCTATTACATTGGGACCTAAAAAAACATAACTGGCGGAATGTGGGTGTACTATATGTGCACCTCTACCTACCCCTTCGGGGAATACAGGCGTGATGTTATGTATGTATGTTTATTCACATAACTGCTAATCCAACTTTAACTGCTGCATACATTCACTGGTAATTCTATATAATATCCTTTAAGTGTACATTATTTACCGTAATGACCGTTAAAATAATAAATTTGTGCAATAATTAACGTTTTACGTAAACACAAACGCTAATTATGGTGTTTAAGTAATGCAAGCTTTATTGGACGATTTAAAGTTTGTGTGTGAATGGCTTGTTAGTGGCAGTCGCAATTACCATTCACTGCTTTAAGTCATATTTATTATTAAATATATTTACTTACACTTTATTGTACACCCTGTACCATATAAAACGTGAAATAATACCTAAAATGATCAATGTACAGCGAGTAGTCTTTTTTCATGGCAACCTGTTTTATAGAGGCATTATTGAATTGTTTCCAGTGGTGATAGTATAACATCTTCTGTATCACAGGTGCAAAACTAAGTATGTATTCAACTTTTTTTTCAAATTATAGAAGTTAGAGATTTAAAATAATAAATGTTATATAGCATATTTTATTAGATTTCAGTTATTTTAGCCATTACTTGACTCCTTCTTGTTTTAGTCCTTTTAATTTAATTAAAATGTTATTGCAATTTTAAAAATTGATACATTCTTTGGCAGACCAGTGTAGGTACTTACATCTGAGGATAACACAGTTAACTCACGTCATATCTTATCCTGTGTTAGAATCATTCTTGCAAAATCTAATTGATAAAAAAAAGAAACGTCGTTGTGTAAACATATGGCCAAATACTAACTACAAGCTCGACTCTATGAAATGTCTTTGGTTAAATGTGAGAAGGAACCTTAACACTGCTTAGACCTTCGGATTAAACAGGCGCTATACTATAAACAAAATTAATATTCATATCGGAAACGGTTAATGTCTTAAGCGCCGCGGGCCAATCTACAAGTCTATAATCTATGGTAACATCGTTTATACTGTATCACATGTGTATGACGCGTGTTTACAAAACTTCGTACAGTTTAATTAGTTCTAATGAATGAACGCCTAAATTACAGTTGGGGGAATAATGAATATGTAAGGCAGTATCTACTCGTATTTGGTTATTTTGACGTCATAAATCAGGGCCGGTGTTTGAAGATGGTTATTATGAAGTAAGTTTTCGTGGTATTTCGTGGGGGTAATGATTTGGAAATGTAATAAAATTGTTTCGTAGGCTATGAGTGGTTGTACGGCCTTACTAAGAATATTCGCTCTTATTATAGTTTTGACGTAATTATACTGAGGTAGCAAGACTTGATATTCGGGTGAATTTGTTTATCACTTCGCCAGCGGCGAATATTAATTTTCTTTTCGAATTCATGTGCCTGGTATAAATTATTTATCAGTTGCTAAAAACGGTAAAGGAATTATGACGAAACCGGCACACTAAAGAGATTTTTCAAAAGTGTGTAAAGCCATGTCAGTGGCCTACAGGCGGTTTAAATTTTGACACCAGGTTGTTTATGAGCTATACGATAAGAAGAAAATTTCATCCCTCTACATAATAAACGTAAGGAGGGTAAGCAGAGGTGTAACTATAGTAGTGCACTTACATTTCGCTAGTTGTATTTCAGGTCCTAATGTAATATATATATATATATATATAGGGGATGTGCCTTTTGCCATCATCCAGGAACAAATCCAGACTTCATGCTGCTACTGAGAATTACCTGATGGAAAACCCTTTAACACTTTGTATGACTTGGGAATCGAACCCAAGACCTTATGCGTAGCACTCATGCTAGACCAGAGGCATATATTTGTTAGTATTTATGTACTCAATTTAATAATGAAATTGTATGCAAATTCCCAATGTAACAGAAACTTCACTAAGAACTTAACCTATCTATTATATAAGTTTAAACTGGGATTGAACCCGTTTAATATGTGTAATTCCGTTTTAATCTACATAGGCTAATAGTAGTCACAATTCGTTGTATGTAAATTAACATATTGTAAGGACGATGGGTCGACGCCGGATTTAGTTTATGTTACGGTTCGGGACATTTAGGCTAAATAGTTTAATAGATTTTTTGTTTATACCGAATATGGTGGTACACTTCATTTTTTTATTCGTCACCTTGAACTATGATGTTATCCTGTATCATGGATGCGTCAGAAATGTGAAATATCACATACATAACACCCAGACTCGGGACAAACATCTGCGGATCACACAATTTTTTTGTCCCGTGCGGAAATCGAACTCGAATCCCTTAGCACAGCAGTCTTATTGCTTAAGCATTGTGCCAATGAGGTTAAAATCAATTGCAGATTGTAAATGTATAAAAATATAGCGTAATATCTTGTTTTTATTTGCATAAGCTACTCGTACATTATCTTTATGCATACCTAATTAATTAGTCTGAATCGTATGTTTTTATTATTGTTTCTATGATAATACGGTGTAAAGCCCCTTACACAACAGTAATTTAAAAATGTAAACTTGCATGTATTTAAAACTATGTGTTAAACCAGGCTGTCAGCTAACTCTATACGAAATTTTACCAAAATCGGTCCAGCCGTTTGTTCCTGAGGTTTGTGAATTTGTTTGTATGTTTGTTACCTAAACATACAAACAAATTCACAAACTTTCACCTTTAATATATTGATGTCCGTGTGATAGTGTGATACAATCGTTCCATTCGATGACAACTTAATTGTAAATGTTGATGTGAAGCCAAATTAAAGGAAATGTCTACAAAATAAAAATCCATCAACATCATGGCAAAATAAATTAAAAAACGTGTTCCGTTTTAATCGGCTTTCCTCCTAAAATGATAAATTATTGTCTTATTTTTAGCAAAACGATATTAAGATGGCCTTGGTCTATAAAAGCTCCGAAATTAATTTTAACTTTTAAGGTCATTGGACTTCTACGTTAGACATCTATGTACTTCCAAGAATGTATGAGAATTATGTAGGCTGACGGCTGCGTACCTTTATTAACGAGTCAACTAAAATCCTTTGAAAGTGAGAAGTCTTTTAAATACCTAAACACGTACATAACATAACATTACGCCTGTATTCCCCGAAGGGGTAGGCAGAGGCGCACATATAGTACACCCACGTTTTGGCCAGTTATATTTTTTGGTCTCAATGTAATAGGGGGCGAGCCTATTACCATCAACCGGGCACAAATCCAGACTTCGTGCTGCTACTGAGAATCACCTAATGAAAAAACCCAGTAATACTTTGGCCGAGTCAGGATTCGAACCCAAGCCCTCGTGCACAACAGTCGCGCTTAGCAACCACTAGACGGTGCGAAAGAGGTATAACAGACATACATTTCTGGCCAACAGGCGAAGATCCTTGTAATATAATTCCTAGCTGTATAATATACCGTTGCCATGACAACGGTTAGATAAGCGAAAGCAATGTATAGAATTATGGTAATCGCTGAGTATTGTATCAATTGACGCCCTGATTGATGCAGAATGGTGTTTGATAAACGTTGAATACGCTTGTTAGGTGCGGTCGCTGGTTTAGAACAAAGGGTTATCACTCTTTAGTTACGTGTTGTGGCTAAGAAAATTAATTCCCACACTAATAATATAACGACGAAAGTCTGTGAGTACGTTTTTAGTATGTTTTTTACTTCATCACGGCATGTCTTCAAACGGCTGGAACAGGTTCGATAAAATATTGTCTGGAGGTAGCAACTTTTTACCGCGAATTTTGCTGCGAGTAACACAACAGGATGCAGCTATTTTTAAATAAATGTAAGTAGTACTAAATTACTAAAGAGATAGGCTTTGTAGAGAAATCCCTTATGAAGTGAAACACGACCTTGCTACTTAAACGGCATAGGAATAACAATAATTATGTAGGTATCCACATTATAGAAATACTTAAGTAAATATTTTGAATTTCAAAAATGTTTACCTAACTGAATCTAAGTCTAAGACTAGCCAAGCCAATTTACTCAAGACATAATATTATAGTACAAGGGTGTGCCTCTATTTCCTCATCCTGTATTCAAATTTGACCGAAGACAGAACAAGGGAAATAACATGTATGCCAAGAAGTAGGAGGGTTTTCGTGTGTGAAAAATGGTCACCTATTTCAAGGCTGACCACGGCAAGCAACGCTTAACGTCACAAGACAGCTGATCCTGAGAGCTGAAAGAGATAAAATAGTACAAAAAAATAAAGAGTTACATAATTAATAATATGTCAACTTACTATTTTAAGTAGATAGGTAGGTACCTAGTTACCTACCTTTTCATTATCATCTTTGAGTAAAAACACCTCACGAATGCAAAATACATGAGTTTATGCAAAATAAGCCCAACTGTTGTAGTTGCAAGATTTTCGTTTGACAAGTTTCTGCGGCCAACGTTTTCTGTGACCCTGTATACCCGCGCAAAAGTTGATCTATTCATAGTCTTGCACATAAATGGTGTAGGTACAGTCATGGGAAAAAAATGTTTACATTATTATACACATGACTTGCAAAGATTTTTACTTGCATTTAGTTAAAATGTTGATAATAGAAACAAGTGTGTTTGACATAAAGAAAAGGCTAGACCACACTTAAATATTATCACCAAGTAATACTTAATTACTGCTGTGAGAATTGAAAAAAGCTATTGCTATTACGAAACCACTTTTATTTACCAGTAAAGTTTCTTAAAAAGCATCACAACAAAGAACATTGTTTACTATAATCATAACTAAAGTCATGTTTAACACGACATTAGTAGTCTAAAAATGTAATTCAATCAATAGTTTTTTTTAACTAAACGTCGCATGTCACATACACAAACACCCAGACTCGGAACAAACAACTGCATATCACACAAATTTTTGTACCATTTGTTCGAACCTGCCACCTCAAGCGCAACGATCCAATCGCTTAGCCACTGCGCCAATGAGATCGCCAGAGTTATACAGGAAGAGTGTTAATAAATTCGCTTTAACGTAACTTTTATTCGAGACTGTACACGTACGCATTCACGGACATGATTAGGACCGCGCCTTTGTCCTGGGAGACTCATCTCCTTGCGAAATGAAACTCACAGGCTCATGCCACTGCTACTGCTATGTTAGAAGGGGCGCGCACTGTACCACATTATAGTTTCAAGTATATTTTCATGTGGCGATACTCGCTTGTTTATTAAATATAATAATATAAAAAATATTTTTATTGAAAGGCAGACGCCGCCTTTTTATTTCGTAAAATTTAATAAACGAATCCTAGATTTTAATCATTTTAGTATATCACAATATTCATGGCTATTCTTCACTGTAGCTAGTGTCTCATTCCCTTCAAGATTAAAGTTCTCAACGGGCCTCTGAGTGTCGGACCTGTGTTACCACGTAGGCCTTTTAATTTGTTGATAACCCAATAAAAAAAAACTAAGATTTGGAGTTTACTGCCGCGGATAAAGTCTAGTGAAGAAAGTGAGTACTCTAAAATACCAACAACAGAACAAACGGACCTAGGAGTGGTTGAGAATCAAACTAATAGCGTATTTTCGTTTCTAGGAATCGAAAATAATATTTATACCTACTTAGAAGTATTTATTAAATTTTAATATAACAAAGAACATTTTGCAAAACTAGATCCATTTTAAAAAGCTACAATAGTCCTTTTTATGAGCTGATAAAAGATATTCGTGAAATCTTTTTTATTGAAGTGTTACAGTTTCACAGAAACATAATATAATTAAATTATACAGTAATTGTTTGAGCTGTGGAAAATCGAAGTACTTTAATTTGTCATTGGGTGTTTAAATACGGCGTGAAGTATTTTTAATAATGACTACTTAATGACAATTCAAATGGAAATTACTTCATGATTAATTAACTTAATTTTGTAGGTCTTACATACATTTTAATGTAGTATTTATTGGCACAATAACTATAATAATTTCATTGCATGTATGCGCATCCATTTCATGAAAAAATTTAACCTATTTAAAAAAAAAGTTTTTATTTAAGTTGTTTTTGGAAAGAACAAATACATATATTCTTTTCCAATATATTATTATTTACCCTGTAATTTTCATTGAGCTAGTACGAAAGAGGAGGTTTCTACAGCTTCATACATAAAATATATTATGATGATACATCTTTATCGCAAACTTGCTAGAATAATAAATACTATCAATTACCAAAACCACATGCGAAAATGTTCCTTATGTAAAAGACCTATGAATTGACTTGACACTATTTTTCTTTTTGTTCCAAATTGTCGAACACTAGTGTGTAACCATGCGCCCTATCTTATCACGAATGAAGTTTCCTACCTTAGTTTGTAGCAGTGAGATGAGTTATGGCTGTTTAAATAATAATGGGGAGGTAAATAAGCTTCCTAAGTAGAGCGAGTCACGGCTCACGGGTAATTCGTAGGGTTGGGTAAATGCGACGTGGTGTATAATAATGTTCTCCTGACCGAATTTCGGTCACGGCCTATCTCATCTGAGACGAGCAAACACGCAGGAGATATTATAGTGCACAAGTATGCGCGCAAACACAGATGCACTCCTTGTTCCCTCCGATGGGACGATAGACCGGCGCGACCGGAGATGTCAGGCGCAGGACCAATGGCTTAACGGTCATCCATCACAAGACCCGCTTAAGCCAACAGATTGAGTCATCTGTGCCATGTAGTTACGAGCTCCGCAAATAGTCGTGAAAATATTTCACTAGGTTAACAGTTAATGGTGAAAAGTGATACTGAAGATTTTTTTTTTTTTTTTTTAAACGTCGCCCCACACTAGGAATTTCTCCTGTATCGTAGCTGCGTTTCACAAACATGAAATATGCACATACACAAACACCCAGACTCGGGACAAACATCTGTGGTTCGCACAAAGTTTTGCCCCGTGCGGGAATCGAACCCGCAACCCTTAGCGCAGCAGTCCAATCGCTTAGCCACTGCGCTAATCAGGTCGTCATTATTTTTAATTTCTCATATCTATTGTTTGTTTTAGCGGTTAAAAGCGTTTAGATTTGAAAATTGAAGAATGTGGGTGTACTATAGGTACACATCTGCCTACGTCTGAATAGGCGTGATGTTCTATTGAAGTTTTAAATTGTGTATTAGGAGGCATGTTGATCATTTTTCCACTTTTAAGTTTTTAAACTGCTACTCAGACTTTCATAAAATTATCTTCTGGAATTTAGATATCACCCAATATGACGGGTAACCATGAAAATGGAGAAACGTAAAAAAAAATAAAGTTAGAAGAAATAAATTTTTCAAAAGTACTTTTCCTCATAAAATTCCTTTTTTCAAGTAGAAACAGACACCGTTTCCTCTGTATTTTCTTGTTCGTGTCTTGTAGAGGCACTTTGCAGCATCGAGGATTTTTATTGTTGAATTGGATAGTACGAATTTCGCACAATATTCTAGATTGTATTTCGTTTAACAGCGTTTTGTTCATCTCGAGTTTTAATTTCACGGTTTGTCTGTATTTAACCTAGGAACATTACCAAAGTTTTAAGAATTTGTATTTTTTTTCTAATTATGAGCTACAGCCAAATTTTTTATAACATTATCTGAAAAACTGCGCATACAAATGGCAAGCTGTCGTTCATTTTAGCGTTCTATGGGGGAGGCCTTAGTTCAAAAGTAGGTACACGTCTTTCGGCTGATGATGATGATCTAAAAAAAAATAACAAAAGTGACGGCTAGAAATCGACTCTTAGCGGTTTACTTTAGAGTCCATTGCAAATCCCCTGAGTTTGTTTCGATATTTCTTCTCAGAGATAGTCCTAGTCAGTTAGGAAATGCCGATGCCATCTAGTTTAAAAAAAAATACGGTAAAAGTGTTTTTTGAAACCTATTTACAGAAATAAAATCCGGTTGTCAAATCAATGCGATTTAAAACAGAATTTAATTTTGATTAAAGCTTTCATATCTACTCTTCCGTAGTAGGTAGTATTAAATCCTACTCTATCCAGGAATAGTCATAATAACCATTTTTATTAATCCCACACAACCTAGAAGCAACAACGAATATGTGGGATAAGCCGGTGAATAATGTAATCTCCTTAATCAGAACAATCTGAATGATATAACAGACTATTAATATTGCACGGCCGAAGTAATGGCCGGGAAGAGATTGCTATTTACTTGGGTTGTGAAACAAATGGTGTATGGGATTTTCATGAATCTTGACATGGGATGAGGATGGGAAGTTATACGCCAAGGATGTTTGGGTATGAAATAAGAGCTAAGATAAGACTAGTAGGTCACACCTAACGGAATGTCGTCCCATTTGTTTGGAAAAGAGGAATGTAGTATATTCCTCTGCCTACCCGTTCAGTGAATACTGCGCTGATGATATTTAGTAACTTCCCTTTCCCGTGATGATCTACATGGTCATTTTTTAACTGTTGTGTCTACATCGTGGACAGTGAAGTTGTTAAACTAAAATAAAACTATTTCAACGGATTTCGTCGGTTTCCTGTTTTTTGGTCCCGAAGTTTCGAATCCTTTACAGCATTCATGGTCAAGGGCAGAGAGACATTAAAATTGCTATAACACGGTATTTGTAGAACAAATTATATATTTCGTTTAAATTTTGATTGCATGTGGCATGTGGAGAGTGCTCTCTAAACCAAATCGGACACAAGCGTTTCACGCATACACACGCCAATATCATATAAACAAACACACACACACACGCTCGTTTCACACACACACACACATGCTCGGTTCACACACACACACACACTCAAAACAAATAAACAGTGTCCAGTTCTTCAAGTCCCTACCCGGGGTTACTTTGAAAATTTATTTGTCCCCGGTTAAATACTTGCAATACTTCATACTTTACGGAGGATCATTTAGGCTTCGCGTGGCTTTTGTTCTTTTGTGAAATGAAACAAAAAACGTATGATTTTTTCTTTTTTCTCGTTTGTTTTGTACCTGGAGTGTTGCCGGAGATGATAATCTCTAGAAACAATGCGAGGATAATGTGTTTGAAATGTTGTTTTAAATGACCTCGATGTTATGAAATAAAATTTATATAATTAGTGATGTAGGCTGTAGGTCGCTAAGCGGGACTGCTGAGCATGAGGTCTTAGGTTCGAAACCGGGGTCGGGCGAAGTGTTACTGGGTGTCTGGATTTTGTGCCCTTTTGATATCTACAGGCCCACGCACTACGTTGGGACCTATAAAAAATAACTGGCGGGAAGTAGGTGCACCTCTGCCTACGTGTGAATAGTATAAAATACAATTATTATAATCTTAAATAGATGAACATGACTGAAGAATGTGATGAAAGCAAATGAAATATACGACCGTAGCAAATAAAAATCCGTTGTCTCTGCATACCCCTGAGGAAAATTGGCGTGACTATGCAGTATGCATGCTAGTATGTACTACACTATATAGAAAAAATAACGTTCATCAATTTAAAGAAATGCTATTTGAAACTTACTAGACCAACTCATACGAAAAAAGCTGTAATAAAATGTACTTGTAATAATCAACAAAGGAACCACGCAAAGCCAAAAAACATTGTTAACTTAGTTTAATTTAAACAAACAATAATTTAAAAAGCATTAAGATATCTCCACTATTCATAATACTAAAAACTATTCACTAAAAATAGCTCTATTGTACAAAATTGGCCTTTCAAAGCCGGTATCCCAATATAAAGCCTTTAAAATAAAAAAGAAAGTAAAAAGAAACATTTAATCTATAATTTTCCATTCCCAACTTCTATCAAAAGGTTCTTCCATTCAAAGAACGTAACAAAAATGCTACATAATGAAATATGGCTAATAAAGGCGAAGTATTGCGGGGAAGGTCAAAGAAAAAGTTGCAAGGCCAAGGTATAATGAATACTGCCACCAGAAACAATATAAGAGATAAAACTTTTTGATTCACTTCCAAACAAAGAGGTCGTGTTCAAATATCTTGGAGCGGTTGATATATAGGTTTTACGTGTATTGTATCTAATAAACACGCCTGTACTCGTATACCATAATATCAATGTTGTTTTGTTGCTGTACATCTATTATGTAATCGATCTCCTTCTTCGTATCGGTATGAGCCAAGTATCATCATCATCGTCAGCCGGAAGACATCCACTGTTGAATAAAAGCCTCTCCCTTAGGTAAGGGGGGGGGGGTTGCCATAATCCTCACGCTTAGCAAGCGGCTTGGGGATCGCAGTATTGGTTATTAAGTGACAGAAGACGCTGCTGCTCATCTTCTAGATTTTCCCTCAGTCACCTCTTCCGACATCCACGGGAAGAAAGCGGGTGGTCAATTCTAGGCCGGATACAACTCGGCACCAGCCACGTATCATCTACAAGAAAACAGCCATGCTATTCTAAAGACATCACTTACGATCTCACTTCTAAATCCACGATGCACGACGACGCACTAAATGACACTAGCTCATAGCAAGGTGACGTGCGAGATGCGAGATGACTTTCGACATGATGTTAGTGTTTCAGAATAGCATAGCTGGTCATACCGTGGTGAAGACATTCAATCAACAAGGATGGCAGCGAGGTTGACCGTCCAGGGCACACCGGACATAATTAAGTGTCGCCACTCGTAGAGGTTCTCTACTTGCACACTATATCGACTCCAACTCGCTGTAGTTCTTTCTTCAAAAGGCCACATCTTAGACCACCTACACTGTTCTCACATAAACTATTGTACTTGTCTGGACTTCAAAAGAGACCTTGACCCCTGAGTATGTTTCGATATTTCTTCTCAGAGGTAGTCAATAAACGCTGACACCTGATGACGTGTAAGTGTTTTCTTGGAAACCCATTTGGATAAATAAAATTCATCATTCATCTATGACTGTTATAACGATGATCGACAGCAAAGATTTTGGCTTAGGATTTGTCACTTCTGAGAAATAGGGCCTTGAAATATGGAAAACAAAAAAAGAGATAAGTAATAAGTAAGGTTTTCTCTGTATATTTTTATTTTCATTTTGTTGTGCAATAAAGAAATATATTATTTATTCTAAAAAGATTTTTTATATGCAATTTAAGTTACATATATAAAAAAAGTTCAGAATAAACTGTAAGTTGCGTAATTTCTATCATTGGCCACCGTCTTACATAAAAAATTACAAAATAATTGAAGTCTTCGAGACGCAGTAAAAGGATTGTTTTACAGCATGGTACAATTATTTAGGCGCCTCTGATTTTCGCGGTAGACATACCTACATAAAATAACAAAACAACAACAGAAAGTATAGAAATAATGGCAGCCCCATAGCCATAAGCATCCCCTCAATTAACTCTTACAACTCACAATTTACGATCAGGTACTTCCACATTCATAGTAATGGCCGGCCGACCGCAAAACGACCATCCTACATCGTTTTCTCATAGTAAATTCATAACCCCCTTTCATCCACAGTCGGGCAATAATTACCGCCTGATAAACGGTAACGGGTATATTTTATACCCTTATCTATATCCCTAGGTACGGTATTGAAGAGTAAAGGTGGTCTCGCACGGTGCTGTATGAGAATCGCGCGGCATGAACTTTTTTTCATAACAGCCTTAAATCAGTATTACAGGCAAATGTGAAATGTGTGCGAATCCAAACTAATATGAAGCAACATTTTGAAATATTTGAGTATTAAAACCGAAATTATATTCATTATTATATAAAACACGCAAGTCATTAACTTAAGTAACACATGAGGGTGAATATCGCATTAACTACACAAAAAATATTAAAATAAAATAAATAAAATTATAGGTGTTGGATTTAATTGGCAAAATATGGAAGCGGCACGGCGTGAATGCTTCATATTCATGAGGAGACTCATTGATCGCGTATTAACGACTGAATTGTCAATACAAATGTTCACTGGATTTTATTACATTTTTACAAAAAGATATTTATGGGTGACGAATGAATACTTTTCTGTTGCTGGAAAAACAAGTCATTAGAAGAAAAGCACAAAATAGAAACAAACACTGTAAAGGCAGATGTGTTGCAATAGCCTCCCCACATAGGAGCGAAACAACGTGGCTGTGTATGGTGAGAACTTGGTTGGGAATACAAGCATGATTGTATACCTATGAATGTTGTTTAGAACCCAGAGGATAAAGCAGCTAAAATAACCGCTTCTTTAAGCGGCTTAAGGCCGCGTGGAGTGCCGTGTGAAATCACCCTAAGACGTCGGGAAAAACATGATATTAACATTATACAAGATTGATTTTCAGCTTTTTACGTGGCGCGCAAGTCATTGGGGTAATCTCTAGGTTATTGGATAATGTAAGCAGGTGTTGGAAAATAAGAGGGTTTTATCTCGTTTCTTTTTCACTAAAGATAAGATCATGCGTATAATCGATTATTCTCAAGTCGCTCGGATCGACTTAATAAGTACTGGATGAATGACTCGGCAATATTGGTTTGTGTGACAAACTTGGGTTAAATGATTACTTGATGAAGTCTTATCCAAAACTTACAAAATATCTTATAGGTGCAAAGAACTAGTAACAGAATAACCATGTACAAAACACTACGAATCTATTGTATAATAAAGAGTTCTCTCTAAATAGATCAGCAACTCAGACACAAAACGTACCGCATTGAATATGTATTGCCTCTTCGCTGGATTCACTGAGCAACGTGGTGCGAGGACACTAAGTCAGTTTAACACCTGAATCACAAACACCCTCATGTTGCATCTGTCTTGTTGGGAAAAGTACAAGAGATTTCGAAAGGTAAAAAGATATCTTTAAAATGACTCCAACTGACTCTAAGGGCGGGTTGTTTCAAAAGTCATAAGTCATTTAATAATTTGTTTAACATAGGTATAATTTTAATATAAAATTCTTAAAGATAATGGTAATCCGCTATATTTGAAACCGTCGGTTTACTTTTTTTTTCTTCAAAAAACGCAAGGAAATTCTCCTGTATTGTGGGTGCGTTCAACAAACATGAAATATCACATACACTAAGCCCAGACTCGAGACCAACATCTACGAATCACACGAATTTTTGTCCCGTTCGGAAATCGAACCCGCAACCCTTAGCGCAGCAGTTCAATCGCTTAGCCACTGCACCTTTCCGGTCTTCACATTATGTACGTACTTACGTCAAAAAATAAAGATTAAAGAAGATGTTAAACGTACGTAAAACATGAAGCGTTGTTTCATGGCATATAAACCCGGTTGTCAACCTTATTAGGGCTGCTTGTAAAAAACAAAACTTTTTCGTTATGAGGGCTGACAAAAAAAAACAAAATCGGTATTGCCATTTTAAATATTTACGTATGCGTCAAGTGAAACTAAAACAAGCCTGAGGGTAATTAGAGATTACCTATATGCCTAAGTTATACGTACTATAATAATTTTCGTGAGTGTTATTCATATTATTATTTACCATAATATGTATGCCTGTGGAGTGCCGGGCCAGAGTAGCACCTCCCTATTTCGTCCCGAAGGAGTCACAGGACGCGGATAAAGAAAAATCCAGAAGCTGGGCAGCAATAACTTCTGTAACTTCTCCACTAATACTGCGATCCCCGAACTGCTTACTAAGCGTGGGGATTAAAGCAACCCTCCCTTCTGAGGGAGGGTTGCTTTGGTTCAAATAGTAGACGTCTTTTGGATGGTGATAAGTGGTATATTCCTGATTTACTTACGCGTTATTTCAGAAGTGCTGCTAATCAGCAGCTTTATCAGCTAATTAATAAGGGCTCTGATTGAGTCTAAAACTATCGCGATCGGCGATCCCGAAAAATACGTAAGTTAAACCGGCATGTAATATAGTAAATAATAAAACTAATTCTCCTCTACAGTGGAACGACCTGTGAAGACGTATATAGGTAATAGGTATGGTTTTATTTTCATAGATCGTATTACCATTTAAAATTTAAAAAAGAATAATGTTTATTTTTACCTTTATTTGATTAACAAACACCGAGTTGTTATCGATACGTTTAATTCAATTCAGAGTAATTTACGCTTGATAAGTTGATGTTGAAGATTTCTTTGTAACAAGAATTACCATTTAAAAGCTCTACTAACAAAACACCTTCAAATAGTAATCAAAATTAATTCAATTTCGCGAAACAAAACGAAAAATTTATAAGCAATTTCGCAATGAAATAAAATTAAAACAAATCACCAAAGTTTCGAACATTTCAACGTTTAACAATACTTACTTTCTGTCCAAATTCCCGTCACTCCAATGCCACTGGGCGAAGTCCAACTTTTAAAGACGCAACTTGACGACTACTAGGCAACTGAGACTCTAAATATTTTAACTCCCTTAAGTTTAAATATGAATGGAGTTGGAAGAAAAATTCCCTGTTTATTTTTGATAGGTCTTTTATGCTAGAAACTTTTGTTGAAAATTTTCTATGAGACTAAGATGGATGTCTTTTGTACAGTGCCGCGGCCGCTCTGTGGATAACTCTGTTATTTTTAAGTTATGGGATAAGGAATTACTAAGGCTGTTCTTTGTATGAGGAAAAAAGTGGGTTTCTGTCTTCCACAGTGAATTAATCTTCACAATGGAAACATTGACGACATTTGACGACATTTGACATTTGACGACCTGATTAGCGCAGTGGCTAAGCGATTGGACTGCTGCGCTAAGGGTTGCGGGTTCGATTCCCGCACGGGGCAAAACTTTGTGCGAACCACAGATGTTTGTCCCGAGTCTGGGTGTTTGTGTATGTGAATATTTCATGTTTGTGAAACGCACCTACGATACAGGAGAAATTCCTAGTGTGGGGCGACGTTTTTTTAAAAAAAAAAAAAAAAAAAAAAATAAAAAAAAAAAAAAAAAAAATTGTTGACATGTTTTCTCTCCCTTTACTTTACAAATAGATTAGATTTACATAGTAAATAGTTGAGAGCTTTGAATAAAGCTAACATCTATTGTAAAACGTTTATAGAACTAAAATATACAAGCATTAAGATATTTAGTATTATAACACAATCTTGTAGATGCTTTTGAACAATTCCTTTGAAATTGTATGACTGGAAAAGTCAGTATTCAGCTTATTCGCTATGGAGAAATATATGAAATAATTTTCCCTATTTTAATAATGTCCTGAAATACTGCGACAATTATTTTCCTAGGGAAGCAGCAGAAGCAGCGCCCGCACATTTCAACTACCGACGGTTTCGAAACCACAATCGCTTAATTTTCTTCAAACTATTTTTCCAAGAAAATTAAAAGATAAGCTGGATTTTCAGTTTATAAGTTTACACAAAGATTTAATCACTGGCCAAGCAAGAAACTTTAGCCAACACACTACACAGAAATAACAGCGACATTTTTCTTCGCCGTGTTACCGTAATAGCAGCATTTACCGGAATACTCTGGATTTCTTTTTCTTATTGTCATAGTTAGCGCCATTTTTAGGCACGCTTTAGACCGGTATTACCGGTTTACGGCCTGCAAAAGAATCACTTATTTAGACGAAGGATGGAGAGTGAAATGCATTGCATTTTTTATAATACATACATACATACATAAAGTCACGCCTGTTTCCCTGAGGGGTAGGCAGAGACCACGGATTTCCATTTGCTACGATCCTGGCATACTTCTTTTGCTTCATTCACACGCATCACATTCCTCATACACGCTCTTCGGTTGAGGGTACTCCTCACTTGCCCTTTTTGCAGAACATCTCCGATTTGGTCTAGGTATGTTCGCCTAGGTCTTCCCCTTTCCGATACTCCACTAACACTCGCCTCATATATTCGTTTTGTCATTCTTCTTTCATCCATCCTTTCTACATGCCCAAACCATCTAAGCATATTCTTCTCAATTTTTGTTATTACATCTTCATTCACTCCGCACCGATCTCTTATCATCTTATTTTCCACTCTATCACTCAAAGTCACACCACACATACTTCTCAAAGCCCGCATCTCTACTGCATTAATGCGGCTTTGGTGTTTCTTCTGCCATACCCAACTTTCACTACCATACATAAGAGTCGGCACTAACACTCCTCTATGCACGGCCAGACGAGCGTTTTTTATAATAAATAGAAAAATCTATGTATTTTATAATAATCAGCCCGCAACATATCTATGTATATTGTAAAAAATCCTTTAGAAAGAAATGAATATTCAAAAGTTTTGAATATTTTTATAGTCATCAACACCGCATTGCGCACTTCAGAGATATTTCCCCTAACAGGCGTGTCATAACAATTATTAAACTTTAATAATACTCAATACTTTCTTTCTGTAGGAATAAAGTCCTCGCCTACCAAAAGTGCCTCGTCAAGCGGCAACTAGCACAAAACGTAAAAGTTTACGTTACGTTAAAAAAAGTTGTAAAAGACTTAGCATTTACGATTCCATTAGCATATTTTACTTAAATCATCTTGTGGCAGATATAAAGTGCTGCATGCAGTAAAGAGATGCACTAACGTACCTCCACATTGTAACCTCATAACTTAATATTGTTAAAAATAGCTGTGTTTTCAGTTTTTATATCTAAAGCTGTAAAATAATTTTTAATAATATAATAAAAGTATATAAAGCTGAAGAGTTTGTTTGTTTGTTTACTTAAACGCGCTAATCTCAGGAACTACCAGTCCGATTTAAAATTCTTTCAGTGTTAGACAACCCATTTATCAAGGAAGGCTATAGGCTATGAAACATTCGAAATCCTCGCGAACGGAGTCGCGGGCGGAAGCTAGTTAACTTATAAAAACAAGTTGGTAATGCACAATAGTAAGTTCACGAAATGGTGACATTATTTTTAATTTGTCATCATTATCAGCCGGAAGACGTTCACTGTTGAACAAAGGCCTCCCTTAGAACGCCACAATGAACGACTACTTGCCAATTGTATCATTGTATTTTTAATTAGCGATCAGACATTGAGTGTAAACCTTAGGCACGTGATCTTTTCGTGTTCTATTTTTTAGGTATTTTAGGACATCTATATTTTCCAATTTGAAATATTTTTTTTATTCTCATTAACTCATACCCATACCTTGTATAATATAGGTATACCTTTTTTTTTTACTTACGTCCTTCAGGTGCAGTCGCATGTAAGGTTCGTATTAAAGACAAATCGAAGGTTTCTGCCTACCAGGCCACCACTGTGGGATGCGGGCGTATACCTATGTATGTGTGCATTTAAACAATTTTATCAGCTCGACGATTACCAGCACGAAATCTGGATTTGTGCCCGGTTGATGGCAATAGTATCGCACCACATTGGAACCTATAACATAACTGTCAAAATGCGTGTGCACTATAAGTACGCCTCTGCTTACACCTTCGTAGAATCTATATACTTCGAAAGCGCAGGCGTGATGTTATGTTTTAAACTATTTTTAGACAAAGAACATAATCATCTGAATACACAACATAAAACAATTTACTCACCGTCAAAAATGACGTGACAAAATAATGTAATTTCTCTCCCACATGAGGCAAAGGTAACTCCGCACACCGCTCGCGTCCCCCGTCTAAATGCAGCCATTGCCGAGAATGAGTAGCCACCTTTATATTAACCTCGTTTGCTGTAATGACGTTGAATTTATTATTGTTAGGGCTGGTTCACATCAGATGAATGAAAAGGTAGTAATGTTATTTTGTGTAGATACGTTGAGGGATTATTTGAAGTAGATTCGGAACTTTTATAACACCATTTGTGTTAAGTGTGCTGTATATTTTTTTAAGTTTCCTAGCGTTGAAGTTTATACGTCTTATGTAATGCGATATCAAGGTTAAAGTTTTATGAAAAGATTCGAATTAGCAAGATTCATCAAACGTACTAAACCGCATGTGTAACAAGCAAGCCTGGGAGATAGATTTTGACTTGCTAGATTCTCGTTTATACCGTTGTAATACACTAGAGTATAGTTTATCGCATTGCCATTTATGCGGCCGTGTGCACATCAAGCTTTAACTTTACAACAAATATACCTACAAACTTTGTAATATTTGCAACTTTTCATTCAGCTATTCCAAATGAACTATACATATTGTATTACGGGTATTTAGGCATATTTTAGCATATTTAGGTTTTATAGATAGGTAGTCGATAAAAATCAACAACGAATTTACAAAGTAAATATAACTATAACATGACAGCAGAATACCAGCTCAATCCTCCTTTTAGTCCACGCTTTGATGCGCCAATCCATCTAGCGTTCAAACAACATTCAGGTCGAAAAATCTCGTACAAAAATCCAAAGACGAGCAGACGAAGCATTGAATTTATCTAACATTCTCTCTACTCGCAGGGATTGCTGAAATGCCTCGCATAAGTATAGCGTGTTCATATGAGCTTACTAGCTAGTATTAGTCCGGCTAGGAGTTTACGTTTAATGTAGATTTTCAATGTAACAGTCTATGAAAGGAATTGTGTAGAACTAAAAAGATACGATGTTCGCGTAGCATTATTGAGTCTGGATTTTGTGCCCGGTTGATGGCAATAGGCTCGCCTGCTATTACATTGGGACCTAACAACATAGCAGGCGAAATGTGAGTGTACTTTATATTGTAGGTATGCACCTCTGCCTACCCTTTCGGGGAATGAAGGCGTGATGTTTTGTGTTTATGTGTTTATTGGTTTGTGATTGGCACCTTCTTTTAAGTAAGTAATACCTATACTAAGAAACGCCTAGATATTATAGCTAAACTATATTCCAACAAAGAACACTAACTTCCTTTGCCACTAACTTATTACCTAGTCACATAATTTAGCCAAACACCACACGACTTTGAGCTTAGATTTCGAGTTTAACCTAATTACTCTCAGAACTTCCACCTGTCATGCATATAATGAGAGATGCAAGAGCCATATACTTTACACGTTGGCACGCGTATAGCTGTGCCAACTTCATTGACTGCTTATTTGGTCTAGTGGTTGCTTGGTGTGAATGCTGAGTATAAGCTTTTGGGGTCGTATTCTTAGTGGAACAAAAAACGGCCGTCAGAAGACGTCCGGCAGATGTGAAACATTAAAGTGTATAGCGGCAGCGTAGTGCGGGTATCACGGCACGGTTTGCCGTCACGGCATTTTAGTCGATTTTACTGCCAATGCGTGCCAATAGATGATTCACATCATAAATACTAGGTTTTTCCATTACGTAATTCTTAGTAGCAGCACGGAGTCTAAAAGTGTGCCCCGTGGATGGCAATAGGCTCGCTCTCTATGATACTGAGTCCTTTAACATAATTAGCGAAATATGGGTGTACTATATTACGCCAACCTGCAGTAATCAAAGCTTAATCCTTCTCTATAAGAGAAGAGGCCTTTGCTCTGCAGTGGAACAGTTATAGGCTGTTATGTATTATTATTATTATTTATATTATGCCTCTACCTACATACAGGCGTCATATTATCTAGTTCTACCAACCCCTAAAATAGTAATACTCCTTGCCGTGATAGCTAGTGAGCACAATAGGTCACACGTCACATATCTTGTGCCCCGTGGCACAATTTACAGTATAATTGTGCCCGTCACGTCACGCCGTAATAATGACTGTATTATGTTCTTTGCGCAGCCAATTTGTTATGTCGTTTATGTGCAGGATACTGAGCTGGTATATAAAGCCGCGAGGAAATACACGTGTCGTTTTAAAGGCTTTTTTAATGTTGTGTGTGTGCGTGCGTTATGGACGGATGGATGTATTAGATGAGGATGCGTTGTTATTATAAGTAGGCTTTAGTAAACTCTTTATTGTTATGTATCAGTCATGTCAACCGAGAGGAATGGAGGAAGGAAAGGGAGGCCTTTGCCCTGGAGTGGGACGATCATGGCTGAAATAATAATAATCAGTCATGTCAAAGTTTGTTAATAACTGAAATTAATTATTTAGAAAACTAAAATTAATTAAGTTTTGAAACTAAATTTCTTGATTACGCTTTATTATTATTCTACGAACTTATAGATCAAGGCTGAAAATTGATAGAACCAAAATAGGTAGGTACCTATGTTAATAACAAATTGATTAAATCTATTATGTAGTATTACCAGAAAATGGAATATTCTAGAAATTTATTTAGAATTAATAATGTAACTAACTTAATTTAAATGTAATAATAGTTGCTTGTGGGTTTATTTACTATTTCATAATTATTAAATGCTTTATCAAAACCGCTGTGACCTCAATTATTTTGACAAGTTATCATTAAAATCATTTTGTTTTAATAATGAAAACCTCATTACTTGGTCGTTAATTGGGACTCCTGAGCATGAGCATCGTGATGTCCTGGGTTCGAATCCCTGGTCAAACTCAATAACACTTAGCCCGTGTTATTGAGTTTTTCAATAGGCAATTCTCAGTAGCACGGATTTTGGAATTGTGCCCGATTGATGGCAATGTGGGTTACTGGTAATTATGTGGGTTTCCACACCTCTACTGCGCCGTCTAAAGGCCTCCCCTTAGGTAAGGGGAGAAGGGTGGCCATAATCACCACGCTTGGCAAGCGGCTTGGAGTTCGCATTATTGGTGGAGAACTTACAAAAGACGCTGCTGACTATCTTCTGGATTTTCCCTCGGTCGGTCAGTCGGTCGGTCAGCCGCCACTTACGACCTTGCTTTTGAGAAGATGTCTCTAGATAACACTCTTTCAATTCTATAAAAACAATAGACGTACAGCCAGCTTACAGCAAGCCACAAACACGCCTCAGATTCCGCATTGATATCGGCCACACAATTAAGATTAGATCGTGAACCCTTTATGCCAATTATAGCCCATTTGGCTTCACCTTCCACGATAAATTGTTACCAATTAAGATTGTAAGCCGAAGTTATTCTAGATTTGCGGAGCCTTATTGCAAAACGCATCTGTTTTGCCATTTGTTTGGCCACCATCGATTTGCGGAATTGATTGTGTTCGGTCGGATTCTGTTAATACTTGGGGTATCTTTAAGGGTTAGGTTGGTGTTCATTCAATTATCTGTTTGTGGCATGACTAGCTACGAGTGCCTATTTAGAAAACTCCGTGACTGTGTGTACCCAAATGTACTTTATAAACTTCTGTTATTAACTCGTTGATGTTATGCTCAGATATGATGTTTTATTTATTACATTTTCATATAATATGTCCCTATTTTTTTTTGCTCAGACCTAATTTTCATTGCTATAATAGCAGTAAGCTAGCGTGATCAATGCTCAATCTTTCTCTATACGAGAAGGCCTTTGCCCTGCAGTGGGACAGTTAGAGGCTGTTATTAATATTATTATGAAGCAAGGCAATTCTGTGTGGCCGAAAAAAACAAAGTCTTCTACAAATCCAACGCTTTTCTCTATAAAGCTCCCACCCCCTGTAAGGGTCACTCAGAAGAAACGACCTAAACATAAAATGTTTTTAATTATCAACAAAATATTATCATTAATACAAGAGGACACTTGTAAAGACAATAGCACCATCTGTAGCGTCAGGGTATGATAAACCGGTATTAGCAATGCAGATCACGGCTTGTCCTTCGCAAAAAACAAAGCACAAATTAATGCAATTATGACGTGGCGCAGATGGGCGGTATTCAAATATGGCCGCCGCGATTTGTTTTTATTTATATTAATAATGTAAACAAGTTGTAGCAGACAGTTATAATGACAGACGTCCGCTGATTAACATAGCTGGTTCGTAATAAACTCTTTATCCTGGTAAACGATTATTAAATATTTTGGGAAAACGGGGTGTATCGAAACTCAAAAGTGAAGGTGAAGGAGCACTGATAGTCGAGTAGTATGGCCAAGTAAAAGGACTGCCAAGTCAAAGGTCGCAAGTTTAAACCCCGCCACGCACCAATGTCTTTTCGAATTCATATACAATAAGAAGAAGACTCTAGATTTTTGTCTTTAATGTTTATTGAAGTATATTTTTCTATAGAATTAGTTCCCTAGTTTTATTTCTATTCACCCTTGACTGATCATCCCGTTTTACATACCTAAGTTTGATCAACATGTTGGTACTACATAAGCTGCTAAAGACTTCTGTATAGCTATTGGAAATACTACACACTAATTATATTTGTGAAACAATCCCTGACAATAGATAATATTATTGAGGCACTAATTAAATTGACATTACAGGTGTTGGTCGGAATATAACATGGATGTAATAGATTCGCATCGCTATCAACCAGTTCTCTAGCATTTTATCTCTGCATGACTTGGCCTAAGTTCTGCTCTACATAACCTTAGGACAGATTCACGCTAAAATAATATTATGCAGTTAGTGAGACAGTTTTTAGCCAGCAATAAGCGTAAGATTTTTCTTAAGTGCTTATTGTAACATTGATTAAATCGTACATCACAAACTAATCATAACATCCTACGATGTATACAAATAAATTTTATTTCTAGCGAAAAGAAATTAAATAAAATTACGCAATAAGGCTTCATACACACTATAAACCGATTTCCCATTCGACATAGGTAAACTCCTTCGAGAATATAAGTGTGATGGATGCAACACTTAGCTCTTAGATAAGCTTCCCCGGCGTGAGAGCAAGCTCTAACAAGCTAGAATTAGCTTAAACTTACACTTCATGTAATAGAGTAATCTACGAGTCCTAAGGGAGCTGCTACACGGGCTATAAAGACTAGTACGGGGATTGCAGTACATTACAGTCCTATCTTAAAGTTAAAAAGAGTTAATTTATTTTAATTTCTATAAGAATTTATTGTTATAGTCCACTTTCGGATCGTGTTTGTTTAAGAACGTTGCCATGCGATTCTAAAGATATTACTAATAAACACATTTATAAATTTGCGGTGAGTCGACACTAGCCTTCGATCAACAATGTACTTGATAGCCGATTGAAGCTTCAAAAACAGCCCGAGAAATAAATAATAATAAGTTTTGTTCTTAATCCATAATCTAGCACATAGCGAGGTGACGAGCGAGATGATGTTTGTGGTTCAGAATGGCATAGCAGAATTGTTTTTAACTGAAATACCACAACTTTTCTTTTTGGTCCCATAATCGGATGTGCAAGCCTGTACGAGTTGAGTCAAATAATACTTTTGCAAAATAAAATTTTACATAAGAGCTTAACTGTACAACGAACCATGTCAGCTCAAAGCTGAGTATACATTGACCAGCAATTATGCAAATGTATTCCGTCGCACACATTATCGAAGCCACGAATAAATCAATTTGTCAAACAATATGCCGGATACAGACTGACCTCTTAGGATGTATGACAATGGCTTGAAAGATGGTGCATCGTAAACTGACGTTTATACTGCACTGAACGAGATCGTAAAAAATTGAGTGCTCTTCACGTTAATACGTTAACTTTGTTACGACAAGGGATGGGAAAATGTCGATAGCTTTTCGATTATTTATGATGTTTGTTCGCCTTTATCGTTGGTAATGAGTAAGCAATCAGAACACCACTAGGTTAATGAGTTTCCATACTCTTTAGTTGGCACACGTTTAATGAAATTATATTTTGCTACCGCTGTAGTATGAAACGACGATTATAATTTTCGAGCAATTTGTCGTGTTCATAAATACTTAGTGGTAGGCGAGAAAAGTGTTCAGCAATGACAATCGTGTGACATATAAACTGAGCAGTATACATTTTGAACGGTAGGTAAGATGTTATAAAATCGAGCGGTGATTAGTCACTATCGATAAAGGTTAATTATCGATACTTACTATTCACATCCCTAGTAATAGTAAAGTAAACAGATAAATGAGTATTTGGGTTCTTAGTGTACATCGTAGCGCGGCGTATTTATTTGTTCTAGCTTTTATCTTGACTAAGCTAGCTCAGCTTCCAGTTTAGAACTAAGAAATGTTTGTTTAATTCTTTACTACACGTGAAGTAGGGTAAATAGAGTTTATTACAAATTCAAAGTAACTGGAAAGTAGTTCAGAATTATATCAATGAATATAAAACGACGCACTTCACTAGAATTTTTTCATGTTTCATGGTTGGTTTCACAAACATAAAATATCACATACACAAACACCAAGTCTCGAGACAAACAATTGCAGATCGCACAAATTTTTATTTTGAGCGGGAATCGATCTGCAAGCCTAGCGCAGTAGTCCAATCGCTTAGCCACTGCGCCAATCAGTCGTCAAATTATATAACATATTATTTATTTGTCACCTATGTAATGAGGGTGTGCAGGTACAGATTTATTGTCAGTCTGATATCCCGTAGGGTGCCGGGCCAGAATAGTACCTCCCCATTTCGTAGGTGTCGTAGGAGGCGACTAACAGAAAATCCAGAAGATGGGCAGCAGCGTTTTCTGTAACTTCACATCCAATACTGTGATCCCCAATTGCCAATTGTAGGGTTTATGGTACCCCCCCCCCCTTAAAGCAGGAAGCCTTTAGTCAACAGTGGACGTCTTCCGGCTGATTATGCTTGACTGATAGTATGTTATCGCATACCTTTGCTTACGTCCTCCAGGATCGACAAACGTTATGACATAATATATAGTTTAACAAAAACCGTTAGGTAGTCAAAGTCTCGGCTTCACTTAACTCAATTTACCAACTTCTTGATGTGCTCACTTGATAAACTTGGTTCCGATCAACTTCGTTTACCTAGAAAACTTATAACCTAATCAGGTTATAGGTAAGTACTTACTTGGAGGATGTGTTAAGGCTTATCCGGCATTAGTTGCGAAAGTCATTGTATTATGTAGGTACCTAGGTCTTCGTGAAATTCTTTTGTTTGAACATAGTAACAAAATTTGGCCTGCCTTGTTTGTCTAGTTGTTGCTAAGCGTGGCTGTTTAGGCAGAGGTCCTGGGTTCGAATCCCATTTTGGTCAAGTGTTATAGGGTTTTCCATTAGTTAATTCTCAGTTGCAGCAGGAACGCTGGATTAGTGCCTGGTTGATGGCAATATGCTGTCCCCTTATTACATCAGGACTTACAATATAACTGGCGAAATGTGTGTTTGTAACACACCTCTAGCTACTCCGTCGGTGTCGGGGAATAATGGAGGGAGAGTAGGGGGTGAGCCTATTACCATTAATCGAGCTCAAATCCAAACTTCGTGCTGCTACTGAGAATTACCTTATAAGAACCCAGAACCTCATGCGCACTCGCGTGTAGCAACCGCCAGACCAACGAGGCAGTCATTATACATTTCTTTGCGTAACTACGACGATATAATCATCTTACGTTTAGTTTCTAGAACGCTATTAGAGAACTAGCATAGCAACAGTTTATACTTAGCACGCTACGCTGTCTAGCTCGGGGCTGCGAAAGCTCATAACTGAGTAATAGATTAATAATTCGTCGAATGTACGCAATCTTAATTCCAATTAGAGCGGATTGTGTACACGTCTGCGTTGGTATAGGGAATGAGTTAGTTGCATATTAATACCAGCTTAAATAGTTGAAATTTAATTATATCTACTAATTATAATAATAAAAACCGAGTGCGTAATACGGATATCGGGCGTAGGACGAAGGTGGTAGATGTAGAAGACAGTATTACCAAACTCAAGTCGAGTTGGGCAGGTCATTTGCAGGTGTGCAGGTTTTCTCAATATGTTTCCTTCTAAATTGATAAAACAAATTAAAAGAAATGTTTTCCTTCACCGTTTTTAGCAACTGATAACTAATTTATAGTACGCACATTAATTCAAAAAGACATTAGTGCGTGCCGGAGTTTAAATTTGTGACGTCTGATAGGTAGCCCAACGGTCATACCACTCAGCTATCTCTGCTGCTAATTATAATGGCTACGTTATAAAGCTAAGTTACTAGCTAAATTATTCCATATTAATTTAGTTTTCCACTGTACAACGTACATGTATATTGTATATATTATTATTTGCTTAACCAAATAGTCTTGTGTTTAATTAGGCAGAAAATACATGACGCCTGTGTTTGGTTCAGCCTTGAACGCGGGGAAAATGAACTTGTTACGTTTAGTTCAAATAATACCAACTCAATTAAAATATACTAGTTTAATAAGCCACGAGGCAGTTTTGGGAAAATGGTTTGAGAACTTATCATCAATTTTTGACTTGGTTCATTAGAAAAATATCGCATGCCCTACAAAAATATAAGCGAGTCAGCCAATTAGAATCGAGGCGAGAAAATACATTGAATCATAGCGTAACTAACTTTAAAACGGTGATATTCTTTGTTTTGGTGTTTAATACAGGAGAGATAAGTACCTACCTACAAAAAAAATCTTATGCCCTATAATCCCTATATAATAAACTAGCTTCTACCTGCGACTTCGTCCGTTTTATAGCCTATAGACTTGATAAATGGACTATCTATATATTATTTAATCATAACATTAATAACCTACCTATAGGTTATTAATCTCTGCATACTTTCTAAAATCTATAGGTTACAAAAGCATTAGAGGTATTAGATTACCACACAGCTTCACTGCCCACGGGTGCCAGACGTGTACTAAGCTCAGCTGCTCATCGAAGCGGTCAACTGAACTAGCACTGAGCTAATATTGAGCTAATCTCCTAAGTGATAGACTAGACGTCAGGCTAATACGAAGCTATGTTGTCTGAACTTTATTAAAATCGCCACCCAATAAGGTCTCAGACATTGCTGTTTTATGATTTTTTACTGAAGAACGTTTTCTGTAGGTGATAAAACGTCAGCATTTTCCCGTAATATAAAGTCCATGTACCGTCATCCTTATACTACAGGTACAGAGATATATAAAGGTTTTGCTACATACCCTTATTTCGCTGGACAGCTGTAGGTTTCAGTGCCATAATTATTTATAAGGAGCGAGTTTATTGAGCCCAAACATGAGTGAGAAAATTACGTAATATTCTGAAATAGTATGAAGTTATATCTTACTATCTATTACAAGGGTTAGATTAAAATTATCTCATCTAAAAGTCCTATTACAAACAGAAACCTTGTCCAATCTGGTAAGTAAAGCTACGTTAACCATCAACATTTTTTATCAAAGCTAACCTGCTCACGTACACAACAAACCAGTGAAGAAATTAACAACGAGAAGCGTAACTACTTAAGCCAATATAAGTCCTAACGAACGGAACACTGTGAGAAATGTAGAAGCACAGTTTGTATGCAAATTCTTATTTGCCAAGCGAGACAAAAACTGTAGGACGATCACGAGCGCCAAGAGACTAGAACCCCTACCATGAGTTTTTACATTTAAACTCGATAGCGACCACGTAAAATATTTGTTTGGCAAACTGTCAATTGTCCGTGGGATGCTGAGTCGTAATAGTACCTCCCCATCTCATCCCGTTTGAGTTGGTGTCATTGGAGTTGACTAAGGGAATATCCAGAAGATGGGCAGCAGCGTCTTCTATAACTTCACCACCAATACTACGATCCTCAAGCTGCTTACCAAGCGTGAAGATTATGACAACCCTTATAGGGGAGGTGGCGGGAAAAGAAGTGCACCGCACATCTCACTGAATCTGGGCAAAGACGAGGATAACGAAATTCTATTGGTCGCGTAAAGCCCATCTCGTCTTCCCTTATTAGGAAAACGGGCCTAACCGCTAAAGGCGCTGTATATGTTCATACAAGTGTTTCACGTGGTCGCTTTTGAGTTTACGCGACGACACTCATAGTTGGGGTATAGGTTTAGGTAGCGAAGTATAAATGTTCATGGATTACAATTACGTATTGCGTCGGATTGCGCTGGTTTTTTTTCAACTAATTTAATTTTGGCCTGTTTGAGATTATGATCTTCATTTCCTTATCATGTTTTGTTTTAATTTTTTTTTTTATCTCTGTCTTCGATTAGTTGTCCAGTGGGTGATGTAGTTTATTTTTATATAAACATGTTTTTTGTCCCATGCAGGAATCAAGCCCGCAACCTTCAGCGCAACAGTCCAATTGCTTAGCCACGGCACCAGATTCCACAAAGGATTTTAAGTTTCAGAAGATCAAATCAAGAACTTAGTAGACAGTAGTTTAGTAATACAATAAAGTCTAATTGACAACCGAGAAGGTAGGTATGTTTTCCAATTATTTATAAAGATTGGCAGACAAAAACCCTATCTAGAAAACCGTGCTTAGAATGCAAGATAGTGCGATAAAGACTCCAACATGTGCCTATTGATCTGAGGTTCTTACGCAAACTGTGTCGAGGTGGGCAACACTATAATCTAAGACAGCGTGCGTAGTTGCGTGTTACGATCGCAGCAGAGATAGGCAGAACGCAACGTTTCCTTGGCCCCGTTTAATTTTGTTGTTTTATGTCTACTAAATCATTTGAAAGTAACGTTCAAGGTATTTTGAATGGTAATAAAAAATAACTTTGCAGATTTGCGTGTCGGAGTCTTATGATTAATTTATAAAGCGTTTATTTTTTAATGTTTTTTTGTTAATTTTTTATTTTATTATACAATCACGCCTGGATTATTTGAGCGTGTAGACAGAAATCTTTTATCCCGTTTTAAAATACATATCATATTTTACCATTTTATTTAAAAAAACGTCACCCGTCGTCGTCTAGGTATTTCTCCTGTATCGTGGGTGCGTTTCACAAACATAAAATATCACATACACAAACAACCCGGACTCGGGACAACATTTATTTATTTAGCGAAACCTTAAAACTATCATTACAGGTGAGTACTACCCAATGCGATAGCTAGGCACTTAGACATATAACATCTGCGGATCAAACAATTTCTGTCTCGTGCGGGAATCGAACCATTAGCGCGGCAGATCAATTACTTAGCAGCGGCAATTAGGTCTTATTCATAGACTTTTCATAATATACTACATACGCACGTATACGCTTGGGTCAAAAATTCATTGAATATAAATAAAGTAAATGTACATATGTAGATAAAGTATGTCTAACTAGACTAGCAATACGAGCTGATATTACTTCGCGATCGCTGATTCTATTACAGTGAGTACATATGGAACTCTCTAGAACATTCATATCGATATAGAACTGTAATAAAACAATCTAGTCTCAATATTGAAGCTCTTGATCTGGTGCACTTTATCCAATATTAAACTGAGATCCGTTTAAATGGAAATCATATGGAAATCTAGAACATCTTGATAAGTATTTATTCTTAGGTCTATCTACTTTGAACGTGTGAATTTATTTAGAGTACACTTTTATCAATAAATCTGATAGCTAGACGTAAGCTTGGTTGGTGTTCTGAGTTGGGTTGAGATCATAGAATCGAATGTAATTTCGGTAAACATTTTTTTTACAAAAATAAACGATATATTATTACATTAACCATTGTTATTTTTGACTTACGTACTCTTATTTTGTAACAATTTTTAATATACCTACTATTTTCAAAAGAGTAACTATGGATTTTCTTGCTATTCTCCATAGAAACGAAACTTTTGAACCAAGCAACGTGATTTGACGTTTTCTTCCTATGACTATGACTAAAAAGAACGGCCTATGCTTGGCAGTGGGTTAAACCAAGTGTATTTTGTAGATTACAGATATACAATACAAACTTGAACACTCTGTAGCAATCAGTTCTAACTAGTAACATTCAGCATCCTTAAACCGTAGCATCACGTAGACAAACGTAGCATTTCGTAGCACTTCTTAGCATACTGTTGGTCTCGTAAGACATTTTTTAAGGTTGAAGTAAGAAAGCTATTAGATTTAATAATAACATTTTCTTGCGAAAATAAATTCCAAAAATTTTCCAAGATAGCAACAAATCATTCAATCTTAATGAGAGATACCGAGGGATCTCTTAAATCAAATCTAAATATTGATCTTGTACAAAGTAAAATTCCTCACAAACATTTACCTAAAATATTCGTAGCACTAAAATAAAACTGTATTAGATAAAATTCTTCTCATTAACCCAAAGCGGGTAGGCGCTCAGTTTTTGAACTAGTTTATTTAGATTGTAAAGTAAAGGCGATCGGATATTCGAAAGTTGTCTAAATTGGAATAGTTGGGAGTCCGGACCCCAAATGTTTGAGGCCCGCCCACTAACTGGATTATTGTCAGGTTTAATTACGTGTTTTACGCCGTGATAATTAATACTAGGAAAGCTCCCACTCTATCCTTAGCATTTATAAATCCTATAGTAGGGTCAGCATGAAGAGCATTGTTGGTGGTTAAACTGTTTAAAAAAATTACAATCAACTTCCTTGGTACTTTACCATCATCATCATCAGTCGGAAGCCGTCCACTGTTGAGCAAAGGCCTCCTTTTTAAAAAGGGGGCTTGACATAATCCCCACGCTTGACAAGTGGCTTGGAGGACGCAGTATTGGTGGTGAAGTTATATAAGACGCTGCTGCCTATCTTCTGGATTTTCTCTTCGCCTCTTACACCCACGGGACAAAATAGGGTGGTCAATTATTCTAAGCCGAATACCTCGTCTACTTAGTGGTCAACCAACATGTATTTTTTCTCTACTACGTTTTACTATAAATTACCTACTTTAGACTACAAACACGCATTAATCCAGCCGGTGAATACCCACAACTAATAGGTTTACACGTCATCCATATTTATAGGCAATTCAGTCCAATAGATCACAAATTGTACGCCGATTGACAGATTATTACACGTGTATTGAAAGTGATTTAGCTCGGCTCTGCTTAGCACATGCTATGTATGTGGTAGTTGACATTCGGTCAACAGTCAATGACCTTTGTGGTGTGAACTATTGTGAGGGTTTTAGGTAACGAACATTATTTATAGTTCTGCCTGTGTTTAAGCTTGTTTATCTTTTTATAATTACGCCTGTATATTCTCTAATAGGTAAGGTGTGTTTGTAGCCCACATTTAACTACTTTATCACAACATAGTATGATAATAGTTTTTGTTTGGTAGAAGTATTTGCTATGTATAACTTAGCCTTAAGTTGTAACAGGTAATATTTAGCTAAGTTTAAGATGGTTGCTAAGTTTTTTTTTATTAAGTGTTGTGTATACCTATAATTGGCATCTATATTAGTTCCCTACGTGTCAAATATTTGTGAGTTACAAAGTGTGATATGGATGCTGTTGGAAATAAATAAATAAATAATACAAGTGGTAGTAGTCTTAAATCACGAAATATATTTTAAATTTTAATTATGTTGGAAACTGCAATTGCAACCTCCATAACATGAGCTAGCTCTAGCAACTCTACAAAATAAACAACAGCCACTCCAAATGAGAGAAAATCAAAGCTAAGTGCACATACGCTCATTAATAAGTCCATATTTCGCTATAACAACCGCAACACAACTTTATAATTTAAAATTATATTTCAAGAATACTTTCAGTGTTACGAATAGCAGCACCGTCTGTCTGTTACGCTCCAGTGAGCTCAGAGCTTTAGAGTACGTTATTTTATGACGTATACCACGCAAACAGATGCTCGAATATTTTTGCAACGTTATTTTGCTTTGTGATTCGATTCGACTCGGTATTACTAAAACAATGAAACTCTATAAGGTTTTATAGAATACTAGCTGTGCCCCGCGGTGTTACCCGCTACATTTTTAGGTATAAAAAGCAGCCTATGTGTTAATCCATGGTGTCAGGTGTCAGCAATGTTTGTTACGTCTTTACGCGCACCCGGCTGGACCGATGTTGATAAAATTTGGTATGGTGGTAGCTGACACCCTGGATTAATACATCGGCTATTTTTCATCCGGAAAAAAATTCAGCGGTTAAAACCGCGCGGCGCAGCTAGTTTAAATTTAAAGTGAAAGTTTGTCCGATAAAATAATAGGCTTAGGATGGTCGTGGCCATAATATACAACATTTATTTGATATAAGTGTCTGTTTTTGACTTTATCCTTTGTATTTTCATCATCATCAGTCGGAAGATGTCCACACGGCCCCTCCATTAGTACACCACAATGAAAGGAAACTTACCATTTGCACCACCGGTTGTCCGAATCTCCCAATTTCACATTCATAATAATTATAAAGGATACCCTAAAGGATATCCGTGTTTCGGAAAGCAAGTCAAGCCGTTGGTACTGCGGCTGATCTCTCTCCAGTCGTGTCAGTCTACCGTCCCATTGGTCTATAAGAGTAAGGGAGTGTACTTGTATTTGCGCGCCTACTAGTGCACTATAATATCTCCTGCGCAGTTGACTAGTCTCCGATAAGACAGGCCGCTAAGATCAAAATTCAGTCAGGAGAACGTTAAAGGATACTCTACTAGTCTTTTACACAACCCATAAAAGAATTTTGTAAATAAACATAGCATTATGTAACAGAATAGTTACAACAAGGGTCAACGTTACACTCAATTCAGAGAGTACTTTTGAACATGAGTTTCCAGTGTGGTACTAACAGGTAACGTTGTACCTTAACATTTATTTTATTCAGGATAGAGTCGTTTGCGTGTATTTCAGTTTACAACGAATAGGGTGGAAACACTTTCATTGATATTCATAACGCGAGTTATAAAAGGAAATACATCGGCGTCTTATTGAATGTTACGTTTTATTGCGACGACTTATTGTTAGGCTTCTGTGGGTGAGAGGGTAATGGGTATGGCTGTTTGGTTTGTGTTTATCAATGCTATTGTGTGTATTACACATATTTTTATTATATAAACACAACTAGTCGGCTACAAAATGACTACCTATGTCGTTTTTGAAAAAAACAACGGGCTAGTTCATGAGAATTCCACACCATCACGCCTGTATTCCCCGAAGGGGTAGGCAGAGATGCACAAATAGTACACCCACATTTCGCCAGTTATGTTTTTTAGGGCCCAATGTAATAGGGGGCGAACCTATTGCCATCAACCGGGCACAAATCCAGACTCCGTGCTGCTACTGAGAATTAACCAATTGAAAAACCCAGTAACACTTTTCCCGACCGGGGATTCGAACCCAGGACCTCGTGCACAGCAGTTGCGCTTAGCAACCACTAGACCAACGAGGCAGTCCACACCAAGGTCGTATTTTTAATAAGATAGAAAATAACATTTCTTAATATCTCACTAATATCCCTCAAAACATATTTAAACCTTATAAACAAACAGTGAACAAATAAAGAAATATCCTCCAGTCTATTAAATATCACTTATCACATACTTACATTGTATAGCGTCACAAACTCACGTTGATTGTACACGAACATTTGCTGGCCATGTTACATTCGGATTCTTCCGCACACATTTCCTTCGTATTATGTGACATTAACGAAAAAAATATTACTCTGCTACGTCTGGTGTCAGGCAGTATGTACATTCATACGTACGTACGTGTTTCTGTATATTTTGTGGCAAGACTGGCACAATGGTGCAGTAATCTAGGGGTAGCCTCACAAGTGCCATTGTTTGCGGGCCTGACTAGGTCGCGTGGTACACCGTAGTTAATGATCACCTTTATATTTTGAGGACACACATACAAACAAAAATTATATATTATAAAGTGAAGATAGGCGAACATGTTATTGCTGTTATTATAGACACAAATTTCATGGCACGTGTAAGTAACTTATTACGTCATGAGCTTATAAGCCTTTGCCGGCAACGAAAGGGGAAAAATAACAACCTATTATAATTAAACAAGTTTGGTGGAAGATGATTAATTTGGATGGTATTTGATCAACCAATTTTCAACGCTGGAAAGAATTGAGACGTGTTGATGCAAAACTTCGTAAGTCATACAAAGTGCGTGTAAGTATAAGAATGTCTTTTCCACGATGTGGTTGATGATGATTTCGGTGAGAAATTCTACAATAGATTTCTGGCTGCGTGATGTATGCTGTTTTTTTTTTAAGAGCACTGCTCTTATCTGTCTCTCTCTTATAGTTTAGTGATGTCATTGTCTTTTATCTTTTGCCTTAGAAGAAGGAGAATAGGAAACCAAGCCAAGAAAAACCTTTGCAAAATTAGTTTAATATTGGTATCAAATTAGGAAACATGATTCAGTTTTATTGAAAAACAAAATGCTGTAATTTTTTTGATCTGACTTAACTACCTAGTTCTTTCCAATTGACACATATTTAAATAATTGAACGCCAGTGTTAAGTTGAAGAGTCCGCAAACGACTTTATAAATTCAAGGCAATTTGGTAGAAAATAAATTGGAGAGTAAGCCTACAGATAGGAACAACACGTTTCTAAACAAAACTGTTGTGTATAGTAAATAAAAAGCGTGTAAAAAATGGGCAGATGAGCTACATCAATGCCGGTTAAACCCGAGTGTGTATTACGTACTTGTCAGAGTTTGTTTTGGATGGAAATATGCTTATCTAGGATATCCCAACCTCTCGTGCTCAATGTTATCATAATCCCTTCCTCGAGGCGTGATTCAACTACAGCGTTTATTTTTAAATTCAATATAGGATGGGCGTGGGAGTCATATTTTGATTAGCAGATAAAACACAGAATAATTAGTCTAGCTAGATGACTATAAAACTGTGAAATATTGGCTTATTAAACAGATGGCGTTGTTAACTTTTTCTGATAACGTTCATTTTTATGTCAGCATAAGTTAAATTATAACATAACATCACGCCTGTATTTCCCGAAGGGGTAGACAGAAGCGTACCTACAGTACAGCACATTCTGCCAATTATAGGACTTTATAATAGGATGCGAGCCTATCACAGCCTATTGCCATTAATCTAACATCAACCTCTACGTGAAGCGTTATGTGGCGTCTCGCTTTCACGACGTAAACTGTCCTGCTAAATGGTAAGCAGGCTGACTGCCCAGAGAGCACCAGCCACAGAATTTATTGTCATACAAAGAAACTCTCCATTTACACCTTTACATTTAAAACCATATAAAAAACTACTTTTAACTTACTGTAATTTAACTCTTTTAATCTTTTTAGACAATTAATAAAGAACCTCTAAAAACGTGAAAACGTTCACAATGAATTCGTGCTTATTTCTCTCAGTGCGGCACCATAAAATATTATTCATTTGCGTGCAGCATATTTAGCTGTTAGCTTGTCAGGCGACGACGTCTGTTACACCGAAGTGAACATTTATTATTATTTATTTATTTACTATAAATACTAGGTATGGCCGAAGCCAATTACACTATTGAAACAATACATAATTACTATAAAATACTAGCGGACCCGACAGACATCATCTTAACCGGAAAAGCAGCGCCACCTTCAGGGTCTAATTGTGTTTTAAAACCATCCAGGAACCCATTGAAATATACAAACAAAATTTCATCCAAATCTACCTAGTCATTTAGGAGAGAGACAAACACACATACAAAAAAATTATATAATATAATTACTAGCTGACCCGACAAACTTGTTACCGCCATTAAAAACCTTCCCTGGACTTCCACGAATATTTCAAGACTAAAATTAGCCGATTCGGTCCAGCCGTTCTTGAGTTTTAGCGAGACTAACGAACAGTACTTAATTTATATTCTTCTTTCATTCTCATGCTCAGTAGCCTTGCTTAGCGACCACTAGACCAAGTAGAGTAACTAGTTGTTCCATGGTTTTCTGGTAAAAATAGCTTTAAACAGTAAGATCGCCACTTGCACTGTTTTTAGCATGAAGTTTTTTTTCTCTGTGTTATGAATTTCCTGGAGTGCAATAAAGTATACTATATATATATTTATATCTATCATAGTGATACATGTAAGTAATACTATGTCAAGAATTTAACTACAGCCAAGCATTTGTCTATCATAAAACCTGGCTTTCTTCACGACACTCTCCATACGAAACATTTCTCAGAAACGCGTCATGTTATTTTAAGACCGGCAACTTATGAATATTTTAACCAATTTGAGTTTCCACGGAACACCTTGTCGTCTTAAAATATAAAATTTACTGAATACTTAAGTTTAAAGAAAATATTTTCATAAACTTTTACACAATCTTGTGCATAGTTATAATATTCAATAATGCATTAAGCATTTTATTTCTTTTTCAAAACGTCATCGAAAACTTAGCTTAAAAAGGCCAATTAGGTTCCCCCTGTGCGATGAATAAATATATTGTTATTTATTTCTATACGGTGTTGTCTCCATAAACAAAATTCGCTTCGGTGTGACCGACGGTCTACCCCGTCTGCATATTTGGTAGAGTACATAGTTTCCGCATCAGACAGTAGACGCGACGGTGTGAAAGAAACCTCATCGTTGCTTCGTTAATTATAACCAAACGCTTCGGGCTTTTACAAATCGCCTTTTATGTTGCTCTTGTAGGACCCTAGACGAAAAGTTTTGATAGGAAAAGAGGTTTTAATTGATAGACTGTAAAGGACTATAACTATACGAAGGTAGGTAACTGTATTAGTTCTATACATATAGCCTCTTATTTGCGGCTCTGGAGCGTAAAAAACACAGCATCACTGGTAGTCGACTACTTGATCACTTAACATTAACTTGCAGCTTGTACCTCAGACAAAACTGCCTACTTAGATCTATTGCGAACATTTCCAATCTTTGAATATAAGCCACTACTATTAGTGCTTTAAAAATACTCAAAGAATACCTATATCTGCGTCATTGAAAAAGCTTCATTAACATGTAAGTGTTATACATATTTTATACATTTAATGTCCTCAAAAATACTTTTTTATGACATTAAATGTATAACATAACATAACATCACGCCTGTATTCCCTTACGGAGTAAGCGGAGGTGACATATAATATTGTACACCTACATTTCGCCAGTTATATTTTTTAAGTCCCAATGTAATAGGGGCCGAGCCATTTGCCATGAACCGGGCACAAATCCAGGCTCCGTACTGCTACTGAGACTTACCTTATGGAAAAACCCAGTAACACTTAACACGCTCAGCAGTCGCGCTTAGCAACCTCTAGACCAACGAGTCAGTCGATAAAATGTATGTGTCTTAGAAAACACATACATTTCATGTCATAAGAATATTTTTATTAAAACAAAACTTACTTGAAAATACACCCCTACAACTTTAGTCCACTGCAAACAGAGCAATTTTATACAGAAATACAATATTACAGACCCTTAAGTTGAAACAAAGAAACATCGTCCCGTTTTACAATGGGTACCCGTGTTTTAATTGTCCTCTTTGAAATATAACGAAAATATAATCGAGGTCTCATTGTTAGTGTTTCATTGGTACGTTCTCCACTTTACGAGGGTCAAACTGAAAGTTCTTAGAACTGGCCACTTATAAACAATATAATAAAAAAATAATACTAAAATTTGAAAATAGAACTCTTTGCCAATATTACTGAGTATATATTTCATTAATTTGTCATTTGTTTTACGATTTGGCGGCAAATTGAAAATTGTCTGTGTCACCTCAACATGAATTTAACACGAGAAAATTTTCGTGCAATGATTTTTTATGACTTTCGATGTCATTTAAGTCAACAAGAAAGTTATGATAGACTACGATTGGCCTTTCACGATGAAGCCCCATCTCGTGCGACAGTTTACAACTGGTTTAATGAGTTTAAACGTGGTCGCACTAATCTCACTGATGATTTACGTGAGGGTCGGCCTTCTACGGCGACGACTGAAGATAACATCTGTGTTGTGCGGCGTATGATAGAGACTGACAAAAGAGTGACCTATCAGCAGATTCGGACAAGCTTAGGCATCGGTATGAGTCAAGTGCACAAAATCCTCCACGAACATTTAGCAGTCAGGAAGCTTTGCGCCCGGTGGATACCTCATAATTTGACTGAGGCTCAAAAACTCCATCGTGTGGATTGGTGCCGTAAAATGATTGAAAGATTTAACGGAGGTGACTCAAATGCTGTGTTCGACATACTAACAGGTGACGAAAGCTGGATTTACTGTTATGATCCTGAAAACAAAAGACAATCTGCTCAGTGGGTGTTTCCTTTCGAGAGGTTGCCAACTAAAGTGAAGAGAGATCGAAGTGCGGGAAAAAAAATGGTGGCCTCGTTCTTTGGAAGGATAGTTCATTTCGCAACAATTGTGTTAGAGGATCAAAAAACAGTTTCTGCAGAATGGTACACTACCAATTGTTTGCCACTTGTCTTGGAAAAAGTTCGAGAGAAACGACCTCACAGTAGGATCCTCCTTCACCACGACAACGCCTCGTCGCACACCGCTAAGCGAACGATCGACTATTTGGCGACATCAAACGTTGAATTACTGGGTCACCCGCCGTATAGCCCCGACCTCGCCCCTTGTGATTTTTATTTATTTCCAAAAATTAAAGAAAAACTTAAAGGAAAGCGGTTTATGAATGCTGAAGAAGCGGTGGCTGCGTATCGCGATGCCATTGAAGAGAACCCTAAAGACGAGTGGGCAAAGTGCTTTTCCCAGTGGTTCCATCGCATGCAGCGGTGTATTGACGTGAATGGACAATATTTTGAAAATATATAATAAAACTAATAACTGGCTAATGTAATCAGTTTTTGATTTTCTAAGAACTTTCAGTTTGACCCTCGTATATAATTGACAAGATTGTAACTGTAATAATTGATAGGGGTAAGGAAAAGCAAAGTATCTGAAAATTGTTGAGAATTTAGTTTTATTATAGTTAAATTAGACATACTCACAGAATACTTACATTTGCGCTGTTTAAAAACTTGCATTACTATTTATTACAAATTTAATACCTACATATACTTACACACAAATATACGTTGACTGTCCGCTAAGTAGACACAATAGTTAGACAGATAAAATAGTTAAATGGCTGTGTACCATGTGGTGCACTAGACAGTGAAAGGGTTACAATAAAATAAATAACATTTCTAATCCTTTTTAAATTCGTTATCAATTTAAAAACAGAATGCTTCTCGCAAAAATAAAAAAGGAAAACAAAACATAATTATACTTAATCGAAATTTAAAAATAATACAGTCGTTACATAGATGCCATGACAATAGCACTCGGGTTTTCACTTTGAATTTGGAATAAAGAGAGTTTTACGTCTGGTGAATATTTAAAATTGGAGCAATTAGTTACATGTGAGAGTAGATTATAATGACGCATGACTGAGTGAGTGAGTTACATAAATTTAAAGGTTCACGAGTTTGTTAAGTGGGAAAGGGTTGATCACGGTATTGTATGAAATAATGATAATACATCTTTATTTATCCAAAAACATGTAGTGTAACAATATAATTTGATATTTGGTTTAAAAATGTACAATTAGTTACAAATTCTGTGCAAGAATAAAACTTCACTAATAGAATAATTCTGTGTATTTCAAGAGGTAGATTACAGTAAAGGTCACATTTATTAACAAAAACTTATCTCAAGTGGACTGAGTCAAATGTCTTTATTATAGTATGGTTTGACGGGTAGTAAACCTGCAATATTGTAAGACAATCTACCTAGCCTTTTTCCCACCATTTTATGGCCAGTTTTTTAATTAATACCCAGCTGACTAAAAATTAAAAGATTACTTATGACGCGCTATTTCAAAATGTACTTATACTATACCAGCACTCTTACCTTGAACTCTTAAAGCAAGCGAGACGCTGCACGTAGCGGTGTCTCGCTTCCACAACGTAAAGAATTCATGGTAAGGGGGTTGCACGTTACAAAAATCTTATTAAAAATTATCTCGCTATTCACGAACGATGCCATTTGAAATGATCGTCAATTCTCGAAGCGTCCTATCTGTCTCAAGTTACTCGTATAAACGCCGAGAGAGGGTTAGGCTCTCTCCAGCCTTTTAAATTTAACTTCAAATTATAAAAGTTGTACGTGTACTTAATTGAGTTACCGTTTGCCGTAAGATTCGGTAAAAGGGAGGCCTAAAGGTGTTTGAAATTAATCGTGAAATCATCGTTTGTTTAAAACTTTGTTGAATAAAATTGTGAAGTAAACTTCTATGGAATGTTCCGTTCAGCCGCTCGCACTTGAGGCCGTGAGTTATTGCCGTGCCATAAAAACATTGCTGCTACGGCCATTTGTTATAAAAATGCGCTAGTTTTTACTGTTTATAAATATTTTATTGTTTTTGCTTGAGTCTAGGAATTTTTACCGTACATTTTTAACTTATCTACCTGCATTATATTTTGTTGGAATAAAGGTATTTCATCATCATCATGAGCCGGTAGAAGTCCACTGTTGAACAAAGGCCTCCTTCTTAGAATGCCACAATGCACGACAACTTGCCATTTAAGTATTTATACATAAAAATTTCATTTACCTCGTAAATTGTCAAACTAAACAATAATTTCTAAAAGTAGATAAAAATGTTCGTTCGTGATTCAACTATGCGAATGAGTATTATGAAAGAATCGTGAAGTTAATTAGCAATGTTAATATAAATGAAATGGCATTAGACAGGGTTTTGTGGAGGAATAATGGGGAGGCTTTTGCCCAGCAGTGGGAAACCTAACAGGCCACAAAAAAAAAATATAAATGGGAGTAGAATCCCAAATAACAATATTATTGAAATCTAATATGTACATACATTTATCATAAGCATGATCCACACTCAGGTAATTCTCAAAGCGTTAGACAGCAGTGCGCTATTGCAGGCTACACATACCATAATAACCTGTCCCGTTCTGTTTGTGATAATATAATCTTGCAAGCTAAATTATTTCTGATAACAATGCGCACTTATAAGTGCTAAGACATAGAGATTGAATCTATTTCCAATCAGTAACATTCCCGACCCTTCTAGGCAGCTATTGGTAATATCTCAAAAGCCTAATACCTTATTCAGAAGTAGGTTACCTGTAGATCAACGGATTAGGTCATCAATCTTGCTCATCTCATCGCTTTCTATGACACTCCATTTCTCCAACAAAACGTCTTTTATAGTAATAACCTAATAATTATTCATTCAATACTAAAGTACCTATCTTCCGCGACATTCTTTTGCTTTTCCAGACTAAGTATTGACGTCAAGGATTTTACAAGCTTTTATTTAACTTGCAATGTTTGTATGTATGTATGTGAGTTTGTTTAGGTCAAATCTTGCAATACACATTAGAACCACTTTTTGACATCCGATTGAAATGAAATTTTGCAAACTTAAATAGGTTTAGTGACCATACTATGGTACTTTTGATTTAAAAGCTTGTGTTGATAATATAATTGGCGTGAAACATAAGTATTGCATGATAGGTGAAGAAACTAAAAGGGTCATTTTAATTCTAATACGTTCTTATTGATTCTTGGTGTAGAGAACACACTGATTGGCGTAGTGGCTAAGCAATTCGACTGCTTCGCTAATGGTTCGATTACCTACGGCACGGGACAAAAATTGTGTGATCCGCAGATGTTTGTTCCGAATCTGAGAGTTTGTGTACGTGATGTGGGACACGTCATCGCATCCACGGTACAGGAAAAAGTACTAGTGTGGACTGAAGTTTAAAAAAAAAGGATTGCTTTTAGGACTTCTACTTCTTATGGGGACGTAACTATCTGCTAAAATTTAACATTGCTATAGCACACTTCTTACTTTTGGGGTATACACCTTAGACGACAAACACACATACGTCCACAAAATTTCATTTGTTCACACTCAGCTAACCTGATCCGTCTGACAATGTCACTCGATTTAATAGAATCGTTTCAACTGGATTTCACTTTTAAATTCACTTGTGTGACACTCGGGCCCGAATCGGGACCACTCGGAAACGTTTTAACATTCAAATGCCAGGCTGTCTGTTAGAAACGTTCGCTGAATTTATCTAATACTACCTTTGGCCTTTAGTTAGTACATATGAATTTTAGTGTTTGGATTGCATTGTGCTAATATGCTGTTGCGTTAAGCTTCCTTATGTGAATAAGGATTCGAATAAATGTTTTTATTACTTAACTGGGTGTGCCCTATGGATTCACTCGCGTTTAATTTGCACTTGCATTTATAATGTCTGCCGCACTCTTTATTTTTTGCGTAGAGCTTTTAAACCTGGATTGCTGTTTGAATCATCTGTAATAGTGAGACTCAAAACTAGGTTGTAACTCGATTTATTAAACATATCCTAGATCTTAGACTCCACTCGAATTGCGAACAAGATACTATCAATCACAACTCCTAATAGTTTTTCATCATCCACTGTCGAACAGAGGCCTCCCCCTTAGAGTGGGGGGGTGCCATAATCCTCACGCTTGGCAAGTGGCTTGGGATCGCAATATTGGTGGTTAAGTTACAGAAGACGCTACTGGCCATCTTCTGGATTTTCCCGTAGTCGCCTCTTACGACACCCACGGGAGGAAAGGGGTAGTCAATTCTAGGTCGGATACCACGCAGTAATCCTAAAAATTTATTATTAACATAATACAAGTCCTCAAGTTACAACATCAAGGAAATTATTCATGAGCCAACAAAACACTCCAACAAATCTGATAGACGCAAACAAAAATTAATTATAAACACTTTGTAAATACAAATCCCGACATTTACAGACAACATAAACGATGCCTCGTCTGTTCACTTCCCAAGCAATTAATACAAAAAACAGCTCGGCTAGCCACCATTTAAACCTGACACCAACCATTTGTAATATTCAAATAAGTAATAACAAGCAGGTGCGAAAGAAGAGGTGCGATCAATCTCAATAGCTGGATATAAAGATGGCGCCTGACGGATAGTTACCCCAACACGGATGCGACAAACATTGGAGCGAACTTCCAAACAATCCGTGGAAGGGTGAACTTTCCGCTGAATTCGTTTGGAGGCGGTTTATCGATGTATTGTGGTGAAATATGTGTTTACTTACATGGCAATTTCGAGTATTACATGGCGGAAAACAAATATACATAGATACGTGTAGATTTCCGTTCAATAGCTCGATTCAATATGGTTAAAAAACATGACCTTTTTGGGGACAGTATTTGAATCTAAATGAGTTTAAAAATATAGTAGGCACCTATATAATGACCGACATATTTAAATGGGCCCAATGGGAATCGAATGCCGGTGCAACTCGGTCGAAATGACAAGCCAACATTATTAACTTGTTTTCGCGTTTATTCCCGTGTTGTGATTAAATTTAACTATCATCATGCAACGCGATAGTTAGAAATTAATCATGCTGACTGTTCACAAGAATTTCTACTAAGATAATAGTTGTATATAGAGAGACACACACATAATATTTTTACGTAACATATTATAACATTACTTCTGTATTCCCCGAAGGGGTAGGCAGGGGTGCACATACAGTACACCCACATTTCGCCAGTTATGTTTTTTAGGTCCCAATGTAATAGGGGGCGAGCCTAATGCCAACAACCGGGCACAAATACAGACTCCGTGCTGCTACTAAGAATTACCTAATGGGAAAACCCAGTAACACTTTGCCCAACCTGGGATTCGAACCCAGAACTTCGTGCTCAGCAGTCGCGCTTAGTCTTATATTTTTACAATTCGGAAAAATTCGGTAATACACATGTCCTGCATTACAGAACAAACAAGAATGCCACAATCAGTGTTTGCACAGTCATAACTGAATGTGCAAACTACACTATAATTGGTTTAAGTTAATTAATAATCCAATTCCAGGCGAATCAGCTGATTGATTACAGTGTAGGTCAAGTGCTACGTGTGTCAAATCTGTGCGTGCCCATGCATGCATTTACTTTGACGTGTGTGTTTGTGTGTGTGTTACTAGGATCGCTTCTGATTGTTTAAACTTGTATGTGTATATTTTGTTATACAATTCTTACACTCAAAAGTCGTTGCTGATCTTAACTCTATAAAATTTGTACTACTTCTGTCAATAGGGGTAGGCAGAGGTGTACATATATCTAGTACACCCACATTTGACCAAACATGTTATAGGACCCAATGTAAAAGGGGGCGAGCCTATTGCCATCAACCAGGCACAAAGTCAGACTCAGTGCGAATTACCGAATGGAAAAACTCAGTAACACCGCTCGACTGGGGATTCAATCCCAGGACTTTATGTTCAGCTATACCAATAAGGTAGGCAAAGTTAATATACCATAAAAATACATATACTATTATAATAATAATAATAATAATAATAATAATAATATTTTATTTCAGGCATAAGTAGGTACCCATATTACAAAAGAATTGAATAAAAAATAACTTGAACTTAAATCTAAATCTTAGATCTAAAACTTGGACATCATTATTTTTCTAATTAATAATAATTAGAAAAATTAATAAATTGAAAAATTAATAAATTGAAAAATTAATAAATTGAACAAAACAAAAACAACAGTTAAACTTGCAACATAAAAACAAAGTAAATAGTAATTTATATTAGTGAGATCATTTCTGCCTTAACAAGTAAACCGAGCGATACACTGCAGTCACAACATTATTACTGCTCGCTCTTAAACGTTCATGGAACGAAGCAATGAGTTTCCTCATCAGCCCATGGAAATCAGTAACTCTGTTTTCGGCAAACATGCCAGACGCACTACACCGCCACGGCAGGTTGTGCATAGCCCGGAACGCGTTATTGTATTGTACACGAAGAGTGTTATATGCACCCTTCGTGTACTTGTACCATAATTGACCGGTGTAGAACGACTGACAATAAGCCTGGAACAGAGTTATTTTAACTTGCGTTGTACAGTGGTGGAAACGTCTTGCTAACATATTGCTTCTACAGGCTATGCTGCGCCTTTGTCTCTCTAGATCCTCGTTATCATTCAGATTTTCTGTCAGTATGTGACCTAAATATTTAAATTGAGTAACAAATTTAAGTTGTGTTCCACAAAGCTTAATAGGAAGTAACTTATCGGGCCCTTTTCTGTATCTGAATATCATAACTTCAGTTTTATTTACATTGTATTGTAATTGATGTTGAGCTGCATAGTTTTCACATATATCTACTAGTTTTCTTAGTCCCGTGGCCGATGGACTGAGCAGCACCATGTCATCTGCATAGCTGAGGTTGTTCAGACACTCACCACCAATATTGCATCCGATTCTGGCGCTGCTCAGTTCCTCGATCAGGTCATTGACATACAGGTTGAACAGTACCGGAGACGTCAGTCCACCCTGTCTCACACCACTAGATAATTTATAGGTCTCTGACAGTTCATTATTCCATTTTATCTGATTAGATTGATTTGCATACCAGAACTCTAATATATCTGTAATTTTGGACGGCACTTTCGTTTTTCTTAGTTTCTTCCATAGAATATTGTAATTAATAGAATCAAAAGCACGACTTAAATCTAAATTATACTGATAAATAAATAAAAAAGGTGATCTCATTCCAAGGAACATTAATTACGTCTTTATTCTAAGTGTTCTCATTATTTAACAGGCAGGCTGAAATTGAGTTATATCCTCTTGTAAAAGTTTAATACTATTTCGAATACCCATTAATCATTTTTATAATACCTGTATATAATAATGCTGTATCTAGGGAATTCTTTCTTGAAGCAAAATGGAAACTGCGGAATCTCGTGGGACAAGAATTTTGATATCATAAAATGTTTTTCTTTCTTAATGTTTTGCTCACCTTTAGCATAAATTATAGAAGTCGTTAATGAATTTAATAAATTAAACATTTTAAATATTGTAGATAAATATTTTATATTTGCAACGGCATAATATAAATTATACATCTAGGGTGCCCAAAACGCTGACAGCATTGCATTCAACGTGGCAATGCCGACAGCTTTTTGGGCACCCTACTAGTTGAAAGCGATGAGGAGGCTTCGATGCATGACTATATGACTAGTTGCACGGAATCAGCCCCTACGTATGAACTCTTAAAGCAGGACAGTTTATGATGAGGAAACAGGACCCCGCTACGTGCAGTGTAATACGGCATCTCGCTTCCACAGCGGAAAATCACCTGTAACCTGCAATGCAAGCTCATAGTAACCCCTCTAGAATATTTTTACCCACATTTTGCAGCTCATCATAAGTACCATGTGTCTAGTCTATTGCTGCGTATAGACTCACAAAATTTAAATCACTGCTATTTAACTTTCGAAAATATTCAAACATCGTTAATTCTAAACAGTGTGTGTTCCAACACATTCAAACCCACAACTTTTTTGAAAACAAAACACTATTCAATACATAGCGCTTCTATTAATATTTATTATAACTATATCCATAGCTTGTACTATTTTGTATCAGCCAGTATATTGTCTTCCATACATCCACAACTCACGCGAAACTTTTTCTCTCAATAAAAGAAAAGTGGCTGGAGTACACTCGCATTAATATAATTGAAAAGGTCGGAACTCAAGCGGTTCGCAAAAACGGCACAGAATCACGTTGATGTGATTTATCTAGTAATCTTGTAATACCAGCTGACTGTATGTACCTACTATGTTGGGCTTTTTTCATTTCGCTAGTAGAGCTTGAGGATTATTGTAAGAAATCTACTTAGATAGCCTGTTGTTGCACGGTAGTTCTTTGTTCGTCCATTCTATTGTATTGCTAGCTTAATGTGTTAGGGAAAGAAAGATTAGAAAGTAATCATGTAGCTTCTAGTCGTTTTGTAGGTATTTGTTATTCGTTTTTTAACACAATATCCAGTCAGTATACTATCAAAGTGGATGCAAATAGCAGGTTGTCGTTCATTGTGGCATTCAAAGGGGGCCTTTGTAACAGTGGACGTCTTCCGGCTGATGATGATGATGATACCATCAAAGTAGATGATATGGTTAAATATAATTGTATCACCCTGCATGATTGTATACATTCTTCTAGCAGAAATTGTAGTCCATCGCACAGATATTTGCGCATATAACAAGAGTATGCGGTGTCCTGGGTGGGGGCCTTTTATTAGGTCTCGCCAAACGGCCGGTTAAGCAGTAAGAGCTCCTTCAGAGCTAACAGCGAAAGACAAGTTTGAAAAAAAAAGTTTGCGGTGTACACTTGTACAGTGTACAGACGCACACCCATAATTCAATAATAAAACATGTTAAAAGTATATACCAAATCCTACTGTGAGTTAGTGATTGCTAACTTAACAACTATGTTTGCGTTCTCCTTTTGTTAAATACTAAATAAACAATATGAAAATGCAAAATTTAAGTTGCTATCAAAAACACACTAGAATCTCTGCATACATAAGTAACCATGTTTATTATAGCAAGTTAAGCAAAATTGCTTTTAAATTCAAAATAGCTTTGCATACATCTTCATTCGTCATTTCGCCAGTTATGTTTTCCCAATGTAATAGGGGGCGAGCCTATTGCCATCAACCGGGCACATATCCAGACTCCGTGCTGCTACTGAGAATTACCTAATGGAAAAACCCAGTAACACTTTGCCCGACCCGGGATTCGAAACCAGGACCTCGTGCTCAGCAGTTGCGCTTAGCAACCACTAGACCAACGAGGCAGTCGATTTGTACCATATTGTTTAAATGATTCACCTTTGGAGTTTCTTGCCGGTTCTTCTCCATTGGAATGACATTTTGGAACCGTGGAACTAGCTTTCTAACGTTTCATAAGCGCCTGTTAGGTTTACATGAAATAAAAACATTTTTATTTTGAATTTATTGGTTCTAAGTCCCTGGATGAGGTACTGTGAGGTTGCATTGCAGGTCATTTACCGATGTGGAACCGAGACGCCGCCGCGCCGCTACGTGCATTGTAGTTCAGCATCTCGCTTCCACAGCAGAAAATGACCTGCAATGCAAGCTTACATTAAGCCACCTGTCTGGCTTGTATTGTGATATGGTTAGGGGTTCGGTTCAATTTTAAAGCGTTATCTGATAAATACCATAAATTAATTAAAATTTTTTGCAATTTATTTAAATAGTTTTAATAGTAGCGTATACCTATATTAACATTGTGACTACAAAAGTGACAGTTTTACAAAGGTAAAACTACAACATACTGAAGAATAAAAACCAATTACTTCTTCAAAAAAGAGATTAAAATAACGTAACATAGGTACTTACAGAATGTAAGTAATTTTTCCCTCACATATCCTTTATTATTTCGATCCCTTTCGCCTCAGAGACGCAGGTGTTATTTCACTTCCACAAAATCAGATATAAATATAATACAATGCCCTACATATACATCATTATACCCAGTATTCGACCTACTTTCTAAAATTCCAATATTTTTTACCATATTTTCCTGCCATGTTGACTGGGGAATCGAACCAGCTAACTCCATTAGAGTAACAAGTTAATTTGGCCGGGTAATCGGTGATTATAAGCCGTATCGCTGGAGACGGTGCGGCCATTATGAGTGATAATAGATGTGTGAGGCAGCCCTACTCGGTGATTCATCGTAATTCATCTTCCTTAATCGTTGCTTTGTGTGAAGGTTACGACTATGGTTGTCACATGAATGTTTTAAAAATGAAATGATAATATTTTTTTGAAATAAGTTGACCAAAAAATTCTAGTTACGTAAAAAGGACAAAAATTGACACTTAATTTGAGAGAGATTCCAACCAGTCTGTAAATTATCTTAATAGATGCAGGCAAAGGCATCATACAGATAAAGCATTGGTCACCACGCTAAATGACTCTGAGAAGGAAAAAACAATGCCTAGTTTTGAATCTACGGCCTTGTTGCCAACATACGAATACAGACCTTAAACTACTAAGCAAATTGATTTTATATCAATTATTATTAATTCAGAAATATAATTTGATGATACCACTCAATCCGAAGTTGAAAATGCTACTCGTATTTCGTAGCGATAAAAACTTTTTGATGAATTTTAAATCCATTAAGATTCGGATCACATTTCTTATAACGAAACTTTTTACTTTATTTTGTAACAATACCATTCATCTGTAATCAACTCCTTTTCATTTTAATATTTCGACGACCCGATTAACAGAGTGTCAGTGACTGGACTGTAAAGGGTTGTGGGTTCGATTCCCGTGCGTGACAAATGTTTGCGTTGTCCCCAGATATTTAACTCTGTCTTGAGTTTTCGTGCATGTATTAAATAACAATATGATATGCTTATAAAACTAAACAACGCTGTGTTACAGAGGCAATTTTTAGTCATGAACAACGTTCTAATTTTAAGAGCAGTAAGGAAAAATGAAAGCCCCTAGGTACAACATAAAAATATAATAAGGACAGCCTAAATTTTTTACGATTCCCTTAAAATTTTTTGATTGATTCAGCCATCTTGGATATCTTTATCACTGAAGTTTGTTACTTTGAGGGCAGTTAAATGCCCCAATTTGAGCTGAACATTACTGAAAATATTTGAATAACGACTACTTAAGTGAGAGTACTGAAGCGTTTGGTATTCATGGCCGAGTCCTGAACAGTCGTCATAAAACCAGTAAATCGATGTTTTTCGGAACTTTTGATAACATTATATTTTCGAATCTATTCTTCTGTAACTGTTCTTTTAGTTTTCGTTATTGTCTTTCATTAAATTCTTGGAGCACTTAAAGGAATTGTAAAATTTAGTTCCAGGAGGTAAGTACCTATTTGAAGTGTATAACTATCTCCTTCATCGCAAACCTCCTTGGAGACTAAAACAAAGAACTATTTAAAACTCATTTAATAAATTAGCCAGTACCAGTAGGGTACTGTTCACCTCCCTCTATTCGCAAATGTTGAAAAAATATTTAGTATCATAGGGAGCAACCCTATATAAAACGAAATCCATAAATAACTGAAAATCGCTTTTCAATCAGTTCATATTTCATAGATAGTCTCACTTACGGTCGCCTTCAGGCCCAGCCAATGCCTCTATTTGCATTTGTGTTATATAATTTGAACAAAATTAAAGAATCGGTATAACCTAGTCCACTGGCTAGATTTAGAATTTTGGAAGTTCAAACTCAGTAATTTTACCTTTTAAGGTTTTTAATTTTACCAAGGCTTTCAATGCACCATAAAAAGAAAGTACAAAATATTGTCGTTGTACATGTTGGCAAATAAAAATAATACCGAGTCATAAGTTAGTAACATTAACTGCGAAGTTTTGGCCCTATATTAGAAGGCCGTATACACGTTACAGCCAAGACTCAAGATTATTTGTTAATATTCACCTCAGCACACACGAAGCACTGCTACGAATTCGGAAACCATCCTGCAACGAATGAGAGTTAGATACGTAGTTCAGATTTGTTTTTGATTTGACGCTTTGAAGGACGTCTCTTCCACGGGTGTGTGTGCGTGTGTTTTCGTGTGAAAGTGTGTGTGTGTGGGTGTGTAAGCTATAGGGAAGCACTTATCTTTATTAGTTATCGCTCAGGATCTCGGCAAGGATATCGGTTTGAGACAGTTTTCGGGCGTGAAATGATTATCTTCGATTTGAACGCATTGCGGGTTTGGTGGCTGCTCTTGTTAAAAGATAATTGGTAATGTACCGCTTGTTAATTAGTTTGGTAAATGTTTCAATATTTTGGAACTAATTTGGGATTCGTAATGATGTTTGCTATGACATTCTGGGCAAATAGTTTTGGATTATGTACAACGAATACACAATTTTGTTAATTTGTGGACACGATAGAACTGTATACGTAAATTTTAATATTTTCACCGATGTGATTAATACTAAAACAAGACACTCTAGCTTCCCAGCTAGGAAGCTAGAGTGTCAAGCCTGACATGAATTCTCCGTTCTTCCTCGTTATGATCCAGAAATCTTTAACACAATCTTTAGTACTTATTCTACCAGTTGCTAGTTTATATCCAGGCAACACAATCGACTATATCACTCTTTATGTCTAAGTATATTAGTGGATTTGTGCCCGGTTGATGGCAATAGGCTCGCCCCCTATTACATTGGGACCGAAAAACATAAGTGGCGAAATGTGGGTGTACTATATGTGCACCTTTGCCTACTCCTTCGGGAAATACAGGCGTGATGTTATGTTATGTATAATATATAAAAAAACACAAAAAAAAAATCAATAAATTCCAAAGATAGCCTGCCTACTGATGATGAGGTGCTAAGTCATTATCTACTGCAAATAATAATAAGTCATCTAAAAGTATAAGGGAGAGTACGGTATGATAAATTAGCAATCTGCTAACAGGTGCTTAATTACTCCTGATCGCTCTAATTGGTCTCGGCAATATCCTATCGTTCGACGTCCTAGCGGTTTTCCGGTCACCACGGATCAATTTGGCAGGTAACGATTAGAATTAACATAGATTGAGCTGTGTGTATTATTAGAAGCGAATTGTTGTGATTTGTGGTGGTATACATGGACTTGTATGCTTATGGAAAGGTATGGAGGGCCGTTGTTTTAATTATTTTATCTAACCCCGCGCTTGGATTTTTGGTGTTACGTAGGATTTTCAAACACATGATGAAATGTCTCAAATATCTGAGATTTTTTTTAGAATTATACAATATTGTTTTCTAGCTACAGTGTTTTAGTAAAAAAACAGACGCAATATTTAAAATCATTTGTCTGAAAAAAGTCGGTATACGAAACCATTTTAGTTTTAATTGACTTGTCACGCAGATCTTCGTACAAGCTTACACGCACACCATCCAACTCCAACCTAAACCTCACAAGCTCTCGTTCTGCCCACCTCACAAAGCTCCAAACAGACAGCATTAAATTGACAACAGGAGGAAAATCCTCGTGATCCAAACGTCGGCAGGGTAAAACCCCGCATCCGCTAAACCGGTGAGTATTGATTGGCGCGGCGGGGCGGGGTGACTGAATCAAACTCCCGCGGCTAATGAGCACCCCATATCTATACCTAGCCTTGCTTATGGTTGCTGGATATACGGGTAGGCGGCGTGGACGTGGACGCTTCAAGTCTTCGATTGCTTTGGGAGTATTCGGAATTCCGGATAAGACTGTTCGGAATTTTGGCGAAGAGTTTAAAACTTTGATGGTGTTTTGTTTTTCATTCATTCTTATGGATTTAATAAAATTTTGTATTTCTAATATTTTGGATTCGTGGGATTGATTCTGGACTCAAAACTTTGATGGTATTTTCTTTTTTTCTATGGTTTAATTGGCTTTCAGATATATAAATAAACCCTTTGGGCTCTGACCACTTTTGAAGCAGGGCTTTAAAAAACGCCTTGGAGCTTAAATACATAGTGTTTTGCCTACAACAAAATTATCAGTACTACACAATACAGTTCTCGTGTGTTTATTAGGATATCAAGTTCCTACATAAGCATTATCATATCGTAGCTAGAGTTACAATCTAAACGTAAAAAATATAAACAGTTAAGAACACCAACACAAATCCGCGGTCAACAAAACAAATGTTCACCGATATGTTTCCAATTTGCTTATACTGTGGCGGATTGACGGCGCGTAACTATTGGTTGTGAACTGTGTGAGATAACTGTCACCTTATTCCGAATACGGAAGGGAAGAAAGGGATCGTTTATTTCGGCTTACATGAGTGACGGCCCGCTCGTCTCGCGGCTTCGATAAGCGGCTTTGAATGACAAGTTCCTGAATTCAATACTTGTCAAGTGCGTTTATTTCGGAGAGTGCTGTTGAATTTATACTGAGCTGTGGCGGCAGATGATATTTGCATGTTTAATGCATGTTGGTGATATAACTTTTGATTTAGAGAATGTACTAACTATATTCTCTACATCATTTTTATTTTATAATGAGTTTCAGGCTCGTTAGCAATATGATAAATAATCTAGTACTTGCAGACGCGACAACTACAGAGTTTTGATAAGGCCTATGTATACGCTACATAGGCAGGCTGTATAACCCCTTCGAGGTATATAGGAATATATAAAATACCGATGAAAGAAAATTGGAAAAAATCACATTTTCTTTCCTAGCTCCATACCTGGAAATTCTAAGGGTTTTAAAAATATTACAAAAAAGGGCATCGAAAATCATACTCATTTCAACACACAAGAACACAGTGTACCTCTGTTGGAATACAAAACGCCATCTTGTTCAACACACACCTCTATAATAGAACAACACTAGCTGGATATTGCAATAACAAAAGAACGCACACAACCATTCACGAAAACAATGGAAGGTTCGAAACTCTAACTGGGTAAACTCGAATAACAGTCGCAAAATTTGAACAAAACCAATAAGTAAGTACAAAATTTAATATTCAGAACTAAGAATTTAATGCGCACCTCTCGAAGAATTACGAGGGAACTTAGGCCATTTCTAAAGGCAGCACAAAACTTCACGCTAACGCATTAGGGGGTAACCTGTTCATTAATCAAACGAATCAGTTTGATTGATGGCGGAAAGATTGTCCTCCATTTTTGTTACGCCCATTTCCTTGGTGTAATGAATTATGCCCTAATCGAACGGCTGTTGGATTAAAATCTATGTACCTTAATCTTTTTTACTTTGCTTTGTATTCTCTACGCTTCTATATCTCTGTAGGTTACCTTTCGTAAAATAGGAATCCTTTTGGCCATGTTTTAATCAGATAAAACGGTTTCGGATTTAAAAAATAGCGCGCACATCACTTATGTCTTTTAAACATTTTTGAAATTAAAAACCTAAATGATATATTTAGGTATATTTTTCAATTCCTAAGAAAATATTTTATCTGACCTCGAAGCTGTATAACACTTATTCAATGCAAGGTCACAAAACAAATGATTATAAGAAGCATTCAATGTTAAAGACGTTGAATTTAAGCTAAAATAATGTAATAACAGCTTATAACAGTTCCATTGCAGGGCAAAGGCCTCTTCTCTTTAGAGAAAAAAAAAATCGTTGATCACCACGTTAACTCACAGCAGGTTGGCGATTTAAATTATTAAATTCAGGTTTCCTCACGATGTTTCTCGACATCGGCAGTGGTGTCTTAGAATATCTAAGTAGTAGATATTTATAACATTTAAATAGCATATTGATAGCTGCCAGGGTTTAAACCTGCAACCTTGTGCATACAAATCCGGTATTTCAACCACTAGGCCAGTACTACATTTTCTCAACATATACCTACCTAAAGCAGTAGACAATGTTTAGTGTACTAGCACCAAAACATCAAGTTATTCAGAATTTTTTCAGTCAGTTAAACAGGACAGAACCAACACAAACTCGTCAAGCTAAAAGGGATTGTCTTAACAAAACATAGCGAAATAGCGTAAACGTGACAACAGTAAAAACTCCGACCGGCACGCAAACATTTTTCGTAAAGCCCCAACTAAAACATTGTTCTAAAAACTCATCACACAATTCGTAAACTGCGTAAAAACCCGCAGGGCTATCCATAACAATAATCCTGGCTAGTACATCACCATTCAGAGTAACAATAAAAGTCACTGGCAGAGAGCGAGGCGCGAATTATGGCTGTTGTGATATGCGTCCGAGAACCGTCCTGTTTACGATCAAGAAGACTTTGTTTTAGAGGGAGACTTTAGAATTGATGATAGCATCAATTCAACTATAAACTTTGATGTGGGATACTCCGGTTTAAACTAACAAGTGCCTATTACTAAGGGTCTGCCCCTTATTGCTAGACGGGTGTTTCATAGCGGAATTGCATTGTTGGGTAGTATTTACATTGTATAGATAGAGTAATGTTGGAAACTGATAATATCTTATGGCATTGTACTTTCATTTACGTATAAAATATATGGGTGTGCAAACAGATTTAAGTATAAAAAAACTTAAAACTAATATAAAACCATTATTAAAACCACCAACATAAAAGATGTCATTCTAGAATGTTCTATTACGTTGTCACAGATTTCTCTCCGTTCTCAATCCGCAGTTAAACACCTGACAATTTTGGGACGTGCGTGAACAACTCCCTCCTTATTTACCATTGTTTATTTTAACATCAAACGGGAAGGGAAACTAACACAATGAGCCAACATAAAGCAGGATGTACACTGGCCGGGCTTTGACAATGTCGGGTGTACAATGGCCCTTGATGCGACACTAAGCTATGCTATCAGACAGCTTTATGATGCTTGGAAAAACTATATTTTGTAGCTACGTGACGTTTAGTGTTGTGCGCCCCTATTTGGGAGTAAATCTAGGTGGAGATTTAGGTGCGTGACTGTAAGTGAATTTGTTTTTATTTAGTGTTGTTTAATCGCATATCATTGTGGAGTTCTAAGGACGTCCTTTGTTCAGAGGACGTCTTCCGGCTGATGATGATGATGCATCTCATATTCTTTTGGATAGACCTACTAGAGGTGTTGAAGGTTTTGACACCTGCAAATTAATATATAATAATTACTCTGTGTTCGTTTAAACCTAGAAAGCTCTCTGAATTCTAATTCCTTTTATGTAATCTATTAAAAAATAATCTAGTACTATTCACGGCAATGTTTACGATAGTCAAACAAAACACTTCTAAAGGCATTGGAAGAATAGTTTTACCCTTGCTGCTAGTAACATTGTAAGTGATAATTATTGTCTTTCTAGAAAATATCGCTAATGATGTACAATTCATTAATGATTTCCATCTACATAACATTTATAATGAGGGGACGCGAGAGGTACAGACATACGACATGAGTGACGCTGACCTACTTTACGATACTTTGAAATTTACATTTTAAATTCTGTACACTGTCTTGTGTATTGATGTAAATTATGTGTACAAGGCGTCGCTTAAAACAGTAGTTTGAATTGTATAGATAGTCTCCTAAGAGTTAAAAATAATTAAAATAAATAATTACCCTTCAAATCCCATGGGGTTAAATCAAATATTTAACAGAAAAACAAATATTTAACATGTTAAGTAGGTACTAAGTAGTAATTAGTAGAAATGCCTAAACTTAAAACAAAGTAAAAGCAACATCCATGAAGGTTCAACATTAAAACAAAACACACAATATCAACAACTATGACGTCATCAGGATTAGAAACAGTAAAATCTAATGGCCAGAGAACTCGCAGTGCTAACGTGAGCGCTATGGAAATACTACAATAAAGTGTACAAGTGTATCTGCTGCGTCTCATGAAATATTTATCCCATCGCCGACATAGGTACCGGCAACAAATAAATTATTGCAACTATTGCTCAGGTTTCAAGTGTAAATAGTTTTTATAGGAGTTTTTAGCAGTTGTAATACGAAGTTTGCTATATTGTACCTTTGAAATTGAGTAGTGAAGGGAAAATCTTCCTTATTTTGATCCACATAAGGGCTATAAGGTCTATAATTTTATACTTTTGTGCGACATCATCTAAGAAACAGCATAATTTTATCAGATACCTTAAAATTCGGTGAAGGAAAACTCGTTATTATATTGATATACATAGCTGCAGGCTGCAGGCTGGCTTAAAATAAGTATAACAGACTAAAATGCAGGAAATGAGATGATTGGATAGCGTGAGCGATGATATGAATTGCCAACGAGGCAGTTGAGTGAAAAAAGAAGCATGCTGCACTGGAATAATCGCAAGCGAGTAGGCAGAAAATGGGGAAATTGAAATACTTATAATAATGAAAAAAAAAGCCTTTGTTACTAAGCGCAACTGCTGAGCACGAGGTCCTGGGTTCGAATCCCGGGTCGAGCAAAGTGTTACTCGGCTTTTCCATTAGGTGATTTTCAGTAGCAGCACGGAGTTTGGATCTGTGCCCGGTTGATGGCAATAGGCTCGTCCCCTACTACATTGGGTTCTAAAAACATAACTGGTGAAATGTGGGTGTACTATATGTGCACCTCTGCCTACCCCTTCGGGGAATACAGGCGTGATGTTATGTTATAATGAAAAAAAGGCTGAAAATCACAATGGAATTTAATCAAACAACATTTTCGCTGTAAAGCTAATCTATAAAATTATAACCGGGTATTACGGTTTATCCTCCAAGACGATGTGATTTGGTGTGCAATGCGGAAAATATTGGCGAGCTGCATGCACCGTTCTGCATGTTTGAAAAGCAATTTCACAAATATGCGGATATTTCACGTGTAATGTGGGTCACCATTTTGTTTTCAGCGCTCCTCTGGAACATTACTTTATAGAAGTATAGGAAAATGCAAATCATTTGGAAAAGTAGTTCTGTTTTTGTAATACTAAATCTTTCAACGATATCAGAGCATGTTACTCTTTTTATTGCGATTTATAATAAGATTTACGTACATTAAGCGTATTGTTAAGATGAAGTTATACTTCTACCACACTTGCAGTGACTACTAATTACCCATGCAGATATGTCATAACATATTTTTACAGCAAAAACATCTTTAAACTTTTTTTGAATATTTTTTTTCCATAGAATTATAATTTATTCTATAGAAAAAAAATCACCGTGTTAGCTCCCTTAATAAAACAAAGATTTAAATATAGCTCCAGAAGTAGGAACCTTAGAAGTGGGCGAAGGGTTTGTTGAGTTTAAAAATAAATTACTTTACCCATTCATAGACTTCTAAGAAATAATTTTAAAACGGTAGTGGGGATACTGTGTATACTTTAGACTACAATCATAGATCTTTACTGCTCATTGGTCTAGTGAGTGCTCCTGGGTTTGAATCTTTAGGTAATTTTCCATTATGATTTTTGCCCCTGCCATTGACATTGGGACCTATAAAAGAAGTGGTGAAATGTAGGTGTACTATCGGTACACGTCTGTCTACCCTTTCAGGGAATACAGGCGTGATGGTTTATAAATCTTATGTTAGATCTTTACTGTATGGCAGTTATTTTGAAACAACGAAAATTTAAGGTAGAAATTTAGAAATTTCATTTATGTAGAAATTCTTTAAATAACATCAGTTAGTCTTAAACTGAAATACGCGACTAAAAGATTCAATATTTATTTCAAACAAGATTAGGCTGAGTATTTAGTTCTTAATAAATAAAAGTTTCTTTTTCTGTGAAAGTGAATAAAAACTATAATAGTATTTGTAAAGTACCCATTTTTTTAACTTGAAAATAAAAATGGTAATGAGATCGTCTCCGATTAGATAAAGATGATGATGGACTAATGTAGGTATAGTTCTTTTTGAACGGCAAATTACGTGAAAACAGCCGTCGAGACGCCCGCCCCTCACCACTTCCTTGTGCTATAGCTGGGTAGAAGAAACGGCGCAACAAACTACGCAATTTTAATTAGAATTATAAAGTCTTGTAAAAAGCTGGCGATGAAAAGCAGTAAGAAGTTCAAAAGGGTGTGTATATACGTGCAATTATAATATTATAGCTATCAATCGCAATTAATTAAAGAAAATTTCAGAAAAGGCCTTTTCAAATACTGATTTGAATTTTCGATTATTCAATTCACACGCTAGATTAATCAGTCATTTCAACCACAAAACAAACACAATAATTATAAATTACAGTATCGTATTTTAAATGCCTAAAGCAACTTATAATAATGTTACAATTCTACGAAGTCCTATTAGCAGAATAAATGCTACGTAATACCTCTTGTAAAGTTAGTGCCAAACACGCCAATTTTAGTAGCATTTTTAAATGCTTTGCTGCGTTTGCCATCAAATTCGATTTTATTATATTACTGATAGTATTTATTGTGATTTACGCCCTCGTATTTTATTATGTCGCTATGATTTTTATATCTTTTTACATAAAGCTGTACGTTTTACAATTTTACGTTTGAGTTTTATTTTAACGTTATACTGCTTGTTTTAATACTCCGCGCACATTTTGTTTTAAGTGTTGCCAGTATTCTAGAGCATTCCTAATTCAGTTTGAATTTTGAATACCTCTTGCATACTAGCTATTTTAAAAGGTGTACTCAAACGTTGACGGCTCTCAACCTTTGCTTGTACTGAATCTCATTTCGTCAACTTAACTCGATTTTGTCATTAGGATTCAACTAATGTTAATGCTGTCCCACCGAATTCCTTTTGTTTAGCAGTCCTCTTGCCTACATTACTTTGCGTCCTTAAGGCGTATAGAGGCGAGATTGTTGAACCTTTAACTATCAAAACATTCAGTATCTTAAGTTAATTAAATTACTATCAGAATCATAATGTTTATCCATATAATCTGAAACTTTAATATTTGTGTAAGATGAAATTGAAGCAGTGTAACTATGCCCCAGGCTGGGCGCCACGAAAACAATCGAATTATTTCCAAACTAATTTATTTGCGGCTCGGCCTGTCGTCTAATTCATTACAAGGAGAGCTTGAGGCTGGAGTATGCCCGACCAAGTGCTAACATAAAGTTCTGTATACCTTAAGGCTTGGTTGGATCCAGCGGTTGGCGGTTGCAATAAGGTAATGTAATTTCATTCTTTGCCTTCCAGTTTCCCGCTTAGCTTGGCTCTCATTTGTTTTACGTCTACTTCGAAGAAAGAATTATTAGTTAGGTTTGGTTAGAAACTGCTGATTACGTTTTACAAATCTAGGTAATCGGAAGTGTGACTGACTTCATTTCTAAATTGTTGCCATATTATCAATTATTATCATACATTCTTCACACTCTATACCTTTACTCGAATAGTCCGATGGGATGGTAGACCGACACGATTGGAGAGTGATCAGAGCAGCCCAGAGTCAAGATAACAATTCATTTTTAACTTAAGCGGGGATTGAACCCGCACCCCTAGCGCAGCAATCTAATCGTCGAAAATATTATTGTACAGATATGAATAACTCAATATACATTGTAGTCTGCCTCGCTCAGGCAGATCTCACCCTACCGCTTGTCCTTATATCTTGTTCAAATGTTTTATGACACCCAAACTGATTCTTGGAACTTGTGATCGCTTCGGCCACAATTCATGTCGTCCATTTTATTGTTTCGACTTCAGTAACTTTGTCTTGAGCAACTTTGTTTTTGTTGTTGGAATAGTATGTGTTGTTTGGAGAGGTAGTTAAGTTTGTGTTATTATAATATGAGTTAAACTTCACTCCAATGAGTCCCGTTTGAGTTCGAGAGCTGGAGGTTTTTGAACTCAACTGTATAGTGTTACACCTACTCAAAATATTAAGGAAACTTTAATTGTTTAGAACCGCTTTATATATATTTGGTGCCTCAATTGAAACTTATTTCAATACCAAAATTGTCTTCAAGTACATAAATTTGATATTAAATAGAATTTCTTGAATAGACACTTAAATTTATTGTTATTCTGTAAAAAATAATTTGGCATGCGAACAAAACAAATATGTATATGAAAATCTTCTAAAAACGATCTATCAACCCAACTTTTTTCATAGACTATAAAACGACTAACCTTCACCAAATGTTCGCAATAAAATAGGAAAAACACGTCAGTTGGCCAATCTCGCACAGGTCCCGGCGAAATTATTCGTCTGTCAGTGACTTATGAGATCCCAGTGCCAATAGGAAGATGAATGGGTCTGTCTTTGATGCAACCAGCGGTTGTCAAACTGGCTACATAAATATTCAAGACGGATTATAATTTTAATCGTTTTCGGAAACTGACTGATACATATAACCCTTTTCCTGTACAAACAAAATATGATATCTTTTAGCTAATATAGTTTCTACAAGTAAGTAATCTATTTTTTTTTCCTTATGGGAATATTTTTTTTTGTAAAAGCAATATCTTGTCATTGCAGAGGTATACAAAGCAAGCTGTAAGCCCTTTTTATTAATTTTGGATATCCGATAAACTTTGACCATTTATTACAGATTTATTTTAAAAAGGAGGTCCAATCTTACAACTACCCTTTATTAAATTTAATTTAGTTACAACAACTTAACACGTGGTGTCATCAAACACGACTTTGGGTCCTTTAGATTATGCAATGATTTACGATTTCGGCATCCTCCATCGGAAACGTTCCTCGTGTGTCTCCTAATGGATTCTGAAGACTCCCCGGGGAGATGGAAATGTTGAGAGCCGCTGTCGTACGATACGCATATCGAGAGAAAATCCTACTTAAATATTTGTAACATGTCAACCAATGTGAGAGATTTTTAACCAAGACAATCAGAAGCAGTGTGCCACTTAAGTACATACCAATATATCTACAGATAAAAACAGATACGATCGAATCAATCTTAATTATTATATTTCTGTAAATTCAAATTCTATAGGTATGGTGCCAAAAACAGCATGGTAACAAAATATAGTTACAATAAGTTTAATCCTCTGTAAACATCTCCAAGTCTACTTAAAGCATCAAATACGTGTATAAAAAATCCATACATTATTCTGCTGCTATCTAACTTCACAACACATTAACATAAAAACATAAACAATATTTGCCTGTACATAATCCACTAAAAGTATTCAAAATAAAATTCAAATCGCTCCCCTAGGCGTGTTTCAACAAGATTGAGCGCCACGGTCCTCGGGGCTCCTCAACTTGTTTGAACATGTCCTAACCTTGAACTAACTTTAGGTACCACTTAAGTCTGGACCCGTCAGAAAGGTGCCAAACCGTCGACATTCTATCTTTTGAGACGCGTTACATTAATATTTATTTCTGGTAGGTTTTAGACTACTTAGGCTTTTTGAGATCGTTTTTCTAGCTTGATTGATGTGTCCCGGAGACCTTAGATATTGGTTTTTATATAACCTGCCAATCGTAAAAATATATTACTATGAACGTTCCGGCAATTAAAAAGACTTACCGGACCCATTTGTATGAGAAATTAGCTTAGTAATGGACTCAAATTAGTGGTTTTAAAATGGCTAGAACAATATTAAAGACAGGACAACTAACCCCTTCACCATGAAGCAGGATACTTTCCGTTGTGGAAGAGAGACGCTGCATTAGCTGCATCGGTGTCTCGGAAATTTTCATGGTAAGGGGGATATGCGTGAACAACACAGGTTTTTTTCTTTACTAGTGTCATAATACCTTATCCTGAAATGACGGAGACACTGCTCTCTGAAGTCAGTCATTATTTAATTTATGAACCGGTTTTCACAGAACACTTGCCAGTAGATCTTACAAACTAGCCAAGTAAACAAATTTGTTAATGTATTATCCTGTTCCATGCTTATTACTTTCAAAGGGTGAACATTCACTGGGCAATGATTGTGAATCCTTTAAATACGATGTTCACTCAAGTACTTCCTCTGTAAGCTGGAAAGGAAACAAACAGATATATTATATACAATTCGTAATGATTTCAAGGGCCAAAAGCAGTCCTAGATATACATTGTAGCATTGTTGAAGCATCGTGTATTCGTATCCGTTTTTCTTGTTGTATTTCAATCCGCAGGTTTCCGACAGCCAATTATTCGAACATTTCAAAAACGTCCAGAAAAATACCAACGACTACAGTAACTAGGAATATCGAACAAGAAACGATTATCACAGTTTACAAACCCAACAATCTCTTCATTGGTATCCATCAAAAATCCGGTCGCTTCAAAAACGCGACAGTCCACTGCAAAAAATAACCGACAAAAAATAAACTTTTTCGCAAAAAATCTCAATTCGCCCGTTTGTTTTTATCGCATAGACCGGGAGCTAGTTTGGACGTTTTTTTCCATGAATTTTGGTCCTGCACGTCTGTGCGTGGATAGTGGATATCGCGAGAATTTTACAAAACGATGTCAGCGTATAAAACACGCGTATTATTCGATAGAGTGTTTTTTCAACTTGAAATGCATTTGCTTGAATGCGTCGATTTATCATTTTCCGTCATTCCTGGAATTATTTGATGACTGTTTCAATCAATTTACTCTAAGCAAATGTGAACACTGCCCATTTGCGAATTTGTTTATTTACTGTATCAAATATACCATGAATTGATTGTTCAGTTACCTAGATACATGAAATAGATTCCGTAGAATGCGATAACAACCCCAGGCAACAGCCAGTTGTGTATATTGATACGTCTGATACATTCTAACGGCAGCTAAAATCTATTTGGTTCTGGAATTTGCAGTCCGCTGGCTCGTGCGTTCGGTCGTCATACTAACGAGATAGGGGAAGAGATGGGATTTCTCAAATTATGAGAGGGACTTTACTCGAGAGACTGACAAGCTAAATTTGAATCTAAAAAAATATTTAGTCCTAAACATAACAACTAATCTACTAATAAGATTAAGAAACAAATAAGCTGCTAGCTACTATTAGGTTATGTAGCTAAATTCTAAGTATTGGGACTAAAAACATAAACTGGATATTACAAGGAATTAAATTCCAGAATTTAATATAAAACTTCATTTGCCAAAGTTCTTGAAATAATCAATGCATTAGATTCAAACTTATCATCATTAGCCTATCTCAGTCCACTGCTGGACATAGGCTTCTTCCTATAGAACGCCACTGATCCCAGTCGATCGATTTAAACTCATTCGAAGTTAATTGACCATCAACTCATTCACCGTCAGAACCGCAAATATTACGAACAACGTAGCGTGAAACATGAAAACATTGACGTTTTCGATCTGTCTACAAAATAAAATTCACCCAAAAATATTTCGATTCGAAAGAACTCCCTTTTTAATTTTCACCCTCAATACGTTGCTATCGAGTGAAAGGAATGCCCGTCCACTCGTGTATCGCCCGACTTTAAGGGTATCGTACACTGGGCTTTCGATCGCTTTAAAATTGTTGCTCACACACGGCGGCGACCAGTCGTTCTTGTTTCGAACCGAATAAAAGAGACGTGATTTTTATAATTGTATGGGATAATGTTGCAATCTACGAAGTCGCTTATGGTGTTGATATACTCGAGCGATCAGTCGCAGCGATCGGTCAGTTGCACCGGATCGCTGCAAATCATCGCCCAGTGTATGGTACCCTTTAGTTACATAGTGTTGTGATATGACGTCACCGGCTTTTTGTAATTGTGTTGTAAATTTTCGGATATTTTTGCGATAGTTTGGAGTGAAATCAGATTTGTGTCCGCTTATATTCTCTTCGTTTTACTGATGGTAGGTTTAATGGTTGTTTGTTTATTATTACAGCTATGTTAAACATGAGGGTAGGTAGGAGCATTATTGAACACTGATATCTTGTCTGATTGTCCAACGTACAAGTCCTAAAATATACGATTGGGTTAGTCTAAAAAATAGTGCCGAAAGAAGTGTAAATGTTACCTAAATGGACTTAATCAGATTAAAATTCAGTTGGTTCGGAGAATTACCTTACTTCAACAAAAATATTTCAGCACAATCTTTTGATATTAAAACTTTACATCCAATGTAAATAAATAAAACTGTTGACTGAATAATGAAATGCCAAGTGCAGTTACAACTCAATTTATTCCAACGTCAAATTCTTATGCGTTTTTCACTGAAGATTTTACAATTTTGAAATAGAAATATCGTAAACCGATCTTTGTAACGACGAAATATCAGAAACGTTCGGCGAAAAATAATTTCAAAATATTATGTTCCTATTTTCAATATAAACCATCATAGCTGTTTATGTTGGAGCTTCCAATCGAATGAGATTCATCTGTACACTGGTATTCTGGATGAAATTCTACTAGCTATGCCCCGCGGTGTTACCCGCTACATTGCCATTTACATCGCCATAAAAAGCCTATATGTTTATCCAGGGTGTCAGCAACCTCCATGCTAAATTTTATAAAAATCGGTCCAGCCGTTTCTTGAGCGTGGAGGGGTAACAAACATACAAACACACTCACGGAATTTTGCATTTACAACATGAGTATGATGATGTGATCATTATATCATTCTATTCGTCATACGATTTGTCTGGGCCCCTGATTGTAACACTTTTGGACTTCTAACTAGCCCCGGCAGCCTTCCACCAATACATATTTTACTGGTACATAAAATAATTGCTTTCCACACAGTTCGCTGATACTAAAACTATTTGTATTGATATCCATATAAATACAAGCGAAATAAAACTTAAAGCCTCAACAAATAACACAAGCATGCCAAAGGCCCTGCCAATTGTCAAAGTTGATTTTATTTTAGCAAAGTCAAATTTGTGATTTTAGACCTTATTGTAATGAGTTAGGGTATGTATTCGAGAGAAATGGAAGTAATATGGGGTAGATTTGCGGTGTAGAGACCATGAACCGTAAATACGAACTTTTCGTTATCTCAGATTGGTTCTACTTGGAATCGAAGTGTTGCTGTAATCTCACTTCATGTAACGTTTACGATATAGGTCAGAGGAACGTGGAATTTAGTCTTTATGCAGCTTGTATATAATGCATAAATTACCACGACAAATTCTTTCACAGCTAACCTAAATCAATCATGAACTAAATTTTAATTCAGTCTTTTGCTTTAAACCTAATTTCGACTTCATAATACCAAATTTTACTATCCTTTCTTATTATTTGAATAACAACACTAATTGTCAGTTCAGTATTCTTCGAAATGTTCCACAATTACGTCTGAAAAGATAAAATATTTAAGTAAACTGACTAATTTTACTGTGAAATTTCTTAAGAGACCTTCCTTTCCGAGTATTTTGTCGACTAGTATTTGCCTTTTCCAGTAACTACTAGACAAAGCTTCGTCACTTTTATATGTAAATGAATATCTGCGTATTATGCAGTAGATGTGGTCCAGTTGGCTCGACAACCCACAAACTGGTGAACTATTAATTGGGCAACTGGGAACAAACAATTTGGATTACAGATTCGGAAAGCTACAGCCGGTCGTCTCCAGTTTTCCAATGCAAATACTGGACAAAGCTACAAGTAACAAATACGAAGGACCCACTCAGTTCACCAACCCATGTTTATGTTGGATATAAGTTTGTTAGTGGTAGGTCCTCCGATACATTTGTTACAGTCACCCGACCGAATCTAAACCGCTTTATTTTCTTTACTGTATATGTATCATAATGTGATATTATAGGCGGATTAACACCAAACTAGCGAATGCTCATTCAACCCTCAGTCTATTAAATTATGTTATTGGAAATAGACGCAGAGCTTTTAAACGCTGAAAACAAGCTTTTGTTCGCACTAAATGAAGAAAGGATGCTCTTGTTCTAACTTTTGTTCGTTTGCTTTAAACGCACCTTAACGCTAAAAACCTGAAGGCACTTTATCCTACCTAAAATGCAGCTCTAATAAACTAATCTGCGCCATCGTAATGTTGATTTGTATTAGAATTACCTAGAAATTTCCGTATTATGCTCGCTGAGAGCTTTGCAATAGGTAGATACTTTAATAATGTTAGAATAGTGCTCAACTGGTGACCTTCCGTGAAGAGCTCTTGATTACGGGTCTTTGGGATCGAAACCAGTCTAGCATTCTCAGAGTATTCGCGTGAGTGGAACTCTGCGACAATCATAAAAGGGCACTATGTCATCATAAAATATAGGCTGCGCGGTTTTATATGTACCCTAGATTTGTGGCGCGTATTGGCTCATTTGGGTTACTAAAAAAAATCTTTTTTATGTTCCCACTATGAAGAGGTATGTATGTTTGTCACGAGTCTAGGTGTGAGTGTATGTGATATTTCATGTTTGTGAAACACCACACGACTCAGGAAAAGTTCCTAGTATCGAAGGATGTTTAAAAAAAAGCTTGCTTCAAACCGTTTGCACTAAAAAGTATGGGTAGGCCTTTATTCACATAATCCAGGAGTTGTAAGCTCCAACTCTACAAACAACCAAATGGCATCAGCAGTGTTTTTATCACTGCATCAACTAATTTAATAGTAAAGCTCGACAAAACAAAATAATAAAAGATAATGTATTTGTAAGCAAAATTAAATTGGTTAAGGTGAAACACCTATAAGTCACACACTATATATACATATATATTACACACACCTTAAAGTAGATTACGAAGAAAACGATTATAATCTTTCTTATGAATAAATAACCAACACTTTACTCTGAGCACACACAACTAATGTTAAGCTTATAGTATAGTCTTACATTTAGTAATTTATACTTAAGCTAAAAGTACTTAAAACTTTAGAGTGATGTATAGAATAATATATTTAGGGCGCGAATTCTAGTGAAAGTTAATGTATGCTGAAAATAAAGCTAAGTATTTAATAAATGGAAGGAGATATATTTATAAACTTACACGTGCAAAAAGCGATTAATAGTGACAAATCCACATGACTAATTCAATTTGACCAGCCAAAAGCTAGAAGAAATTGCAAATTTCATTGTAACAATAGATTTACACTCTTTCACTAACGACACTGATAAACCCGAAAACTTTACAAGAGCAAATCGAATTACTTAACAAAAATAGCACTCAAAATTCACAACGTTCCCTCGCTCCTTATAATCGAACGAGATATAGCAGGAGTGCAAGCAACGTGCAAAGTTGGGCAGCTTTACAACCAAATCGTTCTGTCGCCAAGCCTCCAAACTTAGCGCCGATATAAAGCATCGGGCCTTATCTTGGTACGTGCGCCAAAACTCACTAACATTGACGCCAGTTCTGAACAGTACCTCAACTGTGAGTTTTTCTCTCGAAAGCTCGCTAGCGCCCATGTAAAATATTTGTATGGCAATACAGTGTCACTAGCAATTATGTAGGGAATTATAATTTGGCATATAAACAGACGATCACGAACTGGAACACGAAGCGTTGACAGGCCTCACACAGGTAGACAGACGTCGTCGTCAGAGTTGCTGCAACCGGTGGATGCAAATGGCAAGTTGTCGTTCATTGTGTTCTTCTAAGGGGGAACCTTTGTTCAACAGTGGACGGCTTCCAGCTGATGATAATACAAATATTTTACGTGGTCGCTAGCGAGTTTGCGAGAGTAACTCGTGGTTGGGTTTAGGCCCCGCCTTATTTGACGTATGTTTTATGACTTTTGACAGACAGAAGTTTTCTGTTTGTTCATCAAGGTTGTATTACATCAAGTTGGAAAGTGAACACTTTCTTATGGAAGTTGAGTTATCTTTAAACTTTGTTATATACATTCTACATCAATCCTTAAAATAGTTAAGGAACGAACAGATTATTTTCTGTTTATTTGCCCTTTTAGCACTTTTACCTTACATAATTAGTAAACTTAAATAACCTTAATGATTTAATTGACAAAGCGGCATTTACGAAATCAAAACTGATTATATTAAAAGTAAAGTTCTCCATACTTCGCCTATAGTGGTCCTTATAGTACGTTTGCAATTCAATTACGGGATTTTTCCGCCTTCGCCTTAATCAAAGTGTCCCCTTTGTGCATTCTTCCTTAAGCTGTACAAATCAATTTCAGGACTTCCATCTGAGGAAACTCATTAACTTGCCTTTATATGGGGTATTAAAATTGAATTATTCTTCTCGTCTTACCTTTCTTATTTAATAATTTAAAAAACATCTTATTGTGGCCAGCCGACGCTGGGTATTCAGTCAGTATTAGGATGACCAAAATAAACCCTATGTTCTTCTTCCAAAATATTCCACAGCCTGAGGTATTATGTAATCTAGTCTTTTACAATACCAATGCTACAATGTCTGACTGTCATAAAGAACCACAGTAATCCAATATAATACCATGCCCAATTCAGAACACAAATATCAAAAAAGAAATCATCAAAAACGTCATTCGTTCCTTCCGAGAATTCTGTAAAGGGGAACAAAGTGATAAATTGCAAAGTATTTATTTACACTGTACATAAATAATAGTCCCCTCCCCGTTACGTCAGAAATAAGTCGGCGACTGTACCCACTGCGCGGAAATTATGTAATGTGTCACAGTACTTTGAGGAACATAGTAAATCTTTTAGCTAAGGCGAGTAGCACACGCGATGATTTCAGCAGAAAGAATCTGTTCTATGTCAATAGAATATTTTAAGCCTTTTTTGATTATAAACCAAATGTTTCTCGGGGGGGCAAATGTTTAATGGGGCTCGTAGCTACGTGGCTACTGCGCAGATCAGACGATCTGCAGGGTTAAACCATGCTCGCCGCGGTCAGGTTTTTGATGGGGGACCGTTTGCAAATGTTGAGACCTCTCCGTGCTTCGGAAGGCATATTATGCTGTTGGTGGCTACGCCTGATCTCTCTTCGATCGTGTCAGTCTACCGTCCAATCGGACTATGAGTGAGGTAATAGAGAGTGCACCGGTTTTTTTGCGCATACTTGTGCACTATAAGTCTCCGGCGTAGTTGGCTAGTCTTAGCTGAGTCAGGCTGCCGTGGCCGAAATTCGGTTAGGAGAATATTATTATTTTTAACGTTAAGAGCTTACTGCCAAAGACATGATTCGAAATCTATCGGGATCGGAAGATATTTTAGCTTAACGCGAAACAGTGTTTTGGAGTCTATAGTTGCTTTTCATAATCCAGTACATAAAGGTTTTGTTCAACCAACAAAATCGACTCAGCCCTGCCTTTCTTTGGAGATTTCCGAAGACTCATCAGCTCCCCCGCCGTAGCATGTTACATAAATTCTATCATAAGCCATTCCATTCATTTCCTCCAGTTCATAATAAACCTAATGCAAAAAGCCTCGTGTATTTACGGCCTTAAAAAGTTTACGAGGTACCTACTCAAAAGTACGTGTTTAACGGCGCACCACTCATTTCTACGGAAGGAAGACATAACGTATTACATGATTATCTTCCTTTGTAAAGTCAGGTGAAGAAGGGTTGCTATTGTATTCCTGGATGACGGATCGGCTGATTATAATGTATCAAAATCTTTGCTTCACGTTTCTCGGATGAAAAATCTTCGTGAATGAAACACTGCACCTGAGATACGGTGTTAAGTCTTGGAAAATGAAGTGTTGTGGTTCGCTGCTCAAACATAGTAATGTAAATGTACTTAGTTCAAATGATCCTATTTTTTCTATCGTCTTTAAATCTAAGTATATACATAGACTCCTAAGCCTAACTATTTTAAAACGAATAGATTAAACCCTCGAGACTGTGTTTTATATGCTCGCAAGTCTGTAAAACGGCCGAAAGAAGAAAAAACGTAAGCTTTAAAAATCCTATGCGTACTCTTGGTTTAAGCAATATATCCCGGTTTGTCTAGATGTATACCACTCAAAGTTTTATGTTCTTTTTAGTGTTCCGTCCTGGACTGGAAAATCGGAGCGCTTATGGACTCACTACCATGTCACTCCGTCTGTCAGTCACCCACTTTTATTGCGGAAAGGGGTTGACGGAAACGGCTGGAGTGTACAATATTGATAGAAAACGATTTGTTGTTAACAACATCGGGGAATGAAATGGAATGTAGATTTAGGAGATCGGTAAGGCTGTTTCACAATATTTGTACTTGAATGTTGACTCTAGTGACCGCGCTCAATTTACTGCTTGACCTACTTACTAAACTTACTGACCTACATGTACCAGCAAACGACTAAATGTCACTTCTAGACTTTTATCGGCGACGTCAAGTCCTTTGGGTGCTCATCTCATATTTGATTAAGCGTTAAAGTGACGGTAAAATTATATTATTATCATCTAGAATATAAAAAGTTACTTAAATAGGTTACTTACGACTTTAATAATACAGGCTTCAAGAAAGACTTGTAAAGTAAAGAATAATTAACAGGGCAAACAATAATTATTTAAATGGTATTATCTTTCTTATATAAAAATATTTAATTGATGATAAGTATTTAGATAAAATTGACCATCCTCTTTCCTCCTGTGGGTGTCGTAAGAGGCCACTAAGGGATAATCCAGAAGATAGGCAGCAGCGTCTTCTGTAACTTCACCACCAACACTGCGATCCCCAAGCCGTTTGCCAAGCGTGGATAATATGGCAACCCCTCCCTCCCCCCATTACCTACGGGGGAGGCCTTTGTTCAACAGTGGACGTCTTCCGGCTGATGATGATGAAACGATGACCGTTCTCATATACCATAACACAGATTAACAAATAATCTAGTCACCCCAAAATATCTCCACAGTATGATAACATATCAGCCGATCTAATTCTAAATACAACAAACCAGAATCCGAATGGACACTGTAAAAGGATATTATATTATTCAATTCAGTCGCCAAGTTCAACACAAAGTCATCAAGCCCTCCCACCATTATACATGTAAATTCCTTGTGTAGTAAATTCAATTCTCCCATTAAACATCTTTCTGCACGTAATAAAATCGCGGATAACAAAGTTAAAGCTTTCATTACCAGAATCACTATCTATAGTATTTTACTAGTGTAGCCGTCCAGGGCGGCGGTCCGAGTCAACAGATAGAGCGGTATACATTAATCTTAATCCTGAAATATTTCATCATTTTTTTTTTTGAACGTCGCCCCACACTAGGAATTTCTCCTGTGTCGTGGGTGCGTTTCACAAACACGAAATATCACATACACAAACACCCAGACTCGGGGCAAATATCCGTGGTTCGCACAAAGTTTTGCCCCGTGCGGGAATCGAACCCGCAACCCTTAGCGCAGCAGTCCAATCGCTTAGCCACTGCGCCAATCAGGTCGTCAAATCAATCAAATCATTGTTATTAGTATCTATTTCTTCATTATTTTCATCGACAGCCTTCGTTATCCTGCCTTATAGACTTCTTTTTGAAGTATTTACTTCGGCTTGCTAATTGAAGAATATAATAATAAGTAGTGCAGTCGAATTAAAAACTTTTCATTTGACAAACCTTGCCAAGGCATTGTCATTGACATTCAGTAGGTTGACAATGTCTTTTCGTGACCCCATCCAAAGCAACTTGGTCAAACATCAAGAATGATACATTGCAGATGCAAATATTTTTTTTTAATTCTTGAATGTTTAATTATTGTAGATGATAAATTAATATCTCTCAACTATGATCATTCTCGTGGTGGCTGTATTCTCAATTCACTTCGAACACGTTTGTCTACAAAGAGCTCCCTCTCTATTACTTACAATCATCTTTCTTGTTTTACATAAACCTCTTAAATATATATAACTGGATGGATGGTATCAAGGTGGATGGAGAATTAACCAAACCTGAGGTTAAACACCAGTTCTTCAAAAACGTTCGCAGACAGAGTACGTCACTTGAAGCCTGTGAATCTAATTATTTGCTCGAAAACGTTTCGGACTACTGCCGGTAGCATCAAATGTTTTTGGGATTTACTAAACCCTTGCTCTGCAGCTAGTTTTTAAAAAACGTCGAATATTCAATATTAGTTTACTGCATGAGCTGACCTGACTCAAATGCCTTCAGGATCAGTTGTTGAAATAGGTTAACTCGATCATGTATGCAGTAACGAGATTATGTAATGATAATCGAGAAGATAACCAGACTGGAACGTTATATAATCATGTGAAGTTATTCTAGTTATTATTACGCATAACATTATATCACGCCTGTATTCTCTAAAGGGGTAGGCAGAGGTGGGCCTTTAGTACACCCACATATAGCATTTACCCAGTTATGTTATAGGAGGTCTGAATGTAAAAAGGGGCGAGCCTATTGCATCAATCGCTCCCGCACAAATCTCCCGACCCGAGGTTCGACCCCAGAAACTTGAACACAGCTGCAGTCGCGCTTAGAAACCACTAAACCAACGAGGAAGTTGTACTTAATTAATTATTATATTATGACAATTAAACCCAGTGACAAGCATGCCTTTTTAACGTTTTATCTTTCTTCACAACCTAAACACTTCCGATCCGCCTCCGTAAACAAGAGGCAAAATTCTAAACGAATAAATTGAAAATTTTCATAATATGAGTTTGACATAATATGTTATCGATAACATAGTCGAAGCATTCTGTCATCCCCATACACTTATCATTCTATTTGATTTCTATTCGTCTAGCCTTTTGCCCCTTGTTTAAGGGGACGGGTACCACGAACCTTTCTCCCACGGAGTCAGAACATATTGGTCCATTCACTGCGAATGATGAAGAGTCATTTTACCAGACACTTAAGCGGAGGCCTATATAAAATCTGGAGCGCACAGTTCGTGCCCACCTTTTAATATTCCTGATTAAATTAATGTTTCCGACACTGCCCTTAAGTTCTCACATTTAATTACGGTGTCATTTTTTATACCGTGACGTCACTGCCGGTTTTTGTTGTGAAAATTTTGCTTTACGTAAGGTGTTATCGTTGTCTTTTAATTTTGTTTGCATTAAGTAAACAGATAGTATAATTATTTTGGAAGTTTTGACAGTATTAACGTCATTAGAAGCCTAATTACTTAATCCTTTTTGAGAGTTAAATCTCTTTTTAAGCTCTGGTACATTTTCCTTGCTTTCTTATGCAATCAATCATTGGTTACAAATCTGGAATAATATTGAATCATTTTTTTTTCAGGACAAAAATGACGACTTGATTGGCGCAGCGGCTAAGCGCTTGGATTACTGCGCTAAGGGTAGTGGGTTTGATTCCCGGACTGGACATAACTTTGTGCGATCCGCCGATGTTTGTTCCGAGTTTAGGTATATATGATATTTGAAGTTTGTGAAACGCGCCCATGATATAGGAGATGTTCTTAGTGTGGGGCAAAGTTAAAAAAAAAACAATTACTTTCTTAAGACTGCGACACCAACAAAAAATCCACAAAAAATATCTATTTACTAAGTCTTCTAAGACAGAACAATTTCCCCAAACACCAAGTTTGGTCCCCAAAAACATTTTAATCTTAAATTGTGTTAAATCAATCGTAAAACCCCCGTTTATTCATCACTTGTACCCAATGCGACGTCAATGGAGGTCGGGGGTGTTATTATGCAAATCAGGCTGGATAGCGTCAGATTGAACAGGGGTGCTATCTGCGAGAATATTGGAACTCTATGTCCTTGTAGTGACGCTATTAGAGTTCGTTGTGGCTGCGAAATTAGAATGTTTTAGTAGCTCTTGATTTCATGAACAGCACGTCTAGGTCATTCCATGTTTTTACTTTATATGATAGTATTTTACTGATAGGTGTTAAGGTCGCAGTGGCTAAGTGATGACTGCTGTGCGGGGTTTGCGAGGTGCGAGTTCAATTCCCGCACGGGACAAAAATTTGTGTGATCATATATTTGTTCCGAGTCTGGATGTTTGTGTATGTGACATTTCATAGAGAAAATCCTAGTGCAGGGCGATGTATTTAAACAGAGCCTACTCGGGATATCCTGGTGCCATAAAAGAATATGAAAAGCCCTCTATTTTATATCGTCGTTGAGACTGGAACTGCCTTAGCAATACCATCATTACCAGTAACTATTACACCGGAATATTTTTCTTTATCTGCAGAACTTACAAAAGTCTATCCTATTACCCCAATTGTCGCGCAAAACGTACAACTTATAATTGTACCGATCAGATATGCCTACAAATAGTAGATTGCTGGTCAACTTACAGCACAAATTACACAGCCTCTGGACGTCTGTAAGAGAATCTGACGGAATGATTTGGAAACGGAGACCCGTAATTATGAATGTTAATCTGAATTAATACGCCATAGATTGCGTCCGATCGGACCTATTTGGAGTTCTTGTTGGAATTGAATTTCTAAGTGAAGTCTACTTGAATTTCTGAAAGAAAACTTATGTTAATAGGTAGATTTGTAAGCTTAGTTTAGATAAAATTACTTCGTTTAACGAATAGCCTTTTTAATTTTTACCTACATTATTTATTAAGCGGTTGGTTAACAGCTAGATAATATTCAGTTTTGTCAAAGATTGGCAGAACTATTGTCTCGAGTGTCCGAAGGCATAAATTGAGGCGTTTCTCAGGGCGCACCAAGATGAAGCACCAACGCGATTCGAAGCGCACAAAATTAGTGCGATTCAATAAAAAAATCTTTTTGTATTACGCACCTCATAATTTCATAAACTGAAATCGTTTTCGTTGAACAATCCTATTACAGTTTCCGTAACCAGGGGATCAAAATCAAGACAATCCGCCTGTTTGATGATACTGACAGTAATTAATGTGCCACCAGCAGGTCAATTAGTAAATATCAAAGGTTGACCTTTCATTGCCGGAATGCCAACTCTATTTTGGGAATCGTCACTTTGATACAACGTATATTTTGGGACCATTCACAAAGTTATGAATGGTCCCAAAAGTGATAATCAGATAGATAATACACGCTCGCTGCATGGCCCATCGTTATTTTTTCACATTTTTTACAATTTTCATACATTGTCATTTACTCATCGGTGTCTATGTATTCCTTTTTTTTTTGTCTAATGTGGTATTTTCCTCTCTATATATACGTGACGCAGTATTGGCAGGCCTCCTACTAGGTGGACCGTCGATATCATCAGAGATGCAGACAACCGGTGGATACAAATGGCAAGTTGTCGTTCATTGTGGCGCTCTAAAGGAGAGGCCTTTGTTCAACAGTGGAAGTCGTCCGGCTGATGATGACGCTGTCAGTCCTGGGATTACCTATTAGACATAAAGATTGCACCAATAAAGTCCACAATTAAGTTAACTTTATCCACAAGTCAAATCTTATTTTGCGACGTTAGGTTCGCTAATATATTATTACGTTTGAGTGAATCCCGTTCTTAGAAATCCCATGAACTAAGAGTCAGGACAGACAGAGACACAGGAAGTAGGTCAAAGTTCTATTTGTAAAAATGCTTTGTTTTTATGCAGCGAAGTTTTATAATACTGAACTAAGTCTGTAGAGGATACAGTACCTTTCTAACCAAGAAGTACTGTGGCCCGATTACACGTGACTTTTGTGTTTACATCTAGCCTGACTTTTACTATAACTAGGTAGACTTTTGTCTGGTTTAAAAATTTGGTAGTTTCAGTCTCATGTCTAAACAGAGTTATAAGTCTATCTGTGGTACAAATGAAAATCTTTATTGCAGCATGTTTTTTTCTGTGAATGATACCTACAAAACCCAACAGAATAAACAGCATAAACCTCATACTGAAATCAATTGCTCTTCATTAACCTTGTGGTATTCAGCAGCAGTGAAGTGAAACTCCATAATATTTTCATTTTCCTTCACTGACAAATCTTGGCGAGCCTAAGGGAGTCAATATTTGTTTAACCTTTGCCTAAATTGTTTATGTTAATGTAAGAGATTTGGATGGCTGTTGCTATGCCGTATCAAGATTTGGTAATGGTTTAAAGGTAAAGGAAATAAAATGGTTACATATTCTGGTATTAAACGTTCAACCGTAGGCACTTATGGGTTTTACTTTGACAGAGACTTATGGAAGGAGTGTAGGGAGGCTTTTGCCCTGCAGTGGGACAGTATAGTAAAGCACCTGATACCAATAAACACGTCTGTTTCATCCCTTCGTATAGTATGAGGTAAAAAGTAAATAAAATCAAGCCATAGTATAGACCTGAAATCAATTTAAAGATCCCTCGATAAATTACCTTACGCAAATTAAAATCATCTTCACGGGTTTTTCCGAATAAATTAGAAATCCATTAAAATTCCCGAAGCCATATAATCCGATTAAGGCTAGCCGTTAAAAGGTTCCTCATAAATACATTTACACCACAATCTTATACATTACCACCCTTCTCGTCACCCCTAATGAGTAATAAATATTTATCGTCGTCTTCGCAACCTCAGCTAGTATCTAAGAAAGATGGAGACCAGCCGCCTTACCATGAACTCTTAAAGCAGCACATTTTCTATTGTGGAAGCGAGTCGCACTACACTGCATGTAGCAGCATCTCACTTTCATCAAGAGTTCGTGGTATGGGGGCTGATTAGGTTGGAAGGTAGAAAACTTACCATACGAAACTTTGGGCTTAATATTGTGAAGGTGTTTTGAGTATAAGAGAGAAATGCTGGTAATGAAACACATTAAATGATCATAATTATTTTATTCATGCATTTACCCTCTAAAGGGGTAGTAAATAGGTTAAATTATCCTGTGATAATTTCTGCATAATTAGTGCAATTGTTTCTGATTTAAAAAGCCATCTGACCTTACCATGTATTAAATAAGTCTGGCGCTGGTGAACAGTCACTGCTGCTGGTGCACAGTCTAAAAGGTTTAAAACTATATTTTTCAATAATCAAAACTCGGGAAAATCACCATAAAAATGAAAGGCTCCATCAACAAAATTACGTCACAACTCACTTTAAAATAACAGGCAATACCATAACATTGAGATCAAACGAATTTATATCCGATTGCACCATGAAACTAATAAATTGAATGGTATTAGCGACACAGGGTAATCTCGCCCGCTCGGTTCCTACGCTTTTTGTAACGGGATTTTCATACAAATGCTTCAGATTAGAGGGGAGTACTCACGGGCGAATGAACGCACAAGTAAACGGTTGAGCGTGCAATCAAATTATTACCGGGAAAGGTAAGCAAGGTATGTTGTGAGAGTTTAAAAGGTACTCGATTAGGTATGGGGAAGTAATAGCCTGAGGTAAGTGGGGTCAAAACTTAGCTAGTACCTAATGATGTGGTTATTTTTAAACATAATTTTTAAGATCGGACTGCTACGCTTAAGGTCGCGGCTACGATTCCCGTACGGGACACAAATTTGACCCGAGGCTGGATGTAAGTATACGTGATATTTCATGTGTGTTAAACTCACTCACGATACAGAAGAAAGGCCTAGTGTGGGGCCACGTTTTTTTTTAGTTGACTATATAATTAAAAGTGCCAATATTGTGCTTCGGCCTTATTTAAAACAAAATGTTGGTAAGAACTCGTTACTTACCGGTTCTGACAAAACATTGTACACACGGTACATTTTAAAATGTGCATTTTTAATCTTTGTTAGGACCTCATTAATGCAAGCGTACTCCATATTCATCTAAACATAGTGTTTAACAACATTATTAAACTAAAAGCCAAACCTAGAAATACTTACGGACTGAGTGTACTAACCTATTTCTAACAAAATACTATAACCGAATTCACCCAATCTATAAAGAAAATCAGAAAATTAAACACAAATATATATTCAGAGCTTTCATCGCGGCCATTACCCGAACTTCGCTTTCAAGTTTTCTCAATATCAATAACCACAAAAACCAGTGGACTATCAAATTTTATGAGTACGCACTAAGTGTTTCACTTTCATACGATAACTGTCCATCTTTTCTTAGTTTTCTTCTTTTCTGGCTCTCCACGTACTTGCGGAGGTACTTTAAATACCCTTTCACGTGACAGGAAATCTTCCCCTTTCAATGAAGCCTGCAAACTCGTCTACATAATAATATACTTACTGGAAGTGGAGTCTTCCGCGGCACGACGCGATACGCATACGAAATGCCTCGTTTGTGCACTTTTGACGTGGTGGTCCCACTGTGTGTACCCTGCTTTATTAGTGAGTGTTTTACGAATTATGTAAATCATTTGACACGTTTGTTCATAACGAAAATACGTGAGGTCTTAATGAGAAAACTGGAGATTATAACTTACTTATTAACCTACTTCCTTTACTTCCAACTTCTTTTTTATTAACCCCCTACCTGCCCAATATACCACTCGATGTAGGTACTAATAAATGCATTGCGATTTCTACATCATTATTGTGACTACTTCACAAACAGTCAACCTAATAATTACAAACAAGCTATTAAGATTAATATTCAAACTAAATTAATTTATTTCAATTGTGGTTTATGTTAATTCAATATTATTTATACAGCATGAGGTAGGTATATGAAGAGAGCCAAAACACGTGTAATACATTATTCAGAGAACGTGTGGCGTAACCCTATTTTAAAAGCTTAACAAAATTCAAATTCACCAGATTACTTAATACAAATTCTAAAACCTAAAACAATTGGAAATATCAACATAAAATATTTATATTCTACACGCGACACGATAAATTCAATTGTCTCGCACATGCATTTTATTCTCCTAATTCCATTTTCGTTTTTACAACGTTAACATAGAATTGAGTTTCGCGTAGCACGTAATCGTCGGATCGGTCGATACGGATTATTCGGAATTACCCAGCTTCAACATGATCAAAGATTTAAAGTGCTCTGAGCGGATCCTCCGGGCATTCTTAGATCCAACCACTATTTGTACTAAGCTTACGTTGACCAACGCATTTGGAAAATCCGTAGAAAAACAGTCTGTTTTTATTTAGAATTGCCTTGATTAGATGTTGCCACTATTTGTTACCACAGGACTGTCAAAACAGAGGTATTCATTTGTTTATCCTTTTATTTTTGCTTGTAGATATAAGTTGTTTATCAAAATTAAAGTGGCCTGTATTTTTTCCAAGCTCCAAAATCCAAAGTTAGAGTGGTAGTCCTACAGTATTATATTAGTTAGGATGAAGAGCCGGTGCATTTAGATTTTTTTGCGACAATTTGTCAGTGTTTGTTTTATCACGTGAAATGTACCTTACTTTATGTTTGCACCGACTTAACTCATACAACTAATTCAAATTGGTTATATTTTAAATAAAACGTCGCCTGACTAGAAATGTCCTCAATCGTGAGCGTTTTTTACCAGCATGAAATATCACACACACAATTACCAAGACTTGAGATAAACATCTGCGGATCACACAAATTTTTGTGCCGTGCGGGAATTGAACCCTCAACTCTTAGCACAGCAGTACAAGTGCTTAGCAACAATGCCAATCAGATCGTCAATTAATGAATATTTATTCATAAGAACAAAGTAATAGCTTTGAACATAAATGCGACTATATTCACTAATTCATCCAAAATTCTCACACACACAGTACTTGTACGTAGAAGGATTTACCACGACATCAAACGATTGAGGAAAATGTCTTGAAAACCCACGCGAGAATAAAACATTCCATACGTGTGGGATTTTCGAAAGGGGGAAATGTGCCTATGTTATTTAGATTTACTTATTTAGGTGTAAATTATTTGTTAAATATTTTATTACGGAGCCAGTAATGCGAAAAGTGATGTGAAGGCGTGCTACAGAATGTTGTGAGCAGGAGCAGTTAAAGGAACCTATAGGTATGTCTTTCAAAACATAAGTTTGCAATACATCAATTCCGAAGATCAAAGACATTACTCATCGGTTAAGCAACCACACTTCTTAACCGACGTCAAAAAAGAAGGAAGTTCACAAATTTTTGGAATCTTTTTTTATGTAATTTAATTATAGTATCATCGTCATCATCAGCTGGAAGACGTCCACTGTTGAACAAAGACCTCCCCTTAGGACGCCACAATGAACGAAAGCTTGCCAATTGCATCCACTGGTTGCCCGCAATTCAGACGACATCGTCGATCCACGTGGTGAGAGTATTAGTAATTATAGTATGCATCAGCATAATATGGCTACACAAAGGTGTGCAGCATAAAACTCCTAACAAATTGGAACACTTCTGCCTACACGGGGATAACACAGAGTATGAAAAACACTACTTTACACAACAGTACCTCCACATATTGGCAAAAAGCTTTTATTCTCCCATTACTCCTTATTTTCTGTTTCAGTTCTCTTTCGTTTTATTTGTGAATCGTACAGATTGTATCATCTTTTTTGTTCAACTAAATTTAATATTTTCAAGCTTTCACCCAATTTCGTGTGAAATAAAAATTACTGGCGCGTGCACATTGAAAGGTTTATATTCAATGAGTAACTGATACTGGTATAATAAAATATTTTTATACTTAGATTTATATCGAGTATTAATTTCGCATTATCACTGATGCATAAGTGTATGCTCATATTTGTAAGCTCTAAAAACCACCGATACTATTAAGGTCAGATTAACTTAGATTTGAGTGTGTGGACCTACAACAAAAATAATCAGAATGTGAGACACAGATTTCATACCAAATGAAACTGGAAGAGGAAATGTTTGTCCAGCAGTGGTACAAAATAGAATTATTAGTAGGTATATTGATAGTAACATGGTACCAATATAATACTTTATCACAGTTATTGCTTGCATTGTAAGACAAACATTTGGCTACCATCCAAATCGATTTTCTGTGACAACTTAATACTTCAGGTACATTTAAAAGCCATTTCCTTGCTGACCGGAGATTGAAAATATATTCGATAACGGCTGCAGTGGGACAAGATAGCAGTATATCGATGGGTCCTACGTATAAGGCCCAATGCAATATTTTGAGCATTTTCACTTGTTTGTATTAAATGCTTCCTTTTACTCTAGTTGATAATGTGCACTAAAAAAACACATTTATAGGTGAAAATACTATTTTTGCTGCAGTTAAAGGGCTTATCAGTTAAAGCATGTAAAAAATATAGATCAAATTGAAACTTAAAGACCTCTATTGATAAGTTGTCATTTTGCACATTGGCCCTTATATATACTAGTAGGACCCATCGATATACTTTTTGCTAGACGGCACCTAGAGGTACACAGATACGCCTTTTTCCTATAGTGTAGGTTGGGAAAATCGCTTTCCACAGGACACGATCCTGGCATACGTTATTATGATCTAGGGTTACCCTGGGGATCGATCTCCACACTTGGCAAATATTAATCATAATCTGCTGATTAACTTTATCCCAAGTCCAAGAATTCAAAATTTGTTTTTACACAGAGAAGGAACTTTGGCAACAATTTTACTAGATTTTATAACAATAATGATGAACTTTTTGAGTTTATTATAGCCGTTATAGGTACATTCAATTTAAGCTGAGAAAACAGGCGATTCCAAACTCCAGCTACTTACCGATATTTCGCTATCACTACAACTTGTAACGCTGCGCTTCTCAAGGAACTTAGGAAAACTGGTAATTTGTTAAGTGCTTCAGAAACTTCCTAGTTCTTACTACTTGCGTTCCTCACTACGTCTACTCACTACCATATTCAGCTTACAAGTTTTGACATCGGAGAGGACTGTCAAAACTTGTGCGAAGATGCTTTGGAGTGCGTGCTTCAAAACTGGGAGCTTAGAACAGTAATGCATCTATGTCATAACTCATGTCTAAATCTAGACACTTAAACAGCCTAATTGGTTAGCTTGGTGTTAAGTTTGTATCGGGTTGTAATAAAGCCTCTTCAATTTTCATATAATATGATAAAGTCCGGATTAGAATACAGAATGTATTTGTTCCTCAATATCAGGAATCTGAATACTTATACAGAAAAACAATCAGTTTCAAGTTTTTCAGCGCAAATACACAAGCAGACAAAAATCCACAGACAACTAAAATAAAGAATAAGAATAATTTAATTAATCTTTTCGTTGACAAAGTTTTGTCGAAGCCTCTCTCAGTCTTGTCGTATTCCACCAAAGTTTGACAGGATTGAGGAAACGAATCCGATTATTTGCATTCCTTATATTTTGGTACGAATTCCCATATCTCACTGTTGTCAACTTTGAGTACACACGGATGATAAATTGAAGCCGGCACTTTACAAAAATCCAAAAACCTATAATTCTGAAGCTTCCTTTTCGTCTTTACAGTATGGATATCTTAAATAAATCCGCCATATTCAAAGTCTTATACAAGGTAATTCTTGAACCATACTTAAGAAACTGGCCAATTAATTATACATAATGCTAATTAAGTCGCACGTGTCTTCCAAAGGAACACGGGTTTCCCCTACACACACTTTACAGCTCCCTAAATTTACTCTCATTTTGCTCTTCAAAATACGCAATACTCATTGCTTTAGACTTGGCCTTGTGTTTTTTGGTTAATAAGTAATACTATGTTTTATTTTTAGCACGATATTACAGAAGTTTTCCTTTTCCAGTTACTATTAATATTGAAACTGTTTTAAGTTCTTTGCTGAGAAGTTTTTGTATACCATCAGTGGCGAAATTAGGCGTAATAAATAGTATTATACGACCTGACAAAATGTGATTGTAAGAGCACACCATATTAAACCGTTTAGAAAATACAGTAATGATTCCTGCGTTGTGTAATACATAAAAACATAACCTCACGCTTGTATTCTCCGAAGGGGTAAGCAGATGTGTATCTATAGTACTCCCACGTTTCGCTAGTTATGTTATAGGTTACTGTTACAGGGCCGAGCCTATTGTCATTAACTAAGCACAAATCCAGAGCCCGTACCCGTGCGGTCCGAGCAAAAACCCAGTAACACTTTGCCCAACCCGGGATCTGAACCCAGTAACTCATGCTCAGCAGTTGCGTTCAGCGACCACTAGACCAACGGCGCAGTGTACGAGTACTTTTGAATTAGCCCTAGTACAATCTACATACTTACACGCTATATTAATGATATTCATGTTAGTTACAAATTAAAAGGTAAATCTCCTTTTAATTATCATAATTCCTGCTAAACCTCATGAAGCATGCGTAACACATTATTTATTAAATCGTGTATGACAGGTAAACACACCTACGTCCGTGAGCTAATGTATTCTACACGCGTGTCTCTGAAGCGACTACGACCGGCATTTGTCACGACAATCGTCAGCTACCTTCACTGCTAACTACTAAATGGCATACAGCTAATGTTACTGTAAAGATTATGTTTAAGCTGAAACAAAAAACAAATATTTGAATTATAAATAAACTTTGAGTCCAAGGTAGTCTGATGTTTTGCACTTTCACGGGAATAAATATTATGAAAAATTAATAGGGGTAGGTTATACAGTATACACACTTACTTATTAATTCATCAGTTTCATACTACTTTTGTAGCTAGATCTGTAACAGTGATTCTTGAATTTTCCAAATTGTAGGTACATTTTGTCAGACAGCATAAAGTGTCATGATATAGAAATAAAAAAAATACTATTTATCTAAGGCCCCACTTAGGCTCATTTCAAAATCAAAGCACTTTAAAACTATATAAACACTATAGGTGATGGCAATAGGCTCGCCCCCTATTACATTGGGACCTAAAAACATAACTGGCGAAATGTGGGTGTACTATATGTGCACCTCTGCCTACTCCTTCGGGGAATACTGGTGTGATGTTATGTTTAAAACTATATATAGGTATACGAGTAAGTAAGGTAAGAGCATTAGGTTCTATTAAATGTGGCTTAAAACCGCAACCAGGAGTGAACTGATGATGTCTATTGTCACCTGTTCCCAACAAAATAAAGGTTCACCGTTGTTTTTACAACTAAGTGCACGCCACAGAACTGCGTTATTTGCCAGCTATGTTTCCACTCATATTACATTCACCCCGTACGTACCTTATGTACACATACATTCATCCCGCGGTTACATTTGCTTTTTTCTCTCATGAACTTACAACAAACACAGGAGGAGAGAGAATATTAAAAAGAATTTGGTATCAGTAAACGTTGGAGGAAAAAGGGTTGGTCTTTGAATTCTCGAAAACTTACGCTTCGGGTGTAATATGAGGTATTTTCTAACAGCAGGTATACGTAGCAGAAGTATAGATTTATTGAAGAATTTACTATTATTATCACAGACTTAAAGACAGTCTCTCCAGTGTGAATATTACGGTTTTCCTCCACAAAATAAAATATCTCCACAATATAAAAGCGTCACTATGTTTTTCTTTATGATTGGAAATAGGCACTTTATTTTCATAAGATAAATATTCGTACATGTATCAGATAGTGCTTTTTAAAGAAGGTGATAAAATTTTCTATCAAAATGTCGAGTGTACAATTCTGCATGTAACTTATTCTGTACGCTATACAAAAACAAAGCCAAATATTTAGAGATGGTATATTTCACACCAACTGAAATAGAAAGGCTGAAAATACTAAATCAAGTGTCTCTGCCTACGACCTAGATTTAAGAGATTAAGCCTGTACCGAATGTTTAAGTCGTGAAATATTGCTTGTGCTTCTCGAATTATACGACGTACATTATCATACAAAGGTTGAACGGGAAGGAGCGAGGATAAAATCATACTTTTATTATAAAGAAAATGTATTCTTTGTTTATGGAGCCTCGTAAGCCTACAAATGGCTGGTTTATTATAGGAAGATGTTTAAATGTGTGCAGTGCAGGTTTATACGAATTTAGTCATTCAAAATTAGGTGAACTTTATGATTTAGCAATTGTTTTTGGTTCTCTTTCATATTAAAACTTCCTTCTAGGTATAGCTGATTAAAAACAATATAATTTTTCTTGTTTTTATAAACCACGTTTACAGTGTTGAACCTGATAAATTTTAACTATAGGCAGATTTAATGTCAAACTAGTCAATTTAAATGGCAAAAGTCAGTTTTTCAATATGTTAGCAAATGAAAGTTTTAAATAAAAATATGTTGCTTCTCAGTCCAATGTTCTCCTGTATTTGTTTTGCCCAATAATGGCTCCAAGTCCAATCGCTATTTCAAAATATTACCAATAACTTCTAAATAGAGATGTACTTGAAGTTCCTATACAAACAAAGCCACCCTCTTCGTTCCCCACCCCCTTCCCCCTCAAACTCTGAATCGTACGAAACACAATTACGATATTCAACGGGTAAACACAAAACTCGAACACATATCTCAAAAGTTGAAATTTCAATAAAAGAAAACAAAAAATAAAATGTTACTTTGTTTATTCCATCGTTATCGTTTACTATTGCAATAAGAATATTTTCTGCATCGAGTAATTAAAGAAAATAATTCGTAAAAACATGCAAAAAGATTCTCTCCGGCGGGGAATCGAACCCCGGTCTCCCGCGTGACAGGCGGGGATACTTACCACTATACTACCGAAGACTTATCGTTAAATGACGAAATACTAGTTCCAAACATTTCAATCTACATGATATATAAATTATGTATCAGCTCGAATAATTTGATAATCAAGTTAATATTTTTTCATTCTAATTTATCATACTTACCTATTGCGCGTCTGTTAACGTTTCAACAAGATGACAAGTTAATTAGGGTTAACAAAATAAAACGTGTGAATTGCCAATTATTCCTCACGGTAATTATCAATTAATATTTGGATGCCAGCGGTGATTAATTACCATACAATCAGTTTATCGACGGCTTATCGCCATTTTAATTGATGCTTTTAAAGGTACTGCATACGTTCAGTATTTCAGCTTTCAGCAATAGTTTTGATTGTTTGTGGAAAGTTTAATTGGAGTTGAGTACATAGATAAAAACAGTACATAGATAAAAGTACATAGATATGTAGTTTGATATGGAAAGCCAAAAGTAAATATTAGGTCTTATATATCGTTTTATCTGTTTTAATTGCATTGAAGCACCAAACAAGGGAAGGTTTAGACATAAAGATAAACATATATCTAGATCAAGTATTCTGCTTTTGTTTAAACTTGCACTGATAGCCGAGTGGTATGACCGTTGAATTGCCAAGTCAAAGAACGCAAGTTCAAACACCGGCACGCACCAATGTCTTTTCGAATTCATGTGCGTGTTAGTAAGTAGTTATCAGTTGCTAAAAAGGTGAAGAGGAAACCGGCACACTTGAGACATTTCATTGGTGTGTACAGCCATGTCAGACGCCTACAGGCGGTTTAGACTCTGACATCAGTTGTTCATCAACCATACGCTACGAAGAAGACTGTCATCCTTTATCCCAAAACTATAACTACACCCTAATTGAAACACCAACTATTACCATCCCATCAACCTCTAACGCCACAAAATAATAACACCCCAATAATTTCTTTATAAGTTGTGTCATTGTGTTCGGCCCATTTAATAGGGCCAATGGGCCATAAATGTCAGTTTACTGTGAACGCCGGCCGTAACGACATTGTTTAGAGCTCAGTCATCACGCCAAGAACGTTCGCGTTTTTCGTCCTAATGTAGGGTTGGAGTCACACGGGCCGATGTCTGACCACACTTCGCGAAGAAGGGTTATTTTGTTTTGTCGTGCACTTTTTAGGCTCTTTTTTGTTTGTTCTTATTTATGTAATAGTTATGCAACCGCTATTATGAAATACTACATAGTTTTTTTGTTCACTAATATAAATCTTAAAGTTAATAATAGTTATTATTATTTAGTATTACCCAATTCAAAAAAATGATAAAAAAAACCATTCTTTTTGTTTTATACTACTAATTTTAATTTACCATTTAAACAGAAAAGTATACTTAAATTTTCATTATAGTGAAAATGGACCAGGCTCTTTGAGAAGGGCCTCTGCCAAGATACGACAACCGTAGACTACAACGAGATGATGATTTTAGTAAAATGTTGAACATACGCCTCTTGAGCACTCAGAATCGATATATTAACGTGCTTATATTAAACTTACTATAATCAAATAATCTTAATAGAGGGCAATGGCCTGAGCAGACGGCTGTCAATTGAACACTATTGAAAGCCTAGCTAGACTATATTCAATAAATAATTATGTTAAGTACTATTTAATTATGAATGTAAGCCTAATAAATTATGTAGGCGGCTGCGCGAACTCTAGACAAACTGACGTACCATTAATTATGTTACTTAACGAGCAAATTATTTTAGAAGTTTTATTTATTTATTTGATTGTGCATTTTCTTGGTTTATATTTTATTGAAAAGGGTTTATTTATTTATTATGTTACAGAGTTGTTCAGATATTTACTTGAATGCGGTTTGTAGTTCAAAGTGTTTTGGGAGAGGAGGACATGATTGGACTGCTGTGATAGGGGTTCGATTCCCGTACGGGTTACAGCTCACAAGTAGTAAACTATTATTTTTAAAATTGTAAACCTGAATGAATGATTTATTTATGTAAATAGGTTTTTACAAACACTTCTACAGGCCAAAAAAACACTTTGACACGTCAAAATGTTGTCTCCTATAATGATTGACGACGGCAATGCTTTATCACAAGTTTAAAAAAAAGGAATATTTTATATAGCATTGTTTCAGTTGTTATAGCAATTCGCTTTTAATGCTATTTTATTTAATTATCTAACCTATATCTATAAAGGCGAAAGTTAGCGAGTGTGTTTGTATCTTTATTATTTCTTCATACTCAAACGGCGGGACCAATTCTGATAAAATTTTGTATAGAGGTAGCTGACAATCTGGATTAACACAGGGCTACGTTTTATGCGAAAAAATGTAGCAGGTAACACCGTGGGACTCAGCTAGTAATTGATTTATAAGTGAAATATGCCTCCGTAAAAATTGTGACTGAACAGTTATCATGAAACCGGCCAGTGTGAGTCGGCACCACGTCCATCGACGCAGTTAACTTGTCCCCGCGTGTATATCTTTATTTATTCCTCTCACATAACGCATCATTCTGTGTTGATACACAAACGAAAGTGAAATGTATCGGCTATATGTTTCAATGTATGTATGTAGAGATGTATGTAGGATGTAGGTTCCTAAGTTAGGCTATAGATTAGGTAAACCGCGTAGTATCTAGGCAGTGAACTAGCTAGGCTACAGGGATTTACTTTGAGCTTATATTGCAGGTAATTTTCAGCTGTTGAAGCGACATGCCGTTGCTAGCAGTATAGTGCGGCGTCTACATACACAAGCAAGTAACCTGCTCTTTCTATTTCATCTATTATTCTCAAAGAAGTAAGTAAACAGAGAGGTGCTATTGGCTGCACAGGCGCAAGCATAAGTATTAGGTATGCTAGATACTTTGGTTTTGTATTTTACTATTTACAGTATTATAAAGCCATCTTGGGCGAGCTTACATTATTAATTGTTAGGTATTAAACGATAAAAAGTCTGAACGGCTAACTAAGCTAGTTGGCTGCGATAAATACATAGACGCGAATAAACTCATCGACCTCTAGATTCGATCTAAACGCGACAAAAGTCGTTCTGCGTTCGAGAGATTTTAGATAATCCAATGATCTAAAACCTAAATTACTTTTAATTTACATTAAATGAAATGTATTAGATAGTTAATTTGGTCTGGATTTGAACCTTTTCAATATAAATTTAGCGCGTACTTAATAAATTTAAATAACAACGACGTAAAAGTCACCCTGACCTAGCTTAAAATAAATATTTCACAGCCAAACCCTAGATTGTAATAAAAGTTGATACGTAAAACTAATTAAGACTCCTATAGATCTTAGTGTTGGCACAGATGGAGTCTATAAGAGTTTTAATTCACGAGGAATTAAACTCTTCAGCTCGATCAACCGAATGCAATCAGTTCGTCTCATTTCCAAGTGGGATGCGTCGTTTGCCGCGAGGCTTGTGCAGTAGAGGAGGGCAGAAGAATTAAATAATAGACTTTTTTTATTCATTTAAATGTACGTACTATTGTAAGCAATGTTAAGAAATATAACAGCATTTGTTATGGCTGTCTGCACAGAATTTAGCTGCTTTTAATGTCACAAATTTCAGAATCAATTTCAACAAGTTCCATTCAAAAATTTCCAGCCTGTAGCTGTCTCCTGCAGAAAGTATTTTCGTAAAGAGACGGAATAAACTACTCGTAAGTGCGTAGTAGCGAAAAATTCCAATCTATTAGGTATTGAAACTGAAAAACAAAATATTCCATGGAGATTTATCCAACACACATTTAATTAACGTGATTTAAGACCTGCTAATGATTTAATTATTACACCGCAACCGCATAAAGAATATGATTTCAACTATAATTTCAAAAACACCACCGAATGAACCTTTTGCCTATACATTTTTGTTGACACATGTCTGCATGTACGTATGTTTACGGAATTCAATTTACCTGTAGACTGGCGTTACCCCCGGCGTGGCTTCCACATTTTATGTTAATATTACAGTTTTATTGATCCGTCTGCGTCGATGAGGGAAGTGGATTGCTGGTGTTTAATATTCTGAATTTCTGACAGACTTTGAATATATTCGGACATTTCCATTCCATTCCGGGACATGTTGACGTCTATTATATTTATAGTGTTTGCTTGGTTGCATTGGTATTATGTTATAATATCTCTTGCGTAGTTGGTTAGTGTCCGCTAAGATAGGCCGTCGTGTACGAAATTCTGTCTCAAGAACATCTCTCTCTTTTAAATAATTTAAATAAAATTACCTCCTACTTTTAAATGTCGACTTTGACACATTTTTCTTGCCATGTTAACGGGTTAAATTTGAGCCTAGGCTGTGTCTGAGATTTCTGAACATAAATATATTTCACAAGACAACACATTGACAAGACCTTAGCAACTTAAACTTACCTAGAGCTAAGCCTGTAAATAGCAGAATATTATATTGTTCTATAATAATGTTATCTATAATACAAGTTTGGATCCATAAAATGAAATCTCACTTAAACATATTGTTTAGCTACAGATTTAGAAGGTTAAGAAGATTCATGTCAGAATAACGTAATCCACTCGTGTTATTGTGATTATATAAATCGTAATTATTCGTATTCAGATGTAAATATCTTAGAAAACATAAATCAAACTTGGCTAATTAATCTTAGTCAGAATTCGTGGTTCTTAGTTCAGAGATAATTGTATGCCGCGAACAGAACTATTTAGTTAAGCCATTAATCTGGACCAGGAGTCACTAGCTTTTAGAAGGAGGCTCAAGTACTGTCTCAACTGGACCCTGGAGCATTATAAAAAGAGAAGAAATCCTTAAGAAATGAATCTTAGGCAAAAAAAATGTCTATATTCTAATTTTGTACTGATTTTGATAGTTCTTGTACCATTCGTATCGATAGAGTATACAAAGAAAATGACCCTAGCTGTAGTAAAAATATGTGTACAAAGATCCCATCTATAGTCCATAGTCCATCCATAGTCTGGTCACTTGTGGAGGTTCTTTCAATGCATCGAAACTCGTACCAAAAAACACGACTACATCAACACCGGAAAAGTTTTTTTTTTTAAATAAAATAAATGTACCAAGCCTGAGCGTACCTGCGAAGGTACAACCAGTTAGAGTGGTTCATTCGATTTTCAATTTGAACCCAATCACTGCGCAGTCGGGTTGAACTCCGCCGACAAATTGGGTTCCGCGCCGTACAGTCAAAGGCAAGTTATCAGGACAAGCAGCGTTGGAGGGTTTCAGGATTTATACGGAGACTTGGGTTAATGAGAAATGTTCAAAATGGCCGCGAGGAGATGTATGAGAGAGTATTACCATACGGGATTCATTCGTAGTGAGAAGAAATGTTGATACTGCTTCGAGGGCCTTTCTTGAGAAGACAATGTTTACGACCGCTTCGTTCTTCAGTTCTTCGTCCATATTTGGGCTCTGTCTTACAGGAGCAATTCATGTTAACCTTCTCTTGTTTTCAACGAATCTTTGTACAATTCTTGACAAATATAACTATGTTCGATCACATCTTCACATTAAAATGGAAAAGGTATTTTACTGTCTACTTGTTGATTATGTGTGAATATTATATATTTCTAGAAACCTCCAAATATTATCAACCAAAACTGCATTAGGTACTTCAGAGTACATTGAATGGAAACTTAAAGGCTCCTTAAATATTTGTTATAGTCGTTTAATCATCATCAGCCGGAAGACGTCCACTGTCAAACAAATGCCTCCCCCTTAGAACGCCACAATGAACGACAACTTGCCATTTGTATCAAACACGAATAAATTTGGCTGATTGTGGTTTTATATTGTTTTTGTCTTGTATCCATGGAAAATAATTGAGCTGGTCAGAAGCTTGATGAGGACTTGTGGCTAAGGACCGTAAGCGCTGTATTCGAAGTCTATTAATACTACTCTTGGAGACTAGAATATACACTCCATTCTCTTTCACAGAGAAAATTCATGTCTCTAACAAGCAAAAGGTTTGTTTTTTAACCAATTCGTGTTTTATGATAATGATAAATCTGAGTAGCATAATGAATTTTGGACTTTGTAACAAAATCACGTTTATAACTCTTCGGCGTCTCAAAATGGTTCCAGTTCGAATGGTTAATTATTTACAGAAGATAAATACGTAAGATAAACATTCATGTAAAGAACACCACGCACAATACATGAAGCGTGAAAGAGACAGCTTCGATTACATTTCTTATCTCTTTCATCAAAGAACAATATCTCTAGAACCCTATTCCCAAACACACTTTGATGAATACAATCAAATCGTGTGTTTATTTGAGTAGGCAACAGCGAAGCAAACAATAACATAGCGTTACTCTAATCGATACGATTCTGGAGCGTTTAGCGTCTTCACTCGAGTTGTTTTCAAATCGATTACATTGTTTTATTCAAATTGAAGCTTTGATCCGATTATGAGTTACAGTGAGACTAAGAAGCTGATTTTAGAATTTAGCGCTAATTAATACAATCCAAAAAACGGTTTTGTTAATATTTGGGGTAGGTATTTCTATGATCAGCGATATTTTTAATTCAACAGATTTTTGAAGAAGTAAATTCTAATTACTGACTTCTTCAAAAAACACCTTTATCGATGGACACAACAGCTGTGAAGTCAAAATAAAACGTAATAATTTTATAATGTTATGTACTACATAGATTGGGTCTCTGGAATCTTATAGAATTGGGTCTAACAGCCTGATAAATAAGGCTTAAAATTGTATCATCTCCAGAATTTTAAATGAGAATCCATGCTGTAACAAGTTTAACATCATTTCCCTCTTCATAACCTCACTTTAACACCGACAATCAAAAACACGAGCATAAAGCCAGCAAGTTAACAAACATCTTTAAACTACAATAAAATCCGTACCTACCCGCACGTAACAATAAAATCCTTATTGTGGCATAAACGTGAACGAACTCGCTATAACAGAATGTACCTCGAATGTGCAAACTTTGTTGTTGGCGTTATAAACTGTCAAATGTTTAGGTCACTAGTCTTGGTTGGAGAGCTTATTGCCCAGTTTAATCATGGTGTGCTTTGGATGTGAAGGATGGATAAAATGGAATTAGTTCTAATCCCCTTAGGGTTGGATTTTTAAAATTTCATAATTATATGGGACCAAGTTAGGGGTATACCCTTTCTAATAAAAAAAGAATTATTAGAATCGGACTACTATTCAAAAAGTTAAGCGTGGTCATACATAAACAAAAATACGCGTCTTGAGAAGCTCCTCTGTTTTTTCGTCGGTTATAACTGGAATTTGTTTTGCCAGATGATGGTGGGTTGGTTCTGTTTCATGAAATAAGCTAAATAGTCTTGGGTAGTAATTATTAGGTAGTAGTAGTTTCGGTCTATTGAGCTTTCATATACATTGAGCTAGACAATCAATCTGTAATATTAGACATTATGCTGTCCCCGAATAATATTTCCTATATTATGGCGCTTATTCATATTAATTACTAAAACTGGAGCGAACATCGTTTATCTATAAGCAAAGGTGCTCACATTTTTAATAGGTATCCGGCATAGACATACACACCAATATGTCGCTGCTTCCTTTCAGAGTAGATAACTTACGAAACAGCCTAGAAACATTGTAAGAACCTAATTATGTACATGTACGCAAACCCAATATAATCTAAAAAGTTTCACTCGATAGACAGTCACTCACAAAATCTTCGTAACTTCAATAGCGAACAAAATCAATTTCATTTGACTAAAGTTGTTTTCTGTTCCAAAGGTCAAACGAAACTGATTAACATAGAAATTACAAGATAAAACGAAGTTTCTTATGTAAATGTTTTATTTCCATGCTAATGCGACTATAGAGAAAAAAGTTTTAAAGTACGAAGGGTTGGTGGGGTATTTGGTGGCCGTGGGTACCTATTATCTCCGTCTAACTTGATGAAAGCCGTGAAGGTCACGGCCGTAGCGTGACTCAATGGACTTCTTTTAGTTTTTCTTTTGTTTTGGTCTGCCATTTTTTTAGCATTGTAGGAAACTCTTTATCAGACATCTTTTTTCTGTTTTTAGCTTTGTGTGCATTATGCTCCATCTGTCGAGATGGCATTGATAATCTCTTCAAACGTCTGGATATGTATCATTGGTCTGGAAGTTCTAAGATTCAGTCCAATTTGCGTGATCCATATAATATATGATAAAGTGTGACCGTATCTTAAATTGGAGTATTAGGGCAGAATAGCACTTCCCCATTTTCTTCTGTGGGTATCGCAGGAGGTGACTAAGAGAAAATCAGGAAGGCGGGCAGCAGCGTCTTTTTGTAACTTCACCACCAATACTGGGATCCCCAAGGCACATGCCAAGCGTGGGGATTATGGCTACCTTCCCCTCTCTTAGAGGGGGCGGCTTTGTTCAACAGAGTACATCTTCTGGCCTGCACTGTATCATGTGGTACGATCTCAACAAATAATTATGGTAGGTACCCTTTTAATTAAATTTGGCATAAAAATAATGAAATGGAAGTATGAAGGCACTAAGGGATGGCAGAGGCGTAGGGAATTCAGTGATACTATTACCCACCCTTAAAAAGATTTTATCTTTTGAAACGCTATCTTAATTGTCTATTATGGACGCTAGGGACCCATAATACTCTGCAATGTCCTCGAAATTTAAAACAGGCAATAAAATGGTCAATCATTTATTTTTATGAGATAAATGAAGAGTAGTATTTTCAGCTATTAATTAATTTAACATATTAGAACTTTTTTTGACGATTTAGTTCATCAATATCTAGTATCTGGAAACCTTAAACTTAGCCTTGGAGCAACAATTGTCCATTTATAACATAACATCACGCCTGTATTCCCCAAAGGGGTAGGCAGAGGTGCACATACAGTACACCCATATCTCGCCAGTTATGTTTTTAGGTCCCAATGTAATAGGGGGCCAGCCTATTACCGTCAACCGGGCACAAATCCAGACTCCGAGCTGCTACTAAGAATTACCTAATGGAAAAACCCAGTAACACTGCCCGACCCGGGATTCGAACCCAGGGCCTCGTGCTCAGCAGTCGCGCTTAGCAACCACTAGACCAACGAGGCAATCAATTGTGCATTCACCATAGAATATTAACTGAATGGCTTTTGGTCTAACACTAATAATAGGTTCAAGCCATTAAAATGTGCCAAATGTCCGTGTGTGTATTTGTTGTGTTTGTCAAACACTTTAATCTAAAGGAAGAAAAGTTTTGGTTTCTATTTATAGTGATCGTTTACAATAATTTCATGTGTCGATAATATTCTTTATCTATTAGGACGTCGAATAAAAGTTTTAAACAGAGCGTTCATTACATCGTTCCGTTAACCCCTTAAAAACAGCAACAATGTAATCTTCAGCTCCAGTGTAACACTTCTTAGTTCTCCGTAAACATCGCGCTCTCAGGCACTCCACAACATTTATCTTTTTATCTTTTAACCTCTGAACGTTCCGTATAAAAATGTTGCTTGCTTTCCCACGTACCGTCTTTGTTTTAATGTGGTTTTAAAGCGGTGGAAAAATCACCCTTGTTAATATCCCGTGGCTTAGAACTAGAAGCAAGTTGTAGTAATTAATCTGTCGGCTTTTTTGCGTTGTGTGTTTTCCCTCGGGCCTCGTACATGGCCATTACGAGATTATTGTTAATGTGTGCCTGTATATCAGAACCTACGCTGTACGCTTGTTCATCCCAAAGGAATTTGTTGTGGTAAACAGATACAATATTTTTCATTTAGGAATATGTATTTTCTTACTAGATATTAAATAATTTAAGGACAGTCGAGCTTAAGTTCTTCTGTTCAATTTTTGTCACTGCGTTGTAGAAGTTAATCAAACTAATACATTGACAGGAAAAGTTCAAATAAAAGACAGGGCTCTTGGTTACCGCGTTAACACTTATACATACCATACTATATCAACAACCTAGTAAAGTATTCGACATACTTTTTGAGAACTTCCGCATCGTCATCATCATCAGCCGGAAAACGTCCACTGTTAAACAAAGGCCTCCTCCAACGCTCCACAATGAACGGCCACTTGCCATATGCATCCACTGCCAGTTAATTAAAAACCTCACTAGCTCGATATTCACCAAAACCTCCTTATCATACAGTTGCCCTTGCTTCCAATCACGGCCTATTTGTCTGGTTGCCCTTGAATCATCAACGCCAACATAATTATAATGGTGGTTACACTCAACAAGTTATGTAAACGTGTTACTTTGAACTGTAATACAGTTAGGGGTTCAACGGTATTAACTGCTGGGTAGAGTGTACTTTGATGTGTCAAGTACAGACGGAGAATTAGAAAGGTTAACTTAAATTTAACTGTAGTTCCACCACATAAATTAACAGGAGTTTGATGTCTGGATCTTGATAGAACATTTTTTTAGAAGTGGTCTACCACAGTGAGGCCTTATCTGCTTTATTTGAGACTTTTTGGCGAGACCCAAGAGCCTGCAGTCAAGGGCCCTTAGTAGTAGATAAATAGATGCATAATGCAGTTTACGTTGTGGAAGCGAGCCTGCATTCTCGTTTTCACAACGTAAACTGCCCTGCTTTAACAGTTTATGGTATGCTGGCGTCTCCCTTGCCTACGTTAACTGTCCTGTTTTAATAGTTCATGATAACGGAGCGAACAGACTAAAAACAGTTTAAGAGGCGGTGTTATTGCTTAAAGCAATTTAGTTGGATATTTTTCAAACATCATTTTACCAAGAATTAGGTTTAATATACGAATAAATTTCATAAATTGAAATACACTATCTAAGAAACTGTGTGATAATATATACCTAAGTAGGTATTAATAAGTATTTTATTTCAAAAATCTGATGGTATGAATTCACATCCAAAATCACATATCAACTATAATGATAATTATCAAGCTCCCAGTTATCGACATTCATACTACCAAAAAGTCGACATCTAGGTACGAACTAATAATTTTACTACATTGTTGGCCATAAATTATTCATATAATGGATAACCCTCAATCATTTGATTGACAGCTGAACACATGTTATGGTCTAACTTTATTACCGAAACGTTTAGTAAATGAGGGACCCAATTAAACTAAATTCCAACTCATGAACGCCACTCACCCGAATAAATCGATTATAATCGGTTCTCTTAAACCAAGGGTGTTCAATCGATAAATAATTTATCGATACAGTTAAAGCAGGTATCTAATCGGACGGGCGCGTCGGAAATGTTCTTGATTACTAATTAATCGGATTCTGCACCGAGCGAGTGTGAATTTGCGAACTAAATGTGCGCGGGTTACATTAATTAACGAACCATTAGCACCGTGTTTGCGATAGTTTGCGTTATTTTAGCCGTGCTGAGAATTTGTAATCTCATAATTTATTTCATCGACAACTTAAAAATAAACTTTAACATAACACGACATAGGTTTCTGACAAGTAGGCCCATATTTAAATCTACAATAATGGATGTCCACAAGAAAAAAAATTATTACAGTAGGTAGGTATCTATCTACTTATCTACACTTACAGTTACAAACTTTACCTAATATAAAAAAAATATTCTAAATTATATTCCACTGTATTTAATTTCCTTATTTTTGATAATGATTAAAATACGTCTTACCAATTTTTTATCGATACCGTTAATCAAGGTATGATTTATAACAAAGCATAGATTATATTAATGTCATAATGATGATTGGTAATGAATATTTTCTAGCCATTACTAGCATAATTAAAATATAATTAGTTTAGTAACTTCCAATATTTATAAGTTGTGTTGTTTGTAAGATAAAAATACTTTCCTAAGTAATATTTAGTTGAGAGACATCTATTGACAAACGCACGAAGCGCTATCGTGCATAACGCGTTTACTTGTTGATGCTTGTCTAAGCGTTGTAGTTAGTTTCTAATACTTCTAACAGATGGCGCTATTTTAAATCAGTTTAATCAAATCATAAAATATGCACATCAGTATTATGCAATTATTAGTACTAGGCAATTAAAGTTAAATAGACTAGTAAGTATGTAAAGTAAAAACAGAAAAGTGATTTTTTTCGAATCAATACATTTTAACTGCTTTGTTGGTTTAGTGGTCGTTCAACGCGACAGTTGCGCTTGGTCCTGGGTTCGAATCCCGGGTCGGGCAGTGTTTTTTTCTCTTTAATTATTTTTGGAACTTTTGATATACATTCAGTCCCAAGGTACCAAAGGCAGTGTAACTGGGTTTTTCCATTAAGTAATTTGTGCCCGGTTGATGGCAATAGGCTTTTCCCCTATTACATTGGGACCTATAACAAAACAGGCGAAATATAGATGAACTACACACCTCTGCCTATGCCTTCGGGGAATATTTACAGGAGTGATGTTTTCTGCAGTTGCAGTGGACTGCAATAGGCTGATGCTGATGTGATAGTGTGTGTTAGGAAAGGAATAATTCAAACAACGGTATTATAAAAATCACAGTCGTTTATTTAATAATAAATACTGGTAATTAGGATAGACATAGAGATTTACGAAAAAATCTTTAGCGTAATGAAAGGTACTTTTAAAATACTAATTAAATACCTAAGAATGTTGAGTACATACAAGTTGATATCGCCTACGCGTGATGTTACAAATGAACCAGAAAATAACGTATGAATAAACACTAAAATAACTTAAAAGTTAAGTCATGGGCCCGATCTCCTATAAAACCTTAACAACTATCCCCTATAGGTACGTATAAACAATCTATACTTTATCTGCGTACTAAAAAGCTAAAGTATTTCGAAAACTATTTTTATTATTATAACTACGAACTTGCTATCATAATCCGTGATGATCAAAGATTTTTGGAATAGAATCGGACTTAAGACCGTTGAGCTATACGGGGGGTACCCCTTAAGTACATCCCTAATATCAAAGCATAGCTAGCCGTGACAACACGCTTACATGAAACTAACTCTCATCAACACGAGCCTGAACACCCCATCAACATACACACGAAGCTCAAACCAACTTAAATTAATAATTTATCCTTAGGAATGATTCATAATATCCTTCTGGTAAACACATCCTCCACCGAACCAAGATTCACTTAACTCCGATTCCATCAAAATCGACAAGTTGAAAGAAAATATCATCGCCAACGAAGCTTATCCTTTGTGCATGCGTCTACTGCATCATCTTCAATTTGAACCTTAGAACTAAGTAAGAGATTACCCTAATGAAGACGAACAGCGCGCTGAGAGCGCCGACATCGATCCAGAAGTTGGCTTTGTCCATGGTCATTTCTTTCAAGAACAGGTTGGGATTCCTGAAGTGGCAGTATGCTTCGGAGCAATGCAGCTTTTCCCTGCCGTAGCCGTAGACTGAGAGCATGGCGCCTTCGAAGCCGTACCGCACGTAGCTGAGGTAAGTAAGCCACTGTAGGTAGCTGGGTATCGCGTTGAAGTTAACAAAGAAGCCTGAGAAGAGCACTACCGGGATGGTAGTGACTGGCCCCAGGTAGACCCCGGTCTCTATCTTCATGGCGGCCCCGATGAGCAGGCCGAGGGACTGCGCCACCAGGGCCGTCAGGATGTTAATGGTAGTGAACATGAGCACCCGGTCCGTCTGCATCGGCTGGCCCGTCATGAAGTACACTATCATTACATACACGCCGCTGAATACAATCTGGAAGAGAAAGATTGGTTTTTAATACTATCTATCAACTCAAATAGTTAAAAAGCATAAATGTGCTTATACTGCATAGCATACCTAAGTACCATTACTTAGGTTATGCTATGCATTTGGCAAACTTATATGATCAGTAAAATCATTATTGATATAATTATTTTTTAGTTTCAAAGAAAATATTTCAAAATTTGGAAACCATCAAGTATTTCTAAATTATTTCTAATGTTTACCAAAGCCTGTTTAAAATTACCACTCATATTCATAGTACGAGTGTCAAAACTTCTCGGTAGATGGCACTACAGTCTACACTTCTACAATATGACGGCGTCGTATTGATTTTTTTAGACCAGACAAAAAACTTGTGGCACAAAAAGTATAAGGTTCAATTAAGTTTATCGAAAACGTATTATAAAAAAGTCTCAACAATTTCCTTATTCTTAACGAGTTCTTGGCACAAAATGGAAGTCATTATAATTACCTGGAACGGTAGATCCGCCATTGTTTTAGCGAAGTAAAAGGCTTTCAAGGAGTACCAGTAGTTCAAATGCTCTCTCACAAACACGCTCATCTCTGTAGGGACTGCAAAAAGAAAAACAGATTAAGAACATAATTTCACAAATAGAAGTAGGTATAGGGCTACTAACGACTATAATGGATGAAAAGAAAATTTGTTGGATACTAATAATGAATGGATAAATAATTGACAAATAATATTTGGGTAGTAGATACGATAAAACAAGAGTGACTGAGGTCATTGTAAAAAAACTTATAATTATCTAGTTTTTAAAATAAACTTTCCTATATTTCAACTTTATAACATATAATTCTAAATATAGAACGATAAAGGAAATACTCACATGTTAAAATAGTAGGCATCATAGCAGTAAACATAGTGAACATCACAGTAAAGAATATACAGCCGGCGTTGCTCATCACCTTCGCAGCGTCCCGGCCGATGTCGTAGTACAGGAAGCCAATCAGCAGCCCCACCACCGTATGAGAACACAACCTCAAATGCGTCAACATTTGATCCCGCAAAATACTCCTAAAAGTTCTCTTTAATAAGATCCAGAATTGCTTCCACCCTGACGTGGGGAAGCCTGTCTTGATCGGCTTCTTAGTGAAGCTTTCACTGGAGTCTAGGAGTGAGGTGGTACAGGTAACTGGTGCGAGGTTTGTGGAGTTTGGTAAAGCGTTCTGCTTCTCAGGATTTAGGACTGGTTCGGACATATCTATCACAGTGCAGGTTGGTTTGTCTGTAACATAAAGATTTTCTGGTTAAAAAAATACATAGTTACATAAAATGGTTAGTGCCTACCGATTGAAGAATAAACTGAATAAGAAAATGAGCTTATTCAATAAGTATAATGACAAAAATATAGATCAAGTAAAATTTTGATAAATAACAGCATATGCACTATGCAGAGTGCAGTCTGGACTCTGGGCTAAAAATGAATCGTTACTCCCTGAGTTCAATGGCAAGAAAACATGGTCGCCTATTAGTTGATACGATCGAAATTACATATTTTTGTTTTCACTAGGAAATTTTAACTTTAAAGTCTTTTCCTATAGATTTGTGAGGCATTTCCATGTGGCATCCTCACCTATCACAATTGCTAAAGCTTCCGCCTTCTGGGTGTTATTCTTGCTGGTCTGGTTGTTGTAGTTCATGTTCTGAGGCACGGAAGACGATGACGATGATGAGGAGGACTGGCCGCGACCGCAGTTGCCCTTGTTCACTGCCATCACCAGCTTATGGACCCAGTCGCCATGCTCGCCAGTTGCCACTTCCATCACTAAAATAGAAATCAAAGGTACTTTTAGGTCTACTTTGCTGGATGAGAAATCATTTGTTATAGATAGTACAGACAGATCGTTCTGCTGGTGTTCGTTTTACCCAGCTATAGCATAGCAGACGTTTTATGAGCTGTCTTTATGTAGTTGATGTTTAACCAAGTACTATTATTAAGTTAACTTTAAAAAATATTCTTTTCATCTCTATTCAAGAGTTCTTAATGATACCTTAAAATGTTGAATGTGTGCTTTAAGACTAAGTATTAGGTTTTTATCAGGATATCATTTTTCTTCGTGAGCCATTAGCTTTTCCTCACAGTGTTTTTCTTGATCTTTAGTCAATAGTGTCAATACAAATTACAGAACTGCAAACGTTTGAATCTCAGACCAAATATATGATATAATATAGTAGGAACTACTTGGATCCTATATCTATGGTTTGAATCAAGTGATAGTTTAAATCAATCGAAAATAGGAATTCGACTTCCAAAATATTTTAAATTTAAAAATTAGAACTTAAACTTTCTGCGTTACTTTTTTTCTGTTACTAAATACTAAAAGGTTTTTCATATATTTTTTTATATCGTCAGCCAATATATGATGTTTGTATAAAAAGTATAACTAATTCAACCTTCATATTAATATGTACAGTGCACGAAGCCGTTCTGTCGTAAGTCTTAATAAGTCCGTAGCTATTTTCTCATACAGTTATTGTTACTTTAACTAATTTAACTGTAATTACTCACTGAATACGAGGAATTTTGATTTAATATTATGTTCAGTTAAGATAAGCCAACAGATGTAATAATTTATAACGGTCTTTGTCTTTATCTTTCATAGACCAATCAGAAGGACAAAAAAAATCGTCATGTCCTTGATGGTACAAACTGCCAGTTTTAAATTAAGAAGACAAATATAAATACGGCGCATGAATTAGATACGAATCGGACACGAATAGTTGTCCTATATAAAATGGGACCGAACTAGTTTAGCCAGTTAAAAATAATATTTATCTTCAACATAGATTGCTTTCAGTTTCATGCTACTACTGTTAGTTTTGATACACACCCAGTAATATCTATTTCGCTTTTAATTGAGGCTTATTATTGTACTTTGTGGCGTTCTAAGGGGAGGCCTTTTTTCAACAGTGGACGTCTTCCGGCTGATGATAATTGTATTTTAAGTGTTTTTACAGCGTTACCTGATCAAACTAACCTGACGTTTACAAATGATCAGAAACTAACTTATAGCGTCTTCAACAGACTATTGTAAAAATATAGCTAATACGGTTCTTTATTTCCAAATCCGAAAGGATGTATTAAATTTTTTAGTAAAGTTGTAAAATAATGTGGATTATAATAATTTTAGATGGCAGTAGCAGTAATGCAAGGTGTCGAAAGTATTTAGACCTTGCTGTTAATAATTGACCAATCAAAAGAACACAACTATGTAACATGCGTGTTTTAACGCTTTCACACACTCTTAACATAACCAATTCAACGAAAGCTTAGTTTAAGAATTTACCTAATTTGTTTACTTAAGTTGACCTCAAAGTTTTATTAGCATTACATGTTAGACGGCCATTATTTTCTATTTAATTTAAAAGTAGCCACGTTTAAGGCTGAATTCTTAAACACAGCGTAATACAGGCATAAGTGAATAGGTACCTATATAACCTGCTAAATGATACCACTAAGTTTTCCCAATAACTGGTAAAGGAAGACATAATAAAGACATCAAGAGGTTTTGTATAAGATAGGGAAGTCAATGTTATAATATGTATGTAATCGCACCTCCAAAGATATCGCGCTAAAGTGCTAGTTTGTGGTGAAACGTACTTACTTACTTTCCACCACAAACGACGGAAATTGTATCTCGGTTACCAGATATTTGTGGTTCCAATTATTTAGGAAGTGTGGTTGATACATGCTGTCATTACCTACAGTACTCACAATATTATGATTAAAAATTTGACAAAATTCAAGTTCACTCACCGTAATCAGCAGGATTGTGATAACTCGGACAGTGTAAACCCATCGACGACAAAAACGGCACTAAACCACTAACTCTCCCCTGATATATACACTGCCCTTCAGCCAGCGTGTATAAAAAGTCGAACATCTCAAAAAGCCTTGCGGACGGTTGATGTATAGTGCATATGATAGTTCTACCGCCCCTCGCCAAGGACTTCAGAAGTGATATGCACTGGAAACACGATGAACTGTCCAGTCCCGATGTAGGCTCATCGAAGAACATCACAGGTGGGTTGTTAACTAACTCTAAAGCTATGGACAGCCGTTTCTTTTGGCCGCCTGATAAGTTTATAGTCCTCGTGTCCCCAGCTTCTACGAGCCCCAACATTTCCAGAATCTCGTCTATGACGATCTTCTTGGCAGTGACTGTCATGTCCTTCCCCAACTTCAGATTCGCTGACACGTTCATAGCCTCCCTCACGGTGAGGTGCGGTAACAGACAGTCGTCCTGCATTATGTAACAGGACAACTTTCTGAACCGTCTTAAATTCCGCTCCTTCCCGTTTATGAGGATCGATCCGCTGACGTTGGACGTTCTGGAAGTAAAAAGTGAATAGTTAACATTTTTGGCATCACACCAAGCGTGGAAATCATCAGTTTCTGAGAACTGTTTGCTCAACGCATAAAAGTTTATAATTCAAACAGTGACTACGACGTAAAAATTGTCATGGACTGGTACAATGATGTTTTATCTCTTTTGTAAGCATACAATAAGGTAACCCGAGAGTTTAACAGAGATTCTATCTAACCAAAATATATTACTATGTCAATAGGACAAGATAGTTTAACATAACAATGTAAGTGTATAAAAATATTATGTAAGGAAAACATCTACTTACTTGTATCCCGCTAATATATTCATAAGCGTACTTTTCCCAGCCCCAGAAGGTCCCATAATCGCAGTGAGTTCACCAGATCTAAATGTGCCATTTATACATTTGAGCAAAGCTTTGTATCCTCTTTTTCTTCCCTCGCTGACTGAGTATGAGAGGTCTGAGAACTCGATGTCTACAGGAGGACGTTTAGGCAAGTGTGTGAGCGTAGCCATCGGTTTCTTCTGGTCTCCATACCCATTGGGTATCTTTGGAAGGCCCGTCATAGCTGTTGTGCCTGCACCGCCATTGCACAGGTTGATTTGTGAGCCCCTGTAACAAATTAAATCGGAATATTAGAATCTGAGAACTTAAAATATTGGTGCTACTTGAAATTTTCATATCGCTTTTATTAAATCCCAAAGTGAAATCGTGTTAGAGTATTCTTTGTCAGTATTACGTTAGGTAACCTAAAATAAGTATCGAATTTTATTTCATTCGTAAAATGGTCCTACATACGGCACTTTACTGTCGATAACGCTTTTTCTAGCTCACCATCTGCGACCGTCTCTTTTATTAAAAAATTACAGTGTTGCGTAACACATTCAACAGAGCTAATAAAGGATCGATTGAACTTGTCAATACAAGTTTCGGATCTAGAATAAACATACCTACAGTTCATAATGCCACAAGTTTTCTTTTCATAGGGCCCTTTTAGTTCATATACAATAATTTCCCACTCGAATACTTTCAAATGATTGTGTGTTGTGTTGTATACCTACTATCAATAATAAATTGGGGAAAAGTCAATATTTCCAGTAGTTATATAACTATACCTAGTTGAAATCACAATTAGAATTACGAATTCCAATCAATAATCTATATATGAAACTATACAAAACGAATACACATTGATTTATGTAGACGACATTATTATATATCTACCATTATTGTCATAAACATACAAATACATTTTAGGCATATGAAAACCTTCAGTTTTTACTTTAATATATTTAGGTTTTCGTTTTTATAGGATCTGTATCTTTTCAGTGCCAATATCCATTTGTTAAGGCAAAGAATGCGCCGCCCCTTCCCCTAGGGTGTCGTAGGAGGCGGCTAAAAGATTGTGTTAACAGGGTGGCTAGTCCCGAACCTTTAATGCGCTTATAACAGCAACGAACCATTTGCCAGCATAGTATTTATAGGATTTTTTTTTACCGTTTTTAGGACAGTTTATGCAGAAACGGGTTGTTTTTAGGTAACGTTTAGCTTGAAAGAAAATATTTTATAAAAAAAGCTAAATGTTAAAGAAACCTAGGAGTAAGTATCTTTTTACAGACTTTTACAGCTGTTAAGATCAAAAGAGCTTCCATTCAAGGTAAATTGACCAAACTAAAGATCATTACCGGCAGCTACTCTAAACACATATAATAAGGGCTTGTCGAGGCCAAATTTGAGAGAGCAATCAGTAAATTGTTTTAAAGAATAAGTCCAGCGTTCGTGCATTCGCGTACAAGCCGAATTAATTTGCAAATAACCTACGTAATTTCGACATGAGTGTTCTGTTCTCCACAGGTAAAATTTTTCATAATTGTTACATACTCGGCCATTTCAGAAATGTTTGCATAAATTTGCGATGTCATGTCAGTTATTCAGTCATTTACAGCGAACTGGACACTTGCCAGCCGGCGTAGCTGATACTGCGAAACAGTTCAACGGAATTCAATGAGCTGACTGGAGCACGTCGTTTAGGAATTCAGTAGATTCCCTACTTGGAGTCATCGAAATGATTGATGTTACTCTAACAAAAAAATAATACCTAATATAGTCAATATTGAAAGTATCGATAATGATATTAAGGGCAATGTAATATGATAATTATAATACACGGATCATATTGGAACAAATAGAAGAATCACCAAATCTCATACTAAAATAACATCCATAATGACCCGTAAAATAGAAAGCCTATTAAATACTAATCTACATTTTGATTGACATGATGCCCTTAACAAAAATGATATCATTGTAGGTCACTAAGCGATATTATTGTTTACGTAAACGGGACCAAGGACAATGTCGCAATTTTCCTAATGGGCTAGTTCCATTCAATTATATTCTGACAGCACGGAAGCTAAATACTGATTTGAAATCAAAATCAATAACACAAATAAAACCGAAGTTTCTATATTATTTGTTAATGATCTTAGAGTAAACCTTGACGTTCTAAAATTCTTTTATATGCTTGGAAAAATATCCTAATGGTTTTAGTTTAGATCTTTTTTTAAGATTTATTTTACTTAAAGTAGTTGTGGTGAGATTCACCTTGTCAATAGTATTAAAGGTTAACGTCTCAAGTATATTAAATGTATTTGACGTCAGATAACGGTTGACGTTTTTCAAAGTCTATGAGATTATTGCATCCGGTAGGTCCTCGTTATGAATAATGTTTGCCAAGCCGCTACTTGGTTTTAAAAGTCATAAGATGTTGATGGCGAGATGATCTGGACATTTTTGCGGGAAAGACGTGGCCTGAAATGGCATCGGACAGGGTTTTGTGGAGAAATAATGGGGAGGCCTTTGCCCAGCAGTGGGACACTAATCAGGCTAACTAAAAAAAAAAAAAAAAAGATGTTGAATATAATTATTGATGTGTTAGTGAGGTAGCATTGCCAATTGATTTATTTACGCAAACAATTTTATACGAAACGTTATTTTATGGTTACTAACAGATGTTAGTCGTGATTTTGCCAGAATCGATTATGGAAAATCTAAGTAATTGGTTAAGATCCCTATAAAAGTACTAAGAACTAAAAAAGAAGAAAAGTCTCAAACACTTTTGTGGATACAATTATAGATTTACCAAATATTATAAATACATAGAAAGAAACTAGAATTGCGTTGAGATGATCAAAAAGTCACAATATAATGTCCTACGCTTAAACACCGAGGCTGCGAGTCAGGGCCATTGTAGTTGGACTAATGACCGGGCAAAGGACGCAGAAACTATTAAATGAAAACCAATGTCTATTGTTTTAGTTAATGGTATGATTTATATAGCAGTAGACGTGTTCCGGGTGGCATCATGGTGATATGGATAATAAAGATTAGGCTTCCTCACAGGACTTTTCTGAATAGCGAATTTAAGAGCGGGTTTCTAATTCAGTTTATGATAATCTCCTAATTTCTTCAACCATCAGGGCAGGTGGCTTAAAATTGTAGTCAGACATCATCTTTCACTATAGTAATATTACTGTGAATTCTTATTAGTAAATGATTTTAGTTGGGAAATATTTGTTGAAATCGTCTTTTTTTTTAAATGTGATTCTAGTTTTAGAATATAAATAGTTGTGTCATCTAATGAGACTTTTTCTGACTCTGTATTGAGCTTGGGGCGATAAAGACAGAACGATTCAAGATCATGTTACTCTGTTTGTAAAAACTTCCGAAAAACAACATCCACCAAGAAATAAAATTAAAAGGAGCATTCATTTTCTTGTTGAACCAACAAGCCAAAATTCAGTAGCAAGTGTACACTATAAGGTCGGGTATAACGGCCAGCCTTGAAGTTGTTGTGGCATCATACGAAATTAACGAACTAAATAATGGGATGGAAGAGAGAACAAGCCGAGCCGACTCGAGGCCCCTAATAATGTTTACCACTGTCGTTCATGGAAATGTAACGCTTGGAGATAGGGAACGGAATATTTGAGGCTATTTAATTAACAATTACTGAAAATGGTGGTTGTATAAGAAGATAATTGTAACTTTGGCACCGTTTCTTCGCATTTGATAAACTTTATAGATGACAAAGAAATACCAACTGCTTCTATACTTTGAGACCTATGTATATATATTAAATCTAAACTTAATTAAACTAAGATTTTAACCACAATGCTTTCTATCAACTATATTATTATATTTTGCCTGTTTCATGCAACATTTTTTTAACGTTGTTTTATTGCAAACTCTTATAAAAAAGAAAAACAAATTCATTTTTAAATGACTTACTATTAAACCACCAAATGAGCTGTTGTTCTAACCTAACCTAACTTCCCTTGCACACCCTTTGCTATACTTCTAACTGCTGTCTTGACTGTTTATTTAACTCTAAAACTAGCAACATCAAAACCATCTTCACAAAAACGATCAAGATCATTTTCTTTTACGAAGAAGTGTATTAATACACCGATCGATACACTCAAGTGGCTACAAAGTACCAAAACTTCAGTGAGTGTCACTTCAACAGGATTAAACACAAGACAGTCGTGTAAAGCACGGATTTATTGACGTCAGAGCAAGGGAAGCCTCAGAAGAGCCTAGAGAACACGGCGGCCTCACTGAATGAGTGGCTGAAGGGAATACGGAAGAATATATGTACATAGTATATTTTTAAACGTCTTACGTAGTTTCTACTTTTTCCTCTAAAGATGTTGGTATTTTTTCGTGTTTTTTGTCGTTTTGGCTGCGGTTTTCGGACGGTTTTTATACCAAAACTCGGGATAGGCATAAAATGACTTTTTAATGTTCTATGTATTTACGCAGCTCTATCATAAATTACACAGTAGTTTTACATTTGAAATAATGGAATATGCATTTTGTAACTATATAACCACCTTACTACGTTTATTAGTCAGTCGGTAATAATATGGCTAGCAGAAGGCTAGGCTGATGAAATAGTTATAAACACACAAATATTATTATAATTCTTACAACAGTACCTGTATACGAGTACATCAATCACATTATATACTGTACAATCAAGAAAAAGATATTATAAATATGTCTAGTCTAGATAAATCCTAGACCTAGTTTATCAGCACTAACAGTGACCTACCGTAATCTATGCTCGTTCCATAAATATATAAGAAGAGGGGGGTCCCTTCAGTGGGGCGACAGTTTCTAGTCATGTTAATTTACGCGTATAAGCAAATCTGAATTCATTCACATACAGCGAAGGAATCAGAAACATGTCTTTCATTCACCGTAATGGCTCTAATTGCTGTAATTAAAAGCCAATCATCAAGTGAGTGCTGAAGAGCACTTCGAACATAATTAGCATATTAGGTATACTTAAGTAGGTATTTTAGTCTTCGTATATTCAAAGATTATGGCGTACAATCTGGAATGTATTGATATTATTTTAAATCAGCAACCGAATTGAGTGTTTGGTTTAAATGATCTAAGTATGGGTTTAAGTTTTTTAGGCTTACCGGGCCTTTTCATCATATTATGGGAAGGCTCAATTCGCAAGATATTGACACGGGATAAGTTTAAGAGTGATCCACAAATATTTTCGACGACCTGATTGGCGCAGTGGACGGCGCGGGGGGACCAACATTAGTGCAATCCGCAGATGTTTGTCACGTTGCAATGAAAGATATAAGTCAACTAAGCGCACAATTTGAAAAAATATAAATCTCTTCCTCTACACCTTAATCATTGTAAATTCCATTCGATAAGTAATATAAAGTGCTTTTGACTTGCTTCAAGTGCCTGAAGTAAGAATTTTTTTAATTTAGTTTTCTGGTGATTTTTTTAGGCCAAGTCGCGGGCAAAAGCTACTAAAGAATATTATCTATCTATGTCGTATAGGTCATTTATGTACAACAGTCTTACTAAGATGTATTTACATTAGATGTATTCTATCACTGTACATACTATAGCTACATAATAAATGGATTGTTGCCGTTGTACACTGTGGTATCATGGGAGTTTTGGCTCTCGTCCAATCGAGGGCGCTGCTGTGTCTAGCAACACGTACCACGTACTACCCTTACGTTTATTTTACGCTTGCTTACAAAAGGGATGGCGGAAAATGACTCCCACCCATCCCTGTAGGCCAAATTTATATGCAGACTGTATTGTTTTAATTAAAATGTTACGCAAGGTCAGAATAAAGCGTCTGGTTGATGTGCGTGTGCTTATCGTCTGAATACGCCTTTTTTGTGCAAAAACGTTGTTTTTATTATGATGACGGTAGTGTAGGACATTATAAGTTTTTTATTGTAATGTTTACATGACAAAATATAGTTATTTGTATATTTTTTGTATTCACAACAAATTAAACGAGCCTTATAATAATTAATTACAGAACATTATTTATAAAAAGTTGTTTGCAGATAATAATCCAAACATGATTTCGATAATCAAATAAATAATTATAATACATAACATAATCTAACGTAACATAAATGCTGTATTACCCGAAGGTGTAGGCAAAGGTCTTATAACACCCACATTTCGTATTTTGTAAGTTCCAATGTAATAGGGGGCGAGGCCGAGCATAATGCCAACCGGGCATAAATCCAGGCTCACTGCTACTACTAAAAATTACCTAAAGAATTAAAAAAAAGATTCCGACGCATTGAGACTCTCCTCCTTCGCTTGAAGTCGGTTAAAAAACCCAGTATAACCCGAAAAACCGAAATAAAATTGCCAGTTGTATGCAAAGCTATTGAATGACATATTATTATGTCGTGACATTGAACCTGGAGTGACCAAAAACAAATGAGTACAACAACCAACTCTATATTCCCGCAACCAAAATACATAACACATAAGATCTTATGACGTCAGACCTGCCAATGATGTTGTATCCTACTATAACGGAGGTTAGTAGGCATTCATAAAAAGACTATATGATTAAAAAATATTTTTTAAAAGTAAAAAACCTCTTTGGATGTTAATAGCTAAGTAGGTAGGTGAGTATCTATGTCCAAACCCTGCCTTGGTCGGGCAAAGTATTACTGGGTCTTTCTAGTCAGTAATTCTGAGTAGCAGCACGGAGTCTGGATTTCTGTCCAGTGCCAGATGCCAATAGGCTCGCCACCTATTACATTAGGTCTTATGACATAACTGGTAAAATTTGGGTGTACTATATTTGCACCACTGCCTTTTCCTTCGGGAAATACAGGCATGATGTTATGTATATATGCCTTAACCCCGCTACTATCCTTGACGACTGGCCAATCTTTACACCACGACATGACCTGTTACCATATTCCACAAGAAGGTTATTCCGATGTGAACAAGAACATCACACTAAACGGAGACTGGCTCTATCAGAACATCCCTATCAATAGATCAAACTGCTTACTTAATATTGATATTAATAAAAACAAAATTATTTCACATTTCTCTGCCCGATCAAATTATCAATCATCCCGTTATCTCTTTTTCGAAAACAACAATTCACGTTAATATTAAAACGTATTTTACAGCCAAAAACCGTTACAGCATTTAATATACAATAACCTAACACTGACTTTCCCGTTTCTTCTTATTCAGAAAGAAAGTTATATTATGTAACCCCAAATTGGATTTGGTCCCTTTTGTATATACTACGGTCTGAGTTTAGTATTCTCTCGCTATCTTCAAGCCGGGGATGCCTAATGTCTGTGTATAACTGTACATACAAGTTTTTGTAGGACTTTATACCTCTCTTTGGGATCAAACTATTTTGCACGCACAAACTAGTTTCAACTTTTAACGGGCAGTGGGAAAATTAATAGTGTGGAGACATTTTACTGTCACGTTTCACGGTAATTATAATAACTGTAGCTGTGTAATTGTCTTAAGAACTAGAACGCAAAGACTGAATTTGACCTTTATTTTTAGGATACCTAGAAGGCAATGTTTCACAGGGTTTAGTGCCAAAACTCTACGTTAGAATTAATGAGCCTTAACGAAATAGAAAACAGCTTGAACCAGCAAAATGTATAATAAAAACTAGTGATCCTGGAAAACCATTGGCCGAAACACAGTGTTTGTTCGGGTATTTTTTGCCAAATCTTGTACAACATTTCCTCTTCACTTTAGATAAATAATACAGGTTTTATTGCACATCAAGAAGCATAGAATACTAAAACTAAAAAAAGTAATTTATTCAACCAAACTACCCGACTGGTAAAACACTGAGAAGAAATAAACAAGTCTAAAATTATGTAAAGGTTAAGCTATAACATTGTGACTTTTGCAGTCGGGAGCCTTCTTGAGAAGATTTGAGCAGGTCGAGATGTTTATGGCCTCCCCCTTCTGGCTCAGTTGGGTAAAAACAGTGCAAGTGGGACAACAACTTGCTTAAAGCAATTTCTTCCAGACAACCATTACCTATACAAAATACAGAATATATTTACCCCAATAACTGTCCATTATTGAGTTGCTCGGCGTACGGCGGCGACTTGACCTGTGCGAAGGTCACTTTGTCGTTGAGTTCTCCTCGACTGCCGCGTCCCATCAGCGGCAAATGAATCTGGGTGCCTTTCGACTCCATCTTAAGGCCGGACGTCATCGCTGCATTGACATCGTGTGATATGGGGCCCTGGAAAGAGGGAAAAGATACCAATTTATTCATTAATTTTGTGAGCAGGTTGTTGCCAAATCCAGCCCCCTTACCATGAACTTTTAAAGCACGACAGTTTATGCTGTGAAAGCGAGACGGCCGCATTACACTGCGCGTAGCGACGTCTCGCTTCCACATCTCAACCTGCATTGTTTCAAGAGTTAATAGTAAAGTTGGTCGGTGTCTAAAGAGGTTTTCTCGAAGTATGACAGTTGTGCCAATTTTGTAGAAGATATTTCACCTAACACATTGACTATCATGACATCATAACTAAAAATAATATTTAACACATATTCTCAATCGATAAGTTCTTTATTTGCGATCGACGAATACGTAGATACTTGGAGATGCGGTAAAAACTTGTTGTTTTAGCTCTCCGGTCTTAGAGTCGGAGAACACTATTTTGCTACTCAAATAAACTACTCTACAGTACTGTGTTCATTTTGATACTAAATTAGATCTAAGTTGAAATCAAATATAATATTAAAAAAGGACAACTCCTTTTATTTTTCTTTTGTTATTGATGGGATATTGTACACCAGAACTGGTAGAATATACGAAACTAAAAATATTATATACAACTAAATTGTACTATATTCTAACAAATAAATGATTTCTTTCTTCTTTCTTTCTATTACTCTTACAAGCTTAACTGTTATTATGATCAAAATAGACAAACGTTTTGGTTAGAGTAGTAAAAACGATGGTTCGAAGATACTCGTGGCTATAAGTACCCAATATATATCAGAAAGATTTATTTCGACCGTAAATAGAAAAAGGACATCACAAAACATAATAAATCTCTGAGTCCTAACAGCGCTAGTGTCGTGGATTTCTTAGATAAGAACTGACACCCAATTGACGAAGATTGATTGACCATTATACACACGTAGACGTTTCATAGTAGTTTTATAGGAGTCAAAGTCAAAGTTATCTACTTGGACGTTTTTATTTTTCATACATTTTTTCTTAGAAGTAGGAGCTGCGGGAACCTCATAGTGTTCTTTACTTTTACGAATGTGACAATGACGATAAGAGGGAATTTTGATTCGAAGGTATCTATTTTAGGTGATTAGTCGGTGGATCTAAAGCTAAAGAAAAACCAAATGATTTTTTTTCGTTATGGAAAAATGCAAATTCGTACATAAGACAGCCTCCAAAATGCCCACTTTTATAAACAATTAAATTCCTTAGTACCATTATATTATTGAAAGATAAATTACAGGTATAGCTACAATAACAATGCAGAGACATTGCAGTAGAAAACTCATCGAAATAAGAGATGAAAACCAGATTTACGTCAGAACACGAGGAAACTTAACACCCAAGCAACTATTGTGGGAACATAATACAATCCACACTCGTAAAACGTACGAAACATTACGCAGACGATTCGCAATAACCCGGTATCGCTATCAGTAACAATTGGTGCCAAAGCTCTAGTCCAGACCGCGTTCATTTGGCAGACGCAAAGGGTTCATAACCGCACGTTTCACGTTGCCAACCCTTCGCCAATAGAACTCAACCTTGCCTTATTTTAGTACAGTCAACAGCAAAAGTAGCTAAACATATTTTGTAAACATAATGGATGAACTGTTGCATACCAAAAAATCCTAAATACACTCAAATCATATGGACTCTCTTATAATTTAAGACTATACATATAAGTAGAATTGATGTATATTTCTTTCAATTATGTTCGCATTAGTTTCTTTACTTCAGTTGCTGACAGTACCTACTGAGAACAGCACCACGTACAAATCCAACTGTTTCTTGGTGCTTATTCTGTCTATTAGGAGAAAATTACTGAGTTAATGGCCACTAAGGTTGAGTGTTCATTGCTGAATAAAATATGCAATTATCATTATTGACTTTACCATTAGAAGGGTTTGCATTGTAGAGATATTGACTCTAAATTCATGAAGACACTGGACGAAGCAATTCTTTGAATTAAAAAAGATTATGTAGGGTGAAGATTATTTAGCTAACAAACTATTACTTAGTACACTTTATATGTCCCTATGTTAATATAATAGAAGTAATAACATCAAGGGTCCGGCAACTAGCATCGACTATGGGCCGGCTGTAAAGAATTATCCGTATTCACTCAGACCGCTCTGTCGTGAAATTGTGTTTATTGACAATACATTTTCCTTTATTGGAGCGGTCAGAAAAGAAGAGATTTACTACAAGGAATTTCTGAGTTAAGACTTCCAATAATATGAAAGTTAAGGGCTTTTGATCAACACGCTGTCTAGATCCTAGCTCCATGAATATGATGATCAAAACTCAATGTTCCAATAAATATATAGTCTGCCGTAGACTTAGCGACTGATATTATTGGTGTAAAAATACAAGAGATTGCTTGATACGTTTTGTTTTGTAAACCAATAAAGTTGACACAAAGCCACTTCGACGGGCGGGAGTCCATCTAGAATTACATAACAACAGAAAATATTGTTTCAACCGCGTCTTCCGAACCAAAGGTTATGCAATGTACTGTTTCCTTTCCCAGAATAGAACAAATTTAATAAGAGCTGTGACGCAATGCCTACGATACTGTCACGTAATATGTTTGACGTAGACGAAGAGAACTGATGGTCATATAAATCAATAAAAGTGATGTGTAGAAAATTGTTAAACTAGCATGAAATGAATTTGAAGAGACATTTAGGGTTTTAGATGCTGACTAATCGTTTCTGACTCTGGATTGACTCGGTTGGCTTACACAGTATCCCTAAATACACATACATAAAGACCATTTCCCAGAGGGTATGCAGATACGGACTTCCATTTCAAATTTCCAACTAATAGAGACTCTCAATATCATTGTTCATCATTTATAAGTAACGATAAATTGATGTTTCTAATATGGTTGACGCTAATTACATTTACTAGGTTGTGTAACCGTTAACAACTTGAAGCAGCATTGTAATCGTAACTGAGATAAATATCGAACAAATAAAGTAACATACATCTCACTAGATTTTGAACAAACAAACGACTTTTAAGTACACAGAAATAACAAAAATAAAGTTATTGAATCAAACAAACTAACCCATAAACAGTACTTCTGACATGAAACTTTATAAATATAAGAATAATTTAAAACTATTTAAATTTTAAACGACAATTGACAGTTAAAGGTCAAAGTAGAACTCTCCATATCAGATGGCAGAATACAACATCATCAATTAATGTCCATTAACGATACCTGCAACCCTGCAAGTGAAACTATACATATGGAAGAAAATCCTAAAATTAATACTTTAACAACATCAGGCCTAGCAAATATAAACCTTATGGTATAGCCGGAGACGATACAATCTAAATGCGTGCGTTAAGCAAATAAGTATGAATTTAGAATAAACTGAACGTATTTTTAGGGATCGTGTTAGTTTCTGCCTACTACATAATGTAGTAAGTGTTCCTGTATTCTCAATTACTTGTTTCCCGGAGTTACACTGAGTGGAACTTCGGCTTTTATATTGTACTTCTGTGTTAGCCTTTAAAATATGTAACACCCACGCGAGCTGGCCGGCTATTTCCAGTTCTGGCACATAAAAATGTATAGCTTTATTTACGTCATGAGCAGGAAATTAGATTCTGTTATTTATTTATTAAATCGGAAAGGTAAAGAAGAAGTTAGAGAGACCAACATTATTAGAAATCTTATTAAAAAGAAGAACGAGGAAAAGAATACAATAATCGATGTGTGATTTCAAGGATAGTTACACGTCGTGTCAAAGTAACAAAATGGTAGCTAGTTATGATAACGGTAAAGATTATGGATACTGGGTTCTTCATCAGAATGATGGTGGAAATTGGAATCTTCCCAAATAAGGTAGATAGTAACGTGTGTTTGTAGTATGTTCATGACAAAGGAGAAAAATAATACAAGCAATTCAGTAACTCGAATGTCAAAAGGTGTCCTACAACTATTATTTGTTACTTAGACAAATTGGTTTGTTTTTCTCAATACCACAGAACTACTTATTAAAGAACCAGTTCTTATAAACCCATGAATTATGTTACCCAAGTTTAATGATAGTATCGAGTCACGGTAAGTATACGTAGTTAATATTCATGGCAGGAAGCGAAGTGGACGTGTCGGTACCAGACGGTAAGGATCTATTATATCTTATGGTGTTCGAGAGACCAAGCCTTCACGTTCCTATAGTTTACTAGCGGCAAAATGGTTTGCAAAATCATTGTTCATTTGCTTACCAAGTTCTAGAGCTTCCTATAGATAAACGAGATCTTCGTTTGTTTCCTTGATATCAGAATAAAATGTCTCTACTGATGATTATTTCCACTTATTCTTAAACAGTCGCGATGCGGAAATAAATTAATGTAAAAACGTGTTATGTCGTTATCTTTATTAAATGAAGAAACCCGTTGACCCTGTTTTATTAGCAATATTAGCGGTCAATCACAAGGATATGTAGACATAACATTGAATGAGCAACTTTGAAAACATTGATTAAATTAATTATACCAAGCAAACACCACGTAGTAGAAACAAACAAATGTGTTTCTATGAACTGTGTCTACCTTTTTCCCACTATAAAAACTAACAACTTAACAATATTTCAAAGGCAGTAAGATTATTATAGATGTTAAAGATGATGTAAATCAAAGGAAAATACTAAATAAACACGTGAGTAAAACCGGTATATAGTAACAAAGGATATTGGTCATAATTAATCATTCGGATGAGAATTTAAGAAATAAAAAACATGACAGAAGACAATAAATAATTCATATCACCAATAAAAATAATGATGGAAAGTAAGAAAATAAGGGAACACATTATAATACTATAACCAATCCCAATTAAACTGCTATAGTTTCTTTATAAATATGAAGATAAAAAGCCATTCTCACAACACGTTAGCAAAATAAAATGATTTTTATTTAAAGCAGAAATATATACATATACCGTGTCTATTGCGTTCCAAGTATATTGTGGATTGTGTGAAAGTGATTGTTGACCAACGAAGCAGATAATCAAATTGTACTGCCCACACGGTTTCCATACAACAGTGTTTTGCACAGTCTAACAAAATTTAATTTTTTGATCTTTTTTATCGATAACGCCAATGGCAGCCATGTAATAAATATATGGATTTCAAATAAAAATAAAACTTTTTAGGAAATAATAAAAACTCAAGAGGAAAAGTAAATAAGATTGAACTGCGAGTAAAAATATATTCTAATATAATAAAATTAGCCTAGTTCTAACTTTGAGAATTCTCCAGTTGAAAACAATTTGCAAATTTTCAATCTGAGACTTGAATTGTTTGGATTTGATTTATATCAGCCCAAATTTACTCGACTTTACTACGAAATTCCCAGTCAGCCATCCCCCACTAGTTGAGACAAAATTGCCCATAAATGTCCAAAAGATTAGGTTTTAATTAAAATACTTGGGTAAAACTATCGAACCAACACCTAAACATTACCTAAAGGTAATTCAAAAGCCAGTCAAAAAACGAAAGTAATCATGTCACGAAAGATCAAAATTTCCTTCCAATTAGGCTCGACGACACTTAGTTCTAGCGGACGAAGCTCATTCTTTGTATTGTCGCTTTGAGGACTAGGGGAGGCTTCAGTGTAAGAGGTTACGGAAGCATTCTTTATATCACTATGAAGACACGTTTCGACTAACTTATGTGAATCAAATTTAGTACATCATTTATATTTTTTATACTTCTCCCCGCATTAATACTCCTGTATCATGAAATAATTACATACACAAATAAATAATATTATATAAATTAATTGGTTCTGGTTAAAATGTTTGTTTTATAGCAACAGTGAAGCGCAATAGTCCAATCTCTTAGTCACTAGGCTAATACTTCATTTTCTTTGCTTGCTAAATTATTGTCTTTATTTTAATCGAGTGCATCAACTTTATCTTCATCATTCCTATAATTTAAAACATTATTACCAGTTTTAGCATTATTATGGTCAGGTTTTACCTGTACTTATCTACGTAAACCATCACCACAATCTAATAAATCTGGCCAGATAAGACTGATTAGTACATTCACATTACTACCGTAATAAAAATGTTTTACAGCATTGATAAGGGGTACTTGTTAATGAGCAACTGTGTCAGTAGGCACAATGATAACGTTATCGTACAGAGGCTTTCTTTGTACATCAGACAAATATGCTAATTGTCTGGCTTCGTAATTAATTTGATGTTTGATTCTGCGAAACGCGCTTTTATTTTTGTAAGGTTTCAATGATACGTCACGTTCCTGGGAATCATCTTTAGCATTGTTTGATTGTGTTGCTTCATTTACATAGCAGGGAATTGTCTTGTTTTTATAAAACCAAATACAATGAGAAGGCACTTTATTGATAGCTTTTTCCTAATTTGATTAAGATTCAGCGGTTGGGTCAATCCGAATCTATTTGTTCTAATGTCAATGTCTTCAAAACAACATTTTCATGAGTATATCATGATTATCATCAGCCCGTTACAGTTCACAGCTGAACATAGGTCTCTCCCAAGGTTCATTCTCTCACATGGGTTCCATAAATAAAATTAAAATCCGTACTGTGTCTACTTTCAATTATAATTAATTAAATGACTAGCATAATTATTATGTTAAAACAAACGACAATATTAACATAACCACTATATAAAACTAATGTATAGATCAGAACGACAATTTTAACAAATCGTACTATAAGTTATGGGTTCCATGAATACGAATAAAACATGTATCCAACGAAATGTGTTTATCAAAATAGATTCTATGTATATAATTAATTACAGTAATCGATCGTCGGATTTCGCCGAACGCGGACGAATTACTATTTATAATGTTCTAGCAACTTCAATTTGCATCTGAGTTAAGTTTGGAGCAGATTTCTACAGGGCCAAAGTTAATGGCGAATAAAAAGAGAGCCATATTCCCTTAGCACCCGTTTTGGTCTGTATGGACTTCAGATTATTTTTTTCGAAATTAAATAGATAACGGTTAGTTAAGCCTTGTTATCTACCGGGATAAAACTATATGTATCTTTAATCCCGTCTTCCGCAATTGAGTAACAAACATCCAAATAGTAGAATGGAAGGCCGGTCTGGACGTTAAATTTAATCTTATTATGCTCGTGGTTCAGTCGCGTGTACCTTCATTACGTTTTTAGGAAAGGTCTACCGCATTGCCTTTAAGGGAATATATTCTATTTCACCGGGCAATGATGAGTACTTTACGCACTCGACCTTTTTAAAGGACAGTATGTCCTTTCCCATCCTTCTTCGTCCCCAATTTTGGTTCCATTCCCTTTACCCTGTGTTTGACATACTAAGCCTAAGTACAAAGGTCTCTTATGACATACTGTTTTACGCTATACGTTTTAAGTCATACCTAGAATGGAAGAACGCGGCCATATTTGGGTGTACTATAAGTGCACCTTTGCCTATTCTTTTGGAGGATACAGGCATGATATTATGTATGTAGGATATAAACTATTTCGTACCTACTTGAATCTAAGGTCTGAATTTATACAACATAAATTTTTTTAGTCGCTCGGGTGATGATTATGATGACATAATTTTGTAAGCTACCCATAATACTGTAACTCCACCCAAAATAATTATTGATTTGTAACTCATAGAACCAGGAAAATATTATTATGTTCATAATAAACCGAACAAACTTAGGAACCCTTGGCACACATCCAATGGAACTTTTAGCATAAAAAATAATGCCAAGATACGAGAAGAAGTCTTGAATATTATAATTCATATTACTTCGCTTATTTAGGTTACATTGAACTACGCTTATACGTGGTGAAAGTAGATAACATGATTTTTCTAAACCATCACATCCAATTTGCTTCCTCCAAAAACTGCTAAAATACAGATATTACAAATTAAATCAAAATCCTAACCATTCAAGTCCATAACATGAGAGTAATAACGTTTTCCAAGTAACACAGGAAAGAGTAAAACGATATTGCTACCCAAAGGTTAAAATAAGCCAGACTCTACAAAGTAATTTTCATACAAACTTGTAAGCTGAACCACATTGTTGAATATTGCAGAATTGAATTGCTCACGTTCAACCCTTATGCGGCGAAGCAAAACTGGATTACTTATTTCGAACAAGGAGCATGATACAAAGAGAATTGACTAACGCCGAACACAACGGCCTTAATTCTCATTGTATTTGTCTGCGGATAAAAATTCCAGTGATCTAAGGGGCTTTTTGGAAGGTTCTTGTGATTCAATTTCGTCCATTTTCGTCGTCGTCGTCCTTTACGTTTTTATATTAGCAATAAGTGTTAGAATTTATGCATCTTTACGAATTTTTCGTCTTTATACACAACTTTTGTTCATTATTCACGACTAAGGCATATTTTTTGATATATCAGAAGAATAATGTAATCTATTGTGATTTGTGTCTCGTTGATAGTTAATTACAGCCTGATAAAACAACAGTTAATAAAGTATAGCTTGTATGGCACCCAAAGTACCATTACGAGACACAATACATCAGCTAGCTAATTTTATACCAAGTAAGTTAGATTAAGTTTCTAGACTAATGGAATCCGGCTTTGGAACAGTATTGCCCTTCATAGTATTTAAGTGCTCGTAGCTTCTGGGAGACATCGACATTCTAAAGTAAGTTGTATGAATAGCTACAATTGAGAACATACTTAACATATTTGGTAAAAGTTTCATGGAACAAATAGCTGTAAACAACCACAGAATGTATCAATTCAAAATACTTAGAAGACATAAAACAAAAAAAGAGTTAACGAGATAAACGAAAAGAACCACTTGAGAAAGAAATATATTGTTTGTACAGCTAAAATAAACAAGTCATTAAAACAAAAGAAGAAATGGAAATGAATTAAATAATTAAAACTGAAATGAAACCTCATACATTCGACCTCTGTGCCATTGCTCCTAACTGAACATTGTTAAATAGCCAAACAGTTGAACATTCAAAATGTGGGATTTGTTCTGAAACAATTTGCCGCTAACTTTCATGACATGAACAATTGAAACACAGTAGGTAAGCAATTTGTCCCCAAACATTGTTCAGTTTAACTTACACGGCTTCGGCAAAGTTGATAACGCGGTACTTCTAAATTAATCCATAAAACACAATACCGATATTAGTTATGGAAAAATGAGCTCTAAACGTACACTAAATTTTGTATACTCAATGTACTGTGCTAATACACTGTAAAATCATTAAAAGCAACCAAACGAAAATGTAATAAAGTTTCTTTGTCAAAGCAATTTCCGGATCAAAGAAAATCAAGGATCAATAAATTATGCTGACTTACGAAAATCAAAACCAGTAACCCTGAACAATAAAGCTTTGACGTCAAAGCCACACCGTTGATCAGCGTTCCAATTGATCCTCAAATTTATTCTTCTTTTACGATTATTTACTAGGTTAGGTTCCTGAGTGAAATATATCCAGTCCGAATTTTTTCTATAGTTTGGTGCCTGGATTTAGATTGCAGGAGGAGTAAAATATCGTACATAATTACCTTAAGACTACAATTTTATAGTTTCTTTTTCCAACAATGTTCCATTCGATATTAAAGCCACAGAAACTATCCAATTTGTAAATGGTTTTATAGGTTCACTCGCTTCAAAACAATTCAGAACTACAGAAGACATTGAACTCGAATCTTTATTAACGCTACCGAAAATTAGTTCCGTCTTAACCGAATTCTCATAATTTCCGTGCCATAGAGCCTGTGAACGAAAATTTAGTTACCGAGTCTCCAGACAGTTCAGTTCATTGAACGAGTATAATGTTGGAGCTAGTTATTGTGACTTAAAGCACAAGTAATCGATTGAAGGTCGTCGTCTCATTTCGATACTAGTCAAATAGCTTCCAAATATTTTATGCCTAAATAATTCTGCATATTTCTAGTGCTAATATTGTCTAAATATTTCTATAGCGTCTTGAATGTTAAAAGAAATTTCATAACTCTAATAGCTAAAAATTTTTTTTCTACCTTTATATCATTTGACTTATAATAATGATTGTCTATACAGTTATTTTAATTAATGTACTTATGTTAATAAATAATTCCAATCCTCATCTTGAAAGCCACTTTTGCTTGAAACGCTTTGCTACCTCGTTTCACGAATCTGTTTATACTCGACCTGATAAGTATTGCACTCGGGTCGAGTTAAGATGAAGTTACTTGCCAGACTAAGCTCTTAGCTTTGCAGAATAAGTTGCGGTTTAATCTGTGTATAAAACAAATATTAGCACAGACTAAGATTAGCATCAGGTTCTCGTGTTTGTTTGTGGATTAAACAACATATTTCCATATCTCATCAGTTGGCTAGCATGTGGCACTAGTTAGGTGAACTTCAACAGTTTCCAGTTTAATACTAAAATAACTTTAACATTCGCTCTATTAACTGTCGTAGTTTCAACTGAAATTGGTCGTATATCTAACTTTTATCATTAATGCTCACGTTGTGTTGATTAGGCTGAAGTTCAAGACACATTAAACGATGTTTCATTAAAAGAACCGATTACCACGCGTCTTCTTCATCGCTTCGTTTCAGTCGATCGATTTAACACAATAACCTATCATTGAGTCTAATCTAGTTTCGACACGGTGTCAAACACCAGTATCTAGTTTTAATCTCCATCTTCCTAATGAAACAGAATTGTATATTCGACCATGACCAATAACTGTTCACAAAATTGACGGCCTCGTTGGTCTAATGGTTGCTAAGCGCGACTCCTAAACGAGGTCCTGGGTTCGAATCCCGGATTGGGCAAAGTGTTACTGGGTTTTTCCATTAGGTAATTCTAAGTCACGGAGTCTGGATTTGTGCCCGGTTGATTGAAAATTAAGTAATATATCTTTTAGTGTTATTAAGAAATGACGAATACCTAAACGAAATTCGAGGTTAATTTGATAAACGGTATCGACAATAAATCATGTTTCAGATTATAATGCTTGAGATATACAAAACGAAATCAGATTACCAATAGCTGTTAGCACCGCACTGGTTTATAAAGAAAATAGAAAAACTGCATTTATGGACAATTGTTTAGACTACCAATATTAAAATAAAATAAATGTTTTGACTATTGTGCTTTGATAAAGAAAACACGATCACAAAGTTTGACGTGGACAAAGGAACAACAATAAATTAAGATGAATAAACTTTTGTGAACGAAATAATGTAAGTTGAAAAAATATTTTTTGAAGAACCACAAATTCTAGCACCTGTTATTGCTAGACTTGATCCTTATAGTCTATAGAAGTAAACAGTCTGTGGCGTAATAAGGGAATATAACGATAATTATCTTCATAACGTGATACATGATGAGGGTAAGATGGTATCAAGTAATCACCTAAAGCCATTATTCTGTTTTAATTACAAATTCGTTTAGTCAATGTAAAGCCTCAATTAAATCCTCTGCTTATTTAAATCTCTTTACCTTATAATAATAATGATTTAAGTTGAACGTATATTGGCTTTGCTTTGATGCAGAGGTAGTTCTTCATACGCCTCTAGCCCCTCTGGAAGTGATATATTAACCTATTTTGTCTATAGGCGCGGGAACAACAACTGCTGTCGCTACATTAACTGTACGTTGTACATATATTATAATCGCTCTTATCATTCAAAATTCATTTGAATAGACAGAAACATGTGTTTTTGATATTTCATGTTTGTGAAACGCACCCACGATACAGGAGAAATTCCTAGTGTGGGGCGACGTTTTTTTTAAAAAAAAAAAAAAAACACTTTGCTTCTTGTACCAAACGTTGATAAATAATTCTTAAAACAAAACTGTCACTGAATTGTGTGAAAATGAAAAAGCAATTAGTGAAAGCAAAGTACAAAATGATAAAAGCTATTCTGTTGACCTTGGACTAATGTTCGATGTTCAGTTGAATGAGAAAGGTCGCTTTGTTTTGAAAGACATTAAATGGTAGTTACTCCCTTTAGGATCGACATAAAACACAGCTATGACCGCGCACTTAATGAACCTTTAGAGGAAAATCAGTATTTTAGTGGTACACCCACGTTTACCTATGAGGAAGATGTTTTTTTTTTATCAGGCTGGCTTTTGAGCAAACCAATATACTTTCTGTAGTGCACAATGAGTGCTTGGTGGTTTTCCAGTAAATATTCAGGATTAGGATAATGATTTTGGTACGAAAGGAAATTAAAATGTACAATAGAATTTCCAGTTGGCAGATAAAATGTGGAGTTAAAAAGATTAATAGACAAGTAATGAATTTTGAGAATGAATTTTAGTTAAATTTATTAGTTCTTACAAAGATACTAAAGACTAAATAGGTGAAGAAAAACCAAATGTATCTGCAAAGTTTAATGGTGGGGTGGGGTATAAGTTTCTTACCAATAATGTTAGATTTTAAACAAATATTTTTTTGCAAATAGGGTTACAAAAAACACATTTTATCGTATTTTTTTAAACCATATTAATTAAACACACTGAGAAAACAATAAAGCTATAATATCACTTACTTGCACCAAAGCTACTCCTATATTCAACATTTTACCAACATCACGTCAACACTTGGGAAATGAAACACTAATTCTGACAGACCTTAATCTGTAATTAAAACGCATAATCTATTCGTACGTAATTCTGCTCAGTAACTAATGATAATCTTTAGATAAGGAATTTTGTCTGTATTTAAGATAAGACATATTGATTAGCAATATTTTTTAATTCTATAAAGCAAATCCGCTAATCTATCAATAGGATATAGAATAGGTGTTTGATTTATTCTTGTCGGTAAGTAATTACTTATTTCCTTTGTTAGTTTCGGGGTGCTAGTTCTAGACTAGCCTCCACGAGTGATGATACATGTATGTCCAGTACACTTTGGGCTAACCTCGCTATTATCCTCGAAGACTGGCCAATCGGTACAATAATATGCTCATACAAAATACAAGAAAAGGCTGTTTTCCATTCAAATATTTGCAATCTTCGAAAAATAGTCGTTAACCTTCTTTACCAAGGTATCTCTTTCGTCTCGTTCGATCAGCTCATTTTCCAACCTTATTTTTCAGCATAAGTTATCGAATTAATGACCCACTAAAGCTTCCTTATCTTCCCGTTTACTCGGTGCTGGCAATTTATCACTTGCAACGATTGCAATCTTGAGCGAAACCTGATGTTACTGGAAATAGCTTCCGTATACGGAAATATGGTAACATATTTTATAGGTCTTAAATTTTAACGTGAAAATGCTTTCGCAATTCATATGCAAATGTCTACCGTAGTCCATCTAACGATGATCTATATGATACTCAATTTTTTTACCTATCTTCATAAGAAGTGAAGTTAGTCTTCATATCGTCCATTTAGATCAGTTTTGATATCTAGATAATCTGTATTTTTGCAAACAGCTGATAGCTGATATTTATATTTTTAATCCAAATCAAGGCCGCATCAATTTAAAAAGTGGTAATGGAAATTTGCGGGTTTTTTATAAGAATAATCAAGGTTTTGATAGAACAAATACTGGCAGAGCTTCACCTGAACCCACAAAACAACACGCATCACGATTTCCATAACTTAGAAAGCAGAATATCATATTTATAACTTAACTTAAAGGTTCGCGGATACACATATTAATATCATACGAGTATGGAAATCTAATTTACTACGTTTCAACATTTTCCTTATATATGTTAAAGATTCCTAAGGTACGCATGTAAGGCTGCCGGTTCTCGAACTTTCTTGGAGTATTTTTATTAATCTATAAAATATGGGGCTTAAAGACTGTGAGCATCTAACATACTCGTATATGTAAACAGCCAAACATTTGATCCAATGTTTCATAAACATCTGATCAAATATGTACTGTCACCCAGGTTAAAACTAAATTAGATTTTTTTCACAATTTGTACTGGGTATATACTTATAGAGCAGGGCTCATACATAAATTCAATATATATTTCAAAACCTCACCTTTAGCCTTAGAAAAGTGAGAGCTATCAATTCATTTTATATCATAATGGGCAACCTTCGCAGGGTTTTCTAATATTTTATGTGTAGTATCACCGCGTGCCATCTTTTTAATTTATTTAATGGATTTTTCTTTTGCCAAAAGCAACTATCTATAGTGGCTTTATTTTGATAACTGAAAGGCAGACCATATTTTTAAAATATCCAAGAGGTTCGAAGATACCATTAATTTAATTTTTCCTCGTTTTGGTCATTTGAATAGATTGCTATAGATCAAAAATTGTATATACCCTATATTTCCTAGAACTATCGATACTATGCTACATTTTTTCCATGCGGTTATAGACGTATGAGTACGACATGTGGGCAATAAAAACGAAGACCGTTTAACTTATTTTCTTTGTCAACGCACATAATTAATTCATAATATAATCGTCACCTTTGTTTTAAAGGAAACGATAGCAAACATTAGTCAGGAAATTTCCGACATTGTCAAGGTTTAATCCATTATGTCTAGCTTATAAATACTTCGTAAATACAAGTTAACATGTTGAGGCCTTTTAAAGATGTGTGACATGTTTTTGCTTGTTATATTATATTAGTTAGGATTTGGTTATTTTCCTAAGTAATCGCAGTTAACATAGAACTTAAGTTTTATTCCTATATTTTATCGAAGCATTTGCCCCTTTTTTTGCTAGCTGTACGCTTGTCCTACTAATCCCCTCGGCCCAAAGCCACGGCATGTACCTCATCCATTAATTGCCTTGTCTTCTGATCCCGCCATTATTCACCGTCTACATACCAAGGTTACCCAAAGAACATTGAAATCATTTGTGTAAATAAAAATGTACTTTTTGACATTATAACGGTATATTAAAAAGTATGTAGTTTTAATAATCCTATACTCGTAAGATGTCTCTCACGACAATAGGACAAGTGTTTAACGTGTAACAATGTAAATAATGGTTAGAAACAACAAACAAACATAAACAAATATTTACATTGTTACGCTATTTAAGGAAATAAATATTTCTTTTGCTAAGGTAAGCACATCAAATGTCATACCCTTTTAAAAATTTTTTTCATTTCTATGGCATAAGCACAAATCTTCTGGAGTTAACATTAGTTAACTAAAATCTTTAGTATACAAGTGCGACGTTCTAAGACAGTTTTCTCGGTACAATACTGAAAGAGCTAGTCCGCGTTTTTATAAACTTTTCGTGATTTACGTGTGTTAATAGTCCAAGATCCCTGGGCCCTTAGACTTTACTTATACTCTTATGATAGAGTAGTATTAGTACCTACTACAAACGAACGCATACCTGCTATCTTGGCCCGACGGCCAGCTTACATGTATCTACGATCTTACTCTATAGCTCATGGTAGATAGACTACTAATAAAATATATGACTTTTTGTATAATTTTTGCTTGTGCCCATGACGTCACCCTTACGACGTAAATACTAAAAGGGAACTTGAAATTCTATGGATGCGAGCAGTGACACGATGCCTCAGTTGACAGAGCGGCGCCACGGTACAGCGAAAGTCGCGGGTTCGAGTCCCGCTCGTGTCCATCACTTTTCAAGTTTCCTTTATCAATCTACAAATGAAATAGTAATTAATTTAACACATGCACTAAGTCCTAATTCAACTTTGCTACTATTAATTATATTATAGGTCAAACATTATCCATATCATACTAATTAAGTTGTGCTTTATTGAACTTAACAGATTACAGAAGCAATGTTTCTAAGCAACATTGAATGTGAATTGATTAGATAATAACGTTTTATCAAAGTGTTACTGAACTTGACAGTTATCGGATTATATACGTGTTTACAGCCCAGCGCTACGCATTTGCAGCTGTTTAGAGAATTATAATGATAACATATGACGCAGATAGAAAGGCCTATATGGGTAATTAGGGTGATTATAATTGCATTTTGATATCTTGTTTTCAACAAAAGCTTTTGAACAGTCACATTGTTGAATGGCTAGGTTATAACGTATATTTCAGATGAGAAGCAAAAACTGTATTGTTACTCTAGATTCAGGGCAAGCACATGTCTTTTTTTACCCTTATGAGGATCCCTGGTGATATGATAATTAGTATAAACGAACTGTGAAACTTAAAATCTTATATATCAAAATGAATTGCTGTTCGTTAGTCTCGCTAAAACTCGAGGACGGCTGGTCCGATTTAGCTAATTTTGGTCTTGAAATATTTGTGGAAGTCCAAGGAAGGTTTAAACGGTGAGAAGGCAGTACGAAGTTCGCTGGGTCAGCTAGTAGATTATAAAATTGACTTTACTAAATTTTGATCAAAGAGAAATGATAAGGTTAACAATAGCTAATTAAATCCTCTCAGCTGTTACGTATATAACAAGTCCAAACGAGTTCTTTATACGTCAAACAAACTAAAACCATTTAGTTATAATTGCTGGTGTTATCGCTGACAGCGATTTCTTACATCCGACCTTCTTACTAGGATCTCGCTCAACCTTGATGATATCCTACAGTAAATAATTCTCAAACATTTTTAGAAACAAAGAATCTTTAGGTTGTATACCCAGAGGGCTAGGCTGAGTACTTACAATCCTGAGAAAATAACTGCGGCAAGAAATATTTCTTACGCATGACGCAAATAAAATGCCATCAAATTATTCCAACGAAATACCTTTAATGGAAAACTCGTCGGTATTTCAATACTGCTTTAGAACTCATACGATTTTATAGTCTTTGGTTACCCTTAATTTAGGGTTTATAGGCACGAATTCATTTAAAATATTTCAAGCCTTTGTTTGAATATAATGTAAAGAATGTCTCAAAATAACCATTTCATTAGGCCTCGTTTAAAAATGTAAAATGCCATTGACATACGTAGTTGTTCAGGAATAGTAAGTCTAGTTAATAATTCATGAACCGCTCAATATAGACACGACAGAATACTAGAGGTATATTGGACTTGTTTTCTAAGTTTAGTTCATCTATTCGAGTATTATGAACTGAAAATGTGAAAAGTGACGAAAATGGAAACAAAAATCATGGAAACCTTATCAATGATTACAAAACCACTAACAAAAGGCTAATTAAGGCGAAACCGAATGAATGAGTGACTTAACCGAAACAGTTCAGACAAAACCATACAACAAATCTATTTGTTTCAAAGCTCCAATCAATTTCTATAATAAAACGGAAATCCCTAACTCTCACTAACACAAGATGAAATTCAAAGCAATAAATGGAAATGAGGGAATAACAGTATCCAATCAGCCCCCTTACCATGAACTCTCAAAGCAGGATATTTTCCGTTGTGGAAGCGAGACGTCGCTATGTGCGGGGTAATGCGGCCTCTCGCTTCTACAACGACAATCGTCCAGATTTCAGAGTTCATGGTAAGGGGACTGGTGCCTGAACTTGAAACTGGAATTTTAATGAACATTATTGTTTTAGGTATAGCCTGGTTGTTTAGATTAGAGCTAATAGCAACTGATACAATTTGCAAGATATCCTAGATAGGGTATCGTCTACGTCTTGAGAATATTAATGGATTCTACATGAAGATATGATCGCTCTATTTATTTCCTAAATTAACTGTTGTTACACTATTTTCTTAGTTCTTGGAATTCCATTTGTTACGATCCTGATACACCTAGTCTTCATAAATGTCTATCAGTTCCGTAACTTATCGCTTATCGAGATTTAAATTTGTCTACATCTACATTTTTCTGGTATTTTTCATTCTGCCCTCTTTATTCCCTTGTTTAGTTCTCTTCATTCACATATCGCTTACCGCTATAATTGGTGTCATTGACAGCTGCCTTTTATTGATTTGTTTTGATTCTTGATTCAAGTACATTTATATCCTACACAATTGCTTCCTTATGGTCGTCATCATAGTAAGTCTTTTGAGTACATTTTCTGGTCCTAAGATGTTCCCACAAAATGTTTTTAGGACACGATAAGAAATTAGAGTACTACCGCTTTACATAATATACCTCTGTACTATATAATTATTCGTTAGTCTTATATTTTGAGGGTAAACGATTCCAGGTAAGCTGATTATGTAACAGAATGGGCTAGGGCACGGAAGGTAGATATGAAACTAGAACTCACGTTCATGCGATGTTTCACTCGCGTTACTATGGTAACAGGTTTATTGCCTGAATAATGAATAGAGTTGATTTATTAGTACCATCATGTTCAGCTTTGATTATATAACTGGTGATTACTGAGAACCTTTGACAGGATTAATGATCAATGGTATTGTAATGCGACTAGAACTAGGCTTGATATAAAAGACTACAATTTTCCAAGAAACGCCTTACCAGAGATTTTTACAGAAGATTGTCTTTCTTATAGATTTTCAGTAAATATATCCACTGGAATTGTAATTCAATCTCTAACTTCTAAAGGCTTTTAACCAAATCTCTGAAGTATTATCAATTTAGTTGGAAGGACATCTTTTCAACATTTTCGAATGGGATGATAAATAATCTTGTTGAAGAATTAAATTACATTAAGAAGAAAAACTTATAAACGTAATACATTATGATTCTGCTCGTGTAGATCCATTTATCCAACCTACTCCGAATCAATAGAGCTCTCGCTTTCTCTAAACAAAGATCAACTCGGTTGGCACTAGTTTACGTAATCATTCTTATACTTGGCAAAACAGAAACACCCGTACAAACTGTAACAATGCCGCCGATCGATACACTTTTGACTGTTACAGAGCACGCGAGTACCACACGCAAATTCCGTTATAAAAATTCTGACCTTCGTACAAGTTCGAATAGCTTAAATAATATATTCGATTACAGACGTACCGTAAAATACACGCAACTGATTATCGATAAGAAGTGAACTTTCAGAAATACCAGCAGCGATAACATTACTTTATTAATGGGTGAAAATAATGTTGGTTTGGGGAATGTAATGAAGCTGTTTACGCAAATTATTCCATTAATTACTGGAAATATTTTTCCGTCATTAGTTTTCAACCGCAAATTCGTCCACGAGGATTTCAACGCTTCTTTTTTGAGGTAAATAGTAGGCTTTGACTTAATCCAGGACTATTTGTACACCATATTTCATTCAAATCCTTTCAGCAGTTTTTGCGTTATTGAGTAACAAATATCCAAATTCTCAATTTTTTACATTTACAATATTAGTACCAAAAACGTGATATATTTTGAAGCATTTATCAAAGATAATGAAATAAGGTGCCATCTCACCTCCTACATAATTTTCGCGCAAATTATTTCTCAAATAAGATTACATTTTTCATTTACGCTCTGAGGCCTTACATTTATTGCTTCTACGTATTTAGTAAGGTTTTATGTAGCTGTATTTTAGAATATAACATTGCGTTACTAAACCGCCTTATTTGTTTAATAGGCGTCATTACCAGCTGCTACTAGGATTTGCTTATTACAAAGTATGAAAAGCAATTTAAGCTTAAATTCTTTGCTAAACTACCTATCAGATTCAGCAATTTCTGCTAAATTTGAAATCTGAATTTGCTCACCAACTATTATCAAACAATTTAATACCTTCATCGGTTATCTACCTATAACTTCACAACACATAGCACCTGCCTACTCTACCCAAAAATTCTATAACACAACAAATAATATTTACATTCCCGTTCGCTTTATTTGAAATAGAACAGACACCAATTACACCAGTCACATGCCTGACATACCCAGTAGACATGACAATCAATTTCAGTTAAAAATTTACGGGTCTAAATGACTTTGATAATTGGTATTTGTGTCACTTGAGTAATTTGAATGATGGCCACAATATGTACCAAACCTTTATCAACCATTTGTTCTATATGATGTTTTGGTTCTAGTGGCTAACTGTCTTCTAACAGATTGTTGTAGTTAGATTTATATTAAGGTCACAGTAATAGCTAGTTCGATTCCGTTTGAGAAGAGGACGGTACCCACCAGTAGTGTCGTAGTAATATATACATAATATCGATATATCCATCAAGAACATGATGATGCCGAAAAAGTATAAACAGAGACAAACCATTAACACGAATCGCCAGAATAAAAAAAAAATAAACAATTCAATTTACCTTTTTATCTGTTTTAAAAGACACTCAAACTTCCTACATATTTTTTTACGCTAAATGTATATGAAAATGTAATAAAAGCCAATAATATCTTCAACTTTATAACTTAAGCCCGCAACACGACATAAAGTAACTTATAGGATTCGCTAAGACCGGTTTTTGGACCTTCAACTTTTTGTACCGCTATCATAATTATAATCACATCACATCTGACTATAGCAGTCCACTGCTGGACCTAGGCATCCCCCAGGGTACGCCACAAGGCCCAATCTCCCGTTTATCATATTATAATGTGTAATTACAAACCGCGAGGTCACAATTACTTTGAGCATGGCTTAACATCGTGGATCGATTAATTCACGTGGCAATATGGCAACTATTAAACCATTAGCTTCCTAATCGAATAACCGCATAATATAAACGATGCGACTAGATGATCTATCTAGTTTCAGCGCACAGTGTACCAAAGTAATTCTCTGAACCAACCTAGTTCGCTGTGATTGATTGCTTCACCAACAAACTTTCAGCTCATACCCTACTTATCTTGTTCAAAGTCGGTCTCCACCCTTATTGCTGTAGTGTTGTATCCACAACTACGGAGTATACGTAATAGCATTTAACGGCTTCCTTTGCCTAGTTTAAGGGATTATTATACTGTTTCGGTGAGTCCAACCCTTGTTATGTAACTATAACACTATTATTTACATCTTCAAGACAGGCATGAGAAATTTTGTGTAATTATGGAACCGTGCCAACTTCTCAAGGTAGTTTAGGTGCATTGTACTACACTGCTGTGTAGTTTTCCTCGTCTAAACTTCTTGCTAGTATCTCATAGTTCGATATTATAAATACACCCATTCAGTCCTAAAATAAACTTGGGAATTACAACGTCATACATTCTTAATATTATGCTATAACAGACACGCTTGGCAAACGGATTCGTCTCGAAACTGACATATTTGTCTGGTCTTTTGAAATCATAATCGGAACGACAGCCATAGAGTATATTGTCCAAATCTCTTTGTACTTTGACAGCATTGTTAAGTTCACTAATAACACCAGCGTCATGACCTGTGCATTCAAATGTACTAACTTAGCTTGCCATTGTAATTTAGACTCTAAGTTATAGACTGGAAGTTTAATTTCTGAGTGTGGATCTAACGACGCGGGAGGCTGACATTCTATTTGTCTTACTTTCAATTCTGAATCATCGTTGAAACACACCAATAATACTGATTTAGTATGGTTATAATTAGAATATGCAGAGATCTAGATAAAAAATCCAAATAAGTCAAAAATATTGTATAACCGCATTCGAATGTAGAGAATTCAGTCTATGTTTTATCGTTCAACCATTGCTACACTCTAGGTGATGAGATATACTGTTTTCAATACAGAACAAAGTAACTATGTCTATGCGTGTATTTTCACCTAGAACCTCCCTTTACTTTGGAGAAGCACGTTAAGTTAGAGGTACATTTGTCGCGTGAGTGTTGTAAACCCTCACAGATAATTTGTGGCTGGCTAGTGAATCAGAAAATGAGCTTCCAAAAACTAAATGCAATATTCAGCCTGCTTTTACTAATTTACGATTGTAAGTAGTTTATTTTAAGAAGCATACTGTATACCTGCGCGAATGTTATGCGCATGTAGCCGGTTTGTATACAATATTTACAATTCTGCAGTTACGTTATTTGTGACGTTTGTTAAATTTTCTTATCGAATGCTCGGATGTTAGACTTATGTGTGGGTTCAATGGTTTTCTTCAGCTATATGTAACCTTTATGGAAATTCTTTTATGTTTTCTAAGCTAAATTGAAAAAATTGTGCAAACCTTTCCAATCCGTATATCATATTCATGTGAATCATTTGAACATCTGCTAGGTAGGCATCCAAAAACTGACCTTTGTGATTTGCCGCTTCATTGGTCTCGTTTAGCAAAAGTATCAGCCTTGCGGGGCATAATATAACTTGTACCTACAGTTTTGAAGATGGCAAACGTCTAAATATCGTTAGACTTCATGTTTAAATATTATTAAATTGCTACTTCCCAATATATACAACTTGTTTAAAAATATATAAAATTGTACTTCCCAAATCTACATTCTCAGCATTATCGGGAAACGTCCTATATCAGGGATCACTTTTAAGGTCAAGAGCGACAAAGTCCGTGTTTTTAGGGCTGATCCTACATCCCTTAAGTTGAGTATTACAATAATAACATGATATTATACATACATAAATCCTTAATAACATATTTGACTGTTTGTCACGTTTGTCCCAAAGGGTTTGGCAGAAAAGTTTTGTGGATTTTGTTTTAACTTGAGTCGCTAGGGATTTGCCCAATCGTACCCAAACGTGGCCATGAATAACGACCAGTTATTTTCACACCCCAAACATGTGTTAAACAAGAGATTCTTGATTTTACCAGTTGAAGGTAAAATGGCCGGCGATGTTTGTGTATTGCAGGTAAAAGTCTAAAATAACACTATGAAAAGTCTCTTTTTTTACGTCATTATTGCGTTAACCGTGGTGAAGTTCCTCGTCATACAGCATTCGAAAAAGATCTTTGAAATAGAACAAGAGATTTTTAAAATAGAGGGTCTTACAGTTACAACCTTTCTGGGTTTACTCCTAATATTTTTGAGTATATTACATAAACATACATCCAGTTTGGATCAATCAAAATGCTATAGGTAGACTTTGCCTACCAAGATATTTTTAATCCAAATCCACACTACACATACATACACACACACAAACAATAAACACACACACACAAACAATAAACTGTAAGGTTTAGTAAATAAGAGTTTATTATTGTCCTCTATTAATTAAACGCAGGTCAGTTGGAAGCTATCCAAATGACACTTCATTGAATAATTGTTCCTATTGTAACCGTGGCGCGCGACTCTCGCGAGATAGGAATTTAATTAATTTTTAATTAGGTAACTATGTTAAGTAATCGTAAGAACCATTTTAATGTGGCTATAAGTGGTCCAATTAAAATAAAGTGAATGGTCTTTTTGTAAAGAAGAATTAAGAGTGTATTTAAAAATGCACGTGTTTGTGAAGTTCGTATAAAATAACTCGTCAAACTAGTTTATCATATGTAGATAATGATTTTTAATGTTGTCCTTTAGTTTCAAATTGCTGTTCAACCTTCAATATTTCTAACCAAGAAGCAGTCTACTTTATCGTGATTGTCGTGTGATAGAGACGAGCCTAACACCGTTGTTTGAAAACTAATTCAAATATACATAGCGGGCATTATAATAAAATATTAAACACAGCTTCATTATTAATAAACATATTTTATTTGAATAACATTTACCATTATCTAAGTAGAACAAGAATTTCGTATTAAAAGAACTAACTTTAAAAATCTTTGATACCACCAGCTACGACCAAAATATACTATAACTTTCATACAATACTCTACTAAGTATATAATGTAGTCTAATAGCTCTACATTTAGAGCTTAACAACATCCATGCACTTAAAATAATGTAAGTACAATGTAATGCTTGTGAATTTTTAACAGTCTCGAAGTGAATTGTTCGGCAATAATTAATTATGCTGATCATTGACTTAAATATCAAATATATTTATATTTACTAAATACATTTTAATAGCCTATTTTGTTTCTCACTGCTGGGCAAAGGCCGTCTTCTTCCAAATCACCCTATCCTTCGTTTATTTAAATGTTAATGTTGTTATTTTGTTAACTCCAGTCATTTATATGGATTTTTTAGTTTATTTACTGTTTTGAACTAATAATTGTATACATTTTATTTTTAATTTTTTACCACAAAAACTACTTAGTACACGTATGATAAATTAAATGTTCGCATAATGTATAATCTTTGTATTATTATACTGCTTCACACATAAGTGCTATACGTCAACAAATATAAATAAAATAATATATGGTAAACCAGACAACTGGAAATTCCACTTTTCCCGTTCACCTCATTGACTTTTCATTATATTATTCATTTGAAATGGTCGCTTTAGGATACTTCAAACAGGTAATTTCACGGAAAAGCTCTGCTTTATTCACAACTTGTTCACCGAGTTCCAACTTCTAACTGTCCTATAGAAGGGAGAGCTAGTAGAGAGCCTTCTTGTGTGTCAATGCCCTTCATGACACACGCGTGTACATTGCCGACTGACTCTACAACACAACATCAGCAATTTACCTATGACATAGATAAAGCCGACACGTAAAGATAGACTGGTTTATTCTCAACTCTACCTACCTCCTCTCCATTTTATTCTATATATTGAATAAAAAGAAGAATAGGTAGGTAGAGTCCCAGAGAACCATCACATCTGCAGCCTTTTTAATTTTATTTTCTATTTGTACATGAGATTCACATGGACAAGCCTATTGTCATTAACCGGGCTCAAACCCAGACTCCGTGCTGCTACTGGGAATTACCTAATGGAAAAACCCAGTACTACTTTCCTGGGGTTCGAACACAGAACCTTATGCTTAGCAGTCACGCTTAGCGACCACTAGACGAACGAGGCAGTTATTAGGATATTTTTGTTATAAAAACCACACTATGTCTGAATAATTGATAAAAAAAGTACAGAGATAAGAATAAAAAGTTAATTAGCAATGAATATTTTATATTAAAGCAAGCCAGCTAGATACTAATTAATTAAAATACTAGTAATATAACGCTACAGTAAAATAATTCATAATTTTCCAACCCTATTGTAAGAATGCAACCGACTAGACAATGGGACTTTTACGTGAAACTATAATATTTAATGCCTATGGGTATCGTGTAAAAGTTGTTTAGTTTAAATATTTTATTAAAATATCATAGTGAAGGTAACCGTTACACAATAAGGTGTCTGTAAATCAATATAATATTCTAATGATTTCGCCCACTGTTTTGGCAATTTTTTTTTAAAGTTTGGATTTATCAAATAGGATTTTTTTAGTTTGGATTCATTAACTTATTGACACAGTTTCAAAATCTTAATGTAGAAATTGTTTCTTCGTCATCAGGTAAATTTCTTTAAAAGGATTTTCATAGAAGTGTTTTAATGTAGGTAACAATAGGTAAAGCTTCATATATAATATATAATAACTACTTATAAATGATTTTATTTTATACACATTATTTATCATAAAAGCGTCATTATAGAAACTACTAATTGACCCCTCTACCCACCCAACTTAGCTTATTATAACCTGATTAATTAGCCGAAGTCACGCTAGTTTCAAAGCGCTGAAATAGGACGATATTACTTTCCATTTTGTAACAGAACCTATTCACTTTTATGACAACAAATAAACGCTTAACTTAATAACTATAAAAACATTACAACAAATTTAAAAAGAACACTTACTAAAACACCGTTGTACAGTTTTAAAACTAAGGTAATGCAGTCACAAAACAAACAATTCCCGAAACAATTAAAATAATACGACATGTTCAACACATTTTACCATTCCACATATTGAACGAAATATCTCCAAAAACAAAATAAATATTTTCTTACCTGATACTAAAAATGGCTATCCAAATCCAGGGATCATAAACAATTTGCTGTCACAATATGCACACGCCTGTCACACACATTGATATCAAGTAAAGTAAAACGCAAAGTCTACGCACTACAAAGAGATTGGTTAATATTTTAGTGTTGTGTGCAGCTCGCGGCAACGCGCTCTCTCACTGCCGACGCTCATGTGCTACTGATTCATCAAGGCACGACAACGAACTCAACACGGCGCTTCGGCTATACATACTCGGTGTGTTTGTGTGCCCCTGGCTACGAACAAAGACGATGGTGCCCGAAGCTCTACAGCTGTTTAATGTTTGTGAACCCATTGCCAATCGATTATCAATTCTAACATCTCGTGACGTAACGCAACGCGTGTTTTTCTAATTTTGCTTAGATTAAGCTCTCAAAAGTTTAGCTTCTAGCTGCATTCTAAATGCAGACAGTTATAATTCTCGTTCTTCGCCGATCTGCTCCACAATCTACGTGTGAGCTACAGTAGTCACTTTAATATTTGAAAGAGAACTTAACATCGAACCAATTCGCTTTGTCGATTACGATTCAATTTCTAGTTTCAATACGTTATGGTTACATCAGAATGAGTGCGAGTCGGGTACACCACGCACTGTCGGTCGGCTGGCCGGTGCATTGTTAGTGCGCGCGTACTGACGGCGAGCGAGACAGGTGTACGTGACACTTGCTCTTTCTAACATCGATTTCGGTCATTGTGCCTGTCCTTTTCTGGCGCAATGTGCCCTCTTTCTGGCGGAGCGGCCGCGCACTGCGGATGTAGCGGCTCGGGAAATAACTGCCCTATTTTAGGATAAAGTTCTGAATGCATTCTGTTACCGGTGTTACCACGTTCGTGCGTTTAAAAATAATAACAACGTAGACACTACACCGTAGACACTTCGATTTTGAAGGGAATTCTGTTTTCGAGTAAATCAATAATAACCGTTTAAGATTTTCAGAGTGTTTTCTCGCTTTATGGCATCGCTTGCCTTGTTTAGAATTTAATTTAATTCGAAATATAGACGATTTTAGTTAGCATTGTAATAATAATTAATACCTAACCTACCATGTTCTAATTAATTGATTCAAATAAAATAAATAATATATCCACGCATCATAAAAATATTGAAACATTAAATTCTCAAAACACAAAACTTAATCTTTTGTTAAATAAATAACATTATTAAAAGTAAACCAGGTCGGACTCCTAAACTAGGGCGACTTTTATGTCTACAACAATACGTAAGCAAAAATAACCTAATTAATTTACGAATTCAGAATTTTTCTCACCACACAAGAATCGTTATAACTAGCTCCTTCATCTAACTGTGACAAATTATTTACACGTGCTAACATAGAACGCAAAGCTAGAGTAGGCATTTTACACAAAATTGTTTGCAGGTAATATTCTAAACAGACCAAAACTACAATAAGAGGAGCATCGTAGAGTGGTAACGTTTTTGTACACATAAAAAAGTTCTCGTTATGATCACGTTTGGAACCAGTTATTAGACGTGAAGAGCCAAATAAGAGAACATTATTACCTCGCTTAATATTCGACAAAATCTTTGTAATGATGGTAGAGTCTCAGGCCTTTGTCTTAATCTTTACGTACAGTGACATAAAAACTAACTTTTTTAAGTGCTAGTCCAGCTCTGTGGTCGAGTTCTAGATTAGCTCGGTATTTGTTGTATGAAATATAAACCTCATCAACTATAACTTTGTTCTAGTAAGTAGAATAGATTGAGTGCCCATTATTCACAAAAAAAACTATTTAAGCCATGGACTAAATATTACCCGTCATTGTCGTTTGTATGTCAAATTTAATTAAAAAGTAGGTTTCTTTAAAAGATTACGCATGCTAGTAGTACCTAAATGTTTGCATTTCTATTCCAAGCACACACTAATGTCCGGACTCATATCAATCACGCACAAAACAATATTTATCGTGGCATTCTAAGGGGATGCCTTTGTTCAACATTGGACGTCTTTCGGCTGATAATGATCATGATGACTCGTACATCGTATCCGTGTCCATAAATGCAGAAATCCCTCCACTTAGCGGCTGCGCCCTGTTTTTAAAAAGTTTCTGTATTACTGAGTAAATAGTACTCCTACTAAGTAACTAGCAATACTTAGTAAATAAGTGCTGGCCCAGATGTTTAAAGACCGATTTTCAACACAATGTTGCGAAGTCGGCCAACACGCGGTGAGCGAGGTGATTAAAACTTCTATCTTCTTTGTATAAGAAGGGGCTGTAATGAGGCGATAGGGGATGGTATAGTGTGTTTTTTACTGTACCAATAATTACAGAACCATTTAATGACGTCGATCGGATTGTTTGTTAAAGACTGCACTTTGGGTCTTGTAAATGGTGGTGGTTTGCCAAGGTTGGCAAGTTGTCACCTATTTACTACAGAGGTAATGGGTTTCGTGAGTGTTATCCATATTATTTACTATATATTCCGGTTATACTCACGGGTGTATTCGGGAATGCCCGACCAGTTCGGCTCGCGACTCTGCCGCGTAACCAGCTCATGAATAAGGGCTCCGATCGAGTCCGATGGGACTTTTGATGAGCTGAGTTTGGGTGTAGAGAACCCTTATAAAGGACATCACCCCTGTTACCTCCTTTGGGGACTATATGCGAGATTTTCTCAGATAAATAACTACAGATATATAAAAAGCTTTCTGTAGCTAAGTTGTTTATTAAATATCTTAACGCCATCCTTATTTTAACAAATACACTGGCCTGCAAAACTAGGTACTACACTTTTTTTTTTCTTTCAAAACTATAGAACTTAGATTTAAATAAAAATCGTTTTTAGTGTAGTAAAGCATCACTTAAACTGGGTTTATTCATTCATTAAAGCATTGTCAGAAGCCCTAGGTAGTCGGTAATGGATTTGGATGGTTCACTACACATTTAATCAACATCGGTGATCGGCGAACTGTGGGAGTACGATCGCACGACTCTATCCAACACTATGTACGCATATAGTCTATATTTACTCCATTAATGGTTATTTTTAAGTTATATAAGGAAATAAGGAGTACTTTAAAACTTCTATAGAATTAAAAGAGACGTCTTTACAATATCTAGCAAAGCAATTTTGAATTTCTTTGCAAAACTTTTTAGCATGACAAAATAAACCACAAATTCTCGCGATTGAATGTAAGATTTAAATTTCTCTCTACATTTTTGCTTATAATCTACGCCTTTCCTTTAGTTCACGCAATTTTAGGAAACAAAGCTTAATTTTTGTCGAAATCCGACGAGAAATCGGCCAGACTTATACTGCATAAACTAAGCAACAGTACAGTATTAGAAATACCCCGAAAAAGGACTACAGATACCTACTTTTTATCCTGGGAGCTTTGCTCTAAGAAACTAAATCACATTTTACTCCGGAAGCTTTCTCCAGAACATTCTACACGGGCGCGGAAGCCTGTCATCTATATTCATAGTCTAAAGATTCGTAAAATACAATGGCTGTTTGATACTAAAAAGATACGGAAAGATACGAAACACGAACAAAATTCGCATAACAATAACCTATAAACATTACTGTTATTTGCAACAGTTCTCAAATCCGATGTGCTTATAACCAAGGATATCACTAACTGGCTCACAAATGGATTAAAGTTTTTTGGATTGAATCACATTTACAAAAAATCTTGAACTCATATGCCTAACGCACATACCCAGGAAAGTACCTGGTATATACCAATAATGGGACCGTAATCAGAATGCAATTGGCAAGCTGTCGTTCATTGTCGCGTTCTAAGGGGGAGGCCTTTGTTCAACAGTTAACGTTTTCCGCCTGATGATGATGATGAATAATGATGTCTGATAAATGGTTAAAGATGTTCATGAGACATGTCACAAACACGGCTCTCCCCTTCTCCATAATATTGCACGTGTAAAATTACAACCAATTACATTTTATCACAGAGATCATATTTGCTCCATCCAGTAGGAAATGTTCTGCAATACACAATATCGACCGGATAATACTAACCTCATATTTACTCAGTATTTTTTATAAATAATAATAATCAGATGAATCTTATCTACCCTTTAGACAATACTAGCGATATTGTTATTCAGTCTGCGCTCTGCTTATTAATAATGAACTTGCCCACCAATGCTCGTAAGTGTGATGTATCTGAGACAACAGGCCACGAATAAGTTGGTACTTATTACTAACTTATTTAAAGTCAAACTCAAGATTTGGGCAGATAAAAGAGTACGTATTTTTTGTCAATATTCCTTTATATATCAAAATACATATGACAGCTCTTTAGGACAAAAAATAGCCTAAAATCGGTCTAACTGTTCCAATGGAAACGCAACAAACAGACGAATGGACAGACTGACTTACGTATGTTCATTGTACATACATACATATTTACGCCTGTTTCCTAGAGGGGTAAGCAGAGACAACGGATTTCCATTTGCTACGATCCTGACATACTTTTTTCGCCTCATTCACTCGCATCACATTCCTCATTTATATGTGCATAACCAAGGATAAAGATCCGCCATTTGTATAGCCTTCCATATTGCAGGAAAATAAAAAGGAAATACGCCACCCAGTCGTTTCCTCTTCCAGAACGTTATCACCATAAAGTCGCTATATCATTGATTTTACCAGTACTGTTTGTACAGATCTTAAACAAAAGAAAATCAAGTTTGCTTGTTCATTTTCTTTGCCCTTGTTCACAGCCCCCTTACCATAATCTCTTTAAGCAGAACAGTTTACGATGTAGAAGCGAAACGCCGCTACGAGCAGGGTATTGCGTCTCGCTTTCACAACGTAAACAGTCCTGCTTTAAGAGTTCTTGGTAAGGGGGCTGTACTATAAGCTGAAGTGCTGGGATATCGTTTACTGGGGTGCATAAATAGGGCCTTCTTGAGTAGCGATATTCAAATGATCGTTCGGCGCACCCTGGATAGTAGCTAATATTTTAAATACGTCTTTCGCTAATATTATATAGTTTGACAGATAAAGATATGAAGCTAGTGGGGTATAAATAATGGGAAATAACAGTAAGATGTAATTTGTTAAACACATAACCCTTCCCCAGCTTTTGGGCCGTAGTCGGGTAATAAAAAAAAGTACTCAAAACGTCTGACTTTAGCCTCTAAAAGTAGCACTTTTCTACACCATTAACGACTAAAAAAATAATAGCAACAAGAATAAAAGTATAACTGTAGCTTATAATATACATACATAAATAACATCAAGCCTGTATTCCCCGAAGGGGTAGGCAGAGGTGCATATATAGTACACCCACATTTCGCCATTTATGTTTTAGGTCCCAATGCAATAGGTGGCGAGCCTATTGCCATCAACCGGGCACAAATCCAGACTCCGTGCTGCTACTGAGAAATACCTAATGGAAAAACCCAGTAACACTTTGCCCGACCCAGGATTTGAACCCAGGACCTCGTGCTCAGCAGTCGCGCTTAGCAACCACTAGACAAACGAGGCAGTCTATATAAGCGGTCTGTTAGGAGACATTTCCCTGCCCCCTTACCATGAACACTTAAAGCTATTTTATTGTGGAAACGAGACGCCGCTACGTGCAGCACGCTACTAATCTAGATTCATGACTGTCTATTTCCTAAGTCCGTCCAGTTGATTGAATTTTTAATCGTTTTCTTACTTTATCATTCAGCAATTAACTTGATTAATGCTATCTTTGACAGCGTTGTAGCTTGTGAAATATTTACTACAAGCTTAATGTCTGATACTATTATTCACTGGTATTTAATCAATGTAAAGGACATACCTGCCTCGTTGGTCTAGTGGTTGCTAAGCGCGACTGCTGAGCACGAGGTCCTGGGTTCGAATCCCGGGTCGGGCAAAGTGTTACTGGGTTTTGCCATTAGGTAATTCTCAGTAGCAGCACGGCGTCTGGATTTGTGCCCGGTTGATGTCAATAGGCACGCCTCCTATTACATTGAGACCGAAAAACATAACTGGCGAAATTTGGGTGTACTATATGTGCACCTCTGCCTACCCCTTCGGGGAATACAGGCGTGATGTTATGTAAAGGACATGTTTTTGTCAATATGGCGTTTTTTGTTTGTGGCTGTTTTAACCCGACTGCTTCAGACGGAGGGTTATGTTTTTATAGTTATGTTGTCTCACTGCAAGGCAAAGGCCTCTTACCCTTACATCCACTTGTCTACCGCCACTTGACGCCAGTCATATGAGTCAGAAAAACAAAATGTTATTTTAAAAATGAATATTTTTCTATTTGTATTTCTACCCGACTTCGAAAAAGGAGGTTCTGTATTCGACCCGTATGTATACATAATATACATATTATGTTTGTGTGTCCCCGATTTTCTCAAAAACTACTGATCAAATTTGGATGTTATGGAAAAAACTCAGAAACTCATTATAAGTGTTACGCTCATAGTAAACAGGCACCGACGACGGTCATTAACGACCGGAAGGCTATCCATCAAACTATTACATAAAAAAATATAACCCATGGGTAATAAAAGTGTTGTTTTTATGTCATCATACGAAAGGTTCATTGACCTATCGCTAGTTATAAACAACTTGTGCATTCTCCATATTTTTTATGTTATTGCTTTGTAACCAAATTGTCCTAATTTTCATAAGCTATCAACAACGAAATGTATGGAAAATAAGTCCAGCACTTACTATTTACCAACGTCACAATAAATAAGAGTCTTATTTTTCAACGCTGTCAACACCGCGTCACCTGAAAAATATGGTTTTATTACCATAGATTTGCAGGCAGCGTACAAATACTTCGCTGTGTTCCGATGTGTTTTATACTCAACGGGAACGGGACGACTACAATGCGCGACGGACACTGAACGGACGGTACTTTTATACTCTAAAACATGATGTTTACGAAAACAAGCCATAAAAACCACTATTGATTAATTTATAAGTAAAGACATGTATAGCAACAATTTTGAGATATGTTTAAACTAGCTGCGCCCCGCGGTGTTAACCGCTACATTTTTCGGGATAAAAAGTAGCTTATATATTAGTCCAAGGTGTCAGCTACCTCCATATGAAATTTCATTAATATTAGTCTAGCCGTTTGAGCGTGAAGAGGTAACAAACACACTCACAAACTTTCGCCTTTATAATATTAGTGTGATTAAAGTGACAGCAGTGATAGCTGACTGGTATGACCGTTGGACAGCTAAGTCAAAGGTCGCAAGTTCAAACCCCGGTACGCACCAATGTATTTTCGAATTCATGTGCGTACTATAAATTAGCTATCATTTGTTAAAAACGTTGAAAGAAAACATTATAAGGAAACCGGCACACCTAAGAGATTTTTCCACGGTGTGTAAAGCCATGTCAGAGGCCTACAAATTCTGACACCAGGTTGTTCATCAACCTTATGATAATAGGATTAACAAGATATTATCTCTTTTCTTATAAGTATACTTTGTATTGTCGCATATTGGTTGTTTAATTAACACTCAGTAACAAAATAAATAGTGCACAAGGTTTTTAACATATGGGACGACTCTGCAATCGTTGTTCCAACTGTTGACCTATGGTCAATGGCCTAATGGCCAAGAGCCTCGATCAACATCTGAAGAGGCTCGCCTTAGGCAGCTGGGTTAAGGCCTTGATTTAAAACGTGGTACTCCTTTACACAGGGTGCAGTCAGGAGGTTCATCTTTGGAGTTCTAACCGCCGACAGCTAGGACTGCAGTACGCGTACTAGTTACGATTTTAAAATAAGCAACATGCATACTTACATACTATTAACAACAAAAATAGTTGGATGTCATTTTTTATTATACTATATTGTAATCATTTCTATCTTTTAATTTAAAAGATTTCTCGGCATCCTTCAAAATCTAAAACAATACCTTGTTTACTCAACAACTACGCGTCATACAATCGTGTCGTTCCCGTCTCGTACATCATAAACGAGCCTTCCAGCCTAGTTCAACGACCCGGGTTGGATTTACATCGTTAGAGGGGACGGAAACGCAGCGAGTATCGATTTACCTGCGCACTAACAACGTCTGCGGAACCCGTGAATGGATGACATTGAACTGCGAGAGCTTCCTAGAAGACCGTCTAGACTAGAATTCAGTTGTATTTATAGTTAGACCGCGTTGAGTCTGGTTATTCTGAACCACTACTAGACCTTATAATAACTATACTGCCACACTTGCCGTCCTTTTATATGATTAAACTCATTCTTTATAGGGTAGGTAACCGATTTAAGTATAGATACTAGACATAGATTTCTCTTTATTGTACACCAAAATAAACACAAGTACCGTATAATAATGCACAATTGGTGGTCTTGTTATACTAAGCGATCTCATAAAGAAAACCAATAAGAAAAATTGTAAGTAGATTCCTGAAAAAGAAGAACATCAGCCCTGCTTATGCCTTTAGATATAACAAGCGTGATTGTATGTAAAATGTTTAATCAACTCTTGTAATAAATTATTTCATTTGCAACACAATTTAAGTTCAGAATTTTAAACACTGTAATCTAGCCATAAATATTCATATCACGTAAATGTTGCCAATGCAAAATATTTTTAAAACATAAATAAGGGCTTTGTCTTATTACAGTAATGTTTTAGGTTATTTTGTTGGATATATAAACTGAATTTAAAACGATACAGCTACCTACGAAAAATTTGTTTGAAGTTATCTATGTAAATTCGAGATCCTTTAAGATTTATAAAGACTAAGCCTATTAAACTAATGGAGGATTAAAGTAGCTTATTTACTAGGGTTTGAGCGATATCTTCACCAAAAACCATTCAAATCTGTTACTCAGACGGAATAATCGTCGTTTTATATTTCATTACAGGCTGGATATAAAGCATTTAAATCGTTAAATCTAGTCCCTAGCATTGATATGTCAAAAAGTATAGATACGTCATGATGCTAACAAAATGAACAAGAATAGTGTTCTTAAAAAAAATAAAAAAAGAATAGTGTTCTGAACTGAACACAATATACATAATTTTACAACTTGACGAAGACGTGAAAGAGATGAAGAGCGTAATTATAATAACAAGAGTAAAAGGATAAAACATGTGTTATAAACGTCACACAGGCAAACCCAAAAATGTCAATTAAGACAATATTGAGTCTCTAAGCCAGTAACATAACTGTACTTTTTTTTAAATATCATTTGTTGCTTGCATCGAAAATGTAATTTCAATTATGAGTAGGTATGCTAAAACCTTAGACTTTAGTTTTGAGACTGGATTTGGGCCCAGTTACTGGTGATTGGCTCGTGCCATTACATCGGGAGCTATAACATACCTCTGTCTACAGAAGACTACTTTATTTTAATATCAATTTCAGAAATCGGCTTCGTTAATCACGCGTCATACCCTCCATGCTGATATCAGAGAGCTATCTTCCTATGACGCGGCTCCCGAGTCGATTGTTTAACAACATCTCATAACGAACATGTAACACATATGGCCATGACATCAACGATTATAGCACTTAATAATCAATAGTAAACAATGTGTTTAGCAACAATTGTAGTATAAATAACACTGTGTATAAACAATTAATTGCGCATACATCCAGTATTGCGTCAAAGGAACGATAAGTAATTGTATCAATGATTTGGTAGTATGTTCCGTTGAAAAGCGTAGGCCGTTGGTAGGCCTCCCACCAGGTGGACCGAAATAATTGTCAGTTGCGGGCAACCGGTGGGTGCAAATGGCAAGTTGCTGTTTATTGTGGCGTTCTAAAGGGGAGGCTTTTGTTCAACAGTGGACGTCTTCCGGCTGATGATGATGATGATGATCGTTTAATAGTCTTTATATGTTACTCTGGTTTTCGTATTTTTTATAACATCGCCGCCCACACTATTCATTTCTCCTGTATCGTTGGTCCATTTCAAAAAATTAAATATCAAAGACACAAACACCCATATTCGAGCCAAACATCTGAGGATCACACAATTTTTTGTCCCATGCGAAAATCGAACTCACAACTCCTAGCGCAGCAGTTCATTCGCTTAGCTACTGCGATAATCAGGTTTTCCAATCGCACAAATGGAGTGTTAGTGTTGTCAGTAAAAAAACCTAACACGATATACTTATTTACATATTTATGCGCTCATGTCCTCGCTTCGGTTATCTCGTGGACTCTGAAATGCTGATAATATTATTCAGCAGTTAGAGTTAGATCCCACTGTTTTTGTGATTATTTAAGTAACTACAGAGATAATATTATATAGAACTTTAAACATGTTTATAAAAATGAACTCAATAACTTTAAACGCAAAACTTTAACAAATCATTTTAGTAGATCTAAATACACCATCACAAATCTTCGTTACCCAAAAGTGGATTCAATTGTATGTACTACCATTTCGCCGGTATGGTGTCCTTACAGAACAAGGTGGCTATAGAGTTACGGTTATCCATCTGCCGCCTACAACACTATTAATCTAACATAAAAGAAAATCCCAAAAAAAAATCTAAATCTTGACGCTTACAAAATAAACTAATAGTTAGTTTGACATGACATGAACGAATGAAAAGCATCACCATCAAAATAGGTCTCTCGCTAAAGAGGTCAAGCTATTTCGCTTCTTTGAGTTATGTGAAGAGACGATGTGAGATGCGCAAAAGCTACATAAACACGTCCAGTTTACGCATAAGAGTACTGTATGTCTTTGATGGTTGAAATAAGGTTTCTTCAGGTGATAGCCGTGGTAAAAATTATTGTGACATATATACATAAGGCCAGTATTTGCAATGTTACTGCCTCCGCCTACCTACAACATGCTGATCCTTTCTGGTTATACAAATTTTCCTTTATACTGCGTTGTTGGTCTAGGAGTCGCTAAGCGCAACTACCGAACATGAGGTCTTTGGTCTGAATCCCGGGTCGCGGAAAGTGTTACTGAGTTTTTCAATTAGGTAATTCTCAATAGCAGCACGTAGTCTGGATTTGTGCCCGGTTAATGGCATTAGGTTCGTCCCGTATTACATTGGGACTTTTAACATAGCTTTCGAAATGTGAGTGTACTTTATGTGCACCTCTGCCTAACCCTTTGGAGAATACAGGCGTGATGTTATGCTTATGCTTCCTTTGGATAGGTCGTACCAGGACTGAGCAGCCCTATACATACAGAAGTCAGCTGCAAAATACAATGTAAAATTAAAACTGTCTATCGCTTCAGAATTCAGACTTCATGATAAACAAACATTTTAACAAACACAAACACACATTCCAAATTGTGACAAACACATGTTGCCTCTGTAGAATTTATCATGCTGTTTCGTCCCAACTATAGGTCTAGGAAGCAGTGACGGGCGGGCGGTTTTGGAGCCGTATTAAGTAATTGACATTCCAAAAATTCTAATCATCACAATATTTGGAATAAATTACGTTTCGTTTTATTTTTTAACTAAAAGACTTCGACTGCCAAGAGTCTATAGTCTTACGCAAGCGTAGCTACCGTAGCCATTTTACGTCCAGCTAGAAATATGGTAAAAATAGTTCAATGTAACCAAAACAAAGTGTATACAATTTGCAGGCTAGCACACTCCGCTATAAAAAAAAACATAATTATCTACCAAGCTCATGATAAAAACAATAACTCGTAAATCGCGTGTAAATATTTTTATGAATCTTTTATCTTGCAGAGTACGCTTGTACTTAGTATATTATATTACACATCTATTTTTGTACGCGCTGTGTTGATACCTACTGAAATAAGGGTATTTTCAGACGGGATTTGGTTTCATAATACATCTTTTACTTTATTACCTGGACTTAACAGTTACCGGTACCTATAAGAAATGTCATCATCATCATCATCAGCCGAAAGACGTCCACTGCTTATCTAAGGCCTCCCTTATAATGTAACCAATCGATATTCACTTGAATTTCAAAGTCAAAGAGAAGAGAGAAGTACTTTTAGAATAAAGAACGCTGAGCAACTGTGATTGCACTCGGATATAGTCGCTTCCTATGATACTAGGCTATTGTAGTTTATAATTAAAAGTGTAATGGTCTTATTGTAGAATGATTCATCATCATAAGCGTTATTTTTACGTGATGGGAACTGTACCCTATCTTCCTACTAACCTAACTCTGTGGTAGACATTCCGGGATAGCAGCACAACAAAAAACTAAATCTTTTAACATTCTTCTTCCTAGATTAAATTCCAGCTCGACTTAGTTCTTTCTTCGCATCAGAATATGTCTGATGGAATTTTGGCATGGTGTAGACATTGGTCTGTCAAGAAGGATGGCAGCAACATGACCTTCTTGGGCGCACCAAACGTAAATACTTAGGTATCATTACACGTGTAAGATCTCTACTTTCAATGTAAAGGCCGATTCAATATAATACATGCATAGCAGTTTAATTATCTTAGACTAAAACATGATAGGTATTATGTACACTTTCTAAGTACATCAAACAATGTTCAGCCCCCGTACCACGAACTTTTTAACCAGGACAGTTTACGTTGTGAAAGGGAGACGGCATATTGCACCGCACGTAGCAGCGTCTCGCTTCAACATCGTAATTTGTCCTGCTTTAAGAGTTCTTGGTAAGGGGGCTGGATCGCCAAACAAGGCACGATTCAAACAAGGTGTCAAAACAACATAGTTATAATGACAAACAATATACGCTGACTTATCAGAACCGGTTCTGTTTATTTGCTCATCGTGAACTATGAATAACAAACTTGCACGTGTGACCTAGTGACATGACAACATCTAATCTAAAAATGTGTTATATACTATTTTATTAGCAACGCATAAGCTTTAGGAGATTTATTTCCTGATCCATATTAGGAATACGATAAATATCGAATCACGACCATCAGCCGGAAGACGTCCACTGATAAACAAAGGCCTCCCTCTTAGTTACAGGGAGGGGTTGCCATAATCCCCACTCTTGGCAAGCGGCTTAGGGGTCGCAGTATTGATGGTGAAGTTACTGAAGACGCTGCCCATCTTCTGAATTTTCCTTTAGTCGTCTCTTACGACACCTACGGGAGGAAAGGGGCCAATTCTAGGCAACCACTCCTAAAAAATTTCAGGTACAAATTATCGTATTCCGTTAAATGAATTCGTATGTGAATTGCATGTATGTATTGGACCTTTGTCCCTCAAAGGGTTCTGCAGAGGTGTGTGGCAGCAGCAACATTCATTTTATGTACTGGGTGTGAGTCTGTAGTTATTTTGGACACGATTCTTTTATTTTATTTGCTCCCGGCGAGTTAATTCAACATAATACTGCCGACTACCCGCATCTGGACGAGTCTTTACCCTACATAACAATTTTGGCAAGTATCATCTTCCGCTCTCCTTTTTTTACATGACCTTATCACGTTACATTAAGGTCGATAATTAAGTGGCATTTTGTGTTTTGATAGGAAATGTAAATATGGAAGATTTGTTTTGAAAATCAAGGAGAAAACGCCCATTGTCGCTGGTGCAGACAGTACGGGCGCACGCAGATTGTAAACAAAACGATGTAATATTCAAAGAGTGTTTACTGAAAAAGTATTGTCTGGACGGCGACTTTAAAAACTACATAAAAAAAATATTACAGCCTCTAGACATTTATTTCTACTCTTTTTTTTTCTTTACCTTTTTGGTACAAGTAGAGAGTATCTACGAGTGATGATAACTTTTAATGCTTCACGCACTCTAGTTTCTTGTTGACTGACCAATCGCTGCACCACAGCATGTCCGGTTTCCATGTGACATCAAGTCTTCCAATAAGAAAAGAAGACCTTACCTTATGTTAAATATCTCTGACCTTCGTGGTCCTTATCTTATAATTAGTTGTTCAAGTATTCTACTAATACAAGCTTCCAGAATGTTCCAGATTTCAGATGTTGAAATGTTCAGAGTTCATGATAAGGCATAGGCCTGCAGGGGCTCGATACCAGTAGATGCTACCCAAAGTAAAATTTCGTTTTTCGGAAATAATAGATATTAAAACTTCAGCCATTCGCTGTCTAGCGCATGTATTTCTTATATTAAATGTATATTTTGTAATGAAATCATTCTTAACAGTCTCATTAACCGGGGTAATGACAGATAACAATAAATTCCTTGTTTTATTGAAGCTACAAGTTAATTGTTAACCTTTGGCTGTAGATAGTAAATTATTGTAAATTATTAATGTGTATTAAGATTGATAGATTGAAAACACGTGGACTGTTCAGGTAGGAAGAACAGTGGGGTTCTTTACTTGGTTTCATCATCAATTCAATATGCTTTTGATTTTATTGATATACAGAATAAGGTACCTACTATAATACTTTATGACCAACGAGCGTATGATTGTATGAGGAATGTGATGCGAGTGAATGAGCCAAAAGAAGTATGTCAGGATCGTAGCAAATGGAAAACCGAGAGCTCTGCCTACCCCTCTGAGAAATGGCGTGACTTTATAAATATATTGTTTTAACAAATCAAAGTCGATTTTAATTATCAATTAAAGTCTCCCTTACCATGAACTCCTAAAGCAGGACAGTCTACGTTGTAAAAGCGAGACGCTGCAACACACTGCATATAGCGGTGTCTCGCTTCCACATCGTAAACTGTCCTGCTTTAAGAGTTCATTGTAAGGAGTATGTGCCTTACTATAAGCTTGCATTGTAAGGCATCATCATCTGTGGGGACTGTGGGGTTATTGTGAGGTCCTGCAATGCAATGTTAAGTATAATAGCTTGTTGTCAGTAATATTAAACAGTATAACAATAAAATCTGCATGATCCCAAAAATTGGCTCATCTTCAAAGCTAATTTTACTTTTGCTTTTTTCGCGATTAAAAATCACTAAATATGAAACAAAACGCAGTCGAACAACTTAAAACTTCCTCCGTTATTGCAGACAACTGCACACGCATCATCATAACATAACATAACATCACGCCTGTATTCCCCGAAGGGGTAGGCAGAGGTGCACATATAGTACACCCACTTTTCGCCAGTTATGTTTATAGGTCCCAATGTAATAGGGGGCGAGCCTATTGCCATCAACCGGGCACAAATCCAAACTCCGTGCTGCCACTGAGAATTACCTAATGGCAAAACCCAGTAACACTTTGCCCGACCCGGGATTCGAACCCAGGACCTCGTGCTCAGCAACCACTAGACCAACGAGGCAGACACGCATCATCACCATCCGTAAAAAGCCCCAACTAAAAATCACATTTGTTTCTATCATTCCGTTATCTACAATCCTTTAAGACAAGCTTATAATCAAGAAGAACAATAGAAATTGATGCGTTCACGTGCTACATCTGAACATCGTCACAGCTGAGCGCAGTAACACTATCTCAAAGTGAAAGTGTTATATATTCAACTAAACCGCAGTCTAGATATTGTGTAATCTGTCTTACTTAAGCATTGAGATATAACATTAAGTGTCTGTTATGAGGTATGTGTAAAAAATCTTCGAGAATATGGTGTGGGTCTCCACACACTTTGTTCCGGTTACAGAGGAATTTTTGGAGAGCAAGTAGAGAGCCTCCCCCAGTGACGATTCTTCAGTACGTCCGACGCACCCTGGTCGGTCCACCTTGCTACCATTCTTGTTGACTGACGAATGTCTACACCACGGCATGACCTATTCCATGCGGCTATTGGCCCACACCGATACGAAGAAGACGAATGTACGTTGAAATGTTGCAACTGGAGATGCATCTTAAACCATCATAGTTTTAACAAATGACAACTGTATTACATCCAAATTGCTCTCGATTTTCGACAAAGTGGATATTAGATCACGAATATAGCCTTTTCGAGGTACATGCAATATGTGATTGATCGTCTGCCTCGTTGGTCTAATGGTTGCTAAGCGCGACTGCTGAGCACGAGGTCCTGGGTTCGAATCTCGGGTCGGGCAAAGTGTCACTGGGTTTTTCCATTACGTAATTCTCAGTAGCAGCACGGAGTCTGGATTTGTGCCCGGTTGGTGACAATAGGCTCGCCCCCTATTACATTGGGACCTAAAACATAACTGGCGAAATGTGGGTGTACTATATGTGCACCTCTGCCTACCCCTTCGGGGAATACAGGCGTGATGTTATGTAATTGATCGTACGGCACACCTTGGAACGACAGTCCACTTAGATCATTCTAAGTAATGTATTATATTTTTCTCATCGTAGCATTTTATCTTTTCTTATTATATGCCTCAAGGATCCTATAATATGTTACAGAAGTAGTAAAGTACATACGATCGATTTGTAAGGGGTCACGCATTAAAAACATGATCGATTGTTTTAAACGGCCATTGATTGACTCCTCTCAACATTGGACCATGGCATTCTTAATAGATTGAAAACTTCAAAGACCGATTCATCAAACGTTAATAATATTGACTACTCGACAACAATATAAATTGTGACAATTGTACTCCAATTGTTACTAGTTAACACAAATTTAGTATCATTTAGCGGCTATCAGATCTATTAGTACGTGCGTGAGCGCGGCTGCTGCTATCAACTGACAATAGGGCTGCCAACATTTTTTAAAAAAAAGAAAGGATTTTTTTTTTTAAATATATAATATTATTTACTATATATTCCGGTTATACTCACGGGTGTATTCGGGAATGCCCGACTAGTTTCGGACTCGACCGGAGCCCTTATTCATGAGCTGGTTACGCGGCAGAGTCGCGAGCCGAACTCACCCGTAAGTATAACCGGAATATATAGTAAATAATATGGATAACACTCACGAAAGTTATTATAGTGAAAATATATAGTTCACTTGTTTGTTAAATAATTAATTATTTATTTGAATGTTTGGAAAATTCATTATAACTTTTTTATTTTCAAAATAATCTCGTTCGAACATATCGTGACAATAGAATTAGCGATGATAATATTTCTATAATACGTATATTATAGTACAATTTAAAAGGATAAAATATCGTACAATACTATACTATAGTACGGAACTACAGGTGGTAACCCTAACAGGCATACAAACAAACACTGGTACATTTCGATTATGATTATCTAAGTACGCGAAGCCTTGGTTTTTAATTCGCAATTAATTGAACTTTGATCATTAGGTACAAGTAATGTGCATATGGGAACAATATCAATAAACGTGTATACTGTATAGGTAGGTACAACTTATGTTTCTGGCTCAGTTGCTGGCTGCACTGCTGTTAAAATTACATTGTTTTGCTAGAATGTTTAGTTAGTTTAATATTTATAGGAGCTATACATCTAATCGCTATTTACGTACCCATTATTATTGCAGCCATGATTGTTCCATTGCAGAACAAAGAATTCCCTCTCGTTACTCCATTCCTCACTATTGTAGACTTTAAGTTTAAGCAGCTCCCAGGTTTTTGGACTCTACAAGCATAATTAAATCAAATGTTTTTTGTAAAACATATGATGCAGATGTTACATGTTCTGACTAGATTAAGTAAAGGCTATCCTGAGAGAGGCTGGAAAATGCTAACTGACGTTTAAACTACTTTCCTATGTTATTTTAATGCCAGCTTCTCCTGAAAGGACAGAGATGCGATATTGCCAATAACAGGTTATGAAACTCAATAGTAGTAAGGAGTCCTTTGGGTACATTTTTATTAGTCAATAATCTCGTAGAATACCTACAAAACTAAGTTTGTATGACATTGCTAGAGACACCTAGATATTTACCTGCAATTGAATGTGTGCATAGATTATAGAATCTGCGCACATCAATTTTGTCATAAACTAAATCGAAAATATTAAAAACCTTCAACCACATTAAACCTAATATTATATTCTCAACTTTTATATCTCGAAGCCTATTAAATTGCAGACAGCATTCAAAACGTTAGTACTTGATAATGGTCGTCTTCTATCCCTTTCCAACTCATGGGCAAAAACGAGAGGGCAGACAATGGAAAACCCTGTCACAACAAAGGAATGAACTTTAAACCGTTACGTAAAGTTGGTGTGTAGTGATTAATCTCGTACGTATAATGGCTGTGGTTTTGTACGATTAGATATTAATACGTTTCCACAATGGTCAATGCTGGCGAGCATAAAGAGTCTCAGAGCAAAAAGTTTTATAGCACTTTCAATGCCATTTACTTCCACTTATATTATAGTAACTGAATTTGTTTTAAATTAAGACCACTAAGAATACGTCGAGATGCACTTACATGAGCTGGTACTTACTGACAATACGCATTGTCAATTGTTTTTTCTGTTGATAACAAAGAAACAGCATTTCCAACCAAGACTTATGGTTCATTTATAAAAGCTCATATCATAACATTATTGTGAAAGAGTCTCTTGTTTATTATCACTGCCATATCTTGTTGCTATGGTCTGTTAGAAGTTTGGCAGCACTCTATACTGAGGAGATCCCGCCGCCTCGCTATAGTACGCAACAGCAGGCATGGTGTGGCTTTTAGTAGGTATACCCCCGTGGACCGGCCTTTTAGGTTCACGGGGGAAGGGGGAGTCCTATATAACCCCGTCTTCTCCCAGCGGTAGGGTACCTGGCTGGAGGCCTTTAATTAGGTCTCGCCTAACGACCGGTTAAGCAGTAAGAGCTCCTTCAGAGCTAACTGCGAGAGACAAGTTAGAAAAAAAAGCGGCAGGATTTATGGGTAACAAATTTACCACACCTTAAAAAATGGTCTGTGAATTTAATATCTTAAAGCATGGCTGTTACTCCTTTAAAAGGGTAGGTAGAGTAAATGGCACACCCTCATTACGAAACCCGAATATTATCTCAGACTTTATATATGGCCACCGTATATTTTACCTTAGCAACTTGAGTTTACTGGTAAGAACTTCGATTATTTATCTGCTTTTAGATGACCGACATAACCAATTATATGCTTTGAATGTGCGACCGTATAGCTGAAATATTAGTTTATTTACTTCGATGTAATAAGAGGCTGGTCTATTTTCATTATCAGCCAATCCCACACCTGAAATTGTAACAAAAAAATGTAATAAGAAACGACGTAAAGATCAAATCTGTAAGCCTTTTGTTTGCCTTTTTGACATGTAGTATAGTTTTCATAGTTCGAAATTCCACCTTTATTCTGGTCCAAATAAGTTCAAAAAAATGGGACAAATAAGCTAAATCGCTAATCAAGAAGTCATTGTCTGATCCAGAGTCATCACATTTTACAAACGATATTCCATCCAAATGGAACTTGAGTAAACAAATTAGACTATAATCTACGAGTATCATATCAAGACCTCAATGTAAAAGCCTCCCGCGGTTTCTATGAAATACGACTGATTAATTCAGAATCAATAGAATTTTCCACTTACACACAGCAAATAGCGAAGGATAATGACTTCACTAATATATCATTACACAGCAGTAACAGCACGACGTCAATTTTTTTACGCAATATTCTGTCAGTAGGAAAGAAATTACTAAGTTCCGAGTATAAGCTAGTAATCTATAAATAATGACTAGCTAGGAACACCATTATTTTAGTTTATAGTGAGACATGCTAATACACGTAGATATAATATGGTTGATGGCAATAGGCTCGCCCCTCTATTATATTCGGACCTAAAACATAACTGGCGAAATGTGGGTGTACTATATATGCACCTCTGCCTACACCTTCGGGGAATACAGGCGTGATGTTATGTTATAATATGGTCATGACTGTTTTATCTGAAGAGGCTGGCAGTTCTGAAGTTGCAGACATTTGCTATTGGCAGTGGAAATCTCATGCAATCGGGATGAACCTGTTTCTTAAATTGTAAGTACTTATAACTAACTACAACTAGTGAACAGCGTAGGTAATAAAAGCCAACCACAAAAAATAACGCTTAATTATATATACATCACGCCTGTAATACTCAAAAGGGTAGGTAGATACAGTTCTCTTTACAAAGCATCTATACACTCGTATTGCATTAGTTATCACAAGACCCGTTATACTGGCACTCCGAAAATCTCAGCATGTCTTTTTACATCAAATTCAGGAAGAAAGACACGTTATTACATTTCACGTCACAACTAAGTTACCAGATGTAATAAAGGCAAGTACATAACAGATACCGGCCTCTTAAGTGCCGGTATAATGAGCTAAGTTGAAGGCTAACCTTTCTGTTCAATGACATTTGAATTTCTTTGAATATAAAGTGCTGAAGATAACAGACACAAAGAGAATCGTCAGAGCACTGTTTTGGTTGAATGTCGTAAAATAAAATCGCTGACATATCTGACAGACTCTGAAAGATGTCTTCCTTGGCAAATTTTGTCATACACATAAATGATAAATGATTTTATCTCTGCAAATAGGTTTCAAAAAAACACTTTTACACGTCATTTTTTTTTAAACTAGATGGCATCGGCATTTCCTAACTGACTACCTCTGAGAAGAAATACCGAAGCAAACTCAGGGTTATCATAATAAGTGACATCATAAAAAGCTAGCCTTACTTATTATTAGCCTAATAATTATCATTTAAGACCAGTATCAACTCCCTTTTTTTTTACCAATATCCTCTATTTTGAACGTCTTGTGCAGGTGTTCTTAACTTTTTTAATATCGTCAACATCACGTTATACTACGGCGGTAAGTAAAAACTTTGCAGTTCAAATTAAACCTAACCCTTAAGATACTATCATAATCTTTAAAATTAGGATAGTCTTAGGGTTAAAGGTATCTTTAACAGAATTAAATTGAATTCTAATAATATGTATAGGTACTTAAGTTTGGATTATTCACAATAATGACTAAAGCATCCCTTCCGGCTGGTCACTGATAAGCACTTGCACAGGAAAAACCCAAAAGCCGTACGGATAACGGATGCCAGGCGGAAGTAACCCCCAGTTATACTTGAATCTCCCAACATTATAACAAAATGGCGGCTGGGCGCCATTTTATAACATAACTAAAAGTCTTCACCTGAGTTTTATAGTCTAATGCTTAAAGAGAAAGGCAAACTGGAATAAATATACGTTACATTTAAAATGCAAATAATGTTTTGTGTGTACAAGTTATTGATTAGTCTAATACTAATTGGATTGGATGGAACTGATATGTAAAGTCTACCTAGTCTATACCGATATTTGATAATCTGTCTGTAATATAGTCTCGAAGATAGATATACTGTAATCTTTTCCATAATTGTCATCTTAGTCAGCCTCATCCTTGTCCACTGCTAGACATACCTGCCAGTAATAGAAAAGATGTCTATCAACGTAGTCAATACTATATTGTAATGTGTTTTTTCTTCCTTTGTTAATGAGCTACCTATTTAACTACATATAAAGCATAACCGCAATCGGGTAGACTCGAACTCTTTTTTAATGTCTTCATCATCTGTCTGGCCTATTCCCATAGCGTAGAGGTCAAAAAGAGACCAGCCCCTATACCATGAACTCTGAAAGCCGGATATTTTCTAAGTTTATTTTCTTATTTTATACGGTAAAGCCGTATATTTTTTGTAGTAGTTTTGTTTGTAAAACCAGATTTGTTTTACATCGTTTGAAGTCACGCATTTTTATGTCCGTTCGTAGTTCTTAACTTTATTTGATTCAATATTAATTTGTTTTAGAACTATTAGGGGCTTTATTTCGATAGCTGTCGGGAATGACATTGCCTGAAATAGCATTGGACAGGGTTTTGTGGAGGAATAATGGGCAGGTCTTTGCCCAGCAGTGGGACACCGAACTGGCTACATAAAAAAAATTATACTCACACAGTGTCATACTTTAATAAGAATGTCCCAAAAAAGAAAAAAATATTATAAATAAAATATAGCACAGTGATTTAATACCATCTGAAGCGGCTAAGTAAGCCAAAAGAGATTGTTCCAAACTTTTTAATGATCAAGCAATTCAAGATCAAAAGGTTTATATACCATCTTGCTATAAGTTTAACCGTAAAACAAAGTTCTTTTACTGTGTCTCACTTTTTGGTACCTACTTCTTAGGTGTAGATCATTGAAGTGAACCTTGGCGATCTGTCGCGTCTGTACTGACGCGTGGGTGCTTGCCAAGCATATTCGTAACTGTTAAATATTAACATATCTCACTAATGTTTCCGACGTTGACTATTTCATGATAAATCCAAATATGCAGATTCCACAATCAGGTTTATAGCCACCACAATTCAAACTGTACGACATCTACCATTCAACCTAAAAATCACTATATACGACCACAAAAACATCTCTGTTTACTCAATAAAAAACCCAAATTACTTTCAAGCAGTAATATTTCACCGTTAACGGGCGTAATAAAATACCAATTGAACTTTAAAAGACGGTGTCCTGCAAATTCTTGTAATATTGAGCATCGTGGTCACCGTACTGTGACGCTCAATATTGAGTACAAAGGTAATCGGCCGGCTTAGTGCACGTGCACTTAAAACGCACTCGGCAACTTGTTGCTGGATTTTGTGTTAATATGCATTTATGTTTTTTTTATTATTTTTTACCGGATTTCATGTGAAACTTGTTTATTTTAGCTGTATTGGCTTGTGTTGCCAAGAGCTTGGTTTTTAAGTAAGGCTTAGTTTGTTTTTATGTTTCTTTGGTTACAGATGTATTTAGAAAGGATAAGATAATTTATTTTTTAAACATGATGTTTTGAAATGTCAGTGGTCTTATGCTACTTTGGTAACACAGACCTTAATCGAACGGTCAATGTTTACTAGCATCTTATGCTGTCAAATAGCAAATCTTAGAAGGGAGGGGCGCCATAACCCCCACGCTTGGCAAGCACGCGCTGTGCAAGAAGACGCTGCTGCCCGTCTTCCGAATCTTCCCTTAGTGGCCTTCTACACCCACAGGATGAAATAGGGAGACGCTATTCTGGCCCGGCACTCCACGGAAAGAGCAATGTTAATAAACCATAGTTACCCTACCGTAACACTCAATATTGAGTTCAAAGGTAATCGGCCGGTTTAGTGCACGTGCACTCTTAACGCACCTAGATCGAGTGAGGTGCAACTTGTTGCAGCCACACACATCATGTAGGACCTATCATACGGCCAGTATAATTAAAACTAAAGTATCAAGACATTGAGAAGCAGCCTAGTAAAGTGAGAGTAGAGCGTCCACGAGTGTTGATACCTAAGTATGTAGGTACCTACGTATAACGCACTCCGGGCGATCAACCTCACCGGCATAACCTATTCCCACCTGACAATTAGCTTATATCAATATTATCGATAGGAAGAAAAAGAACTAGCTGCCTATAGGTAAAACTTTCAGTGGCGCACAAACTTAAGCATTTAACTCCAGAATACTGGCTGTAAGATTCTACCGACTTTCAGTAAAGGAATATGTCATGATGAAACCTGAAACTAATGGCCTAAATAATCTAAATTACTCACAAGTATGCCAGTGTGGTGACCAAAGCTCGTTTAATTCACTTGTCTGTTTGGAATGAGGCCTTTGCCCTGCTCTGTGGTGAACACATTTATGTACTGGGCCCTTACCATAAACTCTTAATGCGGGACCTTTTGCATTGTGGAAGCAAGATGCTACAATACACTGGACGAAGAAGAGTCTCGCTGCAACCAACAAAATTTCTTGCTTTAAGAGATCATGGTAAGGGGGCTGGTTGGTATTGTGATTTCATGAGTTTGGTTCCTACTATGCGGTTTTTAACTGAAGAGTTCTGTCAGTAGCTGTCTGAAGTTAGAAAATATGATAAAAAGGCAATAGATCCCATAGTTACCTTACCCATAAAATCCGCGAAACATGTGTAAGGCGCAGAAAATAGTTGCCGAATCGTCGTCAGTCAAGCTAAAGATTATAAAAACACCATTTTTTAACATACTCGTAATTAATTGTTGTATTTTGATTTCATTAGTATTAAATTCGGTGAAAATATGGCCAAACAGCCTTTACAAGCATAAACACCGTAATGAATTTAGCGTGAACTCAGGCCCAACATGGCTTTAAGCAGCACATTTTAATAAGCATTAATTAAACTACCCATCCTATTAACGTGTTGCGTACACATAATCCCTGCTCTGGCTGGAGATGACAGTAACTATGCCGAATATTTACTATTCGGTGTTCATTTTGTTAAACTTTTATTCGGCCTAACTTTTATAATCCAATGAGTATAATGTGAGTATAACGTATTTAAGATAAAGACACTTCTGATGAATCCTTTTGGTGGATAGAAGAGATAATAGATAATTATTTATAATTGTCGATACTAGTAGGAGCTTTACATAATTTTTGCGGTGAAAATAGTTAAGTTTGCGATTTCAGATGAAGTAAAAAGTCGTGATAATATTTACAACTATAAAAACATCCTTGCGTAAATAATTAATATCTTGTATAATAAGTAAGTTTACAGAAACTTACATGTACAAACAACAATACTTACAAATAGTTTATACACAAGCAAATAATGGCCGAGAGAAAACTATTAGGTGTTTAGAATTAGCCGAAAGCCGAAAACCAAAAGAATATTAGGCGCACCTCTAAAGTCTCCCGTTACATTAATTGAGTGCAAGGTAATCGCCCGACCGAGTGCTTATGCACTTAAATACATTGCGTTACGAGACTTTTGTTTATTAACATGAACTTTACTTAAATAATTCAGTTGTTATCATAACAGGAAAATTATGACTACAATTCATTGACGAAATGTGTGGTGAATATAAAATTCGTCTTAAAGGTTAAATGTATTTTTGTAAATTGTAATTTTATTGGCGCAGTCGGAAAATGCAACTGTTTAGTGTGAGGTGCTGGGTTTAATCCCTGGATAAGGCAAAGTATTGTTATGTGTTTTCTTAGAAAATTCCAAGTTGCAGCACTGAGTTTAAATTAGTGTCTGATTAATCACAATACAGGTAGTTCTAAGGGGGAGGCCTTTGTTCAACAGTGGACGACTGCCGGCTAATGATGATGATGAATGACAATAGGCGTGCACCTATTACATTGAACGTAAAACATTGAGTCGGTGCACTAACCTCTGTTATGTCGTGTAGTGTTTGTAGACACAACTAGCGTACGAACCAAAATCTAAACATCCGATCATTTGTACTTTTATTATGTCAGTACAACTACTCCCAAAACTATGTTAGTCAGCCAGATAGTGTGCAGATATTCAGCGTTGAATGACACAAATTAGTCACCCTCACTGGACAACACCGTACGTGGCCAACTCAGTGCGCGCGCACTGGAATCACACTCCAGATTGGTCGTAATAGCTCTTTGTTTTCAGGATTTTATGTTCATGATTATTCAGTAATGATTTTTTTTTAAAAAAACGTCGCCTCACACTAGGAATTTCTCGTGTCGTGGGTGCGTTTCACAAACATGAAATATCACATACACAAACACCTAGACTCGGGACAAACATCTGTGGTTCGCACAAAGTTTTGCCCCGTGCAGGAATCGAAACCGCGACCATTAGCGTACCAGTCCAATCGCTTAGCCACTGCACTAATCAGGTGAATGATACAGTTTATAGATATTTATCTATTTATAACGCAGTATTTTCATGGTTAATACGGTGATGGTGGTCCGAGCGATTGACAAGTAATAGACTCCGTGCTGCTACTGTGAATTACCTTATGGGATAACTCAATACTACTTTGTCTGACCCGGGATTCTGACGCAGGACCCTGTGCTCAGTAGTCGACCACTTGACCAAGGAAACAGTGAATAATATTTATTAATAAGAAATGTCACACGGAATGCCGCGGTCATGCCGCGTTTAGTTGCAAAAAACGGTGAAGGAAAACATCTTGAGGAATCCGGCACACCTGAGAGAGTTTCCAACGGTGTGTAAAGCCATGTCAGAAGCCTACAGGCGGTTTAAACTTTGACATCCGCTTGTACATCAACCATATGATAAGAAGAAGAATAGGGGGCGAGTCCATTACTAATCTATACTTATAAAGGTACATATAGCTATTACGTATCTAACGCATTTGTATCTATAAATCATGTCAGGGTTTTTCTACAATCAGAATATCGTTAGTCATTTAGAGTAATTAAACAATTCCAAGTACGATTCAATTGAATACGACGACGGTGCGATTGCACTTAACTCGTACTCGATGTGACTTGGTAACATTATTCCATCGGTACAGTCCGCAGCATATTATGTAGCTTAACATGTAAAGGAACCTTACGTCAAGTAATTGAATGAAACAGACTTCAATTCAAATGTTATTGTTTCAAAATATGGAAATCCAAATGATGATTTGAGAATTTAAAACTTTTTAATTTGACATTTGGTGTCATTTTTGTATATTGCCCATGCTAAGCTTAAATTTAAATTGATAAAGGAAAGTTGAAAAATGATGGACACAAAAAATGTTAGTGTTGTCCATGCCTTTTACCTCCAATATATCCGATGTACCAACTGTACAGTTCATTGACCGACAGTCCACTCACACGAATCTTATTACTAAGCAATATCTATTACTTAATAAACAATAGCTATTTGTTCCTTCTATTTATTCATGGCCTGCCTAAACCTTGGGTCTTGCTAGTCTAGTTATTTGCAGATTTTTTCGTGGAACTTAACATATTATGGTCATGCCTATATTAGGTAGGCAGAGGTGTACCTATAGAAAAGAAAGAGAGACAGTAAATTTTATTTAAGGCAAGAAACCTAAACCAGAACGAAGTAAACATCGGTCAATAAAGTCTAAAACTAATAAGTATCTAAAATAACACAATTAGAGCAGTGTGTCTCACGGCTGGACCAAACGGGTTGCCAGAACACCTCATTGTCAAGCACAGATTAATAAATAAAATAGCCGTGCTTAACGCTGGTTTTCATCTGGCACACACAAATGTTTCACAGTATGTAGGTACAGCCACATTTCAGTTATGTAACCAAGAATGTATCGTTCTGTGGATAAATGAGTGTAAATGATCACGTTTGCAATACATGATGCTGTAACTAAACCAGGTTGGACATTGTAATTCGACTGTGTCCTAAGTAAACTGTCAGCCTTTTATTATTCTGGGGAAATCCTCATGGACTTTCTCCGTACTGGGGCGGGCGGAGGTGGTATACCTTTGGTGTCCTTCCAACTACCTTAGACTCGACCTTAAACTATCCTTGATCATTAACCATACGGTAAGGAGAAGACCTTTCACTTCCCTGTAGTGTAATTTGGAACCTACAACGATGACTGTACATACCTACTTAATTCTTATATCTACTAAATAACCAAATCTCTAGATTCACCTCACTTAATGTTATTGCCGTGTCATCAAATAGTGTATCATTATACAAGTCTCCAGCTACACGTATAATTGAAGGTATACACGTATGTATGAACTATGTAAGTACCTAATAAGTATACGTATAGGTTTCACACTGAAGGGCAGGGTTGTTACTGGTGCGAGACACATGCAAGATTGTTTATATCCCAACTTTGCATACAAATCAGGATGGTTTATATACCTATATTAAAAATGATTTATAGGTACAATTTTCACCCACATTTTGCCAGGTATGATATAGGTCCCAATGTAATATGGGGCGAGCGTATTGCCAGCAAACGGGCACTAATCCTGACTCCGTGCTGCTCCTGATAATTACCTAAGGGAAAAACCTAGTAACACTTTGCCCGACCCCTCAGGAAAACAGGCGTGACTTTATGTATGTATGTATGTATGTACTTTGCCCGACCCGGGATTCGAACCCAAAACCTCGTGCTAGCCCCCACTAGACCAACGAGGCACAATATATTAATAAAGTTTACCTTACACGGTACAAAGGTGATTGACTGTGTCGGTGCGCGCGCACCTAAAGCACTCGGCAAAGTCGCACCTACTTATGTTTAATAACTTAAGGCTTGACGCGTGAAACATCACTTGGAATAGGAATATTGCGATGAACTTACTTCCTAACTTACTCACTTACCTACTTTCATTATTCATTTTACAGTACCGTGTGAGAACTTTGTAAACATGGAATAGAACACCACTATCTATGTATGTTCCCTAGTGCAGGAAAACAACATGACTTAACATTACGCCTGTTTTCCCCGAAGAGGTAGGCAGAGGTGCACATCACATACAGTAACCCACACTTCACTAGGCATGGATTGCAATGTGACAAAGGGCGAACCAGTTGCCATCAACCGGGCATATGTCCAGACATCGTGCTGCTACTGAGAATTACTTAATGGAAAACCCCAGTAACGCCTTGCTCGACTTGGGATTCTAACCCGCGACCTCAATCTCACAGTCGTCCACTAAACCAACAAGGTAGTCCACCAAGAAAACCAACCTCTTCTCATACTGTAAACACCATACCACCATCCTGTATCTATGTTACATTGTTTGGGCCACTGTAGGATAAACCTCTTAATACCTACAGATAGGCTTCAGATAATGATGGTTATTTAAAGACACTGGTAGACCGCAATTAAGTATTTCAAAATTTGTCTGCGGTGGATAGTTACAAGTCGAAATTTCGCTAATCACAGAATCATTATATTCGAAAACTGAGCTACGGAGAATTGTCTAACAATCGCCAAGGACCCAAGGATACCCTTTTTGACGATGACCTATATAAGAATACACTTTAAACAGTCAAACTTAAGGTTGAAACTCCACTGAGGACTAACTCGACCTCACAATGAGACTGTAAGGTAATCTTCGAAATAGTCGATCCGATTCCAAAAAAATCACCAAAATGGTAAATTGTCTTTCACGGTGGACTGGTGGACTTAAGCCCAGAAAAAAAGCAATTCCCACACATTTGAAGATAAGGATTGTTTCGACCTTAAAAAATATAATTTAAGTGTCATCACTTCGATATTAACTGGCATGTTCTTGCGCCTCACTGCGCACGCACAGTCGACGCAACCACTTTGTTTATAACTACTGACTTACAGTTTAATGAAACTGTTTGGATAACTATGTTAATCATCACTTCATACGGATTAGTTTCAATAACAATTCATCCGAGATTTATATTTAATAAAGTCGAGTAAAGCCTTATAAAATAAAGTTTTAAACATGAAGGATGACATTTCAGCCAGCCACCTTGAAATACACAAGAATTAATTAATCCAATTAAATTTTAAAAGGCCTAAATAGTAAAATTGATGGATATGGAATGAGTCATTTAGGGTCACAACCATCACAATATTAGACATCACACATCACAATACTCAGTTTGACAAAACAGAACTATACGAATCCAAGTGAAGTAGATAGAATCGCTGGCAATTAGAAAATTAATTTACATACTCAGTGTCTGAATAACCCTCACATAGTTGTGGACGAGGCTTGGTTGATGAGGGACAGAGGTGATCGGCCGACTGAACCACAGAGTAAAAACACTCTTAGTGCGCGTGCACTTAACGCACTCGGCGTTGCACAACCTTTGTTTAATACCTACTGAGTTGCTGCTGAGGCTGCTAACGGAGGAAATTTATATAAATAATATAATTGGGCTAGTATTTCTCGAAAGGGTTCGCAAAGGTGTAGGGAATTATATATTTTTTGTCAAAAAGCAGTGCTAAATGATGATGATGTGCCAAAATAACAGTCAATGTATATGCACTGCCTAGGTTTATTATAGCCATTTGAAATTAATCCTGTAAAATGTTGCTGATATTAAAAATATATAATCCATTTATAAACTCTTCGTTTTGCATAAGCAATTCATTTATAACGTCAGAGTTACCAAATCTGTTAATAATCTAGCATTAATTACAATAAAACGCCTTTCTGGCATCGTCGCAGTCGGGCAACGAATCTATAAATTATATTTAACACTATTTAGCATCGTATTTCTACCTATAAACACTATTTAGCATCATGTTTAATGCCCAGCTATAGCTACTTTACAACTTCACAGTAACATGGAAAATGCTATTCACTATAAAAGGTATTATCTTGTGCAAGACAACAAAGCATAAAAAGTGGATGACCTTGTTTAACAATGCAACTCAGTTTTTTTATAAGGAAATGAATATCCTTAGTATTCAGACTTAATAGGTTATAGCTATGCCATCTATGCTTGAGAACTAGGATTGGTAATTAATCGGAATTCGTATCAATCAATGTTCATAATCAAACAAGTGTATCAATTTGTAATCCGATATGTATTATAAATACATGTAATTAACATGAAGAACTTGAAATAGTGGCACATGGTTTTCAGTGCGTTGCTAAGGAGTCTAAGGACCAATTACGGACAGATATTTTAGATGGTATCTCTAAAAATGATTGTTTCTTTTTTGCAGATGCAAAATCTCGGAAGTCTACATATTTTGAGTGTCAACGAAAACACTGACCAACGGAGGAGCAGAATATCCTGATGAAACCTGTACCTATACTACAACCTCAGTTCACTAACAGGTATACCAGCATTATAAGCGTTAATACCTCCTTTTTGTATGGGAAGTATTTAACTGCAGTTGTAGATAGGTGTTCAGCTGTACAGGGTCCTTGACTGTTACTTAGAACAGGTTCTCATTTATTAAGTCAAATCATTACATCATTCGTACCGAAGGACCACAATACACAGTTACGGTGCATGAGAATGCTTGCACTTTCTCTTTTATTGCTGTTCGATTGGTATACCGCAAATTGCAAGCTAGGTCGTTGTAACTAGGCGACTGTTGTAATAAATAATAGTCAAAGCGAAGTAAATAACAATAATAGCCATAAATACATAGTTGGATTTTTCCATTAGGTATTTATCAGTGGCAGTACGAAGTCTGGATTTGTGCCTGGTTGAGGTTGGCAGTAGGCTCGCTCCCTACCTTACCTATATTTTGCCAGTAAAGACCTCATATGATAAGGTATCTGTGTCTACCTTTTGCCTTCATACAGAACGGAGGAAATACGAATGTTAATTTCTTATGTTGTACTTAATTTTATAAGTTTTGTTTCTTTTCTCTCTATAATTTCATAGGTACCAGATCTCGTATAAATTTAGAATTGTAAAACGAGTGACGAAACAGAAAAATGTTATACATTTTTGATCCATTCTGTACATTACAATAAATTATTAGCATTTAATTATACGACAGCTGCTGTACAAGAACAATTCGATATATTCAAGGATATTATAACCTTGAGACATTAAAGGAATTGGGATTTCAATTATGAAGAAATTGTATTTATACAGATGTTGAATATAAAATTATAATTGGGCAACTTCTTCTGAAGATGTAAATAAGTATTTAAATGTGCATGAGTTAACCGCAGCATTATGGTGCATCACAATTCACATTGTAATAAGAAAGAAATTAATCTTTCTGTACTATACTACCTGTAGTATAAATATTAGCTTACGTTGCTCAAATTCAAATTCAAAAATTTATTTGCAAAAATATGGTGTACAATGGTGTTCAAGGGTCCTCTACTCACCCACAATACGTCACAGACAAGACAATAAAGTTTTGCTAACAGCTGGTCCTTTCGTACGGATTTCTTGGTCCTTCTTATCACAAACTATTTGTGTATTTATACTTACAGAGCTTAGTCGCAATTTAATATTGTTTATCCTCAACAAAGAATATTCACCTACATTACTGTTAAGTTGGTGTTGGTTTGATCACTCATCTACATGTAGGACGTAGGTACGTTATTATATAGGTTACTATAGCATTGTTTTCAGGTAAATAACTCAATATTTATTTTATTACTAAATAGTCATATCAACTGCGGTCAGGATAGACCGCGAAGAAAATAGCGTGACGAGACTTCACTACAGATAAAATTGTGGTTACTGGGAAAGTATCATACGTTGATTTAAGCGTTGTCCAAGCGAAATGGAAAACTTCGGGAAAAGGCATTCGCCCAAGTTAATAGTGTAGCAGTGGTATATATCAGAAACGGTAAATGTAATGTGTATGCAATGCATCTCTCATAACATTCTCAATAACAGTACATTTACGACATTAATATCCTTAACATCTCCTTTGCAAAAACTTAACAATGAGCATCATTACTATAACGGAGTATTTGAGTAAGAAACCTACTAACCAACTTGCTGAAACGTCTTTATGGACACCGTTAAAGTATGTAACAAATTGTGATCGCTTCATACAATGACTGACCAGTGCTGCGAAGGCTTTGATTCCCACCAGAGAAGAGCAAAACATTTTCGTGTGATGCTCAGATTGTATGGCGTCCTCCGGTCAGTCAAAATATCCGGTTAAGCAGTCATAACTCCATTATAGCAGCGAGAGAAATCATTGAAAGACTGTTGCCAGGGAATTATTCTTATAATGATATTATGTGCTGTTTGCCGACTGGTATCCGGCCTAGAATTGACCACCCCGTTCCTTATATCCTATGCGACTTAGGGAAAATCTAAAAGATGGGCAGCAGCGTCTATTGTAACTTCACGACCAATACTGCGATTCCCAAGCCGTTTGCCAAGCGTGGGGATTGTGGCAACTCCTGCCTTTACCTGAGAGCGCGGTCTTTGGTCAACCAGTGGATTTTTTTTTCAGTCTAGTGTACCTCGTTGGTCTAGTGGTGCTGCCTGCTAACTGCGATAAACTCCTGAGTTCGTATCCCGGGTCGGGCAGTGTTATTGGGTTTTTTCATTAGAAAATACTCAGTAGCACGGAGTCTGGGTTTGTGCCCGGTTTATAGGCCCCCCTATTGCATTTGTACTATTATATATTTGTACCTATAACATAACTGGCGACATGTGGGTGTTCTATATATGCACCTCTACCTACCCCTTCGGCAAATACAGGCGTAATGTTCTGTTTATGTATAGCATTCTACTGCAGGACATTAGCATATCCTAATTCGTGCTTACACTAGCTAACCAATTTAACCTTTTGAGTGCCAGTCTTGTATGAAAGTCAAGCGTTTTAATGCCACGATTTTATTAGAAGACAATATCTAATCATAATATTACTATATACTATTACTGTTTGTTATTACATTATACAAATTGTACTATTTGATATCGTCTTCTATACAAGACCGTGGCACTCAAAGGGTTAAAGGACCTTCTTAGATCTCTCAAAGATCATCATTATTACGTCGCTCACAAAACGGTACCGAAAAAACCACATCTGGCCGCGACTAAGGCGTAGAGTCGAGTCTGAGTTCATGTAATCGGTACAGCGGGCGTTGTTGAAAACCGGCCGTATGTTTTGCAATCGTCCGTTTTGAGTACAAATGTACTGAACGCACTCTAACTTCAGTACAAAGTCTATGTTTGGTCTGAGTTACGAGCGGATTAACTTGTTGTATATTGACTAGCTGTTGCATGCGATTTTACTCGTGTCCTACGAGAATTAAGTAAGTGAATGTAGCCGAATATAATAGTCCTATATATACCTATATATCCTAATATAGGTGATGATACACCAATGCAGATGTAGCGCCATCTACATCTTACGACGGCTAACTACCACATCATCACAGAGTGGGAGAGCGACTAGTGACCTCTACATGTATGCTATAGCAGTTTTAATATCACATTGAACTTAATACAGTCGCCACGAGTTGAGAAGGGGAGCACCGCATAGCAAGATCTTTCCCTTCATTGCAACAACATCTAACCTATTTCCTCTATGTGCCATTCCCATCCAAATCCCGCAACTGCGTGCGCTGTAAAGGCGTCATTGATACAAGATGTGAAACCAAATTCACAATCAAGACATTTAAGTAAATTAATTCGTAGATTGGATATTCTTTTTTCGAATCATGGTTTAACTAGAATCTTGTAATAAAACTAGCCATACTTAGGCCTTATTGAGAAATGCATTTCATTAATGATAGCATTTTAATTTGGTTTAAAAAATAAAAGCAATAAATATTACTATACAATACTCTATATTACCCACCATTACACAGATTGTATACTAGGAGGTAAGAGAATAAGAAAATATAGTACAATGAGCGGTTTTATCGCTAATAGTGATAACTTCCAGACAACCTTAGGATGGACTTGAGCGATGAAAATTAGTACTAGGGCTTAAGGTAATCTGTGGTGTATATAAACATACATAATACATATTACTTACACTTATATAATATATTTATCACTATAATTATGCTAAGGTTGGCTCAAGTAATGGTACATAAATAACTTATTGAATCTGACTAAGGAATACATTACATTATAATATACTTTGAACTCAACTATCATAACAGATGGCAAGCATGAATCAGTATCGCAGATCACCCTATTTTTTGGACCCTATTCGAAGGAGCGCATTGACCCGACGCCAAACGCCACCGTCATCTCGTGTGGATACTGGCCACATGAATACAAAAAAGAAAGTTATTTTGGATGAATGTATTTTTCTAACAGAAGAAACTTGCATGGTGTAGTTCTATCTTGGATTTATTTAAACTTAAGTACAGTTGTGTACAAGGCGGACTTAATGCCTGAAGCATTTTCTACCAGTCTAACCTTCAGGTAGTGCAGAGATAGAAACGGTAGATGCACAAACGATTATAAAAACAAGCGAATTAACAATACATAATTATTATCTTATAAACATACATAAATTATAATACTTTATAACATATGACACATACATAAATACATACATACAATATAATAATATCCATAGCTTGGTCGAGATATATCATGAATCCGTCGTCTTGTCAAGTAGGTATCGTTTAATTCTCTTTTTAAAATTTTGCCGATTATTTACCATCCTGATCTCACGAGGGAGCGCGTTCCAAAGAAGAATGGATTGAATGAAGAAGGTAGAGTGAACGAAATCAGAGCGATGGGAGGGACATTGAAGAAGACGATTAGTGGAAGAACGAAGATGCTTGTTGTGGTTGTCACAGAGGTAGTGAAAGGGAGATGTAAGATATGTAGGGCAGTTTGGCAGAAATAATATGGAGAACAAGGTGGTCAAAGCCCTCATGTTTCTGCGTTCCCGGATAGGCAACCAGTTCAATTGCGACCGATACACAGAAACATGATCATATTTACGAAGATTGAAAACGAATCGAATGCAGTTATTTAGAGAAGTCTTGGCTATGGTTATTTAATTTTTGAATTAACAGGAATACTACTCAATCAAAATGCATTTACAAGTAGGTCATATTTAGTCTATACTCTCAGTATTTTTTTTTATCGAAAGCACTATTACACTGTCCCCTTACCATGAACTCTTAAAGCAGGACAGCTTACGGTGTGGAAGTGAGACGTTTCTACGTGCAGTATAATACGGCGTCTCAATTCCGCATCGCTATAGATGTATGTGAAATTTGTTAAGTAGTTACTAGAATCTACCAAATTTTTACAACATAAACAACAATACGATCCCTAGCATCAATAATCTCAACATTTAATCAAAAAATATTGCAACAATCACACTCTTGACGAAGTATAAATTTGATAAAATAACCATTTATCTTACATATAATATAGATACATATAAGTCTATCTTACACAATACATGACAATCAGTGAAGCAAGAATCAATACAATGTATGCTAATTAATTTTATTGTAACCATTTATTATCGTCGATAAATGTACTAATCCTTCTACAAAGTAGAATGTCATTAACATTTAGATTATGATTATCTTATAACCACATTGTTGACATTATTGATAACAGTGATTTCATACAGCAAATTATTTTTTAGATACCTACATTTCATTCATATATAAGACTAGCTGCGCCCCGCGGTGTTACCCGCTACATTTTTTTGGAATAAAAAGTAGCCTGTGTTAATCTAGGTTGTCAGCTGCCTTCATATGAAACTTTTTATCCCGAAAAATGTAGCAGGTAACAGTGCGGTGCGCAGCTAGTTTAGTTATACAACTTATACAGCTCCCTTACTATGAACTCTTAAAGCAGGACAGTAATTTACGTTGTGGAAGCGAGACGCGTCATTACGCTTCACATAGCGGCATCTCTTCCACAAGGTAGCTGTCTTGCTATAAGAGTCCATGGTAAGGGGGCAGGAGACACCTAAATCTAGTAAGCCCGCCTTCATCTCATAACTTGGACCATCCGAAAAAGCGCGAGCCCCGTCACTCGGCAACGGTGAGTCAGATTGGTTCCATTGTGCACTACACATCCGCTGGTGATGCATGCCTTTGTTTAACACAGCTGTTATGACATCCGAACGTCAGCCCAGTTTGTTATATTGATTACTATCATAATTAAAGAGCTGCACCGTACATTTTCGAAGTTATTTTGGCGACATTTTAAATTAGTTGGTAGGTACCTACAAAGCATTGCGGCTTAGTGCTAGTTGCAACCTAAATACTGATTAATGTTGAATTCAAATTGACATTATCTAAATAGACTTGCCGATTGGTATACGGTCTAAAATTTACCTCCCCCTTTCCTCCCGTAGGTGTCGTAGAGTAAAAATAAGGGAAAATCCAGAAGATGGGCAGCTGCGTCTTCTGTAACTTCACCACCAATACTGCGATTCCCCAGTCGCTTGCCTTGGCACGCTTGCGTGGGGATTATGCCCCTCTACCCCTCCTTACCTGAAGGGGAGGCCTTAGTTCAATAGTGGACATCTTCCGGCTGATGAAATAGATTTATTAGGTACCTACCATAACATTTGTTTATTAAAACATGACGATTTGGCAATGCGAGCCAACAGTTAGACAAAATAATAACAGTTGTATGACGAAGTCTGTCTGGGCTAACTGGAATTGTTTCGTCTGTGAGTTGTATTGAGATTCCGTAAATGTATCTCGACGTGCCAAAAAGAGTAGGCTCCGTACAATAAAATAAAAAACAAATGAAATTAGCCATTCAAATCAGCCAAAAGTACAATAAAATTATGTTTTTTTAATTCATCATTAAATCATACAGTCTAGTTACATAATAATATCTAAAACCTTAAAAACAACATTATGATTTTATTATTATATTTTAGTCATGCAAAATTATTTGCCTAGTAGATATTACGTATTACAAAATATAAATATATGTTATAGGTACCTACTTAGGTATTAGAAAATATTTCAGGATGCAGGCGTGAATCCGAAATTCAATTCCCAAAAATCATTAAAATAACCTAAACAGTTGAATAATCTCTAAATTTTGAATCTCCAGATGTATTTTTGTCTGTTTCTATTTATACTGCCATTGATAAGGGTCAAGATTGGACCACAAGAATAGTAAACAAGCTTACGTTTAGTGAAATAAGACCATGCAGACTCGTATAGTCCATGCTCTTCGGTGGTCATTGGCATCCATACTTTTTCTACAGCTAAAAAACTTCTCTCTTGAAAATACAGATGGCGTTACCATAGATTATTTTTGGCTAAATTATTTGAACAACAATATATTGTAGGTTATTTATAAATCAAATAAAAACAGTTTCTAATATTTTTATTAACTTTAACTACCAGTATGACTATAATATATTCCAAAGCTTTAGCTATACTTGTAAACGCTGTTTCTTATTGGTTTTCATATTGGCTATATGAGACAGCGGTTACGTTGGCAGTACTGTGTCAGTGTACCAAGGATTGAAAAACTACCCCAATTTCGGCTAATTTAACTATATATATATTTTCTGAAACCAATTGAAATATTTTATTGATACCTGTATATCCTTTTTTTTACTTAGGTATAATTATAATAACATTTATAAAATAATATTCTGTCGTAACCGAATACTAGCGAGCACCTTTAAAAATTGTATAACAAAACAGTTTATTATAAATAAAATTTCATAGTTAGTTTAATGAGTGTAGGATTATAAATTATTCGTATTATTAGGGGCAATATGATACGGGTTTGATTGATGAAAACAAGGTTATGCAATCTAAAATAATATTTCATCATGTTTTGTGTTGATGGAAGTTTAAGTTTATAACAATATATTACAAAAAAAACATGTACGAAATTTACAGTTTAATACGTCCTTTGTTCATTTAAAGTACCTAATTGCATTTTTCTATAAGAACTGTATACCTATGCGTTTAAAAAAATCACAACAAAGCCATTATTATAATAAACATTTTTGAGCATGAATTTCCATTTCCCATTCTTGGCATAGCTAAAATACTGGGGAGAATTGTCTTCACAAATAGCATTCGAGGTTGTCGAGGTAGTTCAATCCCCAGTCTGGCAACATTTTAAAAAGAAAGTGAAGTGAAAGAAATGAATTTACGAGAATAGGTCGCAAGTCGCATAGATTTTTGGTTGATTTCCTTTTCACTTTTCTTTCGTATTCTCCAAAAGATCTAATAAACTAGAGTTGATTTGTGTTTCTCGTTACATTTTGATTCAACGGACTCGGCGCCGTACCACCGAAACAGGATAAGTACAAAAGTGAACAGCATCTTATTGATTTTCTTCCCTTGCATATGCTTTCAACCAACGCGAAGTGGTGTTGTTATAACTAGCGAAGAACGTGGATCTATGTTATAACTCACCCGTTGTATATTTTTTGTAATATATCACAGATCCTGTGACATTTCACCTAATTTGGTGTAAACATAGAAATAGGAAAAATGATGGCAAATACACTCGACGGCGTAAACGTGAACCAGCCCACGCAAAATGGTAGCAAGGTCCAACCTTGCAATAATGAGTCTAAGACCAACCTTATTATCAACTATTTGCCTCAAACAATGACACAGGAGGAGATTAGATCGTTATTCTCGAGTGTCGGCGAAGTAGAAAGTTGCAAGCTTATTAGAGACAAAGTGACAGTATTCCCCGACCACATTCTCAACGGGCAGAGTTTAGGGTACGCGTTCGTGAACTACCACAAGGCCGAGGATGCCGAGAAGGCGGTGAACACGCTCAATGGGCTGAGATTGCAGAACAAGATCATTAAGGTATCGTACGCACGCCCTAGTTCCGACGCGATTAAAGGCGCCAATCTCTACGTGTCGGGTCTACCGAAGCACATGACGCAGCAAGAGTTGGAGAAGCTCTTCAGTCCGTACGGAACCATCATCAGCTCGCGCATACTTCACGAGAATGTCAATGTCGGCCATTTACTGCAAGTGGGCGGCGACGAGCCGACCATCGTAGGCCCGTCCAGAGGCGTCGCGTTTATCCGCTACGACCAGCGACACGAGGCTGAGAATGCGATACGTGAGTTGAATGGCACTATACCTCCAGGTGGAACAGGACCCATCACAGTGAAGTGTGCCAACAATCCAAGTAACCAGAACAAGGCACTTGCTCCATTGGCCGCATACCTCGCCCCTGCTGCTGCGCGTCGTTTCGTCGGTCCTGCTGGAAAGGCACTGCTGGCTATTAACAAAGGTCTTCAGAGATTTTCTCCTTTGGCCGACCCGCTCATACAAGGAAATGCTATTGGTGGTTCAGGTTGGTGCATCTTCGTCTATAACATCGGGGCTGACACTGAAGAGAGTGTACTGTGGCAGCTCTTTGGCCCATTTGGTGCCGTCCAGAGTGTTAAAATAATTAGAGATCCCACTACCAACAAATGCAAGGGCTATGGTTTTGTCACGATGACTAATTACGATGAGGCTGTTGTTGCCATCCAATCCTTGAATGGATACTCGCTGAATGGCCAGGTACTCCAGGTCAGCTTCAAAACGAACAAGAGTAAATCTTAAACTATCCAGAATCTAGTCAATAAATTGTAGCTAATGCGAAAATGTTGATCATTACTTTGTCATGGTTTGAAGTTTGACTATTAGTACTGAGTGAAATATGGATTAAATGTGATTCAAATCATGACATGATGTCAGTTTGGACCGACGTTCATACATTATAAGTACAAAATAAAATCATCACAATAATATCTAGACAAAATTTGAAATGACTGACATATACACCAAGTAATCTACAAAATTGACCTAATTTTAATTTACAAAGTCCATGTAATACCTGTCTAGTGAAATACCTAACATGTCCTAAGATAGAGTTAGTAACAAGAAATGCAGTACTTTAAATGATAAACATTTTGTAATATTTAAGTGGCTTTGCATACCTGACAAACTGAATTGTAAATCAGACAAGTCAGAAGCTTAGTCATATATAAAACTTTGAGAACAATGACATACATAATTATAAATAGTTGTCTGCATGCTTTTTGCTAACTCAAACTACTACTGTTAATACATAAACTTATGTCCATCTGTGAGTGTCTTTATAAGACTTACCTGTAGCATTCTGGTATTATAATAGGATAATGATGCCAACAAGATTCTAATGTAACCGTAATTCAGGCAATAATTATAATATGTTTAACAATTGACAGTGCAATATTAAACTTTTTACTGTAAGTAAAAATAAATAAAAAAAATATTTTATTATAATATGTATATTTATTGAAATGCAGTGCAATTTTTATTGTACCAACAACTATTATTATTTTTTCTTTTGAAAAATAGTTGCAATAATAAAACATAGTATATTAATATGTAAACAAAATGTTCATTGTATAATTATTACCAAAGATGTCAGAAATGCATTGACTGATATAGAAAATGATGTTTGTAAGTGAAAATATGACTAAAACTATACTTCCATTCATGTTGATAAAATAAGGATGGCCCCATTATTATAATAATTATCGATAATAATATAATTCTGGAGCTTGAATTGTGCACAAAGTCATAAGTAAGGTGGATACATTTTATAGAACAATTATAATTAGGATCATAAATATTATTTTATTATTTATTATTTGACTCCATTCATAAATTCTCCATTGAAATCTGATATGAAAATCTCTATATAAATTATGTATAAGACCATGACATTTCAACTAAATTAGTTATTGATCAACATTTTATTATGACTTGGATACCTCCATGTATCACATTGGGCACATAACTATTATAGTGATTGTATAATATGGTGAAAGTCAAATTGATATTTATTAATTGGAATATATCTGTGCATTTTTAATCCGAAATATTCAACATCTTTGCTATTTTCCCATGAAAATATGCATGCACTTGCACAAAGCAAAATCCATGACGTTTGACTTTCACACCTTGATATTGTCTCTCTAATTTGATTGTATAATCATCACTATTTATTATTAAATTTAAGTAACTTAAAAATTCATTGTAAACATAATTTATTGTCATAATCGTAATAGAAATTTAGATTTCATTTCGATGTTTATATTAATATATTGAATGTAGTGTAAGTTCAAAATTAGTTGGGTAATCTACTCAATACTATACCTTATCCAACTGTTTGTATCGTTTCAGATATTCATTATAGTAATTTCTGTAATAGTAAATTATTTATAGATAAATGCATATCATAATTAAAGTGGGAGAAAAACAGTGGCGAGATATTCACAGATACATTGATGGGCTTGTATAATGCATTTTGATTAAGTATTTTCTTTAATTTCTATGGTAAGGATAAATGTTTCATTAATATTAATTATTTATTTAAAGTACTTAAAATACGCGAAACTAGTCAGTTATAATTTTGCGCAACATTTAAATCTTTAAGTATCTATACTTAAGTATTTAAAGAAAACTGTGTTCTCTAATTTAAAACGTAGATTAGGATTTTGGTTTAAAATTATGTTGGTGTGGTGTTTGGTTTAATATAAGTAATATACCCATATAAAGCACACAATACATAAAAATACTAAATGGTGTGTATCAAAACTAGTCAAAGGTAGATGTACCTCTGAGTTATATGCTATGATGTGGATGTGCTGTAAGTACTAGTGCGCGATTGTACACGCCAACACGACGAGTGGTATAACGAAGCGTCTAACTTTTAATTGAAGATAAATTAGAAAGGGTTGATATGGAGTCGGATTCGACTGGAGGGAAATGGCCAAAGTTTATCAAACCCACTTATAACTTGAATTTTAGAGCCGCTTTTGGCTTCCACTGCTAACCTGCAAACATTCGCGCATAGGATAAGCAAAAATCCATTTTACATTTACTAATAGTCTATGTTGTGTCGTCCCTGAATGGTTCAAACAAATACGCTTGCTTTCTCCACCGAAAATAATGCCAGTACACACCTGTCCACTTATTCGTTTTGTTCAACTTTAGTATTTTGTGTTCTGAGTTGTGGTATTTTATTTATTTAGAATAGTTTCTGTTTAATTTATATAAAACTAACATCTTTCTATTTAGTGTTTATTTATCCACGTTTAATGATTTGTTTTAGTTTTTTTTTCGTTTGTATTTACTTTGGGCAGGTTTGGGTATTGTAGGGTTTGGCCTAGAATGTAGCTAGAATTATAAGACAGAGTACAAATCGCCGATAATGTATGAAAAAGTGTTTGGCTTACTTACATTTAATTTTTGAAATAATGTCAACGAATGTAATCTGACGTAGGGGATATTGATAGAAATTAAATATTGACCTTAGCAATAATACATATAAAATAATGTTTTATTTCAAACTTCAACCTCGTCCCTCATCATTTTACACTTTCATTATAAGTTATCCGTACCAACTATTGGCTTACACCATTTGCTACGGTGATTCGCCAGAGATGTAAATTATACGCCCGAACACGACTACCACTGCGTACTGAAATAAAGCATATCTATTGGTTTTCAACAAAGGTCTCAAAATCAGCTCTTACATCACAATAACTAATGATCAATGTACTCTATCAAAGAAGTAATGTAACAAGGGCTAAAAGTGTTTTGGGCGCCATGATTAAAAGATGTAAAGTGCTCACGCACGCATCGATCCATTCGCTTCAGACAGCAAGACGCCTCGGGTTCTATATAATAGAATATCGACCGACGCTAAACAGGAGTCGTGGCTAGTTGAGGGCGTTGCTTCCTACTTACTAGGATATTGTTGTGCATAAATTGGTGATTCGCGGAAATTCACAGGAATAGTCTGCGTTTAGCGGTGGACATTTTGATTCAAGTTCTATCGTAAATCTTATGATGAAATTTATGGCAGTGACATAACTTATGAAACCGAATAGATATTTAGCAATGAGTAGGTATGCGAGTGCATCGAGATATTCGACCCACTCATTACCTACCTATTAGTCATTATTCTGCAGATACGTAAGTACGTAGGTTCTAATTAGGATCAAACATTCATAGCTCCAACTTGATTACCTAAGCACCTATATCAAACCATTACTCGGTATCTTAAGAATTGATTATTACGACAAGTAGGTACTTACCTATATATTTAGATTCATCTCAATACGATTTTGTCTGTATAACATAACATAAGTATTATATTTTTAGTAACTTTAAGTATTGAAGTAAGTATTTTCATTACTTTAAATCAATGCTAAGTCTAGCTTAGTACCTACCTAACACATATTATCTATAAAAACGTAAGACCATAAATAGATTTTTTATATTTCGTAAATAACGCAAAATATAAATTACGTTCCACATTTGACCATTACATTTATAGCAACATAGAAATTAATAATTAGAACAGGGGGTGAATGCTACCCCATTTTTAAATCGCAGGTCAATGCCCTCGGCGGAAGGATACGAATACATTCGTCGATAACGCCTACCGCTACTCTTATAGCAACAATGTGTATGTTGGTATTCGCAAAATGGTTGCCGTGATCATGCGTATTAGAGTAGAGATATTTTCGTGTTTCATTGTAGGTATTTCTATCTTACGGAGGATCATATTTTTTTGCTACAGATATATGATACATACCTACAAAATTAGATATTAAATATTGAAAAAAAAGAAAACAAACAGAGTTGTTTTTTAAGCTAAATTGTATACTTCGGACATTTTCTGTTTTTACGAAAATAAACATTATATTCTGAAGTGAAACATACTTTGTTACATGTTCAGCAAATAGATGTTTTGCGCTTTAATTTTCTAATAAAATTATGCTACCACGTGGGCATTACAATCAAACCATATTACGATCGATAAATTCTTCGTAACCGTACAAAGCAGGCGACTGTGATCTTGTCTAGAAAGTCTCTATTAAGAAAAAATCCAACTGGTGCCGTACTACAAGATAATTATTTATTTCAAGCTTACTTTATTTATTTTAGAAATTCATAATTTAAATTTAATTTTTATTCGTGCCAACAGATTATACACCTGTACGTATTATATTCCTCTTGGAATGAATCATTCATTCGTTGAGTGGGGTTACTGTCAGTTTGACGTTTGTCACTTTATGTCTTGTGAAATTGTCAGTCAGGTTAAGGTAGAGAAATCGCGAGAATATTTAACATTTTGCTTTGTGTAGTGAGAAACAGTGAACCAGCTTAATTAAATTATGCCTTTAACGAAGATTTCACAACAATTGTTACACTAAAACCTGAAACGATAAGCAACGAGCCTCATGTGTGCGTAAAATACTTAAAATAAGGGCTTAAAAGTATTAACTCAGAATGGAATCTTTATCAAAACAAGAATTGATATCAACAATTACTAAACAAGCTGATCAAATTAAGCGATACGAGGGACGCCTTAGAGGTATGCACGACTTAAATATTATAACAACTAGAGGAGAAACCATCTTGTTTTGGTATGGGGAAAGGAAAATATTGTTTGTGTTAACAGCTGCTTCAGATTTTCTTCTTCAGATGCCCTTCGATGTTTTTTATACTTACCTAAAACTGTTTTTACAAGACTAACGAGATTAAAACGGGGAAATTAATTAAATAATAATGGTTAAATTAGTTAACAACATTTAAAGATTCTTTATTTCCACCTCAATAATGTTTCTACAGAATGATCACTTTGGTCCTTGAGGTGGATCTTAGACCTTCATAATCAATTGTTAGCCATAGAACATAGTATTTAACTATAACAAATATTTAATGATAACTATTGAAATTCCTTTTGATAACTAATTTAAAGTGTTTTTAATTTACTTCAAGTGCCTGAAGTAAAAAATTTATATATCTATAGTCTGTTTTTACCTGAAATTCGCGCAGACAAAGTTGCGGGCATCAGCTAGTTTTATATAATTATGCTATATGCTATGGTTCCATATTGTCCTTAATTGTAAATGGTATTGACATTTTTTTGTAACAATTAGATGTGATTGTGAAAAAAAAATATTATTTTGAACTTCATTCCCGGTCACCTAACATGAGTGTATTATATTAAACCTACTTATATTGTTTTAACATTTATGTGGTTTATATATTGAATGAATTTTCCAGATGTTGTTGCTGCATATAAAGGTCTTATTAAAGAAAAAGAGGCACTGGAAATAAGTTTAAAGGCCTTGAATAAAACTGAGTGCCCGGTTGAAGGAGGTTAGTACTTACTAAAAATTAATCCTGAGTTGTATTTAGTAGGTTTCCATATTTTATAGAAACTGTAAATGAGAGAATAGCTGATCTATATTTATGTTGATTATGTCTTGTTTTCTATTGATATTCCAGTATACATCTTGTATATTGTATCTTGAATCTCTGTTTACAGATGAAAATAGAGATGACTCAGTGTCAGCTCTCATGCTGTCTCTTTCCACCCTGACAGCAGAGAAGTCTCGGATGGAGGAGGCATTCCAGTCTGACAAAAAACTCACTAGAGACAAGGTATTTTGTTTGTATTGACTAGCATCTTTCAATATAACTATGCACTTTGCACAACATGGGATTTGAACCCAGGACCTCATGCTCAGCAATCATGATTACACACACTAGACCAACAAGCTGTACATAATATATAAGTAAGTTCTCATGATAAGGCCCATGTAGGTGGGAGTCCTAATCATGCAGTCCAATAGCCCTAAGTTTAGAGTGAAACTCAAATGACTAAAACCGCTGTTGTTTTTAAACAGACTGTAGTTATGTCAATTGTCATTAGATACAAATCTTAATCTTGATTATTCATTAAAATGCTTGTCAATATAAGATACAAACATAAACATCATAAGATAATCAGATTTATATTGATAAAGTATTGTTATGATCGGCTGAGTGGTTTACTCATAGCAGGTAACACAGGTGAACAGTTTCTAACAGGTTTAACCTGACCAGATTTCTAATGATATTGCATGCAATGTCACATACAACAAACACAGACTGGGAATTAATGTAGTACACATGTAGATATTGGGACATATTTCCTCTTACTTATAAAAATTGACAATGTTAAACAATTGATAACATTATACCTGTCACTGTCATTTGCATGTCAAATAATAGAGATGTCAATAGACTTAAGAAGTAGTTATCTTCAAACACATGTTAGCATTTATACGACCTTTTGTGTCATTTTTGCATGTTGCCCATGCTAAGCTTAAATCTAAATTGATGAAGGAAACTTGAAAAATGATGAACACGAGCGGGACTCGATCCCGCGACTTTCGCCGTACCGTGGCGCCGCTCTGCCAACTGAGCCACCGTGTCACTGCTCGCGCGTTCGAGTCCCGCTCGCGTCCATCATTTTTCAAGTTTCCTTAATCAATTTAGACATGTTAGCATTGTTTATAAGTAATGGGAATCTTTCGCGCAGCAGTGTAATCATTTAGCTCCTGCGTCAATCTGGTCTCCATTAAAAATTATTTAATTTCGTTTCCATCAACAGTACGAAAACCAGATAGCAGCCATGAGAGAGGAAACAAAAACGTTAGTACAGCAACATTTAGCTGAAATTAACAATTTGAAGGCAAAGGTCGCTTATGAGATACAAGAACGGGAGAAGGAGAGAGCTGACCATCAGGCGATGATGAAGTGAGTATCACTGGTGACCCTCCGGCGGAGTGATATACAGGCGTGGAGACAGGTCAAGATATAGTGGCCTGAAAGTTGGTTGTCGTAAATCATAATATATATCACTAATCATTTGACCGCCACGGACGTCTATTCACATCCAATTAAACCGTGCACACGTCGCCACCGATGGCATGGCACCTCGAGAATTTGACGTTTTGTTAGTTCAAATAATCATCACACTAATATTATAAAGGCGAAAGTTTGTGAGTGTGTTTGTTACCTCTTCACTCTCAAACGGCTAGACCGATTTTGATGAAATTTCATACGGAGGTAGCTGACACTCTGGATTAACTACTTTTTATCCTGAAAAAATGAAGTGGGTCGGATTTATTAGAACACTTATAACTCGAGAATTGATGGACCGATTTTTATGGTTTTTGATTTGTTGGTTTCGTGTCTGCCTCGAATAGCATAATGACTGTTAAAATGACGGAAAATTCACGTTTTTTTTTTAAAGTAATTAATTCTTAAATGAATTATAATTGGTTTGGTACGCTGCCATCTTTCGCATTAGACAACTTAGGACGACGTCTGCCGGGTCCGCTAGTGGTTTATAAATAAAGGAGTGTTTATTATTTGTAGAAATAAGTATGTGAATTATATTAATGAGGTTTGTTATGTCCAATGTTGGGACCTAAAACATAACTGGCGAAATGTGGGTGTACTATATGTGCACCTCTGCCTACCCCATCGGGGAATACAGGCGTGATGTTATGTTATGTTTATGTTATGTTATGTCCAAATTGACATAATCTTCCGGTGAAGTAGGCTTAGTACAATTTGGAGGATCAGAATTTTGGTGTTCATTAATTGTGTTTCTAATTTCAGAGAGCTGCATCTTAAATTGAACAGTGAGAGGAAAACAAAAGAAAGACTTGAAGACAAGGTTGTACATACTTCTGAGGCACAAGGTCAGTTATCAAATCTATTCCATACACGTTAGTAACATAAGTGTAGTGATAGCCGTGTGGTATGACTAGGACTGCAAAATCATAGGTCGCAAATTCAAACCCCGGCACGCACCAGTACCTTATTTTATTAGTTATCAGTTGCTAAATAGGTGAAAACATTGTAAGGAAAATGGCACACCTGAGATGTTATCAACGGTGTGTAAAGCCATGTCAGAGGCCTACAGACGGCTTACCTCTGACACCGGGTTGTTCACCAACCATACGATAAGAAGAACATTGAATACTAGTAATCATTTATAGAAAGTAATGTTTCCTATATTTACTTTTCACTTACGATATGCTCGGTATTGCCATAATCGTTCGTTTAAGTTTGTATCTACACTTCTACACTATCTACTACGTGGTAGGTCTATTTAGGTCTACTGAAAATCGACGTAAGTTTTCCAAACAGTCGAAGTGGCGGACTTAGTATTTTCCCGTGTATTGCAGTGTCGCAGGCGGAGCTGGAGAAGCGCGTGCGCGACCTGAGCAGCTCGCTGGAGGCGGCGCAGCGCCGGCTGCAGCGCGCGGAGGCCCGCACGGTGGAGACGCCCGTGCTGCTGGTGCGCCTGCAGCAGAAGCTGGCGCTGCTGGAGCAGTCGCACTCCGTGGCCATTAGGGAGGTAGGCTGCTGGAGGTTGTTATCTTCTTTGTCCTGAATTACTTATCTGTCAATGAATAAACTACTAGGCTAGAAACTTGAAATTTTGGCAGTAAATACCTCCACGTAGACATCCACAAAGGTAGTGTATATTTATTCTGCTAAGTATAAAATCTAAATTGAAATTATTAATGAGTTGTGGGAGTTAAAATACAATAATATTATTATTCAATTACAGGAACAAATAAAAGCGAAACGCGCTGAAGAGTCAGCCCGTAAGATATGCGCAAGGCAGGAGGAACGAGTCGCCTTACTAGAAAGTAAGATAGCAGAGTTGTCAGAAACCGTCGGACAGTATGATCTGAGGAGACGACACGACCAGCAGCTCATACAGCAGCTGAAGGACTCGCTGAATGGACGGCTGATGGACAAGATTGCTGCTAACAATGACTTTGGTAAGATAAAAAAAACATCGCCCAGCTCTAGGAATTCCTGTATCGTGGGTGCGTTTCACAAACGTGAATTTATTACTTCAAAGTAATTGTCCGGCTGTAGGTACTGGCGAACATTATTATCTAAGATGAGAAGAATATTAGTATTATATTACACAGCTATCCGTCCATAATGTACGAACCCATTTAGTATTTAAGTTTAATTAATTGTGCAACTTCATCACACCCACAGACAAACCGTGTAAACGGTTTTGTGGGGCAATGTTTTAGTATATAAGTTTTATTTTATAAATACATAATAAATAAATAAATAATAATAATAAGCTTATACAGCAATTGAGGGACTCATTGTGAAATGTCGTGTTTGTGAAACGCACCCATGATGCAGGAGACATCCTTAGTCTGGGGCGACGTATATTAAACAAAAAAATGATTATAGGTATCTAACTGTGTGTAAATGTTTTCCAGAAGAAGCGACAGAAACTCAACAAAAAAGCGAGACAGACAACGAAAAACTAGCAGACAGCGAATACCTACAAACTCTAATAGACAAAATACACATCTTGAAAAAAGAATTAATATCAGAAAATGATAAACTTGGCAACCCTATAGACATAAGTACGGTTTTCAAAGTCGAAGGCTATGAGAATGTACACCTACGATGTAGAGAAGAGTATGAGAGCTTGAAAATAGAGTTTGAAATGTACAAACAGCAGATGAAGGTGCGAGATGCTGGGGACACAGTGGAGACGGACGTGGGAGACCTGAAGAGTGAGATAGTGGTGCTGGTGGAGAAAGTGGAGATGTATAAGATGATGTTGGACGAAGAGAGGCAGGACAAACTGGATACTCTGAAGCTTTATGAGGAGGTAACTTTGTTTTTTATGTTTATTTATTGTTGTTGGTTCATAAAAGGTTAAGGAGATACAGATTACGTAAAAAATAAGGGAACTAGTATTTAGTAATGGATAACACTTGTCATTGTAAAAGAGTCTAAGCAGAGAACCGCTTGGTAATATACAGGTTTGTTTTTTACATGAATGCCTAAAAAAAGTGTAAAATTTTCAGGGTATGTGAGTTTCCATAGAGAGAGAATCCTTACACCATCGCGAGTAACATACGCTGTAAAAAATTAAGAAATCATAATGCATGAATTAAAAAACCACGACTGTTATCTCAAAAAACGAACTAAAAATTTAAAAAAATTGTTCCATCGCAGTCGGGGGGACCTCTTAGATAAGACAGTGTTCCACACAACAGTCGTGTTTTTAATTTATCGACTATATTCTTTTAACCGTTTCCGTGAACTATGTGTGTGCAACACATGTCTTCCTATCTCTTTGTATGTAAAAGTGTAATGAACGGGATCCTGTAATAATATAACAGATGCGTTTGTAACTAATATATCTCATTATTAATGAAAATATAAATACTATTGAATAAGGCAGGTTCTCCAGAATCGTAGCATAATGAAAATTCGTAGTATCCTTGTTGCTATCTGGAAAACAGGCATAACTGTATGTATGATTAAATATTGATTACAGAAAATGAAAAACGAACAAGACTACCAGAAGGAGATCGTGTCGGACCTGAAGAGCCGCATCCACAGCCTGGAGAAGCAGGTCCACACGCAGCGCGAGCGCTACGCCGCGCTGCTGGACGAGACCGACAACTACATCCGCGCCAGGAACGAGAGGGCGCGCCGCGTCAGTGCGGAGGACGCGCCCTTCAAGGATGGGATGCTCACGGTAAGAATACATTCATCATCAGCCCGAAGACGTCCACTGTTGAGCCAAGGCTTCCCCCTTAACGCCACAATGAATGACAACTTGCCAATTGCATCTACCGGTTGCACGCAACTCTGACGATATCGTCGGCGTCTGGTAACGCTGTGTCTTCCGTTAAGATTACATAAAAAACAATATTAAAAAATAAATAAAAATCCACGACGTTTAGAAACGTTTTAGTGGAAAAAAATTGTCATGAATGGTAGCCAATAATCATCTCTAATGAACCATATACCCATTACCAAAAACCGCATGAAAATCGGTCAAACCATTTTTCAGAAAATTGGCAACAGTCATTAGTTTTCATAACTGGCTAAATGTGTGTGTATTATAGGTATACAACTAAACATTATGCGCCACAGCCCATTCATCATTTTACACACGACAGAACGGAGAAAGTGTATGCGTTTAGGGTTAGAGGTTGTTTATTTAAATGTTTGTGTGTGCACAAATGAATGTTATCAATTTTCTCCAAAACGGCTTGACCGGTTTTGTTGCTTTTAATACTAATAATTATAGTGGTGGTTGTCTACTAAATAGACGTCAAAATCCATTGATGAACTGTCAATAGATAGTTAATATAATCATATTTTAAATTCCTGTCTATACATTTCTAGGATGTGACAGCACCGCCGCATATGCTACACTATGCGCACGAGTTGGCTAGAAAGGATCTCGACATCTCGCAGCTGAGGAAAGAGAAACATATCATGGAAGGACAGTTCAGGTAGTTACTATTGTTATAAACCAATGATATCACACTAATATTATAAAGGCAAACGTTTGTGGAGTGGTGGTGATTATTGGCGCGACCTTGGTTCTTGCGGTTCACGCAGCACGGGCCCGCGAGGTGCCTGCACCTAATTTAAAATCTAGGCGTTACATTGTTCTGTTTATTTCATCACTAACTTTTCATTCCACTCGTATCCTACAGGAAGTACTTGTAGTATTTTACAAATTTGTGTAGCCTACGTGTTATTCGGATTTATAAGCAATTAGGTTTTGTCCGCGGCTTCGCCCGCGTTATGTAGCTATATCCTTTCTCGGGTGGTAAACTTTCTACATGCTAAATTTCATCATAAAAATCCGTCCAGCGGTTTAGTCGTGAAGATGTGTCAGACAGACTGAATTACTTTCACATTTATAATATTAGTATGGAAGTATGAATGACAAATATTCTAACAATCTCATATATTTTCACATTTATTGTATATTTACAATGTTGTTAATGTTGTCTGTTTTACAGAGATTGTCAGCGTGATGCGACCATCGAGAAAGAACGTTTCAAAGAAGTTATAAGAACATTAAAAGAGGAGATTGACAGGTAATCTTTAATTGCTTCCTTCTTGTACTTTATTGCAGAAAGTTGGTGATTAAGCATTGCGTTAAGAGTTGAAGGTTCAATCCCCACACGGAATAGCAAATGAAACATAACATATTTTTTGAGTAATTATTTTTTTTATTACAAATCCTTATATAAATACAACGGTTCACATGTAGTAACGAGCGATAATGTAATGCTAAAAGGAAATATTTATCAAGGATCAATCTTAATACCAGTGACTCGCAACTCGCAAGGCGGTCGTTGTACAGCCGGCTATACAATTACTTTAATTTAATTTGTGACTGTATATTTTTATATAACAAAAAGGTTTTACGAGCGATCTTTTAATTACTAGTAGGCTATTATACAAATTAGTTACCAATTGTTCTCCAAAATTCTTCTCCATTCTTCCCAGATTACGCCGCATCCAGTCCAGAGAAGGCGCGAACTTGGAATACCTGAAGAACGTAGTGATGGCATACCTCATGTCCACAGACTACGCCGGCAGACGGCACATGCTTAACGCTATAGCCGCCGTGCTACACTTCACTACGATAGAGAAGAATATGGTTCTCAGCAACCTGTAAAGAATATTTGCAATGGAGAAGAATGAGTAAAATGGTGAAGAATATTTGCAACGGTGAAGAATGTTTGCAATTATGAAGTTAGTTTGCAATGGTGAAGAATATTTGCAATACAGATTTTCTTACGGTTTTGTAGTAATGACTTGATTTAACAATATTTTCACAATATTTTACACTATATTTACTTTAATTTAAAACGGTAGGTATAATTTGAAATGAATGTTAGTACACTTACATACGCCCGCTTCTTATGTCGCGTTGAATTTTAGACGTTACTAGCTCCGCCCCGCGGTGTTACCCGCTACATCTTTTCGGGATAAAAGTAGCCTATGTGTTAATCCGGGGTGTCAGCTACCTGCAAACTAAATTTTATCAAAATTCATCCAGCCGTTTAAGCTTGAAAAGTAACAAACATACAAACACACACACTCACAAACTTTCAACTTTATAATATTAGTTTGATAGTGTAATCGCAATTTTACTTTTTACTTACATACTGTAATATCACTTAGTTTTATTTACATTATTATTTGTTTAGAAGAATAGTTCTACAAAGTGTGAAAGAGATGACTAGAGTACCTAACAAATGGCCCCTTACAACTAAGAATATGTCAGGCCTATTATAAGAATATCTTAAATAATATCCAACATGACATAAAGAGTATAAAATAATACTAAGTCCTAAATAAAATTGTAATATCCACAATATATATAATTAGTATTATAAAACTTAAACCATTTATTTTCTCTTCAGCAGTCTTTAATATCTTTAAAACGTATTTGTAATGAACACTATTCTATACATAACATAACATCACTCCTGTATTCCCCGAATGAGTAGGCAGAGGTGTACATATAGTACACCCACATTTCGCCAGTTATGTTTTTAGGTCCCAATGTAATAGGGGGCGAGCCTATTGCCATCAACCGGGCATTAATCTAGACTCTGTGCTGCTCCTAAAAATTGCCTTTGTCCGACCAGGAATTCGAACCCAGGACCTCGTGCTCAGCAGTCGCGCTTAGCTACCACTAAACCAACGAGGCAGTCTAAACATATTATATACGATTATTTAAACTCACCTGAACTTATAATCAGAACTTTATTTTTCATTACCATTTATAAGCTTCAGCCATTCTCTACACTCTTTCAAAATACGCCAATCTTTCTATCGAATTTAGGTTTAAAATGTATTGCTCAAAATTCGCTAGTTCTACGTCATAATCACCTGATGACGCTTTGTCTTATCAATAAAATACATCATCATCAGCCTATCCTCATTCACTGCTGGACGTATCCTCTCCTATGGCACGCCACTGAGCTCGATCTTCGGCCTTATACATACATTTCTCCCAACGGTGGTCATTTCTGCGACATTGAAACACAATGAGTAGGAAATAGATGTGGTATTATAAACCATATCTACGTCCAATCGCTGTTTCAATGGTGTAACTCTACTTTTAGACGGCAATCAACAGCTTACGCGCGTTTTAAAATTGGTCCAGCTGTTTGAGCGTGAAGAGGTTACAAACGTAGGAACACACAAACTTTTGCTTTTTAATTTTTGATAGTTTACTTCTGTCATGCCTTTTAAAGGCGTCTGGCCACTGTTTTCCTATAGTATCTGCAAATCGTAACAAGCGAAAGGATATGAAAAAGTGTAGAGAGCTAAAATGTATATTTAATTACGGTTGATTTACCACCAAAGTGAGCAACCATTAATAATTATTTGATCTAAGAATCAAATCAACTCACGACTACGATGAAAATTAACAACTTAGCAGAAAATGTTGCGTAATTTAACTCCCGTCTCCACCTATCAAAGGATAGGATATTTTTTAAAACGTCGCCCCACACTAGCATTTTTTCCTGTATCGTGAATGCGTTCCACAAACATGAAATATCACATACACAAACACAACATATGAGTAGAGAGTAGTAACGAGTGTTTAAAACATTTTGATAGTCTATATTTTGGTATAATATTTATAATCAGTATTATTTATAGAAATAAAATAACTGAAAATTATATAAATACTTTCATATGATGAATAAATTAATGTTTCGTGTTAAATCATGTTTTATTCAACTGTACGTTAACATTCCTGTTATGTATTTGTTATTTAATATAAATAAAGTTTATAAATATGTACTTGTATTGTTAGTTTGTTTTATTCTTGCATTTATAGCTACTGCATAGAAGTGTTTACAAAAACAAAACATACATATCATCACGCCTGTATTACCCGAAGGGGTAGGTAGAGGTGCACATATAGTACACCAAAATTTTGCCAGTTATAGTAGGATAGTAGGACGAGTCAATCGCCATGAATAGAGTCCATTGGCCATTGAAGTAGTGATACCTAGATACCTACTTTTAACCTTTGTTTGTGAGGCACTAGTCATCGAATTTCCCTTTAAGAAGTGTCGTTAAAATATAATGCCTGTTTCAATATCTATCGAAGTTTTATGTTACCGTAAAACACTAAACAAAAAAACATTTCATACAATGTTATCCGCTATTTGTAATTTACTAATTGTAAAGGTTAGCCGTATTCGTATTATATAAATACATAGATGTATATACTGTCTGTGCTGGTAATATTTTACCTACGAATCCTATGATGTCTATAGATGTATTATTAAGGTTTATTAAATTGCAAGCTTTCATATGAGTATGAGTTCAGCGCCATCTATGTTAGTGAAGTAGCTTACACATCTACTATAGAAAGATAAAACATGACCATGTGCCTGAATGTTAGAGAAGTATAATCTAAGGCTGCTAGATGGCATGATTTAATAGATGATAGAAATGTTTTTTTGTATGAAGAAAGAAATAAGGTACATTTATTTGGTACATCACATAAAATACCTTAGCAGTCATACCGTCTGCAATACCAGAAAGGACGAAAACTACATAATAATTTTTCTGGATGTTAACCTCCGCTTTGGTTCCTTGTTGGCACCCCACAGGGGCAGGCTCGTAGTATAAAAACACAAACAGTGTTAGTGTACTTCAATCTGACGAAACAAGACTACAAGCTGTAGGTAGCTACTTACTTTTAATAATGGGAATATAGCAATAGGTACTTTCTTATAGGTAACCTTTACCAACCACCTATCCAAGTTCTTCACTTATCTCACGGCACCTAAGTCAGACCAGGTTACGTTTTAACTGCTGTGAGTTAGCCACGTAGCGACATTTATAACCTGCTACACTCTTTTCATGTTTATAAGACCGCACTTACCGATCCGACCAATCGCCTCAATATTTCTGTGTGGTGCAAGATTGATCTATCTTCGAACTCACTTAAAGTAATTTGTTTCTATTGGATAGTTACACAGTGACTAACACTGATATGTTTAGGTTACAGTATGTACTTAACTGATTTTTCGAAACGTCTGTCAATTTTGAATTGAAAATATAGATAGGAATATTGAGGAACGTGATGCGTGTGAATGAAGTATGCCAGGATCGTAGCAATGGAAATCCGTGGTCTCTGTCTAACCCTCAGGGCAACAGGCGTGGCTTTGCGTATATATATAGTTAAGACATTTATTTTGGTACCTTATTGTGTGTATTGAGTGATGTGACAGACACTGGATTTCATCATAATGTTATTACGACACCCTACTAATTGACTCGATTTATTGCATGCCCCATATACATGAAATTTAAGATGTCTATGGTATGGAGGCGAAACTATGGTGTAGGATTATGTGCCTATGTTCACACCTGTAACGATATACTTATATTATTTTCTAAAACATAGACTGATGTACCATACCTAAAATTCCAAACGCTTTAGGTACTAACTTAGTGTTGTCACAACTAAAGTCCACAAACATTTCATTTCATTAAAAAGTATTAGAGAACAGAGTACTTTGTGCAGAAACGTCTCAGTCGAGCGATACTGCTCATCTATCATCCTTCTTTGTAGGTGACATCCACGTAGGGCGACCATGATTGAAGCGGAAAAATAATAAGTACCATTTTAAAATAGAATTTTTATGTTTTGCTAGTATTTTTACACGTAAATATTCTGATACGAAGTTTTTGAAAAAGGAAGGGACAAACACACATTCAAAGAAGATAAAAAAGAATGACAGCTAGCTCTAACTTAAATAAAAAGTTTATCGATAAACATAAATAACGTGTTAAAAATGATGATAAAGATGAGATTTGATAAAGCTCATTTACCTGTAGGTATCTACAAAGTGCACACGTATTTACTAGGACTTTCATTGGAATAAAGAACGCAGCCGCCGCGTAGCAATCTTAATTTTAGGGAAGGTCTTAATTAACCTATTCAAAATTAAATACCCACCACATTATTAACGTTATGGTCCAAAACTACGGTCCTACCTCAATTTTGGCATCATGGTCGTCCTCGAAACATCAAGCATTTTGCGGGCACGACGCGATCATATCGATTGTCTCCAACTCTTTTGTCCGCTGAACATGTACTAATGGACTTGGCGACTTGATTAATACACTGCCAGCTACTTACTCCATTGTACTTTAATTAGTACCTACCAACTCCGTTCGTTTGAATTTGTGAAAGTTATTTGCGAGTTTCCTTTGGCGTCACAATAGCTGATTTGAATGGTGATTTGTTACTTTGGTAATTCATCTGGTAGCCTTAGTTTAAGGCAATGTTCTAAAATATATCTTTTGAATTGACTTGATTGACTTTTTCGTATAAGCAAATAACTGTACCCAATAACATGTTATGTATCTTGAAACATTGACTTAAAAGGTGTGTAGGTAAGTTAATAGATGGTTAAGAAAATAAAGTTCTAAGATCGATACACTTACTCACCTAAACCTTTTGAGTGTCATCCCTTTACCTCAGTTGCTAATCTTATAAAGCCAGTTTTAAGGCGTAAAATATAATGACACTAAACAAATATTTGCATTGATAATTTAGGATCAAACCCGCGACTCGGCAACACTACTACTGCAAATACCTCTTTCGATTACTATTCTATTTAGCTAAAAGTATACGTAAAAGGTAGGGAGATATTTTATTCCGTTTCCCATGGGGTTAGCTTCAGTCTGAACAAAAAATAGCATCCGCTACAGACGCTTTTCTATGCAGAACATTATCATTGTTTGGTCTGTTGAGAGTTGAGAGACTCGGAAGGATGTTTTAGAATTAAAAGATTCCTTGCATGGTAAAGTAACGTATACAACCAACTTACCTGTGCATTGTAAGTATATTATTTATATTTATTATTAATATATTTTTAGTTATCACTGATACCGTCTTACTTACAAGCAAACGAAGTTTTACAAAGTTGCGGTTTTTGTTAAATCGAACCCGCATTTATTTAGCCGCTTCTGTTATTAATGATATTGTAATAAGAAATCAACGTGATAATGATAGGTTATGTGTAAAGTTTTTTAATACCGCCCTGCTACACAATTGTGTTTTTTTCATGGCAAAATTAGAATATAAAAGTAACAATCGAAAAGTGTAGGATAATCGGTAATATTTTTGTAGTTAAAACGTAAACATACACGGAGTAAGAACATTTAGAAGTGGCATGTACTGATATTTAATATCTATATATTTAAGTACGATTTTAATATTCATAAATATCCCATAATAATAACCTAGACACAACTATGTCTAAGTTCATCCCGCCATCTCCTACTGGTCTGCTTCAATCAGATCACTACATACATACATACTTACAAGTATTTGCAGAATTATAATTATACATTCCCGTAGTTACGCACGTTTATCTACAAAGTTACCGGAGATCCAAAAATACCAAAATTGTTTAGGAACATAAAAGGTGTTTATATAAAGTAAGTAACTAAGAGTAAATATAGAATTACGTCTAATAACTCAGGCAAGTGTACTTCCCGCCTCACATTTGCACCGTCTCAAAATTTACACATCTAAAGACCTTGTACACTAACACTATAAAAATGTTTGTCTGTTTGTAAGAATATCAAACTTTTCGTATGATCATTAATTTATAAATTGCCTGAACAGCTACCTTCTGCAGTACAAAAATTGTCTGTATATCGGCAGCATTTCCCAAAAAAGTATACCATACGACATAACACTATGGAAAAAACTAAAATAAACAAGTATAGCGGTATCAACATCGGTTAGGTTTCTTATTTTAAATACACGTTTGCACCGTCTCAAAATTTACATATCTAAAGATCTTGTATACAAACACTATAAAAATGTCTGTTTGTTTGTTTGTAATAATACCAAATTTTTTTAATGATCACGTCTTAAAATATTTTCACCTACTGGTAAGATTTGTCCACTATTCATTTAGGCTTTTTCCCAGTTGGGTTTGGCTTTCATGGTAACTAGGTAAATGTAGATAGGTACATACTAGAAGGTATTTTAGAGCGACTGCTACCTACCTCTTACAATTTAGTTACTTTGAAGGTAATACTCCTTAATACTGGTTGTAAGATTTACAAACTTCTGACTCCCATAACATCATAGAAATAATACAATAACAACTATGAAAGAGTACCTAGCTACGTATACCGATGTGTGGATTGTAATCTTTACACCTATGGGGCTATGCTTGGTTTATTTTTTTATATGCACAAGCAACGCCGCGTGTTCCAGCTAGTGGCAGTACAAATACGACAACATATTCCACGGCACTTCCCGTCTAGTGCGTGCTCAAGTCTCTCTAATTAAAATTAAACTTTTGTTAGGCTTATAAATTATATTCAGATGCTGTACTTTATCTGTTTTGTTTGTTTCAAATGAGTTTTATAATAAGGGAAGTTTGTATTTATAATGACCGTCTTTGGTGTTAAAACTTAAAAATTACCATTACGCCTGTATTTCCCATAGGGGTAGGTGGTATAGTAATGCCCTCATTTCCCAATGTAATAGGGGGCGCCTATTGCTATCAACCGCACACTAATCCATATTCCGAGCTGCTTCTAAGAATTATCTATTGGAAAAACTCTGTAACACTTTAACCAACCCGGGACTCGAACCCTGGGCCTCACGTTTTTGGTGACTTAGACACAAAATATAGCAGTGGTGGCAATTTCTCAGTCGATACATGGTATGAGATTATACGCCTTGTCAAATACGTGAAGGGGCTTGTTAGACGGATGTTTGATTTAGCTTTGCTGAAAATATTATTTTTGTACGTATTCAACAAGTAAATAAAGGAAAGCAACGTGAGAAAACCGGCACAACCGAGAGATGGCCAAAGCCTACAGGCGGTTTAAACTCTGACACCAAGTTGTTCATCAACCATGCGATAAGAAGACGAATAAAAAACTAAGCTTTAGAAACCCATAAAAAAAAATTAGGCACCTATAATAACCTGAAAATCATACCACAAAAACCTGAAACGCGAACCGCATTTGTATAAATTTCCCGTATAATACCGAGATTTTTACCTGTCGCATGACGCTTATATATTCAGTGGCGCTGGAGTGCAGGGCGACAAACGTACCTTCATGGGACCGTGACAAATGGACCTTAGCATGCGTCCACTTTGTGGTAACATTGACTGATTGTAACACTGATATTTACAGTTTTGTCTTACTGACTCGCTTAGAGTGTTAGGCTGTGAGATTCACTGCCCACTGAGTTTCTTAAATGGTGTTCTGCGTTTAAAAACAGCTAGGTAAAGAGTGATTCCATGACCTGATTGGCACAGTGACTAAGGGTTGTAAGTTCAGTACTTATAGATGACAAATATTCATGTCATCCGCAGTTGAATAATTAATGAAGTTAATTTTTTAACTATACCATTGTAACACTACAGCTTACTCTTAATCATTTCATACCATTTCTATCCTAAAATTGTCTGTAAGAGATCGCCTCGAGCGATAAGACCGCCCATTGTACAATTTTAGTTTTAAGGTTTTCTCTGTATTTATTTTATTTTTGGTTTGCATTAAAGATATATTGTTATAATTTGTAATGAATTTATCTACTGTTGGATGTCGAAATTCGTGTCTATAAAACGCATCCACGTCTGTGCAATAATTAGTGGGCAGCAAAAGATTCTACAGATGGATAGATTGTAACTATATCAGAAAAGAGAGAATACTCAAAGGACGGATAGAAGAGTTCCTCTTTAGTTAGTTACCATACAATAAGTAAAATTGCAAACATGGATCTCTCCAACACATCTACAGTTGTATTATTGGTAGGCAACAGTTTAGGAATTGACAGAAGGGACATTGTTAATGGTGTTAACACCCTACTTGGACTAAATGTTGGTAAAGTAATATTATGTGCTTTACCCTATTCAGACACTCTTTCTCACTCTGAGAATAACTATGTTCATTATTTGAACAGTACCTTATGCATGTTGACATGTTGTCATAGTGACAAATTATTGTTTTTTGACACTAACAAGTTTGTTAGTGGTTTTAAATTAACTCAGGAAGCTATGTTCCTTCCTAGGAAATGTAAACATCTAGTTGCTAAGTTGTTAGCTTATAATATTAACTCTGTTATAGACAATATAACACCAATTAGGCTAAGTGACGACTCAGTGTCATATAGTTGTTCTAATGATTCTGTGATTGATTGTTTAAACTTACACAACCGACAATAGAGAAGCAAACTGATAATATTTTACTTTATCATCAAAATATAAATCGCTTTTCTGGCAAAACTCTAGATGTAGAACTTTTAGTAGACAAATATTGCATTGATATTCTATGTTTATGTGAAACCTGGTTAAAACCAGACAAAATGCAATTTAATATTAATAATTTTTCAGTTGCCAGTTCATTCAACAGATTATCAGCTGAGGGTGGAGGATCTTTGATATTGTGCAGAGACAATCTTAAATTTAAAGAACGACCTGACATAACCTCATGCTCTGTTGAACGTTTATGTGAGGTAGCATGTGCAGAAGTCCAGGGTTTTATTGTTGTTTGTGTATATAGGCCACCTGCGTCAAACCTTCTATCTTTTTTGTCGTCAATGGAAGTGATATTAGGTAAAGTATTTAAAAGCAACAAGCTAGTCTATATTTGTGGAGACTTCAATTTAAATATTTTAATAGACTCTCCTGATAAAAGTAAATTTTTAGCTTTGTTTAATTCTTTTAATTTAGTTCCTATTTTTAATGAACCTACTCGGGTAACTGCTACTTCTGTTACTTGTATTGACAATATTTTTTCAAATAATGAGGTCATTAACTTTAACCTAATTAGTGGTGTAAGATCCGATCACAAGGGTCAATTAATATCTATTAAATCAAAAAGTCTTCCACCGATTGATACTTTTATTCAAATTAGGCCCCTACCGACTCACAAATTGAAAAAGTTAGAGGAAAATGTCATCAAAAGTCTTTGTTCTTCATATTTTATCTCAAAAGACCCGAATATAGATTTCAATAGACTTTTCCACATAATATGTAAAGCTTTCAACAGTACGTGCCCTCTTAAAAGAGTAAAACTTAATAATAAATGTAAATTTAATGAATGGGCTACTAAAGGCATTAGGATAAGCAGAGATGTACTTTACAATCTCTACAATGAGAAATCACTTACCTCCGATCAGGGTTTTCACAATTATGTTAGAAATTACTCCAAAGTATTTAAAAGGGTATGTTTATCAGCTAAATCCAGACACATCAGCAGCAAAATTAACAATTCTGATAATAAAATTAAAACAGTATGGAAGATTATTAACACAGAAACTGGTAATAGTAAACAACGAGATACAGACCTGTCTCTGAAAATAAACAACAAAACTATTTCAGATAAGGCAGATGTCGCAAACGCTTTTGAGACCTTTTTTACAAACATACCGGTCGATGTAACGAAATCTCTCCCTTCATCGTCATTAGAAGCAGAGTCGCTTGTTAAAAAATACTTTAATAGACACATTCCAGATTTTAATTTTGCTCATGTATCTCCATTCTTAGTTAAAAAAACTTTGAAATCTCTTAAAATAAAAGCCACTGAAGATCTATGGGGCATATCTGTCAAAGTACATAATTCAATAATTGACACTATCGCTCCGATTCTTGCAAACATTTTTAATAACTGTGTTGATTGTGGCACTTTTCCAGATCTAATGAAACACAGTAAAGTAATTCCAATTTTTAAATCAGGATGCAAGAATAATCCATCTAACTATAGACCAGTTTCTGTTCTTCCAGCTTTAAGTAAAGTTTTTGAGAAAATGGTCCTTGACCAGATGATGACACATTTCAGTTCTAATAACATCTTACATGATCGCCAGTTTGGATTTACCAAGGGGAGATCAACGTCAGATGCTGGAGCTAAGTTAGTATCGCACATTTTGGAGGCTTGGGAGGGCTCACAGGATGCCGTTGGTATCTTCTGTGACCTCTCCAAGGCTTTTGACTGCGTTGATCACAATACGCTTATCCTTAAATTAAATTATTACGGAATAAGAGATAAATCACTAGAACTCGTTTCATCCTACTTATCCACAAGACATCAAAAAGTAGGCGTTAACGGAGTAACATCAGCAGGATCAATAGTTAAAATAGGTGTGCCACAGGGTTCAATTCTTGGCCCTTTCCTTTTCTTGGCATACATCAATGATCTTCCCTTTATGATGGCCGATTTAACGGATATTATACTATTTGCGGACGATACCTCTCTTATTTTTAAGGTCAATAGAAATGTTCAAGATCCTCCTGATTTAAATAATAGCCTTAATGTTTTATCCAATTGGTTTTCGGTTAATAATCTGCTTTTAAACGCATCAAAAACGAAATGTCTGAAGTTCTCACTGCCTAACGTGCCTCAATCTAATCTAAATCTAATGCTTGATGGTGAAAAACTTGAACTAACACAGGAAACAGTTTTTCTAGGTATTACTATTGATTCCAGACTGCAATGGGGCGCCCACATCTCAGCCCTATCTAGCAGGTTGAGTTCAGCTGCGTTTGCGGTTAGAAGAATTAGACAGCTTACTGATGAAGCAACAGCTAAATTGGTTTATTTTGCGTACTTCCACAGCATTATGTCTTATGGCATCCTGCTGTGGGGGTCAGCGGCCGAAATCAATTCTATTTTTGTTTTACAGAAAAGGGCTATACGAGCCATCTATAATATGGGCCCACGCGAGTCTCTTAGGGAAAAATTTAAATTAATCAATATTCTGACCCTTCCATCTCTATACATACTAGAAAATATCATGTACGTGCGTAGGAACTTGCAAAATTTTAGTATAAATAGCGATTATCATTGTGTAAACACTAGAAACAAACATAAATTAGTAGTGCCTAAATATAGGTTAGCAAGAACTAACTCCAAATCATTTCTCGGTAATTGTATACGTTTTTATAACAAACTGCCAAAAACGATAACTGATCTTACCGGTAAGAAATTTAAAACATGCGTGAAAGCAATTTTAATCAAGAAAGCTTATTATAAAACTAAAGATTATGTTGATGATAGAACAGCTTGGAGTTAATGTCTTCTGCACATGTGGCTTCCCTGGCAAATGTAACACCATTATCCCTTTCTTATTAAGGCTTAATGTTTTGAAGACCCTTTACTTTCGTAGGTCCTCTACCTCTGCCCAGTTTTCGGGCAATTTATTTTATATAATTGATTCCAGGTCTTCATCAATATTGTAAATGTGACCACAATGTAATGAATAGTGATAGCTAGTAGTTTTAATTGCACCGTGGGTTTTTGGCCCAATTTGTTTTTTTTTTCCCTTCTATCACTATTAGTTTGCTTTGTTGTCGCATAATGAAATTACATATGTAAATTTACAAATTTGTACCATCTTTCTTTTTAAATGAGTAACCTCTGGAGTTTCTTGCCGGTTCTTCTCCATTGGAATGACATTTTGGAACCGTGCAACTAGCATCCTAACGTTTCATAAGCGCCTGTAATAGGTTTATATGAAATAAAAACATTTTGAATTTGAATTTGAATTTGAACAATGTCGCCAGTTAACAAAGTTGCTAGACGACCTATTTCGGCTAGCTGCTGCTAATCCAGTTTAATTGAGGCAAACAGGTATAAAAGTAATGGGACCTACTTACCCACATAGCATTACTTTTATTCCAGTGATGAAACTAGTCTGAGTCTACTTGCAAGTTTCTAGTTAGGTGAAATCTGTGTGAGTTTGGGACTAAATTAATGGTTACTGAATCCAATTCAGACAGAAAATTTTCAGCAATTAAACTTTCTATTTAATATATTTTTTTTTTATTTAATTAAATATCATCATAACTTTACGTCATAACGGTATTCTCGAAGGGGTAAGCAGAGGTGTATAGAACATACTGAAAGGCGTGTGGTATGACCGTTGGACTGCCAAGTCAAAGATCGCAAGTTCAAACCCCGGCACGCACCAATGTATTTTCAAATTCATGTGCATATAATATTATTATTATCAATATAATAGATAAAGATTTTTCAATCGTGTGTAAAGTTATGTCAGAGGCCTTCAGGCGGTTTAAACTCTAACACCAGGTTCATCAACCATGTTTTAAGCAGAAGATAGAATTAAGAGGAGGAGGTGTCGTTCACTGGATGGTCCATCTTATTGGTCACCGACCATACAATCTTTTGTCTTCTGTGCAGTAAATATGTACCTATACTCCTATAGTAATTATAAACAACAAGTACCTACAGTAACAGACCTGAGTGACACACCACTTGAGTTTCTCGTCACGGCGGGAGCCTAAATCGGCTCATTGTGCGCGCGCGTGTGGCGAGGATCCAAACCCGATACTCGTCATTGTCTTAGAACTTACGATATAACGCACGTGGCTCCTATAGTTTTTGAACGCTTATAACAGTTTAATATCATAATACTATAAGCCATTTTTATCTGATAGTGCCGAAATCTGTAGCTGCTAAATTATTAATTATCCTGTGAGTCCTTACTTTAGTACATCAAGCATTTTTAACAAGGTAGGTGCTTTTCACAAACATGAAATATCACATACACAATCATCCAGACTCGGGACAAACATCTGCGGTTGGTACAACTTTTTGCCCCGTGCGGGAATCGAACCCGCAACCCTTAGCGCAGCAGTCTCACTGCATCTAACAATCGTCAAATCATTCCATATGTACTCAAATTATTTGTATGCAGTTTTGCAAATTCCCGTTTATTTCACAATACGTCTAGTAACTTATTCAGTGCATTTCAAAGGGAACTCAAATTAAGCTCTAGCATCCTTTGAATATAATCCGAAAGCCAGTGGGAACGAATAAAACGACACTTGTATAACACTACAATTTAGTACCGGCTACATGTGAGGTGGGATACGTGAGCTGTCTGTCCTCAGTTATCTACTAAACAATGATTTAAACACGGGAAAATCCTGTTTCAAAACTTTCTCTGTTATACGATTATCAACTTTGAAAAGTAGTGGTAGAGTTTAATTTTGTATGGACGCGTTAGATTCGGTTGATAATTCAGTTTTGAAGCGCCTCCGCCTTGCATCAGTTCGCTGTTGATTCTTATAATTTTGAATTAATGAACGTCTGCTTGGTATATTATGAGTTTTTATCGTATTGTTTCATAAGCATGGATATTATTATTTATAATGTTCTGTTGCTTTGTCATAGCATAAATACTATAGGACATTAGCCTGCCTAAATCAAATCAAATCAAATCAAATCAAATCATTTATTTGTTAAACATAGGTAAATCAAAAAATATAATGATGGTATATAAATAAAATGCAGTGCGCTATGTTTTGCCAATAATGACATACAAATTAAACAGTGAAAAACTTCTAAATAATTAGCTAAGTAACATGACAAAGTAACTGTAACTGTAACATTAAAGACATTTTCAGTTACGACAACTAGCCATGTTATTATTATTGAAGAGGTTTATCTAGAGCTAATAATACCAACGACTGCTACGACGTAGCAGATGCTACATTGACGTCTACATTTCTTGTAGCTGATGTGCTACGCATCGAGTAACGTCCTTACCGGTTTAGTTTAATGTTATCTATAACATTATAACCGGTATTTTCATCATAGCTTTCTGTTCGGAGTAGCATTTTTATAAGACTGAATATAATATAATTATAATAACAACGTAACACCATCATCCACTTAGATAACTTGCCATTAGCATCCACCCAACTCTGACGATATCGTCGGTCCACCTGGTGGGAGGCTTACCAACGCTGCGTCTTCGGATGGCCGCCAATCGAGAATTTTTCTTCCCCAGCGGTTATCGGTTCTTCAAGCGATACGGTCTGCCCATTGCCACTTTAACTTGCATATTACATGATAATGACATTCCTAACCTTATATCTATAGGCTCACCTTCTTATGTAGAAAAATATATTGTGTAAAACGAAATAAAGCATAGCTAACATTGGCATAACACAAGCCATTTTCAAATTAACATCTCTAACTCTCCAATTCATCCCACAAACAAGCGACGACCACAAAACGTTCCATTCACAAATTCACATCGCAATTATCGTGACTATTTTACCTTTTTTTTTTCGGCAAGCGGTTGCCAAGTGTCCTATATGTCCAGGATGTTTGTGGTCCCGAGTGGCCGGCCAGATTGTAATTAAACCTCCTCCGTGCCAAGAAACTGTCGAGCAACAACATGTCGGCTGCACATGTCTCGTGTTTTTACCAAGTTTTCGCGCGGCTGTTTTATGGATTTTCGTATTTTTTTCGGTGGCTTATGATTATATTAGCTTAGGTAAACTTGTTTTGTATTGTATGGAAGGCTTACATGTGTGGAAGGTTTTGGTTAGTTGTGTAGTTTCAATTAATTCATGAACGGTAATTCTAAACTTAGAGGATTCAAACTGACTACCATACACGATCTAACTGATTAATTGGCTAACCAATTGGTTAGTTTATACGCCAATGTAACATGTTTATTTTAACGATATTATAACTTTAAGTCTTGATCATTAACTAAGCTCTTGATCAGAGGCATAATGTTTACTTTGTTATAAGGGATCGGTTTGACATCTGGAGTACAAAAACCTAGTGTCCTTAATAGTTTTTCTTTTTCTAAAAATAATTATAACATTATCAACATTTTCCTGGATCAGGTATAACAAATAAGATATAAGGTATTAAATTTTTTTTTTTAATTAACAGCTTTCTTTTCTTGTTTTTGTTATATATTTAATGCTTTATAACATGACATATTCATAGTATAACAATATATCAAGAACCTCCCGACCCTACCCGCATCATAAACTTAGAATTGAATTGGATAACTAAAATGCATTCTTGGTGAAGCACAAAAGGCGTTGCCAGTATCAGCGGGCGCACTCAACATGCAAAGTACGCGTCGCCTTCTCAAGGCATCCCTAGTGATGGGACAAGGAAGGGTTGTTGACGGTATTGTCGATAAACGGATTAAGAAAATACAAAAACATAAGCATGCGTTATTAATAACCCTTGTTAACGCAATTTACTTGTGTTTTTTTATTTTTCTTTGCCATATTATTATTTTATTATATATTATTTCAATGGGTTTCGATGGTGTCGGATTCTGAAGGTCGGGAATAGGTAATAACAAAATTATCTTAGTAGACTCTTCTTAAAAATACATCGACATTGCTTGCCCACTAGGCACAATTACTGAAGTCCAGACAGTCAAAGCGACTGACACCTAAAAAATCAAGCATTTTTTATTCAGTAGGTATATTTCCTAACCTAGATATTATAGTACTTTTTTTTTGGAACAAGCCCACCACTCGTGCCCATTATTGCGACTCCTGTAAGCGAGGATCTACAGTGATAACCATTCAGAACCACCGAGGCAATGAAGCTCGAGGCGTCCCAAAGAAATGACTCGACTGTCTTGGAACCCGCAACGAAATTAATCATAAAGAATATACCTATAGGAGTAGTAGGAATAAAAATTATAGTAATATTATAGTAATATCGAGCACTAGATCGCAACGAAAAAAAAATCAATTTTCATAATCTCATCGATATCTTCCCGCCGCACTTTGTCCCATCCCTACCATCCTTAACATATTAGGGATCGTTCGCTACAGACGCAACACTACTCTGGATTTTTCTGCACCGCCTTGTGTTTGTGTACGTTAAACTGATTTACAAGTAAATTGAAACATTATGGAGGTTACGACTTGTAAATTTCAGTCGCCTGATATATGTTTATGTGGAGATGTTTACTTTGTAAGTGTGTATTGAAGATGATAAGAAATGTAGCTAGAAACTGTAAGGAAATTTAGTTAGGAACATTACTGTTTCGAATTACGTAATCTGGTATTGTTCAACAAAGGACGTCTTCTGGCTGATGATGATTATGATGATGAATCTGGTATCAACTTTTTGGGTCCACTCAAAGCGGCTAAATCATCATTACCATTCAACGTGGCAATGCTGCCAGTTTTTTGAGCACGTTACCAGTTGACATCAATATGGATGAACATTTTAATGCTCTTTAAATATTTGTTTTAATACTTGTATATTATTGGTTGTGAAATAATTTTTATTAAGTAAACAAATAATTATAGTACATTTTAAGTGAATCATCTGTCTTCTGGATGCATAAAACAGTAGACCAGGCTCTGTGGCGTAACTTGGGAAAGGCCTAGTAACCCCGATGTTGTAGGCAGAGTTGTGCTACTAAAACATGCGTTTTCAGTATATATATGAGTCTTGTCACTTGAATTAATCTTATTTTATTTATTTTAACACTTTGACTGTGTGTGAAGCCGACACAATAGTAAAACAATAGCTATGCCCCATCGGTGGGTAATTACACTGGAAAGGGTTACTTTACTATTGGAAGACGAAAAAGGGAATTTCTGTTTCTATAAAATTGTTAGCAGTGTTAGTGGAAGGTTGATGTAACTCTACAAAAACTTACCTCTGTATATTCCTTTGGAAATACAGGTGTGATGATACACGCAAACAAGCTACCCATCGTAGAGCTGGTGTTGACATCGTTTTGTTTTATTATGCTAACTGTAAACAACACAAAAGCATAGTGAGTTGGCGCTGTCTGAGGAAATCGTGACGAAACATAAATATAGTTTATGGTTGTGTACATATTCGGGTATAAATATTCTAGGAAGACTTGTTTCGAACTCGACAGGAGCCTTTTATTATAGCATGTCTTATTTAAGTACATGTACGAACAACGAAGGCATTTGTGTTATAATAAAGATAAAATATAGATTATTATAAGAAAATTAACCTTTCCTCAAAAATTCTCGTGCAGTTTGAGCCGACGATTTAAGCACTTATAGTGGAGTGGTACGATCGACTACCAAGTCAGAGGTTCAAACCACCCACTGAAAAGACATTGCTGCGTGCCGGACGCACGAATGTCTTCGAATTCATGTGCATATTATGAAGTAGTTATCAGTAGCTAACGGTGAAGGAAACCAGCACACCTGAGATATTTTCAACGGTGCGTAAAGCCCCGTCAGAGGTATGCAGGCGGTTTAAACTCTGACACTAGATTGTTCATCAACCATACGATGAGCAGAAAAACTCAATACCAACTCGATTTTAACCATGTCAGTGAAGTTCCAGCCTTTCACCGGCTTTGAATAAAACTGAGACTGTTATTTTCAAAACGGAACATAAATAACCATAAACAAAAACATAACTCAGTTACAATATTAGAAACATAAACACACCTATGTTTTATTTTATTGAGCTGTTTCGCCCCACAGATAATCCATCAGCGCTGCAGTTAAAATCCATTCGAACGACGCGCGTTACATTGTCTGTTTACGATGGCGGCAAACCGAATATGTCTAAGTGTTGCGTTAATGTATACGTTGGTAGATAAACTGACATTGTAGGCTATACATCACAAAGTCTGGCCTGTGGAGCGATAAAGGTGGGCGTGACATACTGCTGGGAAGTTTTGAGAACGTGACGCGTGAAGTTTCGTGTGTTGTAGGTAACAGAATTGTAATGCTTGCAGTAAGCTTGCTATGAGAGGTATTCCATAGCTTAACGATGATGCAGTATGTACACATAGTATTTTTACTATCAAAGCATCCAGCTTCATATCTGCCACCTTTGTCTTTAGACAATTCGATTTTTAATTCTATACAATTATGTTCGTCAAGGGGTTTGAATAGGGCCCAATCTTACTTACTTGAATTGGTTAACTAAGTAGTACTAGTTGTTTGGACCTGCTTTTGAGTGTAATGGAAATCGGTGATCCTTGCATACGTCTTTAGAAACAGGTCTCACTTTATCTATATATATAAAATTCTCGTGTCACAGTTTTCGTTCCCATACTCCTCCGAAACGGCTAGACCGATTCTCATGAAATTTTGTGAGCGTATTGAGTAGGTCTGAGAATCGGCCAACATCTATTTTTCATACTCTCACGGTCAGCTAGTGTACTTTTAGAATTTTTCTAGTATTTTATTATTTTGTCCGTACTACATGTACCTACATACACACGATTTATTATTATATTTGTTAACAGCATGCTCCCGTTTTTCCACAATCTATGTCACTAAACTTGAGAATACAAAATGTTGGCGCGCTCGTCATAAAACGGTATCGGGCTCAACGCTCAACTTTGGACAAAGCGATGCGATAAACGCGTGGGACCTTAGGGGCCGCATAAACCACAGCTATAATATATATTATAGCTAGTAATATATGGTAGGACACATTTTATGATTAAATCAAATTATGCTTCAGACTATTATTTTTTCTTTCTTTGTTGTGTTGAAATGTTTGATATGATTTTGTGTTTGTTTTGGATGTTTCATATGAAAATAAAAAAAATCCAATGACACGGTACTTGTTTTCAGACTTGATATTCATAAAAAATTTAGTGTATTGAATTCTGGTGAAAAGTAAGTAGAAAAAAATACGTATTTAGTCATAATAGTCATGCAATCAAAGTGTATTGAATCCCAGTGCATAGTTTGTCGAAAAAAATCCATATAGGTACTTAATAACAGTTTCTAAATAAAATTCTAATTAATGCAAGGTGTTGGGCACCATTCAACACACCCAGAACTTAAAGCGATAAGTTGGCATAATATTATTATTTTTAAAGACACCAAAAGACAGTGTCTTTCTTTCCATTGAATAAAACAATGGCCAGGCACCTGCCAAGTCCACAGTTATGAGCCTACAGATGTATTGACAGTATCTTGGCTCGCTCCGATTTAATTACGGACCGCTTTTTACAGGCCGCCGCGGTTCCAGCCCAGCGCCAAACTATTGTGAGTGTATACGGTCAAGTACTGTGTAAGGAAACGCAGCAGTTTAAACGATGTAGCAAGTAATGTTCTTGGTCTATCGCTATTCCAACCCGTTTTAATCTCATGTACGCAGGTACATATTGTACATAACGGTTTAAAACGACACACCTGTAGATTATGAGGAATGAAGGGTAGGTCATAATTATTAGAGCTTTCTTTAACATTTCATGTTCTCGACAGTAATGAAGTAAAGAATTGCATGTGACGCAACATTCATGAAATATTTCGAAGAACCGGATGCCTTCACATTCCAGAAATTTCGTCGAAATATCGTTCAAGGCTGTACGTTGTACGAACACTGAAACATTGGCAGATCAACACATTATGACTTTTTGATAATTACAACCAATTTTCACGTGACCCGCGTCGTCCCCGCCCCCAATACCCTCCCGTATGTTGTCCAACTTTCCTGGCACTACCGAATAACCGTCGCGAATGTTTTCATGCAGTGTAATTTATACAGCCATTGTCTCTATTTGTACAACTGGCCGTGTAACCGTTGTTGCCTACGATTGTTTTATGGGCGGCCGTTTTATGAGTTCCGTTTCCATTTAAATCACTAAATGGATTAAGCGGTCCCGCTGAGTGTTTGATTGATTTGTAGATTCAGAAATGTTTTTTGTTTTTGTAGTTTTATTAGGGTTGAAAGCAGGTAGAATTTGTATGTATGTCTATTATTATACTTGTATTTCTTCAGGGTTTCTGGTGGGTACAGTTACACTTTTACTTTACATTGTAGTATTACTACATGTTCACTGTTTCAGGCGACACCGAGCCTATTGATATTTCTTCTCACATGTCAAGACCCCTCCTTGCCTCGGAAGGCATGTTAAGTGGTTGGTCCTGCGCCTGCTCTCTCCGGTCAAGTTGGTCTGCAATCCCATCGGACTATGAGAGTGCGGGAGTAGGGAGTGCAACTATGTTGGCGCTCATACTTGTGTATTATAATATCTCCTGCGTAGTTGCCTTTTCTCAGATGAGATAGGCCGTCGTTACCGAAATTCAGTGGCCAGTCTAACATTATTATTTTTGCACTTCACGCCGATTCTTCAAATAATACTTTACCAAGGAAATACACAAAAATTACAATATTAATCTTGGCGAAAATGACACCTACAATCCTTAGTTAATACAGCAAGGTACTAAGCAACTAGCTAGCAAACTATCGGGCTATAAGATGGATTCCGGTCGTCCATGCACCAACCGCACCAACGGAACCATGTGCCTCTTACCACCAGAAAGCCAGCGAGCCAAACGATCTCCAATCAAGTTCTAAAACAGATACTAATGGCTTCTGTCCCCCAAAGGTCTCATTAAACGCGCTCTACGATAAATAGTCGGTTTCACACACAATCGGTCGCCGCTCAGTCACCGATGTACATGGTTTGTCGGATTAATCGCTCGTCCGACAACTGTAGTTGCGATGCGATTGATGTGTGTTGGTATTGTACGGATAAATACTGGATGTTAGACCAAGGATGGATTATCTGGTCTGTTTGTAGTGTTTGGACTAAGTCAAGTATAAAATAATGTTAAAGTCTAGAGTTTGAAATAATTTTGATGAAGATTAAAGTGGGTTCAGATTTAATTAAGGTTCATCAACCTTCCAAAATTATTTTTGTAAGTATAATATCGTATTAAATTTAATAACGGTTCGCTAATTAATTTTATTCTATTTTGATTTATAATGTTAATATTAATAGTTAAAATATAATATTATGAGTAATTATTTCAAGTTTATAATTTAAGTAAAAATTCGTCTACTTCTCGTGGTATAAATGTACTATAATTCTGCACTTTACACTTATTTAAAAGTACCAGTTAACGTTCTAGTTTGGTACCACGATCCCTAGATAACAGTATAACAAAAAGCACTACCTGTATATACTTTAAGTTCTAAAAGCTTTCAAGCACGCCGGGAGCCAGCAGGAACAACACTGCTAACGTCATAGCGGTGTAACTAGGGAAATCCTTTACTATGTCATTTTACGATGCACTGGGAGAATGGCTCGATGTATTGGTAATGCATAGGTACATTTGGTACCTAGGTACGATACCTAGTACCTAGGTACGATACCTAGTACCTAGGTACGATACCTAGTACCTAGGATATCATTACGTATGCCCTCTAAAGAGATAGGCAGAACTGTACGTACACCCACTTTTTGACAGACTTTCTTATGTTATACGCCTCAATGTAATACAGGACGAGCCTATTGCCATTAACCTAGCATGCAGAGTGATGAATCGATGCTGCTACTGAGAATTGCCTAATGTGAAAATCTACTAACGTTTTGCCTAAACCTGAAATCGAACCCAGAAGATCTGTAGTTACGGTTTGTGACCGTAGATCAACGAGGCAGGTACCTATGTGAGCTAGAAGTTCTTGTATATATTTTCCGTGGGAGGTTATAAGATATAGTTTCGTAAAGGTCACTAGCTCAAGCAGTAAGATCCGGACGAATAAGACGTTGGCGCTGCCCACGTCTCAACAATAATACAGTGAAAGTAGCTTAACCTTTTGGACGCCTCTGTCGGATATAGCAGACAAATGAAAACGTGCCCGACAAGCCACCGTCGGCTAAAGCTGGCAAAAGATGACCATTAATTTGTGGCTTGGCGTGGGACGCCGATGCGTTTACGCTCTGGTATTCAAATGGTCCAAACATAACATAACGCTCGTGTTCCCTGAACCTCGTACATTACACCCACATTTCGCCAGTTATTGTTCCTAGTGTAAAAGGGGCGGGGCTATTCTCATTAACCGACCATCCAGATTCCGTGCTGCTACTGTGAATTTCCTAATGGAAAACTCAATTACACTTTTCCCCAGGACTCGAACTCAGGACCTCACACTCAGCAGTCGCGCATTGCAACCAGTAGACAGATCAGCAACAGCAACATGTAATTACAATAACTAAGCATATTTATTTATTTATTTAAACTTCATGTAAAAATCAGTTTATTGAGTTGACTGCCTCGTTGTTGCTAGACTAGTGGTAGCTAAACATGACTACTGAGCATGAGATCCTGGGTTCAAATCGTGGCAAAGTGTTATTGGGTTTTTCCAACAGGTGATTCTCAGTAGCAGCACGGAGTCAAAATTTGTATTGTACCCGGTTGATGGCAATAGGCTCGCCCCCTATTAAATTTCGACTTATAACATAACTGGCGAAATGCTGTATACATGCACCTCTGCCTGCCCCTTCGGGGAATACAGGCGTGATGTTACGTTTATGGAGTCATCTTATTATTCTAAGTTTCTCTTAACGCTCATAAAAATGCAAGTCAGGCCTTCGGGTGTTATAAATATTTTTAACGGCTATATTTAATTAAAGTTGCCCGTGATATCGTTGCATGATAGCAATAGCTAATGAGAATATTTTAAAGAAAAACCTCCCTGAATTCGCGACGGAGATACCGTTGTTAATTATTGTTTTGTCTTAATTAAGTCTGTGTACAGTGTTTTGGTCCAATGTTATTCAAACAAAAATATAAATAATTTGTGTTGTGTATTTTTAAATATAAATTTTATATTTGTAAAGTAATTATTTTGTTCATTGATTTTGATTGAAAAATTAGTGGCAAATGTTAAAGTAAACGTGAGACATTATCACACACTAGTTAAAACTTGGCAAGTAAAGGAGTGTTCATGAAAAAAAAGTTTTTTTTTTAAATTGGGCTCTCCTTGACTTTTTGACTTTAACTTATAAGTACAATTACAATTTTTTTTCATATTTACGCAGGTACTATAAACTTGCTTCTGCAGGCCAAGCTTTTAATATAACACTAATTAAAAACAATCAACTAATAACAACCCCGAAATAAATACGTAAAAAGTGTGCATTCAAATTTGTATCTGAACATAAGAGCCTGTCTAGATGCGGCATTCTGCGCGCGAGTAGGTCCACAACGCCCAAAAACCAATGCTAATCGCACGAACACAATGCTGTTTTGAATTGATGCGTGCTTGACATAAAGGACAAAAGATTTCCATAAGCGTATATGTGTAAGGTAAGAACGAATAAACTGTAGCAACTAGTGCCAGTGTAATTATTCTCCTCGCTACTTTGGAACTGTCGTTAAGTAATTCCGCAGCGCCTACCTGTCCCAGCGTGTAGGCAAAATTTCTACACTACATTATACAGAGGGAACTGGTCGCTACTAATGTAACTCACTGATTTGTCATATAGTGTCGGTGCGTTTGCATTGTGAGTTTAAAAGGGGGTAATGGACTAAGGTTCTAAGGAAGAGGTCTTTGTACAAACTCATTTTATATAACACAGTTTAAAACGATTTTATGGATAGATATTAAGGTTCAGAATAACATACTATACAGTTGTTCCTACTCCTCATTTGAAGAATAACATTATAAATTGCTTTATAAAACAAGTGGAGTTTATTTTCATGAAGCCTGTAAATGGATTGATTTAAAACTTTATTGGTATTATAAATTATTGTAGATAGTCTTAGAATATTATAAAAATAATGATTAAATTTAAAACAAATATTACGCACACGAAGTCAACAAAAGGCTTTAGCGCGATAACGAATCGAGTTTCCATAGTAGTCGCCGCCGGGTAGATATTCATTTTAACATAGCCTGGGACAGTTTAAGAATTCGTGCCAAGATACGTGAATTCGGGACCTTTCAGGTACGGATTACATTTGGCCGCTGATCAAAGTTTTGAACGCTATTTCCTTTTAACGTTTTGTGGCCTTAAATGCATCGATTCAGCTACTTTTGTGTTAAATTGTAAGGGTATTTTATGTTCCTCTGTAATGTATGAGGCATTCTTATTGTTGGCGTGAGGAAGTTTTTTTTATTTGATTTTAATTTGGTTTTGATTTTTTTATGCGATATTTAACCTGAATTTATTTACTCGTTTATATTACATAATAATAACTGAAGACTTAATTAGTGCTGTAGCTAATTGATTATACTAATGCCTCTTGTAATTGCACGTTCATTCTCCATAAAGAGAATATTATATATATATATTTGTGGATTCGATTCCGATTTTAAATGCAATATTGAATGTCTAGAAAACACACTCACAATGCAGCATCCATTTTGTAGTATGGACCAAAGTTTGTATGAAAAAGGTAAGGATATTTCGTCTGTACACCTACAGAAGCAAAAAGATAGTATAGAGCATCGGAACCTTAAAAAAACAACCGTCTACCTTCCATTCACGTTCTCCCAATACCCAATGGCGACTTCCAGCCATAAAAACATACTGCAGGTAACATAAAAGTCAGGAAACATCAAAACTTACCGTGTTTACATAACAAGCAGGTGCCATTATACTGCAACAAATAAGAAGACAGTACCAAGTGATTTAGATACCTTGGATCGTTCGATGACTATAAAAAAATGTTACTGACAATGTTATTCCTTCAGTTATTGGCTGTAAAAAGTTACTTGCGAGCCGACAACGGCCTCATTTTACTACGCCTTACTTACATGTGCACGTGACGAAGTTAAACAGTAGGTTCGTTCTGTAACAACACACAACGAATTAGGGTAACGCACGTGAATACACCACAATACAAGGCATACCTAAATCTGTCCATTTCGAAATAATAAAGTAAGAAAATTAATTTAAGTCGTTACAGTAACATTGTGTTATTGTGATCAGACACTCCTGGTAACATAGGAGGTAGCCTATCATAACATCACGCCTGTATTCCCCGAAGGGGTAGGCAGAGGTGCACGTACAGCACACCCACATTTCGCCAGTTATGTTTCGAGGTCCTAATGTAATAGGGGGCGAGCCTATTGCCATCAACCGGGCACAAATCCAAACTCCGTGCTGCTGCTAAGAATTACCTAATGGAAAAACCCAGTAACACTTTGCCCGACCCGGGATTCGAACCCAGGACCTCGTGCTCAGCAGTCGAGCTTAGCAACCACTAGGCTAACGAGGCAGTCAGCCTCGTTAGGTAGCCTATCACCATTTTGAAAATTATACTCTCACAAGAAAACGGCATGACGCATATTTACCTTACCTTACCTTACGAAATTTCCTATAACATGGGCTAAGCTACCTAAGCTAATAAAATTGTTTGTTTCCCGGTATACAGTTTGCGAATTACCGAATTTATGTCAGAGGGTAATGGCTCTATTAATTCGTGGAGGAGTGAATTGCGCAAGTAGAATGCGCAATAAAGATTATCTGTTACCTGTAATATAAAAATATATAGAAGTGTAATAATATAAGGGAGGGTCCCTTATTACACTTCTATTTATTTTTCCCTTCGCATGAAATGAAAAGAAAGACCTATAGAAATGGCAGAACGAGAAGTACAAAGACAAAGATAATTTATTTGTTAAACAAGCGTATTATACATTGTGCAACACACACAAACATAGCTTAACATCACGCATTTATTTTCCAAAGGTGTAGGAAATGGTGCACATATTTGTACACCTACATTTCGCAAGTTATATTATATAGGTTCCCAAATTCTCAATGTAATAAGCCTATTGCTATCAACCGGGCACGAATCCAGATTCCGTACTACTGAGAATTATTTAATGGAAAAACCCAATAACACTTTGCCGGACCCGAGTTCGAATCTAGGATCTCATGCTCAGCAGTCGCGCTTACCAACCACTAGACCATAGGCAGCCAGTTGCTGCTACTAAGAATTGCCTAATGGACAAACCCACTTTAAATTACCACTTTGCCAGACCCAGGTCTCATACTTACAGTCGACCAACGAGGCAATTCTCGTCTCTCAAATACGATTCTCCATGCACACCAGCCCAAGTCAAAAGAACAAACTAAGTACTCCAACATGATCGGTAGAAACAGTTTTATGTGTGTGCCTTACAGTAAATACATTTGGTTTAGCTTTAGATCTAGAATGCGACGTCGAATGTCTTTTTATGACCGGGCGACGATAAAAGTGCTTTTAATTGTTAAATTACTGTGCAATGTGGTACAGTAATGCTGGCTGATAAGAATTTATGGGTGCTTGTATGTGAGGGGATATACTGATGCTGTAGGTTTAATGTTAGGGCTTATTGTTGCATTCCTTTTGTTCTTAAGCACAATAATGGCGTTTTATTTATGATATTATGTCAGTTGTTTTAAGATAATAATAACAGCCTATAACTGTCCCGTCGCAGACCTCTTTTCGTATTAAGACGACTTATGACGATTATCTTAGCCGTCATAAGATACTGCTGAATAATTTGGTAGGTATGCTTATCGGTCACTATTGCACAAATATGCATGCATTCTATATTACCATAATTATAGTCCCATGGGACGCAAATAATGAGCGAGCAAACGAGCCCAACGTGATGCAGCGTCCATTTTTGTGAATTACGTCAATAATAATGCAAGGTGTCAGCTACCTCCATACCAAATTTTATCAAAATTGGTTCAGCCGTTTGAGCGTAAAGAGCTAACAAACATACTAAGTAACACGCAAACTTTCACAAAAATACACAAGCAACTAGTGTAACATCTCTCACACTACTTACTCAAGAACCGATCAGCGATCATCATATCCACAAAACAAAAGCCTTCACAAGCATCCGAACTTCATCGATAAATAACGTTATGCCATGATATACGGCACTTTTACAGACTGCCCAGTAATTCACGTGAGCTTTGGAAATATTTTAGAGTTCAATGGCGGAATTATGATATAGTGAGCGCGGGCTCCGAGCAACAAATGAAAATTTACGCACGGCAAGGTATCGTTGTTTATAGCTGCGTCTCTGTCGCGATCATGTTGTAGTAGAGCCACTTTCTGCTAACTGTGATATAAGGGCACTTCGTTAGTGCTGCTTTTTAGTGTTGTGCTCTGATTTTGTGGTTGGTTTTGCGTTTTAAGTGTTGCAGATTCAAAATGAGGTTTATTTTAGGTGGAATCGGTAAAGGGTTTTTTTATATGATTTTTGGTGTTATTTTGATCATAATAAGCTTGAATCTACATTGATACGGGTACTTTGAAAAATAATGGACACGAGCTGGACTTGAACCCGCGATCGAGATTTTTTTTAAATCTAAGATTTTATTTTTGAGTTTGACTGTCGTTAAACTTTTTTATAAGACAGATACTAGGTGCAAGATTAGAAATAAAATAAGTAATGTTACATTCACAAGACGTTCTGATTGGCGCAGAGGATATTTGATTGGAATACTGTACGAAAGGTTGATTCCTGCACGGGACAGAGAATTGCAAGCGATCTGCAGATGTTTGTCCCGAGACTGGGTGTTTTGTATGTGATATTTCATGTCTGTGAAACACATTTATGATGCAGTAGAAAATGCTAGTGTGGCCGACTAAATAAAAAAGAAAACGCCAGGATTCAAAACAAGTATTTGTAGATGACACCAGGAATTTTTTTGAACCCGCGACCTTAAAACGAATAATAAAAGTCTTTCCTATCCTTATACAGCAAAAGAAAAACATTTAAAAAATTATTTACTAATCACCACCTCAGCTCATGATAATAAACTTAGCTTTAAGACGCGTTCGTTTTAATAGGTGTCATGTTTCACCATGCTTCGTTAAAACTTAATGAACGCAAAAAATATGGTTTAATTAAAACGTCTTTATCATCATTATTTTAATACCACTGCCTTGTGTTGTTTAGCCTCAAACATAGTTAATGAAGACATTATTTATGGAAGCAATTTTTAAGTTGGATGGATGGTGTCGCTTTGGGATTTTTGGTAGGTGTTGGAAAGGTTTTGAGGTGGAAATTTTAATTAATTAATGATTGAAGATATACTTTTCAATTAGGATTATTATTAGCTTAACGGTAACTGCAGAGTGCAGGTAGATAAAATACATTAGGAGAGCATTTATAAATTGCCTTTATTAAAAATACTTTTGGGATCTACAACGTAACCGGCATATTATTGAAGTATGGTACTATTACCCGCCATTTTAACCGGCTTCAAAAAGAGGAGGTTCTATGTGCATCTGTATTTTTTTGCGGTATACAGTCGTGATTCGTGATGTTGTGTAATATATTTATTGTAAAAATAAAATAATTTTGTGTCGACGACCCCGGGGGGGGGGGGGGGTCTTATTGGACGTAACCGGACAAAGGCGAGACTGCAAGAGCCTCCAGCCAGTTATTTTTTTTTAAGTCACATCCAGCTTTTATACTTTATTATCTATCTCTGGTCTTCAGTAGATCTTAATCTAAAAGGTAAGTCTACTCGCTCCAATAAATCGAAAAGCAACTTCACTAAACATCCAAAAACTAAACAAAAAAAGGTCACCAAAGCGCTGGTTTAATACCAAAAACAATAACACCGTACCTTCCTAAAAATATTCCAAAATTTAAAATTCTCAAACACGGTATTTGGCATAATGACACAATTTTGCCAAGATTGCCAGCAACATGCATAATGGACGTAGGCCTTGGCAAAGAGCCTTTCCGGCAATACATCATGTGTTACCAGAGTAGTGTCTGTACCTAATGTTACTACATTTTTATTAATAGAGTTGAGGAAATGTGTTCTTTATTCCTCCGTGGGTTTTCGATGAAAGTGTCATACATTGTGTTTGGTTAATATGATTTTGAATAGCAGACAATTTGTATATAAATGTATTTTAAAATACTTTTGGCAGTTGAGGCAGTATTCAGTGATAATATAGGTTGGATATATGCACGAAACAAATATTTGTGTAACCTAAAATTCTTTTTTTTGTGCATTTGATTATCATGTCTGTACAAATACACACATATGTACATACTTGCTGTACCTTTCAAGGTACTCCTCTGTCTATTTGGAATGGACAATACATATAACTGTATAGATATATAGGAAGTAACACGGTGCACTTGTAAAAATATAAGTCAGAGCTTATCAACTAGCCACTGCAAGTGACTAGTTTGTTGTATTAGATTTGTATGAAATGTAGCTATTCTGGTGTCAAGCGATAAAGTGTGAAACGAGTGATATTATTAACTTATAAATATCGTAGTTAAAAGTCAGGGATTTTTGTTGCGGCATGTTTTTCGTAATTTAGGCGGTCGAGTGGTCGAAAAGCGCAGATTCAGAGGTGGTTCAATTCCCGTTTCAGGCAAAGAGTAAATAAGTTTTTTCTTTAGATATTTCGCTGTAGCTGCACGTAGTCTGGATTTATGCCCGGATAATACCAATAGGCTCGTACTCCTCTGCCTATCCCTTTGTGGAACACAGGCTTGATGTTATCACTAAACTTTCAATAATACACATATACAAGTCTTTTCTCTGTAACTTGGGAGAGTTTCCCTTTTAACACGTACAGTTTTTACGTAGGGAAACGTGCGCGCATACTTTCATATCGGAAAAGGTGCAAATTGAGTTACAATTTCTCTTATACTGTGCAAACTGGGAGGTACGTTTTCTTTTCCAAATTAGGTGAAAGGTATGTTCTAATGCAATATTCATACTGCAAAGGTTTTATTATATATCTTACAGTCTATATTAAAGGTTATTATTAAATATTATATTGGTTATCTGAATATTAGTCAAATATATTTCTTGAATTTGAAATAGAGTAGAATCACTAGAAAATAGGCGTGAACAACAACATAATTCTGCCTACCACTTAGTGTCCTCACAGAGGAATATATTCAGTCATGTAAACAGTATTTATATAACCGCATTGATTGATTAGTTCCTATAACTTCATGATCCTATAATCCGCGAATTTAGCGAATTTGAATTCTGCGAAAACGCCAATGATTGGCTAAGATATGGCGAGCTATTTTTTGTATTTGTGTTACCTATGTTTCACAAAAAAAATATTTTGATTAAATACATGTATACATTTCAATAAATAAGCTACAGAATCTAGTGCTACAAGAATACAGCTTGCCTTGGCCACTCAACTTTCAAGTTACAACAAAGTTTTTGTGACAACCCAACTCCGAAATGTTTGAGTTCACAGCAATTTCGCAGTTCGGTACTGAAGACGCTCCGTGACATTACTACCAGTTAAATTGAGTTTCTCTTCGTATTCATGTTGGGAATCAAATTAGACGCGTCTTGGCTTGTTCTAGTTTTATTTTGAGTTTAATGTTGAAGTGATAAGCACTGGATAGTTTCTTATATGATTTGTAGCTTCGGTTGGAGATTTGCCAATGTGGAGAAGGCTGGTTAAAAGTATTAAATGGTGTTGTAAGGTTTTGCTTGTTTGATTTATAGTTTTAGCTTTTTGTAAATGTATTAGCAAGATACATGAATAATATAAGCGGGTATAAGTATGTGTTAAAAACAAGATTGCATAAAAATTTAGGTTATAATTTGAGAAAGGCTTTATAATTATGTAAGCCATGCATACAGAAATAAATAATTACTAGGAATTTAGTGTTTTATTTTACATCAACATTTTATAGTGGACTCTATGTTACAATAATTTAAGACGATTTTTTTGTAATAAAACAAACAATTTATTGTCAATATTTACTTTTAATGTAGCTAAGCACACAATCACAACAACAACATACTTGTTTAACAATAAATAACATATATTTTTCTTCAATTACGATAACCATCTCTTTACCCAACACCTGAAAGCCATAAATCTCCCGATAATTCACTCCATACAAAGTTGTACAAGAAAAGAAGTATTTCCCGACACTTTTTTCCCCACTTTCAATCTACTCTATTTAGAAAAACATCTTTGCGTGAATGTACACAAAATATCCACAAAATGAACCGAACACGATTTGAATATCTAAATTGGCAATCCTTCGGTATTCCCCAAGTTTCCTCATTACAGCCGCGTTCACCTGTTAATTTTTCGGGTTCCGTAAGCGATTACGAAAAACATTATATCTTTAATTCTTTATTGTATTTCTTGACTGCCTCGTTGGTCTAGTGGTTGCTAAGCGCGAATGCTGAGCACGAGGTCCTGGGTTCGAATCCCGGGTCAGGCAAAGCGTATCTGGGTTTTTTCGTTAGATAATTCTCAGTAGCAGCACGGAGTCTGGATTTGTGCCCGGTTGATGGCAATAGGCTCGCCCCCTATTACATTGGGACCTAAAAACATAACTGGCGAAATGTGGGTGTACTGTATGTGCACCTCTGCCTACCCCTTCGGGGAATACAGGCGTGATGTTATGTATGTTTTATGTTCTTTATTGTACACAATAACATACAGATATATTTTAAACAAAACATTGGATGTGCAGGGGCCAGCTTAACTCGAAATTGAGTTTTCTGACAGCAAATATACTTGTAGTACGAAATATATTTTTTTATTTTTATTTATACAACTAAACAATGGCGAGTTGTCGTTCATTGTGGCATTCTAAGGAAAATACCTTCGTTCAACGGTGTACGTCTCCCAGCCAGTGATGTTGATTATCATGAGCTATGGTTTTTTTTTCATAGCCTATTTAGTTTCCCACTGCTGGGTAAAGGCCTCCCCTTTCTTCTTCCAAACCATTATATACTTTGTAATATCTGACCACGTGTGTCCCGCATATTAGGGGTCAGTTAGTACAGGATAATTTTGTTACATAAGAGCCTTTTGGAGTAATTTATGAAAAAAATTATAAAGGTATCCCTACAAAATATTACATTGCGCATCATTACATTTACCCCACAATCATCAACTATATCATTCCCAACTTTGTGACGTAGGTACACCATTTTCATTTCTTGGACTGCATGAAGTGCAACATCAATAGTATACAGAACCGACCTCTATCAAGGCTCACTCACACCAGTGCAGCCCGTCTCGCTTCGGTTCCGACTATCTTCACGTTTTGCGGGTAATTTTTATTGTAATTTATTGAAGCCACGTGACTAGGCACTTTAGTTAGCCCCGGTAATAGTCTGAGAGGAGACAGAATTATAATTGTACTTGAAAATTTCATGTGGACACTTTGTGGGAGCGTTTTATGGCCTTTAGTGGGTAGTTCGTAATAGTTAGTTGTGGTAGCGTAGTGTCGGTATGTTTTTTAAAGTACCCTAGAACCGATGTGAATTTTAGTTGAATATAGTTGGTAGTTAATAGAGTATTCTACTAGTAAATAGGTTTCTATTTTTTTCATTGTATCTATCTTACCCTACTGTACTTGTCTTTTGCGCATTGCTTTGTCGAAGTGCCTATTCAGTTAAAACATTATATAAATTCTATTAATAATATTTCTGTTGATAATTTACTGCTATTGAAGCAGTAAGTAAGGAAAGGTAATCCATCAAATTCATATAAAAAACATAACATAACATAATGTCTGTATTCCCCGAAAAGTAGGCAGAGATGTACTTATAGTAACTACTTATACCCACATTTCGCAAGATGCCAATAGTCTCGCTCCTAATTTCATAATTAGGAGCGAGACTATTGCCATCAAGGCACAAATCCAGACACCGTGCTGCTACTGAAAATTACCTAATGGAAAAGCCCAGTAACACTGCCCGACCCGGGAATCGAACCCAGGACCTCATGCTCAGATGCCGCAATAAGCGACTACTGAACCGTCGAAGTAGTCAACTTGTATTAAGTACGTACCAAAGTCATGAGTACAGTTTTAGAAATGTTGAAGGCAGGAAGTTTGAATCAGTAAAACATTAGTTTAAAGACTATTGGAATACTTTATGAATATTCCAATATCTTCTATTCACATGAATAAATAATATACCTATAATAAATGTACAATTAATAATAATATTAATCACACCCAAGTAAATAGAATCTTTTCTTAGATGGACCTAGTACCTACACACAAAACGTAAAACCTTGACACGAAAAACTGACCCTCTAGAGTTCATAAAATATTTAGGCTAGACATTAGTTTGATAGTAGGCTTGGTAACATTGCTGGAATATCATGATATAGAATTATCTAGTAAGTTAAATTCCTACTAATATTATAAACGCGAAAGTTTGTAAGTATGGATGGATGTTTGTTACGTATTTTAATGAAATTTCATATGGAGGTAGCTGACACCCTGGATTAACACATAGGTTACTTTATATCCCGAAAAAATGTAGCGGGTAACACCGCGGGGCGCAGCTAGTATTCTTATAATACCAAGACTTGATATTTTATAAAAAAACACCTAAACGTTTCAGTAACTCTTACAATTCTGATTAAAATCTTCGAGACGCAATTTACATAGTTATCATCAGAATATACAACTCTTGCTGTTTATGAGAGCCTGGTACAATCTCATCGCTACCGAAAAAATCGTACACATTTCTTCTTTCTAATTTAGTTACTCAATATCAATACTGTCAATTACTACTAAAATTAAACTAAACCTCACCTTGACACAGAACCTGAGGTACTATAAACCCGAATATTTACAAGTCTAGACCTTAGTTCGGTAGTGGGCGGGTGCAGAGCGTCGACGTCTCAGTGCCGCGCGGTCCCACCGCCGCCCCGCACGCGCCACGCGTGGCGGTATTCATGACACATGTAGCTCGCACACAACCGCGGTTTTTACTTTTAGTTCTGTGGGTTTGTTTTGAATGACAGTGGTAAGTATTTTGGTATATATAGATATAGTTAGAGTTGGTAGGTACGTATTTTTTGCTTTGGTTCATAAAAGATTAGTAGTTGTTTAACGAAGCAAAATCATAGTTATGTTAATTTATACACTTAAGTATATATAAAAGTTAATGTCAACTACGCAGAGTATAATATTTATTGAATAAACAATCTTCTTCTGTATGTATCAACACGTGATATTCAATAAACATGGCTTATGCTCTGGTAAAAAAAAATACCATTCAGATCGGTGGAGAGACCTCGAGAGGTTGCGTTGTAGTATTAATTGAGTCACGATACACGTGGGGCCCTTTCATACACCCCAACAATGAATGAATGAATGAGTAAACAATGATCCAAGACTTACAGATTCAATTGTGATCCTAATCTACTATTACTCGATCAACAAGTAACGCACGCACAATTCCCACTAATTAAGCAATCGCAGCAATAAGTGAGACAGCGTTATTATTAAGTTAGGTAATACAATTGAGAAATTCACATTCACACACGCGTCCTTAACGAACTCAGAACTAATGCCATTAAGTACCAATTAAATAAGGCTTATATTTGTTCAGGTGATTGTATACTGAATATTTTAACACTTAGTAATGGCCTTATGGGCCTTCAATGTTTGGTATGGAAGTAGGTTGTAAGTATGATAGAGCATTGATTAAAAATGTAATATTTTCGGCAATTAACTATGTTTTGTAGGTGAAGCTAGGATAGAACCTGTGTTAATTGGCTTTACATTGATTGACATAATGGGGTTACTACAATTTCAATTTAATGTTGACGCACGCACAACGGTGTGTAAAGCCACTTCAGAGGTCTATAAGCGTTTTAAACTCTGATGCCAGGTTGTTCATTAACAATACCTACGATAAGAAGAATAAGATTACGCATAGAGTGAAAGCACAATCAAACTACGTAAGTAGTAAGTTTGCAAGTCATTAAATGCGGATTTTTCAATGTAGAGAAATACCTATAAGTTGAGTATTTTTACTCAGGGGCGGGCCTCTACAAATTGTAAATTTACAAACAATTAATTAGTAAATTTACAAGCATTAGGAAGTACTCCTAAATTTACCATAATCTTAGACAAGTTTATGACGGACGTGCACTGGCGTGCGTGGCCATCGGTTAAGACTAAGGGGTAGAACACGTGACACCGACGCAAGCGACGTCTTGAGCCTTTGGTGTCGCATGGCGGACTGCTCAAGACACCTACAAGCTGTCATGTATCTATTGAAGGGATTAGAGGTGAGTAGGTATCTATCTAATTTAAGAGTCATAGATCCTTTTTGTTGGTAAGTTTTAGTACCAGTCTGGAGGTTGATATCATGCTAGACTTTAACAATAGGCTCACCACTATAAAAATATATAGCTTTAATTTGATTTGTTTAACGTTATATACGTTACATATACACCCATATTTCGCCAAATAAGTTACAGGTCTGAATGTAATAGGGGGCGAGGCTATTTCCATCAACCGGGTACAAATTCAGACTCCGTGTTACTACTGAAAATTACCTAATAGTTACACTATTCCCGACTTAGGATTCGAACTCAGGACCTCATGTTCTGCACCACTAGACTGACGAGGCATTATACAAACACCTTGAAAAATGTCCGCGTTGTATCAACCGTTCACATAACCGCAGCCGACAAAAAAAGTAAAACAATTCAACAATAAAACTAAAAACTGTACCTACTCCATTAAAAAACAAGCACGCTAATTATGTTGTTTACCTGTTACAAGGCTAACAAGCCTGTTTTTAGGCACAAACTGTTTCAGTAAATCGTTTCTTAAATACCTCAGCAGGGTATGAATAAATAATAGTGTATTATGTTAACCTGAGCTCGTGCTGAGTGAAGTAATCAAGATGTGTTATGTGGATATAATATACTCATATGTTGAGGAAAAGGATTAGTGTTTTTACGTCATATTGGATTTTTTATTTAATTTTTGTACGCTGTGAAGATACCATTTTATTTGTGGTACTTATTTTTATTGTATGTCTTCTGAGTTCAATCGATACAGATCTCTGGTGTTTAGGAGGTTAAAAATGATCTTGAAACAAAACGCTAGCACCTAATTGTAATGTCTGCATCTGCAATCATCAAGTTTGATAAAAAACCACGGGCATCTCCTCTAGCGAGACTGTTATTATCAAAATTGATATTTCAACAAACCACATATCCATAATGTTTTTATTTCAAATAGCCTACAAAAAAGCACTTACAAAAGGTCAAACCCAGTCGCTGAATGATGAAATCCAAATCCATATTAACTCTTATTAAACTCCCCAAAGTAAAAATATGTTATGTGTATTCAACAATCATTTAAAGCATGAACAAATAATGAGCTACACAGTACACCTATTATGAAAAGACAGGTAGCATCTAAGTCAGTCATACGAAATGAAACTGATGCAACGTTTTAAATTAAAACACATTTATGTTAATCAAAGAGTTCATCAACCACAACGACCTTTTCAAGCCACATCCTACGAAACTACTAATTAACTAAAATAATATCGTCGCCTAAAGACAGTGGCACACAGAGTGATATGCAAATTGCAGCTTGTTTACACTAAATCAACGTACGCAGCTGCACAAATATGGCGTAAATATAATGTGTAATTGCTTCGCTAGATGGCGCTGCATGTTGCCGCTCTGTCAGGATTAGGGGGCCGGCTAATTGGGTGGGGAGAGTACGGGTTTCGGTGATTATCTGTTGTGTCGTGTAGCTTACACTGACATATCTCACTAATATTGTGAATGTGAAATGTTGGGATTTTTGCTAACTTACATAAAGGATTTATGTAGGCTAGGGATTTTGATGCAGGATTCTAAATTTTACAAATGACAATTATTGTTGATTAAGTTTAGGTTTTATTGGGAACCAGTACGCCCGCTTGTGTTATACCGAACTTAATCAAAAGTAACTTAACTATGCATATTTCAATAAACATTTTTAGTTAATAATTAACTCTATCATCCAAAGCAATCATAATATAAAGACTGTATAACCCTAAAATATTACCTTACCCAAAAAAGTAATTTCACGTAGTCAAAGACTAAACAAATGCCAGCGTTTGGCACCGAACAGTAGAGTGGAGGTGCGAGCATCAATCTACGACGTCGCGATGCACCGATGCATAATGCAGTATGCAAATCTGTTGCCCACAAACTAGCGACCGACTGATTGCTAGTTCTAACGAATTTACATTTTTTCCATGTCTCGTATTGGGTGATTGGTCGTTTGAAACAATTGGATTAGCCACTCAAATTTGCGCCCGGTGTGTCTGTGACGTTGGAGCATTTTTGTTGATTGGCAATTGTTTGGTTTTCTAACGTTTTGTTTTGAGAATTTATTTGATTAGATTTTTTTTTCTAATTTTGTAATTTAATTATTTTAATGCATTGTATACAGCCAGTACTTATGTACTTTAGTAATACAAAAGACAATATGTTCTTGAAAGTTTAAAAATCAGAAAACTGTAAGGGCGACAAATCGTGCATCGTTATCTCGATAGATTAACCATTTTATGGTAAGTTATAAAATATATTTGGCTCAAGCCAGGTACGACGTAAAAGTACAGTGCAAAGACAAGTTCCAAAGAAAGAAAAAACCTACATATTTTCTAACTTATCCTCACTACACCTTCACTATTCTCATAATTCATAAAACATGAAATTTATCCCCTCTACCAATCTGTACTTTTCGAAATCTGTCCTCTATATTCACATCGAAGTATCGGAGGTACATTATCTCTCACATTTCTGCCACTGTCACATAAATATGTGCGGATACATTATTGGCGCCATTAAAATGGATACGTAAATGTATCGAGACGTTTTTGTTTTACTATACTGTGTCTGTATGGGAACTGTTTTTGTAGGTTTCGTTGAGTTTTAACGGTTTTGATACTTGCAGAATATTAGTGCAGTTTTGTTATCTTTGTTATTATTAGGTGGGTATCTAAACTTTAAGCTATGTTGATAAGAGAAATTCGTATGTCACGTAAAGACAGCTGCAGATTAGTTGATTTGAGAAGTTAAACTGGTCCTGCGGCAGATTAATAACAATAATGTGTAACTTATTTTGAAAGCCAAGTTGGTCGGCTGCTTAGTAAGTATGTCCACAAAGAATGGTTTGAATTTAAAGTTCCTTAACAATTTTAAGAGCCGGTATTGACATTACAAAGCAACCTACAGTTCAATGAACTACAACAAAATACTTCACAGTCCATACTTTTTCTTATAGTACAGCAGATTGAAAATGGTTAACTTTGATATCTGTAGATTAGCGATTAAGAAAACATATACCTAATAACTCTGGGCCCAGACAAGTGTCTTTGTAATCTATCACATAAGTGAATCTCATACATTTTTCATGTCGATTTCTATTCCACAAGCATTTTGTCACTTCTTCGGCCCCATATGAGTCATGTAGGTAACCTAAGGTTGTTCAATGTCGTACTCTGCGTGTCGTGAGTCAATACCGACTGTGTTGCTTTGCAATAGTGTAGGAGTACTGTGACCAATCAGACGTCGCGATCTGATTACGTGAATGAGATACGACGTGTAATAGTTCCATGCTTGTTATGGTGTACGAGTTATATATGTATGCGAGTTGTATTTGTATTTATAAATGGAAAGTTATAAATGTAACATTGTGTTCTAATCTAGATAGGCAGCAAATAAATCTAGAAATAGAGAAGTCCAGAAGCTGGGCAGCAGCGTCTTCTGTAACTTCACCACCAATACTGCGATCCCCAAGCCGCTTGCCAGGCGTGGGGATTATGGCCCCGGCTGATGATGATGACTCTAATATACCTAATGTGATTGTTTTGTAAATAAATATTCTGTTGAAAACATAGCTTAATTAAACTGTGTATAAAGCTTTGATGAGTTCTGTCTGGACCAAAATAATACATGTTTAGTATATTTGTCTTTAGAAATCGTATTACATAAGTAAGCAAAGGATTCTTGCACTAATTGAAGTTGTTTTCTCTGAAATGCCCTAGCTTTTGTATGCTGATGTAATCACCTCTACTTATATCGGTAGCATATTAATACTGATTATACAGAACATGTTTTTATCTATTTGAATACAAACATTGGCACTATCTATCTATCATATGGTTGACGAACAAGAAAAAAAGCAAGCACTTAAGAGTACAAGAAGTTACAAAACACAATACAATTCAACAAGAAAATCTACCTGAAACCGCAACAAAAATCACATATTACCATTTACTGTTTTAAATATTCTTCTAAATATTCCTTCCCTCAAGGAAACTGGCAGAAAAAACCTCTTTACATAGAAAGTAAGGAACATTAAAATAAGATAGGACGGGACAATATTTCAAATACAAATTGCTCGGGACGCGGTAACATTTTTTATCATTTACTTTAATTTATTGCGGACCAAAGCGTGGTTGACAGGCTTTAGGAAGGCCCTATGAGATGGTTGGCTTGAGTTATGTTTTTACTATGGAAAAGATAATTGTGTCATTCATCATTGATGTAGTGTACATGTCTAGTAAGTATTCAATCACCGTGGTGGCTCAAATTACCAATTCTTTCCTTTATATGGCTAGGAAATCGAGTTGTAGAAGTGTGTGTGAGTTGTAGGCCCAATAAATAACCTGTACCTGAATGATTAAGCGAACTTATGGAAGTGAAATTCTATGAAGGGCCTCGCCCAATATAATTAGACTCGCAAATAGGTAATTTATAAGGTTACCATGATAATGAGCGTCAAAATGCAGATAGAAACCATAGTTCCGTCTTTCCGGGAATATAGGCGTGATTGTTTATATATATGTATGTATTCAATAACTTGACTGCCTCGTTGGTCTAGTGGTCGCATAGCGCAATTGCAAATCACGGATCATTGGTTCAAATCCCGGGTCAGGCAAAGTGTCCTTGGGATTTTTTATTAGGTAATTCTCAGTACCAGCACGGAGTCCGGTTTCGTGCCCGGTTAATCGCAATAGGCTCGCCCCCTATTACATTGGAATTTATAACATAACTGGCGAAATTTGGGTGTACTATAATGATGTGCAACTCTGCCTACCCTTTCGGGGAATACAGGCGTGATGTTATGTTTTTATTCAACAATATCATTACACCTGTCTTTCACGACATGAAGTGATGCTGTGGTCACTCCGACACACCTACAAGTTGAATACAATTCTCAAAATTGTACACAATTTCATACTAAATTCAGTTACTAAATACACAAGTGCCTACAAAATGTAACACGAAGATAGGTAGTCCGCAGCTAATGCGGCCCCATGCCACGAGAATTTTGGCAATGATTCATGGTTTGTTTTGGCTATGAAACTACGTCGTCGCTTCAAAGAACTTTACTGACTAATGGACTCTGTTTTCACATTAAAAATTTCTCGTAGCGAATCGTAAAATTTGCGGTGGATTTTTATAGTTTTGAATTTTTATGTTTGACAAATTTTACGTTGGGATGCCGTGTTGCCGTTCATATTTGTACATAGCAAAGGATCGCCTTGTTTGTGATATAACTGTCAATAAAATGCATAAATATTGAAAGTCTGTAAATAATGTTTAGGTATCGGCATGAGTCAATTGCAATATGAAAGCAGGTCGTGTCATTATAGCATTGGCTGGTCAAAAATAATGGTAGCTAGTTTGAAAGTCCACTTACCGCCGGAGATACTGCCTATCATCATTCATAGAGGTCAAACGCAACTCTGCTCTCAATTGTTATTACCTACAATATTCTTTCTTGAAAAGTGTAATATATGTGTATATATTACACTTTTAAGAAGACAATTACCACATATCCACGTTTATAACTTCATTCAAAGCAGCAGAAGGTCTCTATCCCACTATCATTCAGCGCATCTGTGTTACAAGCGAGTAATAAAGTACAAATAATCACATCTCAGTAAATAATCTCCAAAAGGGTAACAATATCGCTGTAACTTACAGCTGCCGTTCTCTGGCGGTAAGGTCCCAATGTAATAAGACGGCCTATCGCCATAATATGGGTCACAATCCCAACCTCAGTATAAATGCCAGGTTTTGAACCGTTACCATATACAACTGAAATTGGTTCGAAGATTGTCTCAAATAATTCTGCAGAGGTTAGCTCTAAGCGCGTGATTGGTTTTTGTAAATGATGCTATCATCCGAAGGTGTCAGAAATATCACTAACACTTATACATTGAAATAGGTATCCTCAATATCCTCTTGAATATTGGTTTGCTGCTTGTCAATATAGTATACCATTATATATTATGATCTAAAAATATACATATAAACCAAAACATTTCACTTTATTTTAACATCACAATCATAACCTCCACCTTTCAAGTAACAAAGGGTTGATAATAAAAATAAGTCCATTTAGCCGACAGAAAAGAAACCCCGTTAATCAAACAACAAAGTTACTTAATTCATTTTAATTAAATAACAAGACACAAGAATCCGATCCGCAGTAATCCCCTGAAATTAAACCGCCACAATATTTCACAATCGCTTCACGTTTTATGAGCGCCTGGTACCTCTAATCAGGTCTGCCGTCACTTTATTACGAGACCTAATCAGAAAGCGGGCATGATTAAAATCCAAAACAGCCAAGAATTAATTAAGGGAGACATCCGAAATCCTCCATAAAACTGCTTTGAAGGCTGACGTTCAAAAATAAAATTGTGATTTTAATAAAATGCAAATGTGGTGTCGCGCGGCTTCCTGATGGAGCGGCGGTCATGTTCTATATGTGTGTAGTTAGGTTTTGTTTCAACGTTCGCTTCACTGTTGCGGCTTGGTATTGGCTTGTCTGGGAATTTTCTTGTTTGTTTTACGTAGATGTAGATTTTTTGTGTATAAAGTCGTTACAGGTATAGGTAAAATAATTTGTTACACAGCTAGTTACATTATCGTCAATATAAAGGTATTTTAACGCACGTAGTTATGTTATGGGTGCATTACAGTTTAACAATTAGATATTGCCTCTAAAATAAACTGTCTATATTGTTAAAAGTTTTCGTCAAAGATTTGGTTTTCTAAGTAGTTACTGAATGTTGTATATATTATATATTTGATTGACCAGCGTAGTGATACAGTTCTACAGGTCACTGTATAACCGGATCACCCGCTTCAAAACCTAGATCGATCGATCGTGTAGCCGTTTAGCCCAGAGCCCATCTAGTCTCTAACTTGCAGTAAGCCACCCAATCTCATCGCGTAAGAGACGTCCGTGGCTAAGGAATTACTTGAAGCGGATGGCACAACGACCTAGTACAATGTAACTTGTTTTATCTTTGAGTATGAATGTAAGTATAGAGTACACAACATATGTTAGGTTTGTTTATTTGTCAAAGTATACGAGAAAAATCTTTTACTTCAAATTGGTCATGTCAAGAAACTATTATCCCTACTAATATTATAAACGCGAAAGTTTGTAGGTATGGATGGATGTTTGTTAATCTTTTATGTCGAAACTACTGAATGGATTTTAATGATATTTCATATGAATGTAGCTGATACCCTGGATTAACACATAGGCTACTTTTTATCCCGAAGAAATGTAGCGGGTAGCACCGTGGGGCGCAGCTAGTATATTAATACAACTATATGCCTTTTTTGGGAAGTGTTAGGTATGTTCAACATACAGCCTAATGCCCACTATATATTTTATCTATATATTTATGTCTTATGTGTCATTAGAATAAATGCACGTCAGTGCGCCAATAGCTTCGAGTGGTTTCAGTTGTGTTCCCAATATTTAACAGGAAGCTATATTTGTATTTATAAAAACATTATTTACATAACATAAGGTTTCTAAACATGTTAAGCTACTAATGCTGCATATCATAGCTGTCATATTCATAGTGTTTTTTTTATAACATTCATTACAATATCCCTACAACATATTTTTAAAACAGTTACTATGAAATTCCTTGCTGGTTCTTCTCCATAAAAACGACATTTTGGATCCGAGCAACTAAATTTGACGATTTGTAAGTGCGCTTCTGTAGGCTATAAGCAGTAAGTCAGCGTGTACTTAAGATTATTCATACTTAAAGGTTTTAACTTGTATGTTTTCGAGTCGAAATGTAACTTAGTGTTTACGTTAACCATAGGTTAGTTCTATTTAACTTAGGATTAGGATAAGTACGGTAGGTCGGCTGTGTTAACACAATATTGAGAGAGCACCGCTGGGAAGTTAAAAGGTTATTTTTCTGCGTCTCGAAGTGTTATTTGTGTGAGAATTTATTTGAAGACGCAAAGGACTCATGTTTTAAAAATGTGTTTGGTCATATATATTTTTTTTTCTAATACTTTGTGCTTGGTCGTTAATTAGTGTTTTATTATTTACACCATTATATAACTGTCAGTACCACGATACTAGGTATCTATTGCTTTAAAAGTTCATGCAGTATTGGTACTACTGTTTAAAGTTATCGCAGCCTAGATTAGCTTCTATAGTTGATTGCAGCAACACCCCCGCGACATAATTATACTTACCATTTAATACATACAAAACATCATGCCTGTATTCTCGAAGGGGTAGGCAGAGGAGTACATATCCACAGTTCACCAGTTATGTTATAAATTATTATAGGTCCATATGTAATAGGGGCGAGGAGGTGACTATTGCCACCAAGCGTTAAAATCGAAACTTCGTGCTGCTACTGAAAAAATACCTAATACTATCTGTCCGACCCGGGATTCGAACGCAGGACCTAACGCTTAGCGACCACTTGACCAACGAGTCAGTCATAAAATATAAATATTTAATAGTAATACAAATCATTTAAATTGTTGAATATAACTGCCGTATAAAAATATTGAGAACACTGAAAGTTACAAAGTCCCTCAAATAACCCTAGCATATAAAAATACTATCGGCTTTAAATATTGAAAGTCGTGTTGTATGCGCGTTGTAAACGAGCATAATTAAATATCTCTTTAAGTTAATTGCAGCATTAATAAAAGAGCATGTGTGTATGATGCCTTTCATTTGCAGTGCAGAGTGAAACATTCGTGAAAAGGATTGGATCCGACAAATTAAAAACGTTTGCAAAGTAAATATGAGTTTATTTTTAAAAGCAATAACTAGTATTCATTTTGTTCGTTTTTGAGTACCGAACGGTAAAGCTTGGGATTTTTGTTTTATCTCCCTTTAAGGGATTTTAGTGGACAGTTACTGGCTGGAATTACAAGCATAAAGTATTTTACAATTTATACTTTTTGGTCGCGCCTTTCGCTTTGGGTACATTTTGGCACTTTTAAATGCTGTTTATTCGTTGCTATGGCAACATTGTTCTTGCAATATGTCCGTCTTGGCTAACTCTATGGGACTTAACGATCTTTCACAAAGGATATAGGCTTCTAGTGCCCTTAGCACGAATATTTTTGACTATCGAATAGTTAACGTAATAGAATAGTTTACTCCATACGAATACGTGACAATAGTCCATAATATTCGTGCTAAGGGCACAGGTCTTACAGAAAAAGAGAAACGAGAACTATATTTATATATTTTTCTCAACTATAATTTTTTAAAGCATACATGGTTTATATGCAGTAGTGTCTTAGGTATGAGTTCTAGGTAGGTATCGATTCTCAACTGTCGTAGCTCCACAACGTATGACAAATAATTTAGTGGCACGAAGGCATACGAGTGTTTTCAAAACTAGATTTTTGATATAAAACTGACCTAGATTGTGAAAGCTGAGTATTGTGTATTTAGAATAATATTTTGTTATTATTTGAATATAATATGTCGGTTTATTGAATTTTTAAGGTAAGTATATTATATTATATTATTTGTTACACTTCTAGTTCAGTTACTTAGCGGAAATCAATTGAAAAAGAAAACATTTTTTAAATAATGTAATATAGCATCTAAATGCACAATAAATGACTGGCCAACATATTATATAATTTGAAATTTTAAAAACAAATCAGTTGAGAAGCTTATTCTTAATTTAAATAAAATATGTTTCTACTTTCTTAATGAAATTAATTAAAACATATTTAATTTTTCACTAAAAAGCAAACACAAAATAATCCAGCCATACTTAAAAACAAAGGTTCATTCAAATGAAGAACGGAGCTAATATTATGACGTCACTGCTATATGAGAGCTATAAAAATGCACCGGTACTGCGGTGCCGTGATAAAAGCATATTTGATTCGCCTCTTACTTTATATATACGTATTTACGGTAATTATAACCTCTAGTAAGTACTGTGTTTACCTTTCATTCAGTGTTATTAACATTTTCTTGTTTTTCGCGATAACTTATCGTTTGGCGTGTTTTTATTTTATGGACTTTGACGTTTTATGGTGCATAGAGGTGTGACATGTAAGGGCAATGGACGGTGGCATTGTATTTTTAATGGCAAAGGTATGTTGGTATACAGCCTGGTCACGTGTTCTTGAAATAAATACTTCTTACCTTATTATTTAATTGTCTTGCTTTAGAATGCTGCCGACGTCGGTGTAGTAAACAATATGCTTGTCATTTTCTATAAGAGTAAATATTCCTAGATACTGACTCTTTTTCTGGATACAATTTAAGTTATTTACAATAAAAAAATCCTATTACATGATTGAGGAATATCTAGAAGACAAACATATTTTTATAAATTCTTTGTTGGAAAAATTCATCTAAAATTATTGTTAAAGGATTCAAATTCACGCCTCGCATTATCATCCACATTCCCGTATAAGTAGGTTACCCAAACATTACCCTATCCAGTAATTTAATTGCGTTATCATAGTTATAAAATTTGGCGACGCGATCAACAATTTATCGTGTTTTAATAGAGTACCATAGTGATCTAGCGTTAGTTATGGAATTATTAAGGCTCTGGCCGACGCACGGGCGATGAGCGGAATAATTAATAGAGAATTAACAAACCAACGTAGTGTTATAGTTTAAAAAGACCCTATTTTACCAGTGTAACATTGATTTAGCAGTGATAGCCAAGTAGTATGACCGTCGGACTTCAAAGTTAAAGGTCATAAGTTCGAACAACGGCACGCACCAATGTCTTTTCGAATTCATGCGAGTACTTTAAATTAGTTATCAGTTGCTAAAAACGTTGAAGGAAAACATTGTGAGAAAACCGGCCCACCTGAGAGATTTTTTAATGGTGTTTAAAAGCCTATAGCCGTTTTAACTTAGACACCTGGTTGATCATCAACCATACAATAAGAAAATTGATGTCCCAACGTTATACCTACGTTTTAGTTGCAAGACACCACTGATTGGTAATTTTGGTAGATAAATAGATTAAACAGCATCATTATAATCGCCAATTTTATCAGTAACATTAGGTTATTCCGTGTTTTTACACACCATGGTATGTGTGATGTATGTTTGTCTAGCTAAGGTACACACCCTACGTTATGTATCACACATCATATCAATTTTATTGGCCAAGCATCATACATAACATTTAACATAACATCACGCCTTTATATCCCGAAGGGGTAGGCAGAGGTGCACATAATATAGTACACCCACATTTCGCCAGTTATGTTTTTAGGTCATAATGTAATAGGGGGCGAGACTATTGCCATCAACCGGGCATAAATCCAGACTCCATGCTGCTACTTAGAATTACCTAATGGAAAAACCCAGTAACACTTTGCCCGACCCGGGATTCGAACCCAGGACCTTGTGCTCAGCAGTCGCGCGTAGCAACCACTAGACCAACGAGGCAGTCATCAAAGTAATTATAACTAAATCAATGACTCTTAGGGAGCCCCTGTTATGGCTATTAGTTAAACCGATAATTAGATAAACGAATTTGTTCCAGCGTCTAACTTGCACCAACCCCTCGGAGGTTAATATCCTGAACATTCCAGGTCGTAGGAAGTCGAGTAAGCCGATAGTTTGGGAATCTCAAGACCTTGCTAAGACGCTCGACGGTTTTAATTAATTACCCCTACACACTCCGATAATTTGATATGCCTATCATCCGTGAACACTTCTTTAACTTGCCAAATGAGTTTGAGCGGAGTTCGGTTGAAGATAGAGCGATATTTAATGTTATGTACGTGGAGTTGTTAATTGGGCGACGGGTGTGCCATCTACTGGAATTTGATGGTATTACTAAAAGTCTAGAAACTTTCTATGATTTAGTATCAGACTTCTAATACTGTTTTAATAAGGAATAGTAAGTATGGGGTGCAAGTAGAGTGCCTCAACGTGTGAATAATACCTAAGTACGTTCTCGCATCCTGGGCGGTCAACCTCGCTACCATCTTTGTTGACTGGCTAATCTTTTCACTATAGCATGAGCATGTCCTATATCCTTAGACTTAACCATGCCGATACCAAGAAGAATAGTGATTATGGAAATTATTGGAAAAGTCACCGAAATATAAAATTAGGTTAGTTGCTCTTGATGGGGTGCAAGTAGTGAGCTTTATGATGTTAAGTTGTTTAGCTAGTAAACCTTAGGTATTCATCTACTGCGTGGCTGATCTCTGCAGCACGACAACAGCTATTTTCAAGTGACAACTGACGTATATAAAGAAGATTTCAGACAGTGACTTCCAAAGTTATAGCTCAAATATTTTCCTACTAATAAATTCCCAATATTTCGTATCAACACCTCACGTCTTATCACCTTGGGGGACGCATAAACTAGTGTAACTTGACCTCTCTCCCTTTTTGTTGTGTACCAAAACTTCACCAAACTTTATGCTATGGCCGGCCGCTAAATTTCATAATATAAATTTTTTGCTCACAGCTCGAACGCAATTTCGGTACCACAGTGCGTATACCTATTCGGGTAAACGATTTGGTGGAAACAAATCGTTTGCTGCCACCAAAAAAGTTTGTAAGCCCATAAAATTCGATATTTTGAAGTAGGCTTTGTATATTGTACGTTTTTGTTCTTGAATATTGACTGCGAATTTTGAAGTAAGAAATGGTTAATCTGAGTTTTTTGATACTCAAGCAAGTAATTTTGTTTTGGTTCGTCCTTTGACGTAATATACAAGTTATATCCATTTTATATCATTAAGTAAGAAATTATGATACTTGATCGACCTACAAAGTTAAATGAGTCGCATCTATGTTACTACATAGCTATTTACATAATTTACTATCGATCAGTTGTAATTTTTTCATAAGATTTTTAGACGTTAGGGGAATTTATTATCTGTTTATACTTGTGGTTGAATCTTACTTGTAGTAAGTCATTAATTAATGAACTTATATAGCATAACATTAAATACATTGACATACCTACAATCCACATATCTCTAACGTTCCTAACTCAAACAGCTCAACTAGCCTCTACAACCCATACAACTTGCAACAAAGTCTCACAAACAAGGCATTCAATGTTTCAGTCCCATAAAGCCACAACCAATCACTCAGTTCCGAACGTAAACTCGTTCTAAGTTCGCAAGCCTTCACGGAATACGGCGGGCGAAGTCCAAGCAGTAATAGAGGGCATGCTGCCAAGAAATCGGCCTAAACGCTATCTCGAGCCGACACTCCGTATCACCTCAGGCCTTGGAATTATTCAAACTGGATTACATTACGGAATTGTGTATGAAAATTTTATGACCCCAAATGTATTGACGTGGCTGGTTAAACGATTGAAATTTTTCTTGGTTGTGTCCGCAAAGGTTCAGGTTTCAAGACTTTAAAGTATCAAGGATTATTGCTTGTAGAGTGCAGTGGACTCCAGTATTATAATGAAGTATGTGTACCTACATATTTATAGTTAAAAGTATTGATAGTATTTGGACATTGATGATTGAGTTCGATGAAGTAAATTCTGCTTTGAGTGAAGCTCAGTCCCATTACAGTTCAAATTGGACTAGACTGGTTTCCCATCGTATACGCATTATTTTGAAATCTTTATTGTACTAGCGGACCCGATAGATGTCTTTCTGCCCGGAATATATACAGGGTCGAATAGTGTTTACGAACCATCCAGGAACTCATTGATATGCAAAATTTCATCCACATCGGTCCAGCCGTTTAGGAGGAGTTAGATGACAAACACGTACAGACAGAAAAATTATATACATAAATATTTTAAATAATTTGTTCGATAAACCATATTATTAAATTTAGTAAAAACGAGTAATGGATGCTGTTTTATTTACTTTCGTGAAATACATTGCCTGTTTTTAAGGTTCTCTAGTCAACAACAAACCGTTTAATCACTGTGTCCGTATGTCCGTCCATCTGTCTGTCGACGTCTTAACTTGGGGTCCCTAAATCCGTCTCCCCACGTACTAAATAATTTATGAAACATCAATAAATACCTATAAATTTAAGCTCGAAAATCACGTGCTACTGCGCCAAACCGGCTTCAAGTCCAACATAAAGGCTTTATTTCTATATCACAGTTCAATAAAAGCAGCTACATCAAATGAATGGTTGCAGCTCTGCTCGCATCGGTAATAGCTATAGAATTATTCATGACCAGTATCTTGGATCATATCTTCATCTGGCCGTAATGGCGGCGAGACGAGCCACTTTCCCGTAATGACGCGATTGTTGCAGGCTTTACTTACGGCTTCGTGTTTTGGTTGTTATGGTGATTTTATGGTGCGTTTACATAACATAATATAATATAATAACACGCCTGAATCATCATCATCAGCCGGAACACGTCCGCTGTTGAACAAAGGTCTTAGTTGAGGTATATAGTATACCTTCTTTTCGCCAGTCATGGTAGGTCTCAATGTAATAGGGGGTGAGCCTATTGCCATCGACCAGGCACAAATCTGCCTTGGTGCTACTGAGAATTTCTTAATAGAAAGGCTTAATAAATTTTTTTCTTTATGCGGGATTCGAACCCAGGACCTCATGCTTAGGGGTTACGTTAGCGACTACTAACTATGCCAATAAAGTAGTTTTGATATAAAAAATATACATAATATTAAATATACAGTCACGTCTATATTAGGCAAAAACTACGTATATATACCATGATAACTTTAAATTGAACTTCATCGAAACGAGCCGCGAATGACAAAGCACATAATCCGTAGCACGAGCGTAGCGATCTCGTAGAGGCGGCGTAGCAGATGTGCTACGATGACGAGCGATAATGTAATAATATCTCGTAAAGAAAATTGGTTCACAGTTTTATAGTAGTAAATGAAAAAAATCGTTGATCGTGTAGAGGTTGTTATTAATTGTTCTCTACAAATATACATGGAGTAACGTCTTTTTCCAAAGCAGTAGGCGGAGTCTTCCAGCCTAGCAGGCCGGCAGAATCAGCTTTATTTATAATCATTTTTTTTTTCCTACTGCTAGGGTCCTTTCTATTATTCGTCCAAAGCAATTTATCCTTCGCAGTTTCTGACCACGTGCCCCATATATCTGGCCAGATCATCACCATTTTCGCCGCGGTCGACCTCGACGGCGATGTCCATCTGAAGGCATCCAGTGAGTGACAATCTTAACCTATCTGTCGAGGTGCATTCACGCGATATTGTCAGCCCACTCCTACTTTGGTTTTTTACTCCCTACGATAATTTTTCTAGGGAATATTTTTTGAAAGTTAGAGCATTAATTGTTTAGTCGCAGGCCCCATATTTAACTGATGCAGCAGTATTGCAGTATATTCCAAATGTTTCCACATTCAGCCAACCTGCTTTCTTCAGATAAGTCCACACCGTAACTTGGCAACAATATGGCACACAGCTTAAAAACTTAAATATTTGTTCCGTAGTTCCAAATAATATTTTAATGGAAGTGAGAGCACAGCTTTAAGCTCATAATACCGTGAAAATTTAGTTCTATTCATATAGACAATAAACCCTGTTCAAATAATTAATTACTAGCTATTCAACAGGTTGAATAATTATAGTTTTAATGGGATTTAATGTTAATGTATGAATTCAATATGCAACGTGAATCAAGATTATTATTAGATTTCAGAATTTTTGTTAATGAATACATAACAATTTTTTGTATACTTGCAGGGTTAAAATTAATAATGTTTAAAATTTTTAACCTAACCTGTTGAATTAGTATATAAACACGTAAGATTAAATTAAGATCTCTTAAGAAGTTGACGAATTACTTTCAATACATTGGGATGAACCATCATCTATCTATCTAGATGCAAGTACTTTCAGTTTTAAATGTTCTACTAAGATAGGTAATGTTCTAAGAGGAATAAAAAATGAACACCAAGCTTGCTCATCACAAATCAGACATTTATTAATAAAACATTTCATTGACAAATATTCTTGAAACAAAATACTTTACGTATCCTGTACAGTTGTCGACAGCGATAAGACAATTTGGCATATACCCTGCTAAGCTCAACCAGAACGCTTGCCAAATTAGCATAAAAACAAAAATTCAATTCTCCACCATTACAGGGTCCTAACACTTAAACACTGCAACAAGCGACTTAGTCTTGTAACGCAGTCCGTAGCCGGAGGCCTGGGGCGCGGCTAGCTGCCAAAATTTCTACCCACTATCTTCTAGACCACACTCCTTCCCACGATTTATATCGAAACTTGCTGGCACGGAAGACAACCTGAACGTATTAGCCCACTATGTACCGTAAAGCCATATAAAAGTGTTCAAAAGTTGGTTTTTTGGCACGGATTTTGGTAAATTTCTACATTTTATTTTTTACGTTATGGAATTATGTACGCTTTAAGTATGTGGAGTTATTGAGATTTAGTGTGTGGGTAAGTGCTTGGTAAGTGTTTCTATTTGGCCCATAGTTGCGGTCCAGATGCTTTTATTCTCGCTTGTAAGAGTATGGTGTGTTCATTCTACCTACATTGGCCAGCCTGCCCAGATAAACGGTAAAACGCTTTATAAATAGAAATCGAATAGATTAATAAATGTATGGGGAAGACGTAATTTTTCCACTATGATATGTAAAACCCATATATTTTTCATTACCATTGTTTAGGGGGTCTGTATAAAGTATCAGATTTTTAAAACTGCAGTAACTTTTTGTTAATAATTTTTTTATTTTTTTTTTATTTTAAAAAAACGTCGCCCCACACTAGGAATTTCTCCTGTATCGTAGGTGCGTTTCACAAACATGAAATATTCACATACACAAACACCCAGACTCGGGACAAACATCTGTGGTTCGCACAAAGTTTTGCCCCGTGCGGGAATCGAACCCGCAACCCTTAGTGCAGCAGTCCAATCGCTTAGCCACTGCGCTAATCAGGTCGTCAAATAATGATTGAAAAGAAGATTGAAGAAATGAATAGTTTCCTAAATTTTCAGTATTGCTACAAAACGATTTTGTAGATATTAAAGAGTGTTGAATGTATTCGATTTTGACGGCAACGACTGCAAATTGTAATGGCACTTGGTATTAGATATTAATTACGTACTATTTTATTATCTTTCAGGGTTGGTAACCTTTATACCTAAACATACAATATTGCAGTAAACAAATAATTCGTACCAAACGATATGTAAAGCCTATAAAGTTACGCCGGTAATATATTAGATACGCGAGTACAATTCAGAATCATTTATTGTCAGAATGTTATATTGCTTAGATTTGGTTCGGCTACAAATAAAAGGTTTTCCTACCTAGACAGTTTAATCGAGGTCTCTTTGACCCAAAATGGTTAGTAAAGGTAGACATGTCTTGATGATATTGGAAATATCTAGACATTGTGTTTTATTTTACGTATCCTTGGAATGCGAACGAATAACCATCAACATTCTATTCATTATTATAATTCTTGGAACCGGCATTTAATATTTAGCAGTTACGTTAAGCTGATGTTTTTGGGGAGCAAGTAGAGAGCCTCCACGAGTGATGATACTTAAGTTAGTCCGGCGCACCCTGGACGGTCAACCTCGCTACCATGCTTGTTGACTGACCAATCTCTAAACTACGGCATGACCTATTCCATGTTGCTATTGGCTCATGCCGAGACGAAGATGATGTTTTATAATAAAATTCATTGCATTTATTTACCTTGAATTGTTATAAGATTTATATTTTTTGCATATGACCAATACTTCGATTACCAATAGCTAATATAACTGGAGTAGAACTACATTCAAGGTTACTTTCACTTTGTTTCATAACACTAAAGAGGTACGCGCTCTTGGTCTAGTTCTGGCAATAGCATAGCTCTTTTTTTTCTATTAAAGTCCGTTTATCTAATTAGTAATCAGCAAAGCTTCACGACACGAGACGAACAAGGAGTTCGTAGTCCCGTCGCGTAAGCCGAACGATTACCAAACTTGTATCAAACTTACCGAGCTAGGCGCATGTCACACAAATTCCAGCCAGTATGCGCGTTTTGGCAGAATTTTTACGTGTTCATGCCAAAATGCCGCTTTGTGGCACAGCAAAGGTATTGTAGTAATCTATGAGAGAAAAGTAGCAAATTGTTTCAGATTGTTTTTATTTTATGCAAGTTTCTGCCGCGGTTTCCCCGTTAGAAAAGTTTTCATTTCCTGTATGAAAATTATGTATAAGTTTATGCAGAGTATGTTGGCTAGCTTGACTTAAACTTGTGGCTCCGATTTCTGTATCCAGTTGTATAATAATGTGATCTGATCTGTGAAGATGCATGTTTAGACACTCCCTTTTACCGCTAGACTAGAGAAATGAGTCGTAAAAGAAAGAGAGAGAGAGTAGACTAGAGGAGAAATTATTTGTCTTTTTTTTAAAACGTCGCCTTTCATTAGTCTTTCTCCTGTATCATAGGTGCGCATCACAAATATTATAAATAACAAACACAAACAGCCCGATTCAGTACAAACATCTGCGGATCATATATATTTTTGTCCCATGCGAGAATTGAACCCGCTATGTTTAGCGCACCTGTCTAATCGCTTAGCCACCGCGCCGATCAGGTCGTCAATGTGTGTGTAGACTAGTGACTCTGTACAAGCATTGTTTGAATAAAAAAGCATTGAGTCATTTAAGAATTATATTAACTTTAACCTTCAAGTAGCTACTAAATTAAACATTTTAGCATACTTTTTCTTATTATAAAATTGAAAACACAAATTACTTGGCAAACGTCTTGTGAAATATTTATTAACGAAAGTCAAATACACCATTACAGCTAGGTGAACTATGAGACGAAAAATGTAACTTTTTAAAACACCTGCAAAGTTTAATACCACGGAGCTTAGTGACTTAATTAAAATACTTTTAAAGATCATATCTTAACACTCTTTCATTTTTGTTGAAGATAAGAGAATTAAGGTATAAATCAGGTGCTATATCTTAGAAGTGAAACACGCTATGTAGAATGACTTGTGGGACACGGTCGAGTTTGTTATGGGTCGCTGGTTCAAACAAGTTATTTTTGTTTATACTTAGGTAGACTGCCTCGCTGGTCTAGTGGTTGCTAAGCGCGACTGCTGAGCATGAGGTTCTGAGTTCAAATCCCGGGTCGGGCAAAGTGTTACTGGATTTTTCCATTATGTAATTCTCAGTAGCAGTACGGAGTCTGGATTTACGCCCGGTTGATGGCAATAGGCTCGCCCCGTATTAGATTGAGACCTAAAACATAACGGCCGAAATGTGTAATTAAAAAGTTCGATATAAAAAGTAACAATTACAACTTGTATATAAAAAAAAATTAACTTAGTTTTTGCAGGCCAGTGTAATTTGTTTTTGAATTACGAATGCGTTACAGTCTTTGTTGGCGTTTCAAATTGAAATGTATCTTATTTCATCCTAACAATATTATATGGGCAATATTTGTTTTCGTTTAAAAGGTTTAATTATTTCCTAATAATTTGAAAATATTTATAGGTACAATTTAATGGGTATATGACGTCACTAGTCACGCTCAAAGTAGAAGATATAAAGCACAAGCATTCAGAAAATATTCCAAACGCTAAAACAGTTTTATCATGCCCCCAGTTTAATATCCCGTACAATCCAAGACTCCATTACCAACAGATTTGCATACCCGACATTAGAGGCTCAAACAATTAACAGGACTACATCACAGTGACGTCATCAGGCGCCGCACGCACGGTCGTCTCAACCATAAAGAACCATGGCGCCTCCACGCCAATACTATTAACAGTGACCATTTAACTTGAGCTCTGTACCTCTACCCAATTACCGCTGCGTCACCTTTATTTGGCCGGTGAAGATAGGTGAGGTAGGCCTGCGTATGCTGGTTGTGTAAAAATGTTTACGCCTGTGAGCGTCGTCCCTCAGTGTGCTTGAATACAATGATGCTTCACGTCAAGTGTGTCGCGTATAGTTAGGTGGAAATGTATGGCGATGTCGAATTAGGAGAGGAATTGGTGCGAGATTCCTTGCATGTTTGTATGTGTGATGGACTAAGATGGAATAAGACTGCCATTATTATTGCCATTATTAGGTAGAGAGGTTTCTAACCTACACACAGGTTAGTTGGTTCGCCATCAGATCACAATTATTTTTTTATCGTCATCATCAGCCTGTCGTCGTTCACTGCTGGACATTGCCCTCTTCTATAACCCGCCACTAAATTCGATCTTCGGCCCTTCGCTTCCATTATTTTTTTATTTTTAGTAAGTCCTATTATAGATGTGAGTCTATAGCTATTATTATTTATGTGACTATGCCGATCTGGCCATTTATTAGACGGTCGTGTCACGACTAGGCGTAGGATTAGTAATCAAAATGAGTGTCGTTATTCAATTATGATTAGCTAGGTAAATTAAAGTTAATTCAGAAACAAATTAAGGTACTTTACCAAAAAGGTAGAGAACGAGGGTCAGTCTAAATCTTACGTCGTATCATCAGAGTTGTGGGGTGAGAGGGGGGGGGGGGTTAAAGAAAAGCCCTTAGAACAAAAAAGAAAGCATAATTAGTGTCATTGTTGCTTGCTTCGATTTTCACCAACATCTCAACTTGAGGTTGTCAACGTTCAGGACTGTAAGTCTAAGCTTTTAATTAAAAATATTCTCTTAAGGTCAAGTCTATCTTTGGATTAACCTTTACACCTTACTTGAGTCTATCTTTAAAAGAAGGCCGTATTTATTAGCAACTCAAACAAAAAGAGTAAATACTCCGATGAACCCTGTAGGGTAATGGGATAGGCAGAGTTGTACTGTGAACTGGGTGTATGGCAATTCGAAGGCGGATAGTGGCCTATGTAATAGGAGGTGAGATAATCCGGATCAGTTCGAAATAAAGCTGAATATTTATTTTAATTCTTTGTTTATAATTTTTGTAACTGAGAAAGTAAGCAAGCCTCGTCACCTCAAATGACTTATGATTATTAAAATTGTTTATTTATAAAGCTCAATATTAACTTGAATGTTGGTGAAGACGCCTGATAAAGTAAAATATCTCTGATTACACCTTTGGGTATTACACTAGTACTAGTACTATTGTTAATGTAACTTATAATATGACCACCTGATTGGCGCAGTGGCTAAGCGATTGGACTGCTGCGCTAAGGGTTGCGGGTTCGTTTCCCGCACGGGGCAAAACTTTGTGCGAACCACAGATATTTGTCTCAAGTCTGGGTGTTTGTGTATGTGATATTTCGTGTTTGTGAAACGCACCCACGACACAGGAGAAATTCCTAGTGTGGGGCGACGTTTTTAAAATAAAAAAAACGTTATTATTATAAATAACAACAACACAATAAATGGTAGTAGTAGGTACAGCGCATGTCCACACAAACAACTGTTTTAAGACATTATGCATTTTTTCTGTGATGTTTTCAGCTCCGAACTTAGACCAAACGCTGCCATCTCTCTCGGAAATTGTCCTGGGACGTATTCAATTTTGCACCGCGCCCTATCCACAGCCTCTATTAGCTGACTTTGATGCTGCAGATTGCACACTTGTAACGACTTGTTTAACAGTAACGAGATTCAGTAATTAGTGAGCATTGATTGGTTATTGAGTTCAAAAGTCATGAGTTGTCAGTGGCTGGTAGTGTAGTGTTTTGTTTATTTAATAGTTGTATTCTCTATACAGTCTCCTTACCATGAACTGTAAAACTTTATTATCTTTCTCTTTAACGACCTGATAGGCGCAGCGGCTAAACAATTGGACTGCTGTTCTACGGGTTGCGGGTTCGCTTCCCGCACTGGACAAAAATTGTGCGATCCGCAAATGTTTGTCCCGAGTCTGGGTGTTTGTGTACGTGATACTTCATGTTTGTGAAACGCGTCCACGGTACAGGTGAAATTCCTAGTGTGGGCTTTTTAAAAAAAACTAAAAAGTAGCACAGTTTAAGATTTGGAAGCGAAACGCCGCTACGTATTTGGTGACGGGGCAATATGAAGTATCAGTTTTGAGTATAATATTCTTTGTAGTAGTATAAGCTAGTCTGATGAAAATAGGTCGTGCCGTACAGAGATTGGACAGTCTACTAGGATGGTAGTAAGGTTTACCGCCCAGAGTGTGCGACACGTACTTTGTAAGATGGTTGTTGCTTGGTGCACCGTCTTAGTGATGCTAAGGTTGTAGGTTTGGTTTTCGACTAGAATAAAAATATTCGGGTGATTCGCTGGTTCTGGTATTTATGTAGTTATGTAATATTTAATGTCTGTAATCTGCCCCCGCGATTTAAAAGAAACAGAGTTTTTAATATACCATATTTGGGTATATTTTAAAACCACAATAATTATTAAGATTCATAAAATTTTCTAAAATAAGTTTTTTACGTTAATTAAAATAATTAGAAAGGTATCTAATAATATAACAAATAATCTTGTCCTTCAATATTGATAAGAGAACAATAATTGAATGTCAATAACTGAAATTAAAAATGTCTTTTCATTTCGATCATTGTCACCCAATCAATTATTAATTATGAATGTCGATCAAAATAATAATTTGTTGGAGTGTATCGTTTAATGGGAAATTGTTTTGTGATTGCTTTTAAATCAGTCATATTCATAGTAGGCTATTCGTATTTATACGGCTATTTAATCCTCTTAGTTTTAACTTATGATGATGACGAACTGATTGGCGCAATGGCTAAGCGATTGGACTGCTGCGCCTGGGGTTGCTGGTTCGATTCCTGCACGAAGATTTGTGTTATGCACATATATTTGTCCCGAATCTGGGTGTTTGTGTACATGTGAAATTTTATGTTTGTGAAACGCACGCATACAGGAGAATGTCCTAGTGTGGGGCCACGTTTAAAAAAAGGATAAATGCATGAAAGGGACGGCAGTACTTTCGTTAATGATTGGTGAATAAGAAAATACTTGATTCGACACAGTCATGATGCGTGAAATTTGGGATGTATAATAAAATGTAGAAGTGGCATAAATGACAGAACAATGTAGAATCTATCATCTCAACATCAACCTACATCTCAAATAAAAAGAAATCTTAATGGATCTTTAAAAATACAGCTGAATTGCTGCTCACTTCACAGCTGGCCGATTCTGAATTAATAGCACATAACGGTTCGAACCAAATAATCTATATCTTCGATCCTCTACCAAACTCCCATTAAGAGGATTGATTTTTCGCCTCACCTGCCCTTGTTTATAGTTTCAATTTCGCTGAGAGGTTGCTATGGTGCTTTTTATGATAGTATAGCTGTAGGTACCTATGGTTATATCGTGAGCATATTGAATGGGTGCGAAATGTGGTCACATGTGTAAACATTGAAAAACTGTCGTGTTTTTTATGGGGCTGGCTCCATCTGGAGATAGGCCGTATATCTTTATAGAGTATCGGTTGGGGTGAGAAACGAGATGTATGTTCAGGTGTTATTTGTTTATGTTTTTTGTGAGATTTTTTGCATATTATTTATGATACACTTCCGCGTTTTTCATTTACGATGCTCTACAATGTTTTCGGGGTACCGAAAACTATAACACGTGAATACAATCGGAGTAAGGAGTAAATAATATGGATGACACTTATAATGGCACAATAGTGAACTATTAGAGTAATGCAACATAAAACAACGATTTTTTTTCTGTAGATAAATATAATATATACCGTACCAGTGGACAGCGATGAGGAGGAATACTTCGATGCATAATTTGTATATATATGCAATTAATACTTACTTAATAATCCCCTGCGCGGTACATGATTTGAACCTGCAGTGCTTCAGCGCTGATTTGTTAATAGAAAACGGCTTCAAAATCAAATTACCAATAAACTTAATTTCAAAAACTTCGGCAACACAATCACCGAAATATCGTGAATATTGAATAATGAAAGACTTTCAAAAGTAATACCCAGTGGATGCAATGAATAATTCAGTTTAAATGACTGCCTCGTGATTTGCAAGAGAAAGGAGTTGACTGGTTTATACTAGGTATGATTTTATGGAGTTTGTTTGTCCGCCACAATGCGGGTTTATTAACATTACTGTGGGAGAGAAATACCAGAATGACAAAGATAAGTAGATGATTGTTATGGTTGTATAGCGCTGTCACTTTCTTTAAATATATTCATGTGGATTTCGATGAGTTATTGTTTTTTTTTTAATAACTTCAGGTATATATACCTGATTATATTATAATTTTTTTTTGAACTGTAGGTTTAGATAACAGTGCCAGTCTGTAAGAGCCGTACTGCAGGAAAAGTTATTTTGTCATGAAAGACATAGAAAAAAATCATAATACATTGCAACAATACATGCCTAGTGAGTAAAGCCACCTAAAATAAACGTAACTAAAAACAATTAAAAATGCCACAAACCAAGGCTAGGCTAACCTTAAAATCTAGCTAAAATAATATCCAAACATTTTACTACCGAGTTCACCAGTATATCAATTCATTTCGCTCAGATTCACCCGACATGTGTCTGAATAAACGTTACAGCTAAATAGTGCATTGTATCGGGGCAAACCGAGTAGTTGGCCTGTTGGATTTGTATAGATAATTCAGGCTATTGTCCGTCTGTGTGTTGGATGCGTCGTGGTGTTATCATGGGCTTTGGCAAGCCAGGATTAACAGTGACCTATAGATGTTTGTTGATGTCTTTATAGTTTGTTGAGGTTCTGTATTGTTATAATTATTTTTATTTTTAATGCAGATGAATAAATCATAATAAAATAATTTCAATACTGACTATTAGCTAACTTGAATGATATGTGTTATAGTTTAGGTTTTTTGATTTTAGCTTTACAATAATTCTGGGATTATTTTTACCTACCGCTACTCATTAATTAAATCCATTTTTACTTTGCTTGTAATACATGGTGCAGAAGTTATCCAGTAGATAGTTACAGTCCAACAATTCCAACATGTTTGGTCGCCGTTATGACATGCAAAATGATTACAAAATTATTCAAATAAACCGTAAAACACGAATCGAATTATCATACTTTATACTATTCTCTACTAGCTGCGCCCCGCGGTGTTACCCGCTACATTTTTTCAGGATAAAAAGTAGCCTATGTGTTAATTCAAGATACCTCCGTATAAAATTTCATCAAAATCGGTCTACCTGTTTGAGCGTGAAAGAGTAACAAACATCCATCCATACTTACAAACTTTCGCGTTTATAATATTAAGTAGGGATTTTTATGCTAAATTCCCTGACATTAAATATTAAAATACAATCTAATTTCAATAATTAATTGGTACTTGAAAAACGAAACATACCCGTATTACTCAACGTCACGATTCCCAAACTTTAAAAGTTAACTTCGAACAAAAGTAGCACCGGTCACAAAGGTGATCACATTATAACGAGCTTTAAAGGTCCCGTTCGTTTACAATGAGTCATCTAAATTCCGCAGAGAGGGCTAGGTGTCAACCTCCATACCTCCAATTTGAGAGCTCTTCTCAATTACAAAGGTCGTCTCATAAATTGTTCCAATATTCTTCTACGCCGGCTGCATGTTAAGCTTAAGTAGGATGACTGTCACACCGCAGCGAACGACAAAGTGAGTTGGCAAAATATTTAAATTTATGAACACTTGATTGATTATTTATATTTATATTTTGATTATTTGTGAACACTTGAATATTATATGCTTATATCTAATTTATCTTTAGACTGTGACATTTAAACGTTTAGTAAATCATTTGTACATTGATTTTAGATTTTATCCATGATACCTACCTTAACTAGGATATTTAATTTTTATCAATATTAAAAAAATATATTCACAGATTCTGACGTTGTTATGATATCACGATACATATACGAGTATTTATAGTAAAGGTCTGTAGGTAGTGCATTTGTCACTCAAAAGCGACCTTCTATTTCTGGTTAGTAAATACAATTTATGATAACCTTATCTACTGTAAGATTCGGAAATACCACAGATAAACAATCCTTACAGACATAAAAAACCGTTGTATCTTATTCTAACTTGCATTGAGTAACCTTTCATATTTACCTTTTACGGTCCTCCAGCCTGTTGTCAAGGACCTAAAAAAGGTAGCTGGGTCGGACTGGATGCGGAAGGCACCGGGTGTTTTGGCGCAACCTTAGAGAGACTTATGTCCAGCAGTGGACCGCAATAGGCTGAGAAATGATGATGATAATTTACCTTTATGAATATTCGTAGTAGGTAATTAATTATAAATTACACTTCGGTGTGATTGCGGTAATACAGTCACGTAACATTGAACGTCGACGGATCGATGTCGAATGCCAAAGCGTGCGTATTTTTCATTAGCGCCGCTCGCCAATTAGATATACAGCCGATGTGTTGTGATAGAATATTAATTGGTGTAGGTACTGATGGAGGAAAGTTCTATAAAAGCGATTGGCATAATTTGTCTGTGTAGTGAAAGATTGCTTCAATTACCGTAAAAATCATCTCACTTACCTACACAATATATCACACTATTATAAAGGCGAAAGTTATGTGAGTGATTTTGGATGTTTGTATGTTTGTTGCTGCATTTTTGCTAAATTGTTGCTGCATTTTTGATATATGGCTGACACCCTGGGGTCTTTTTCGTTCTTTTTAATTATGTACTTGACACTTACTTGATGTGCCTAGTACATAGGTATACCACGCTAATGTGTTCTAAGTTGCGTCTAACATAATATTTATTTTATTTATTAACCAACATACATTAATACATATGTATACAATATACATAATATAGTAAGTATAATAATGATGATCACAGCAGAAAACCAACAATAACAAACATTAATATAAACAGTATTCAATCGCACGTACATTAGCACCACAAAACAAGTCCAACAGCACATTTACCAAAATACAAAACCACGTAATACTCTATAAAACCAAAATTACAAACCAAACAGCCCAAACAATGGCTGCAACAGAATCTAAAGACTCAGGGCAGAAAAATACCAGCTTTTAATAAACCGGCAAGAATAATCTTCTGCGGCTTAGACGTCTGAGACAAAGGCACAAAGAGTTTATTTAAAACATGGAAATAATCAATGAGGAACGTCCCTCGACAAGGCTTACAGCCAGACGTGAACAGGCTAATATTGTAATAGAGACGTTTGGTATACGATGAACAGTATTAAGAGTTGATATGTTTAGTGTAGATGATATGGAAGGAAATAATGAAGGCACTAGTTGTACTAACAAAGCAGCGAATGGTATCCTTATATCATAACGCCATAACATTTGTAAAATATGTTGGAGATTAGTAAAACTTACATTTTACAAATGTTTTAAAAAAAATCTGTTAATAATTAAGCCGACCACGTTGTATCCATTAATTTTTTTTTAGAAAAAACGTCACCACACATTACGAAGTTCTCCTGTATCGTCGGTGCGCTTACAAACATGAAATATCACATACACAAACACCCAGACTCAGGACAAACATCTGCAGTGCACACAAATATTTGCCTCGTGTGGGAATTGAATCCGCATCCGTTAGCGCAGAAGTCCAATGGCTTAGCTAATGCGCCAATCAGGTCGACAAATATCTATACTAAGGTGTTAGAATCTATACATATAATAAAATCGTAACGAAGTCAAAACTGTACATTGAAGATATTTGAAAAAAAATAAGTGCAATGGGATGTCTGAACGCTTCTGAAGCCAAAAATATATTTTTTAGAATTTTTGTCTGTTTGTCTGTTTGTCTGTATGTATGTGTTAGATTAACGTAAAAACTACTGAATAGAATCCGCTGAAAGTTTGCAAATATATTCTTTAGGGGCCGGCGCGTCGGTATGCTTAATATCATCACGGCATTTGCAAAGAGGGCTGAGCAATATTGCATTATGTCTTTGTTTTGTCTAATGTTTGCCGTAGAATGATAAAAAGACGAAACCAATAGTTGCATTATGCAGATGAACTTCTGAAGTAGAAATCATCACGCTATATCCACAAGGAACTGAGCAGTGAATCATGACATGTATAGAAACGTCTATTTTAAACATATTGCTATGTGTCATCGTAGCGTGGCGGTTTAACGATCGCCCTACGAGTTATGCATAGTGAGATCGATTCTTGCCGAAGGTTTTTCTTTTTGCATGTTTTTGACTTAAATATCAATAAAAAGACAATTATAATATATATTTTAACATAATATTATAACCAACAATTTCCAGTAAATTATAGTTCTAAATTTTTATTTTTTTTCTACATTAGTAAGTTTGTAAATTCACCATTTCAAATAAGTGATGTCCAAACAATTCTGAAGCCAAAAGCAGTCGCTTCACGTTAGATAGGTTGTTCCATACTCACCTGTGCTTTCTAGGACGTTTGAAACACACATCAATGTTGAATCGTGTTCCAGCGTCGAGTCAATTAAATACATTTGCAAATACATAAACAAGGGTAGTGACCAGGCAACGTTCGCTTTGCAAAGCACTGATCGGGATGAAGTGACCAAGTACCAGTCTGGTCGCTACATTAGTACTTCAGAAGCAGTATGGCGAATGCTGGCGTTCTCTATACAAGATCGGCATCCAGAGGTCATGAATTCATGGACGTCCATTTTGAGAATGGCCAGCGCATTTTTAAATTGATTAAGGGAAACTTGAAAAATGATGGACACCAGCGGGACTCAAACCCGCGACAGTCGCCGTACCGTAGCGCCGCTCTGCCAACTGAGCCACCGTGTCACTGCTCGCATCCATCAAATTTCAAGTTCCCTTTTAGTATTTATGTCTTGAGGGTGACGTTAGGTATTATTATATCTGTTGGAATCTACGAATACCAATTCAGTGTTGTACCTTTACAGCTACAAACCACTAAACCGATAATACCAACCAAAATTTATATGACTTTTGGTATTTTTTATGCGTGTTGCCATGCTAGGCTTACATTTTAAATTGATTAAGGGAAACTTGAAAAATGATGGACACGAGCGGGACTCGAACCCGCGACAGTCGCCATACCGTGGTGCTGCTCTGCCAACTGAGCCACCGTGTCACTGCTCGCATCCATCAAATTTCAAGTTCCCTTTTAGTATTTACGTCTTAAGGGTGACGTCAGGTATATCTACGATTCCAACAGACGACTCTTGGCATTTTTACGTCTCTGTGAAGTTGATTTTTTTGCAAAGTCACTTACGTATGATGAGGTGCCGTCGTACTATACATACTACAAGCAAAGAGGTGTATTTAATCGACATCGACGTGGTCGTATTGTCGAAGGGTTTCCGGGAATCTTTATGGACACTGCATTGGGAAGGATTTACACTGTGCATCCAAATAATGCCGAGTGCTATTATTTGCGGCTATTGCTTCACATCGTATAGGGGCCAACGTCATTTGCATTCTTAAGGACAGTTGATGGTATGGAGTATCCGACATTTCGTGCAGCCTGCGTAGCACGAAATCTTCTTGACGGTGACCAACACTGGGACAACACTCTCCTGGAGGCTAGCGTTAGTGATAGCCCAAGTCGCCTATGACATTTGTTTGCCGTCATGTTGGTATTCTGCGGTATTGCAAACCCGGTTTTGTTGCGGGAAAAATATTGGCGTCATCTCTCTGAGGATATTTCATGGGCTTTAAGACATACTATTGAAGGAGACATCGGAGAAACTGATGAACGCATTTTGAACCACTGTCTCAGTTCTCACCAAGACGTAGTCATTGCCATCGGGGGCAATCCACTGTTGGAATACGGTTTACCGGCTCCGCAACCATTAAATAATCAAGAACGTGGAAACAGGAAGTATGTCGCCGAAACAAATTATGACCAAGACGCAATGACCACCATCGTGAATGACTACGTCACTAAATTTACCTCAGAGCATGCACAGATTTACAATATTGTCCTTGAAAAGGGTCGGCTCGGCCAGGGTAAAATGTTTTTCCTGGATGCTCCTGATGGAACAGGGAAAGCATTTATTACCACTGGCATTCTTGCAGAGGTTAGGAAACAAATAACGGTGGCAAAATTGTCTTCCGGAATTACTACCTCTCTCTCTTAAATGACAAAATATAAGCGCTCGCCATACTCTAGATACACATCAATTCGAAGCAATAAAACGTCTGTTCTTGGAGAGTTACGCAATAGTTTTAAGAGAAATTTGCTGAAATGTAGTCATAATTATAGTAAAAATGTACAATACCACATAGTGAAAGTTTTAGACAGAACTAAGCAGGAACAACAATCATGTGATGGATCGGCACATTCCTGTTCGTCGGTGATTTTAGAGAAATATTTTCTGACTTAAATGCTCTGTAAAAACTTTCTTTATACATATATTTCACTTTATACACTGGATATACATAAATATCAATAAATAGTAATATTTAGACGGGGTATATAGAATTCTGCTCATTATTTCACGTTCTTGGATAAGTTGGTAAAGATATGATTTAATAGTGTGATTCCCGCGTTCGGCAAGATATTTGCTAATTCAAACAACATAATATTTTTAATTTTATTGGTTTATATGTTTTAACTCTCTAGCAGAAAATGGACTGTAGGCAACCATCGTCAAGTTAAAGGTCTGTGATCCACCTCAAAGTTATCCTTTTGTAGATAATCATCATAGACATAAATTTTCATTAACCGGGCACAAATTTAAAGTCGGTACTGCCACCGAGAATTAGTGGAAAAACCAATCACTCTTTCTGATCTGGTAAACAAACACACGGAACTCCCGCTCAGCAGTCGCATTTTACGAACACTAGACCAATAAGGCAGTCAAATTCTAAGTTCCACACAATTATCAAAGTATTTTTATTGCTGGGGAAATCATGGACTTCCTCCACCATGAGCGGACGGAGGGTTATGCCGGTCTCTTATACTAACTAAAACCTCAGGGTATCCGCCTAACAACCTTAGGTTGAGGGACTCGCGATCCGCGTATGCTACACCATCTCTTTAAACAAATTCTGACTCGCCTCTTCGCGATTGGTCGCGCTCACCACGTAGGTACGGCCTACGTGCCTTATGTCCCTTAAAACCGCCTTTTCTGTTTGAGCATCGAACTGCCCAGGTTCGTCGCCCACAGGCCCAACCTATGGGTGACGGACATGAGCAGTTCGTTTAAATTTCGGCTACAATAAATTTCAAAACAAGCGCTTGGCGCATTTTGGCATACAAACTATCACCATTAGCACACGCAGAGGTAGACTTAATTAAGGCCTAGAAACCAGCTGATTTTTACACGGATTACTGTATGACGGTCGCTTCTGAGTTACCAGTCCACACTCTCTGTAAATGTTGTCTGCTGAAGACAAAACTACAACCGTAGTTCAGAGAAATGCATGCTGTCAATGTAGTACATAGATACAGTAAAATAAAGATACATTTAAAATTGAAATTCCTTATAAGCCAACAAATCGTGTCAATAACTTTCCTGTTAGTCACTCAATATTTACCGATCATACAAAATCGGTATAAAAAGTAAACTAGCCCCATCTTAATTTGAAATATACCTTTATCATTAAAATACTATGTATATTCCATTCGGTAAGTAATTTGTAGTGTTTTCCACTTACTTACAAAATCTGATTATAGTCTACTGGTGTTTTTACCTGAAATTCACGCGGACGAAGTCGCGGGCAACAGCTAGTAATTAATATAACCAGAAATGTTTGGTTCATTTTTCTTCATAAAATGGACTATTTTTGCTTGTCTTCTGAAAGGCTTACTGTCAATAAACATGACAGGCTTGCGTATCTCCTTTCATATCCTAATCATAGCAGTCCGTTTCACCCCAAATATAACTTACAAGGGACATACCTACGCCATAATTGTAATCGTACTATAGACAGATTTAGTATCTGCTCCGACTGGTAAAGTTAATTAGGTTTATTCCTAAGAAGCTTATCAACGGATTAATTAGAGATTATCACTAATTATGTCCTTTGACAATCGACATTAATACCTATCTTATCTATATCTATAAGCATAATTATCTAACTAAGATTATGTGGGAATGGAAGTTTGCCTATCCTTGTTAGATACTTAGAAAAAATATTTGTACGAATAACAAACCAAGATGTGATTGGTTCGGTCCTGTAGGGAGGGTTACTCAGTAGTGGGGTAATGATGAACAGGTTTTGGTTTTAAATTAAAAATATTTACCTATAGGTATGTTTATAAACTTAAATATTAATGAAAAATCAAAAGATTGCATAATTTCCGGTCGGTTCCGAAAATAAATATAATTTTATTCGTATCTTGCATCATAATTATTTATGTAGCAACACAACCAAATTAATTTATTAACCTAGACATTATACAAATTACAGTTTTGAAACTCAAAAATTTCGCATCTGGTACCGTTCGGGACTGTACTAAATGTACATACGCAGTACAAATTCCATGATAACTTAAAAATTAAAGTCACACATTATTACGGTGAGCCCGTAATAAATACATCTAAAACAAAGGGTTCCGTATATTTCAAACTACTCGCTTTTACAACTGCATTCAATCATTTCGAGTCCAATTTCGTCTCGGTGGAAGACGCAAGTGATGAGATCTAAACGAAGCCTTCAATGTCATTAATTTAGATAGCTGTAAACATAATATGGCTTCACGTTCACATATAGTATATCCACATTTCGCCCGTAATGTATAGTTCTGTAATAGGGGTGAAACTATTGTCATCAACCCGGGCACAAATCCAGACTCCGTGCTGCTATTGAGAATAACCTAATGGAGTAACCCAGTAACACTTTGCTCGACCAGGGATTTGAACCCATGATCGCATACTCAGCAGTCGGACTTATCAACCACTAGACCAACGAGACAGTCATAAAGGATACGATAGTCAAGAATGGTATGTAAAGTATTGAGGGTCGTAGTATTAAAACTTTGTACATAATTTCACGTCTGAATTCCCCGAAGGGCAAGATAGAGGTGTATAGTACACCCACATGTCGCCAGTTATGTTATAGGTCCCAATGTAATAGGGGGCGACGTTGTATAGGTTTCCAATACCGCTGCAGCTCCTAAGTTACGGCACAGCGCTAGACGCAAGCGTTCCCTGCTAGTCCCTGCGGACTCCTATCGCTGAGAACCGGGCAAGGCTTAATCTAACGAATGTAACCCTAACACAAGTTACTACAAATGGAATTCGATTCAGGATTTAACTAAGAGCTTTTATATAAAATGATATTCGCTGAACGTTGCCAGTAAACACTTTATTTCTTTGTTATGATATTGCGATTGTAATGAATTTTATTTGAATGGTTTTGGTGCTTTGAAGATTTAAGATTTTCTTCTAGCTAATTGTTCTATGAAACCGGTCATGCAGTAGTTTATAAATTGACCAGCTGACAAGGATGGTAAGGATGTGAACCACATGTGCGGGCCGGCCGTATTTAGATACCTTTCGTTATTCGTAGTAGACTCTACTGCGCTCCTAAGTTGGTAGAAGATTCTTCGTCCAATGATTGTATGAAATGGAAGCTAAGATTTTTATTACAACTGATATTATAAAGGACATTATTGTGTCAACCTTAATAATGATTTTTTATTACCTACCTATATATACCTTCTAAAAAAGTTTAAGAACAATGATTGCTAATTAGGTAATTCTAAAAGATTAAATCAATATTATAATAGTGCCTATCTAAAGTACAAACTTTGATAATGTTTTAGTTATTTGGGCAAACCACTGAACGCTTTGTTTGTAGCCATTGAACACCAAATGAGGCTAATTGTTGAACATAGATAATAGGCTGCCTATTAAGGTAGCATTGTGGCACAGTCTGAAATATAACATAATATAATAAAAAAAGGAGAATTATTTAATCATGTTGATATTCACGTATGAGGGGTCGCAGCTACGTGGCTACCGCGTAGATCAGATGAACTGCGAGGTAAAGCCGTGCTTGCTACGGTCAGTCTTGTGATAGGTGACCGTTTCACGTGTCGAGACCCCTACGTATTTCAGAAGGCACGTTAAGCTGTTGGTCCTGCGCCTAATCTCTCTCCGGTCGTGTTGGTCTACCGTCCCATGGTGAGCGACGTTTAAAAAAATAGAATTAAATTGGAGTAGTACCCCGTAACATATTTTAAAAAGCTTCGAATCCTCAATGACTAATTAATGACGTGGCCCACTGACGTACCTAGTTGAGTTACATTCTACAGCGTGATTTTGATTCTACATTGTGATTTGACGTTATCTGGTGACGAGGGTCACCCAACCTGGAACTGTCAATGTACTGCGTCCAAAGGTAGGCAGAACTCGATGTTGTGGTGTTTGTTAATTATTGTCCGCCATTTTGTTTTGTTCACTTGTTTAATGTTGTGTTGCTTGGAGATTTGAACACTAGATTTTTGTCAACAGAGTCGCGGGTTTTACGCATGGATCTTCTTGAAGGGGTATCACATTTTGTCTAATTGTATGAGTAAGTGTACTGTCGATATATAACATATGAGTCAATAAAAATAACAAAGTAGCAATTTTTTTTTAATGTTTATTTAAAGTTTTATAATCAAAAAAACCGTTCGTAATAAAAAAGAAAAAACCTGTCAGTAAATCACACTAATATTATAAAAGCGAAAGTTTGTGAGTGTGTTTGTATGTTTGTTTCCACTTCACACTCAAACTACTGGACCGATTTTGATGAAATTTCATATGAAGGTAGCTGACACCCTAGATTATACATAGTCTACGTTTTATCCCGAAAAAATGTAGCATGTAACACCGCGGGGCGCAGCTTCTCATGCAATAAATATCCAAACACCATTTTTCCAATATTCACAGTAGGTAAAATAGTACCTACTAAAATAAAAATGTATTTTTCACAAGACCTAGGTATTCCGTATAAATTCCGACCAACTGAACTAACTTTCTATCAAACTTTGATACAAACTTTTATTCTGAGAATGATCCCAAAAGACTATTTTACGAGACTCGACCCCTTGCTGGTCGAGTGGAGAGAAATATATTTATTTTATTTTAAATGTCTGCACTCTTAGAGACGTTTTAATACTATATCAATATCATTTAGGTTTGGGTACATTAAAATTATTTGGCCTTTTGGTACCTTTAGATGATAATACGGATCTAACACATAATTTGTAATGCTGGAGTACTTTTTAGACTGAAAACTTTTAGGTAATGATAAATAGGTAAATATGGTCCATTTAGGCGCTTTAAGATGATAAACGTAGGTATACTACCCCATAGAAATACATCTCATATACAGTCACAACAAACTAAAACAATCCTACTTTCCTAACCTAACCTAACCTAACCTAACACAATAATAAATGTTGACGCACATACAGACGCAGTCGGTATGATTCAGTTTAAAGTTGTATCCACAAGCCAACATAACTCGGCTGTTGTATGCTATCGAAAATAATTTAATACTGTTAAATTCGGAGCGTGCTGCGTTCCAAAAACCACAAGCCTTACCATTGGCCGGTACACGTATCCCGAATTCGTGATGCCTGCTATTGGTCGAATTTAGTTTAAGAATGTTTTTGAATTTTACTGTTTTCGATTTGTATTGCCGAATGATATTCGGCTTAGAATTGTCAATCCCTTTGACTAAGGAAAAATTCAAAAGATGGGCAGCAGCGACTTCTGTAACTTCAGCACCAATACTACGATCCTCAAGCTGCTTGCCAAGCGTGGGGCATCCCCCTACAAATGTTAGTAATATGCTCTTATTTTTCAAGGGGAAATATAGATAGCAGTTTGGAGAACTACGGATGAAATCTCATCTTTTAGCAATCCATGGGCCAAGAGCGGTTCTAATTGAATACAATATACAGGCAAGAAATTTCATATTAAAAAACTGAAGCTTAGAACCTCTGTATTCATGAAAAAAAAAATATTCGATATTCCTGTTCTTTTTTGACTGATCTGGTTAATTTTGACATGGTTTTCTTTTCTAAGACAGACAAGTTTTTAATTAACAAAATACAGAAGTCACAAATTAAACGCCTCAATTAATGAATAAACCTCCATTAGTAGGCGCGCTGGGCATCGTCGGCGCAAGTTAGCGAAACAACTAAGTAGTGAACTTAGTACTAGTTGTAAGATGTATCCCGGAGCTCGCCAAGTCATCGTTAACTGAGCGTGTGATGTTAATTGTACCGTTGTTTTTGTGTTAACATGCCAAGTGTCATTTGTCTTAGGAAGTGTTATTCAGATTATATTTTGTTGCTTTTTGATGGAGACGACGTCGTCAACTAGATTTGATGAAGAAAAAAAAGCATTATCTCTTAGATCAGTTATAAATATCTGATAAAATATAAAACGTGTTATTATATAACTTATTCAAGCTTGTGAAATTAAATATTGCTTAAAAACAAACTATGAAAAAAAAATAAAAAAATCGGAGTAAAATACCATAATAATTTAACGACCTGATTGGCGCAGTGGTTAAGCTATTGGACTGCTGCGCTAAGGGCTGCGGGTTCGATTCCCGCACGGGGCAAAATTTTGTGCGAACCGCTGATGTTTGCCCCGGGTCGCGGTGTTTGTGTTTCTGATATTTCATATTTGTAAAACGCCCCCATGACTCGGGAGAAATTCCTAATGTGGGAAGACGTTTCTTTAAAAAACAATAAACAATAATTATCATGAATAGAATTTACAGCATCTCTGGAGAATTTATTGTGAGAATGAAACAATGTAATCTCGTGGAACATGAACGAAAGACAGGAAAATAATGAAGGTCATTGTCAATATCGTTAACGATTTAAAACGAGTGTGCAGAAAAGCTCAGAAGCTTCATCATTATACATTTTTAACGGTGTACTAATTGAGTATTTAAAATGTTAAGTCTTGTCCTACTGTAAGCACTTCTGAGACATCGTTTTTCGAATTATTTATAAAACGACCCAATGTTGGTGATCTATGTTTAACAATTTTTCATAATTATGAGCAGATATCATCAACATTTTTTTATAAAATACTAGCTGCGCTCCGCAGTGTTACCCGCTATTTTTTTTCGGGATAAAAGTAACCTATATGTTAATCCAGGGTGTCAGCTAAATTTCATCAAAATCAATCTAGCCGTTAGAGCGTGAAGAGGTTACAAAAATACAAACACACTCACAAACTTTCGCTTTTATAATATTAGTGTGATAAAATATCAGTTACAGGAGCTCCAAGTGCAAAGGCTTGGTGGAGTGAATCTTCTGTACTAATACATTTACTGTTGAAAGCGTAGTCATTCGTTTAGCTGTTAGATTTTAATTACATTTGGAACACAAGCCAATGGACTGCTGATTGTGCTAAACGGATCGAGTAGTGAACGTTATGGATGTGTCTCCGAGCTTTGTAAGAATAGTTGGTAACTGAGAAACTCACAAATTACAGTGTTACCTAGTATGACTGGATAAAATGCTTGTATTTACGAAGGATTAGGTAACTCTCATGTGTATTGCTTGTGCTCCTTCTAATTACCTTGGCTTGTTTTAACAAAAATAGCAAACTTAGTTACCAACAAATGCTAACACTATGTACTACCAGTATGCAGTATGTGTATCTACGGACTTAAAAAAACATGCTAGTTTCCTACAACGTGAAATACAAACACTTTAAAATGGCATGCTTTACTTGCATACATATTTAAATTTTTAATTATTTCTAAATTGATAAAGGAACATGCAAAAATGACACCAAAACTCTTAAAAATATTCAACAAAGACTGAAATACTTATTTTTTTAAATGTCGCGCCAATCGATTTTTTTTTAAATCGCACACGTAATTTCTCCTTTGTCGTGGGTGCATTTTAAAAACATAATACATATATCACATACACAAACGCCAGACTCAGGAGAAACATCTGCGGTTTGCACAAATTTTTGCCCCGTACCGTACCCATTACGTTGACAACGGAACCTCCGCTAGGCACATCTCCATTTAATACTCTATTGAAGGCCTCAAAGATAGCTTCAACCTATATTCAACTCCTTTTAAGAAGGTTTTATTCGTTATTAATTTACTTAAATCTTGGTGCCTATATTTTCCCACGCATCTGCAGACAAAAGGCCATTACTAATGCCAAATTTACCTAAAACCCGAGCAATGCTGCCTAACCTAAATTCGAAATCCAACTCTCGCTACAGGTACCAAAATATTACTAAGCTCGTCCCTTATTATTGTACTGAAATAATTTTCGCATTGAAATTATAATTCCTAAGTCAGTTATCCATACGGATAAACGAATGTAAATTGAATGTAACCTAATTTATCATAATATGAAACTTATACAACCCTATTGTGCTCCCGAACAGACTTAGTTCTTAAGCTTTGACGTCGACAATTCATTGTCATAAAGCAAAGGAGTTCCGTCCTTCTGCCAACGTAATCCGTGCTTACCTACATAATGTCTAGAGTGAAACTCGTTTGCTTTACGTAAACATTAATAATTCAGCGGTGGTCGCGGCTCGCGACAAATACCGCCCTTGCATATTCATAGGACGAGCGAAATATATTTTTTGCGCTCTTCCACAGTCAGCTAATTACAAAAGTCTTCAGCGTTTTCAGCTTTTTTCCGATTCCCATCTGCCTTTGATTGGGTATCGGGACAGGGGAATATGAATCGGCGATTTAATTAAGGCTTGCCTTCTATTCCAAGTTTGTTATGAATGAGGTCGTTAGCTTTTGTTGAAACTCGCTTCAGATTGATTACAAAAGTTGACAAAGATTTTATTCATATATTCATTCGTTGGACGCTACTTATTGTTTCTATTCGTTCCTTTACGTTCTCTCTAATAAGTTTGGAAGTGGCGGACGTTTGGGAAGTGTCCCCCAGGGAACGAATGATTAATTGAAATGGAACCAGCGTTTTTACTTCTACCAAAGATGAATTAGAGAAATAAAGCGAAAGTAACAGATTACTATGTTGATTGTGGTTGATGGCTGCCGTATGAAAAGCTTTTTCTTTTTGCTTTCATTTTCCTGGATTATTTTTGCAATTCTGTTTGTATAAAATTAGTCCTCTCGCTTACAAAATGTGCATTTATATACTTCTCACTTTAGTTTTAATAAACCGTTTCTACTGACAAACTTTCATCTCCACAAAACATTTCGGCAAACTAACTACAGCTCAAATATTGTTCTGTTTTTCTTTCCAAACCTTCATAAACATTGACTGAGCGCATTTCTTTCATTTCCCAAAAAAACTTGGCTAACAACACTTTTATACATAATTGGTTTGGGGAACCACTTGCTTAGCGGGCGGATCAATAGAAAGTTTTCTTTTGTTTGGACTGCTGTAGTACTCATTCAGTGTTCAGTGGTAACTGCTAGTTTTAATGCTATTAGTTGGATTCATTCCTAAACTTTGGCTTGTTTAAAATAGTTATGACTTTTCATAAAATTATAATATATTCCAATAAGATGATTTTCATGAGTGCAAGCAAAACAAGCGGGTTTCAAACCCACAACCTTCGCTTAACTGCAGCCTAGCTCTAATTAACTAAGCTACCGTGCCCCTTCTCTCAGCCATTGACTTTTAAGTTCCCTCTTCGTATTTCGGCTGAAGGATGATGCTAGGTACCTATTATTTGTTAATCTATGACTAACTACTAAATGATAACTCAGTAATATGTATTTACAGCTATAAATCACTGAAAATATATAGGTATTTCTCTAATGTCTGGATTTTTATGGCCAGTATCTTATTATATTTGTTTTTGTAGACCTTATGTTGGTGATTTTTTAATAACGGTACATTGTCAAATTAATGTCACATAATCTAAGGATAGATTATCAGAAATAATATGAATACTAAACAAAACAAATTGATACTAACATTGTTAATGCCCAAAATCTGTTTTAGGAATACAACTCAACATTTTCGAAATTTTTACTCTCAGAAATTCATACGATTCGTTCTACGTAAAACACAATGATTGCAGCTGAAAACCGCTCGCTGCGGGATGTGTTAAATTCCATAATAGAATTCCCAAGCGTGGAAATTTTAATTATGTCCGAAAATGCAAGTTATGTAAACGCCTAGTCAGCCGCCGCCAGTTGCCGAGAGCAGACGGAAGGAGATATGCTTGTACATATTTGTGTGGTATATTGAAAAATTATAGAGAGTGCTGTGAAGATATTTCTAAAGATTGCTTTGACTGTGTTAGATGAAGTATAAGATTGATGAAAAAATAATATAGGGATACAATTTTTTTTCAATTAAATAATTTTGATTACATTTTTACGGTGTAGTGAAAATTATTTATTACGTGAACTTCTGCCGATTATAATAGAGATAGTAAATATAACTAATTCAATAGTAGGTAGGTAGTATCTACACAAATTTTGTCATGTCAAAATGGATGAAAATTTTGTTTTCCTATTATTAAGACGGGATATCTCATAACTTGTCACCTTATGGTCTAGTGAAGCATGTCAATTCTTTTAAAAATGAATTAATATTAGATAGAACCTGCATACAGCAAAACTACTGCACACCTTTACCTGGCAGCGTGGAAGCAAAACAAAGTTTAAACATACATTATGGAATTATCTACAAAACTCGACGGTGTTATGCGAGAGCGTTGGCATGCCAGTAATTGAATGAAATGGCACTAGGCACGCTGTTTGGCAATTAAAAACTGGCGTTCTGCTGCTGACGTGCTGTTTTATACAACGTGTGTTTGAACGTGTGACAAATTATGTTTTTTAGGCTAGACTATTTGGCTAACTGCTAGACGGTAAGTGGGACGTGGCAAGTTGACAAGTTTTTTGTTTGTTCGGCTTTGTGTGGTTTAACTGGATTTTTTGGAGGTATAACAATAAGTAAATTAACCTGCGTTATTTGTTCGGCTCATATTTAGATAATGTTATGTCCGTTGTAAAATTACATCAGTTTTAAACAGAATTAAATTTATTCCTACATTTTTATACTGACAGACATGACATAACATCACGCCTGCATTCCCCGAAGGGGTAGGTATAGGTGTATAGTACACCTACATTTCGCCAGTGATGTTATAGGTCCGAGGATAGGCCATCAACCGGGCACCACCAACACTTTGCCCGACCTGGGATTCAAACCCAGAACTTCATGCTCAGCAGTCGCGGTTATCGACCAATAGAATAACGAGGCCATAATTATATAAGTACACAACTGAAATAATTTGATTTGAACCGTTAATGTTTAGAATCGAACCTATACAAACGTTTTACAAATCAGGAACACCTATATGAAATTGAAAATTCCATTGCAACGTTGCCCGATGCACTAAACTCTTACCGATGTATTATGTCACCTGCTAAACCTATTAGTTCACTCGTTTAAGATTGATTACGGTTGAGCTCTCGGTGCGTCGCTTTAAACCTCAAGTTGGTGGCTGGAATCGCTTCGATCAATCAAAATTATATTACCAATAAATCTACGGTGGTTCACGCTCGGTGAGCGGGATCGTTTAGATATGGCGGTTGGGTGTCGGGGCCGTGTCGTTGTCGGTGCAAATTGTTGGTAAGATATGAATTTATAGCAGAGGAAACTATTTACTGTCAAGTGAATTTATATGTAAAAGTCAAAATATAACTTCAAAATTATTAAATTTTAAATAACTTCTGAACATCTTTTTGATATCACATAAAGCTTCAAGTTATTTATTGGGTCGTGGCTTTTCTTAGACAAATTATCCAATTTTATGAACTAGAGTTTCTGAATTTAAATAATTTTGACAGCACGTAAACCAAACATTGCAAAAAAAGTCAATGAAAAACTTATCTTACATATTATTTCCTAAATAGAGAAATGTTATGTTATGATTATCAATGAAGTATCGTATCGCAGTCGTACCGGTCCAACAAAACAAGCCCAAAACTTTTGCCATACACTGATTGCTTCATAATAATTTATAGTCCGTAATCTGCGAGCCATCGAGCGTGGTATATTACTCATCGGGAGCCGGTAAACTCGGTTACGGCTGATGTGTTCCGATTCCGCGTTTTAATTTGGATTAATATTTTTCATTTATAACGAAATTCGGGATTTAAATTGGATGTTGCTTGTTAAATTCTTTTGTATTTGTCTGTTTTAGTCATTTATGAGAATGACCTTAAATATATAAAGTAACAGTACCTACATTATTTTTTTACTGAAAATCACTATTTAACCTTCAGTTTTTTTATACACTGAGCTTATTAGGTAAATATGTGAAGTTCTGTTATATTTCATCGATAGTCATCTAAAATAACCTGAATATATCGATTGAACGCAAGGGGTCAGTTAGTTCATTTGTTTGCACCGTAAACTTAAAAATAATGTTTTCAATGTAATTTGCTACATTAAACTAGATATAAATAAACCTTATACACGTATTTATTTGTCAATGCATCCTCAATAAAAATAGTAAATATAAATTACCAAGAATTTAAACATATTAAGTTTCTTGGCTTCTTTTCAAATGTCACCCCGTCATTCAGTCCCCTGCCGCCTAAGCTCCACGCATTTATCTGCGCCTGACGACTTTAAACTATTTAAATAAAGTTTCATTGCAAATCGTCACGACTCACAATTATGTTCAAGTTTGCTGTCATTATTTTAATACGTATAAGTTTGAGATGAAAATGGAAATTTTATTGATCTACCACGGGGATATTGTCAAATTCTTATGACATTCGTGTTAAAGTTTTGAAATGAGTTTTTTTGTGGCTCTGCATCATGTTTAATACTTTATATTTGTGGCGCGTTCAACATCAACTTGGACCACCGCCTTTGATTCCGGAGCAAAACCGCTCCGCTTATGAATCTTGCACCACACTCACAAATCATACGATTTTTGTTTGTCTCCGAGTGCAAGTGCACCGTCCCTTACACGCGCCGCGCGCAGCCGCCGTGCGCGTGATAATTGTAACAAGGAAGACGACAACGGCCTTGAGCGGCCGGGCGACGGCGTGCACGCAGGTTACGCATGAGGGAGCCGAGCACCGAGCGCCAGTCCACCGTCGGCTACCGGCCTATCTACTCGCGCCGCGCTTTGCTTATTACTGTTTAGATTTTGCTTTGCTTTTTATTTTGTAATAGTTTAATTTAGTCTTAATAATTTTATTCAATACATTCATTTCATTCCGCCGTAAATAATATCATTCATTTCTTCGTTTTCACCTTCATTCTTCCCGCTTACTTCACAAACCTGTGCTCGCTATTATAGCTCTTAATAGCTTAACCATACGGGTTAAATTTCCGTGTGGATTTGGTACGTTGTTGCTACCTAACGTACCACATTGGTGACCCCGACGTGATTGGAAGCAACCTTCGAGCAGCATCAGCTCCTTCGTCCCACTCCTCTCTACTACTGCAGCAGCAGCCATAGTCACGAGCCATCCAGCATCCTCAGCCCTAACGGAAAACCACACCCTGCAGCGGACGCCGCAGACTGGTCTACCCCCTGGCACGCAACTTGGGAATTACACTGCAGCACCGCCGGTTCCTGTAAGAAGCGCACTCTGCTCACCGGTACAACGCAGTCGCCCACATTCATCCCGACTCACTGGGATATTCTGCACTCATCCCGACTCACTGGGATACGCAGCACCCGTTCCGACTCACTGGAACCAACCACTGGCATTGGCTCAATCGACTTCCAGTCTTGGAGGGGAGTGGTGTAGCGACGTCTACACGACGAAGGACGAGTGACGTAACCAATCCTGCATCGCGCTAGCGAAGTAATCACATTCGCTAGTATATACACAGCTGCCCCGAGTTGACAAACGGGGCGCCGCGGCCCACCAGGCACACCACCGCCTGGTTGGAAGATCTTCCCTTTTCGTTGGAGGAACTCCACATCCCTTCCTCCACACTGGTGACCCCGACGCGCGCATACGGAGAACACAGGTGCAGCTGTTCACAAGAATTACCGGTGAAGAGAAAGAAGAACAGTGAGTCAACAGGAATCAAACCCCCAGGCAGTTTGTAACATCGGAGGTTTGTTGTGGTCCGAGCATAAGCGGTGAGCGATTTAATTTTTTTTAATAAGTGAAGATGTCGGATGGCGAAGAATTTTCTGACGCCGACACTAAAAGCGCAGTAGCGGTACCACCTGCAGAGGTAGCTAGAGTGGGTGTACGCTGCCCACCATTTTGCCCAGAAGAACCGGCATTATGGTTCGCCCAGCTGGAAGGTCAATTCGTCCTCTCAAAAGTAACCAGTGATACAACCAAATATTATTATGTCACCACTCAGCTGGAGACTAAATACGCGCTTCAGGTAAAGGACATTATTACGAACCCACCTGAAACCAACAAATATATTAAACTTAAAACAGAACTAATCAGTCGCCTGTCTGCATCTCAGGAAAAGCGGATACAGCAGCTGTTAGTCCATGAGGAGCTCGGTGATAGGAGACCATCACAGTTTCTCAGGCATTTACAAAACTTAGCTGGACCTTCCGGAGCATCAGATTTCGTGAAAAGCGTATGGACCAACCGTTTACCGCATAACATTCAAACTGTCATTGCTTCACAGATTGCCGATTTGCAGGTGGAAAAACTAGCTGAGATCGCAGACAGAGTGTACGAGATAGCCCCGACAACCCCTCAAGTAGCGTCTACCAGTGCTGATAACATCGAGTTGGTCAAGCAAGTAAGCGAGCTCACGAAGCAAGTAGCCATGCTTACTACGAAAATGTACCGAGGAGGACGATTCTCACGTCCACGCTCACGCTCACAGGATCGATACAGAAGGTATGACCGCTCTAATAGCTCTAGATCACAACAACCGCCACCAAATCACCCGCACTGCTTTTACCACTACAAGTACGGTGATAAGGCGAATAAATGCAAGCAGCCCTGCACGTTTACGACGGAAAATGCCAAGGGCGGTCGCAAATAGCGGCTAACGACTGCCCCTCTTCAACAGGCCGTCTATTTATAACCGACCGGACAACAAAAGTCCAGTTCTTGGTCGACACAGGCTCGGACTTGTGTGTTTTTCCACGGTCGGCAGTCAAGACTCCAGTAATCCAATCTAGATTTGACTTAGTGGCTGCCAACAACACTGTCATTCACACTTTTGGACCTATACAGCTACAACTAAACTTGGGTCTACGAAGGAACTACACCTGGAAATTTACGATAGCGGACGTGTCGCGAGCAATCATAGGGGTAGATTTCCTTAGTTTTTACAACCTACTAGTTGACTGTCGTAACCAGCGCTTAATAGACAATGTAACGTCACTATCAGTGTCTGGAATGACATAGCATCAGTGAAGGCTGTAGTGGGAGACACAGAGTACCACAAAATCCTACGTGAGTACCCCGAGATAACACGGCCTCCAGGAACTCACCTGCCCGGTAAGCATAGCACTATGCATTTCATTAGGACGACGCCTGGACCACCTGTATCATCCAAACCCCGACGTCTGGATCCCACTCGCACCTTGGCGGCCAAGAAAGAGTTTGAAGATATGCTGGCGAGCGGAGTAGCCAGACGGTCGGAGAGTGCGTGGTCTGCCCCTCTTCATTTAGTGAGGAAAAAGGACGACGGATGGAGACCATGTGGTGACTACAGGGCACTAAACGCAAGAACAATACCAGACAGGTACCCCATCCGTCACATACATGACTTTTCTCACCAGCTGGCAGGGTGCGTAGTCTTCTCTACGATAGATCTGGTTAAGGCGTACAATCAGATTGCTATCAACCCTGATGACATTCCAAAGACTGCCATAACAACACCATTCGGCCTATATGAATTCAGGTACATGACCTTTGGATTGCGAAACGCAGCTCAGACTTTTCAGCGTTTTATCGACGAAGTGTTACTCGGGCTTGATTTTTGCTATGGATACATTGATGATATTTTAGTATATTCAAGAACTCCCGAGCAGCACAAACAACATTTACGAATACTGTTCGAGCGGCTCAGAGACTACGGTATCGTGGTGAACACAACAAGGTGCAATATTGGATGCCCAGAGGTAACCTTTCTTGGATATTGTGTGTCAGCAGCAGGTACGAAGCCTCTTCAATCGAAAGTACAGGCCATACAGGATTACCCGGTACCCAAGACAGTCAAGGAGCTACGACGATTTCTAGGAATGGTAAATTTTTATCACCGATTCATTCCTCATGCAGCTAAAACTCAAGTACCGTTGAATGCCGTCCTTGCTGGCCCCAAAATAAAAGGAAGCCATCCAGTGGTCATGACTTCAGAGCTACAAAAGGCTTTTGATGAAACCAAAGCTTCACTTGGCAACACAGCTCTACTGGCTCATCCAGATCCATCAGCTGAGTTGGCAATTATCACTGACGCTTCAGACACCGCCTTAGGTGCCGTGTTGCAGCAACGAAACGGTAACGACTACCAACCCTTAGCATTTTATTCCCACAAGCTCAGCCCCACACAGAAGAAGTACAGTCCGTACGAACGCGAGTTACTAGCGGCGTATGAGGCTGTAAAATACTTTCGCCATATGGTAGAAGCCAGAGTCTTTTCCATATTTACGGACCACAAACCATTGGTGTACGCGTTCAAGGCGAACAGGGAGAACTTGCCACCAAGACAGTTCCGGTACCTCGATTACATCGGACAATTTACAACCGACATCAGGTATTTGCCTGGAAGAGAGAATGTGGTCGCTGATGCCTTGTCACGAGTGGAAGAAGTGTCACCAGCCATCAACTACGAAGACCTTGCAAGATTTCAGAATAACGATTCAGAACTGCAAGGCCTGATCAAAAACGGCTCATCCCTCAAACTGGAGAAGGTTACTACATTGGGTAACAAGCACATATTTTGTGACACCTCCACGACAAAGCCTCGCCCCTACGTGACACCACAACTACGGAAGCAAGCCTTCAACTCTCTACACAACTTACACCACCCAGGATGTTCCGCTACAGTGCGACTGGTAACTCAAAACTTTGTTTGGCCTGGGATTCGCAAAAACTGTAGAGAGTGGGCTAGACAATGTTTGCAATGCCAAACTAGCAAAATTACCCGTCATACCGCTTCGCCTCTATCCACATTCCCAACCACATCTTCCAGATTCACCCATATTCACCTCGACATAGTAGGGCCCCTAACCCCTTCTTATGATTTCAGGTACTGCCTCACTGTCATCGACCGATTTACTCGGTGGCCTGAGGCATACCCATTAAAGGAGATCACCGCTGAGGCCTGCGCTGCTGCCTTGGTGTCTGGATGGATAGCTAGATTTGGCTGTCCCGCACGCGTGACTACGGACCAGGGTCGCCAGTTCGAGAGCCACCTTTTCAAGGCCCTCACTACCCTGGTTGGTGCGCGACATCTTCGCACCACTGCCTACCACCCAGCAGCAAATGGCATCGTTGAGCGTCTACATCGGCAGCTCAAAGCAGCCATTATGTGCCATTCTACGATACAGTGGACAGAAGCACTACCACTAGTCCTACTCGGCATGCGGAGTTCATGGAAGCAAGACATTCAAGCTACGCCTGCGGATCTAGTATATGGAGAACCCGTAAGACTACCAGGTCAATTTCTATCTCCCACAGAGCAGTTCACCACAGGTGACGTCACGCAGTATGCCACGCGTCTCCGAGCACACATGGCCAAGCTTACTCCGAGGCCAACATCTTGGCACACGACCTCTCCTTTCTACATTCCTCGAGACCTCCATAGCACTTCACACGTCTTCCTTCGCCGTGACCACGTCCGAGGATCGCTGGAGCCACCTTATTCCGGACCATACAAGGTCCTAGAAAGAAAGTCAAAGTACTTCACAATAGAGGTAAAAGGGAAGAGCAATAATGTTTCTGTTGACAGACTCAAACCAGCCTTTATGATGAAAGAAGAGGAGACGAAACCAGAGGTAGCACCAACACCTACTGCTATCACCACCTCTGAAACAGCAAGTGAAGAAAATAGAACGAGAAGCGGGCGGCGCGTGAGGTTCCCAGACTACTATCGACCGTAGCAACGGTCTGGCAGGGGGGAACTGTGGCGCGTTCAACATCAACTTGGACCACCGCCTTTGATTCCGGAGCAAAACCGCTCCGCTTATGAATCTTGCACCACACTCACAAATCATACGATTTTTGTTTGTCTCCGAGTGCAAGTGCACCGTCCCTTACACGCGCCGCGCGCAGCCGCCGTGCGCGTGATAATTGTAACAAGGAAGACGACAACGGCCTTGAGCGGCCGGGCGACGGCGTGCACGCAGGTTACGCATGAGGGAGCCGAGCACCGAGCGCCAGTCCACCGTCGGCTACCGGCCTATCTACTCGCGCCGCGCTTTGCTTATTACTGTTTAGATTTTGCTTTGCTTTTTATTTTGTAATAGTTTAATTTAGTCTTAATAATTTTATTCAATACATTCATTTCATTCCGCCGTAAATAATATCATTCATTTCTTCGTTTTCACCTTCATTCTTCCCGCTTACTTCACAAACCTGTGCTCGCTATTATAGCTCTTAATAGCTTAACCATACGGGTTAAATTTCCGTGTGGATTTGGTACGTTGTTGCTACCTAACGTACCACATATTCATTGATCATAGTTTTAAACACTATCTACTCTTTATATACTTACATTACTTGATCGTTGATATGTCAAGATCTATGTTGATGACTTTTTCGCACTTATATTATTTGGTCAACTTTTAACCTCGTCACCTAATAGGTAGGTAAGTTACGTATGTACTTTGTGTTAGTAATGCAAAGTAAAGTAAAATCAGAGTTCATTTGTTGTTCTGTTAGTACAACTGCACAGGTACAAAGCTAATGAGAAAAACGCATACACAAGCCATTAGGGATAAAAAAGTACAAAACCAATTCGCTCCTGTTTTACACTCATGACAAAACATTTAAATCACTACTCGTTACCAAAAAATACGGTTTAATTTTCACAATTTCTCAATGAATGTAATAATTAGTGAAATTGCCGCTTGCGAGCCGTACACAGAACCGGATAATTAGTTCAAAGCTGTGAAGTGTGCGCCGCGCCTAGGTGAGATGGCACTCGACGTTCGCGTTTTTCATCCCCCCACTTTTACCCCTATTTCACCCTTCTCGGCAACAACCATTACAATGTAAAATTCTAATTCTCTCGTTAAGTCCTCTGGCCTTTTCTGGGCACTTTTGCGGAATATAAAACAGGTTAAATGGATTTGTATCTGAATATAGGTAGGTTGGAAATTATGGTAATGTACGTTGGCTTGTTAGTGAATATGGATGGAGGTCTGTGTTTTATGTTATTCTATATTTTATGCTTTTTCTGTTCTTGTTATTTTATGGAAAGTATCGGAATGAAATATTCTTATACTTTTGTTATTCAATATTATGCCATCATATAACATGGGTTCAGAATCATTTAATTATTCACAGGGAATACTGCGTTAAATGTCGTAGATTTTTAGAATAATACCTATGGACCTGACTGCCTCGTTGGTCTAGTGGTTGCTAAGCGCGACTGCTGAGCACGAAGTCCTGGGTCCGAATCCCGGGTCGGGCAAAGTGTGACTGGGTTTTTCTATTAGGTAATTTTCAGTAGCAGCACGGAGTCTGGATTTGTGCTTGTTTAATGGCAATAGGCCCGCCCTCTATTACATTTGGAACCATAACGTATATCTCTGCAGTGCTACTGGGAATTATCTAATGGAAAAACCTAATAACACTTTTACTGACACGAGATTCGAACCCAGGAGTTCGTGCTCAGCACCCTTAGCGACAACTAAGCCAACGAGGCGGTCAAAGATTATTTTGCTAATAGGCATTGAAATCTAATTGGGTCAGCAGTTGTTACCTAACTGCAAACGAAAACCTGATAATTTTGAAAACACTCGCTTGCCAAGTTTTCATGCTGACTAATTAACAACTAACAACAAACTAAATATTGTCATGAAGAAGAACATTAAGAAGGCATTGTGCCAATTTTATTTTTCACTAAAATTGCTAAAGTAATATTTATCATAGAAGGTGAGTAAATTATTCTTATCGTTTCCAATTTTACAGAAGTTGATAAAATGTTGTTTGATTAAGTTCTTACTGCTATCTAAGGTTTAGAGTAGCTTTGGTTTACAAATATTTAGTCACCCATCCAAAGAACAACCACGGTAACATTCGCTTTACCTTGATCAATAAATCCATGATGCTATTTAATATAGCCTTCATTATCATTATCATCATCATGATGATCAGCCTTTAAAACTTGTTAACGTCATTACTATTAATCTTTATCACACCTCACACAGTGTTAACTCCCAATCCATTTCGTCCTATAACCAAAAACAAATATCTATGAAGATCTCTTCATTACCGACCATCGTGTTTAAATCAAGTCTCATTTATAATCCGCACTACATACCGGTGTATTGTTATTTCGCTATGTGTGCCAGTCGGTGCGTCGACTCACATCGCCCTGTCACTCGTGTTAATTAAACGTTCTATCTGCAGGAATAATGCTCTATAGATGTGGCAATGGCTTTTGACATTGTTTATGAAAATGGTGGCATTTCTGCCCTTTGCCGTGGATAAAGGTTTCAACTTAATTTTAAAGTATGATTCTGGATCTATTGATTTGAAATTCTGGAACTCAAAGTTACGCATTGATTGAGGTATGGCTAGATTGTAATTTAAACTCGTGGTCCCTGCCTACTCCTTTGGGATACAAGCGTGACTTTATTTATTTCCCTTTTTGGCATCTCATAACATAGTTTATGATTAGCTATAAATATATTTTTTAGTTCAATTGCACTGAGAAACTCATCTTAATCAATTTGTAATTACCAACAAGAGAATACCCCCTCAACTATATTATGCGCCTTAGACTTGACTATTATTATCAGCAACAATTTTGGGAAAAGGGCTTTTACATCGAATTATTTAAAATAATTGTTTGGATAACAAGCATCGTTTTAAAAGACAAACGTATACCCATAGTAGACTAAAAACAACCAATTCACCGCTTCCAGCTAGTCTGTAAGCTCCCTGTTTTTGCATTTACCGTTTCTATATGCGTATACGTTTACACACGTCCGGACAACGCTCGGCTGTATTTATGTACAGTTTTTCCGTAATTGGTTTTCGATTTAAAGGCAGAGGGGTGGCTATGTAAGGCCTTACTCACAGAATTATGTTTTTACAGGTGTCCACGAAGCACGAGCGCTTTACCGTGGTTTTAATTGGGGGATTTGGTAATGATTGCTCTAACTGGACTGCTTTGTGTTGTTTGGGTATTTTGATGAGGCTGAAGTGTTTAGGGGAGTGTTTAGATTTAGGTATGTTAAGGAAGGTATGATGTCGATTTTTAAATTGGTTACTGCTAATAAAATCTTGGGTTATTTTAAACAACATGGTGAACCTTTGTAAACTGCTTGAAACAGTGTGTGCTAGCAAAATAAATGTTATTACAGAGTCATGCGTCCGCATATATAGTTTAAAAGTCAATGATAATGTTTGTTGACTGCCTCGTTGGTCTAGTGGCTGCTAAGCGCGACTGTTGAGCATGAGGTCCTGGGTTCGAATTCCGGGTCGGGCAAAGTGTTACTGAGTTTTAGGATAATTCTCAGTAGCAGTACGAAGTCTGGATTTGTGCCCGATTAATGGCAATAGGCTCGCCGCCTGTTACCTGTGGACCTATAACATAGCTGGCAAAATGAGTATGTACTAATATGCGTACCTCTGCCTACCCTTCGGGGAATACAGGCGTGATGTTGTATTATTTTATGATAATATTTGGGTTTTCGCAGGCTTTTTCATCTCTGTAGGTATAGGATTGAGTGTTGATGAACCGGACAAATCCAATTAAGGATTGAATTTTCTTAACTTACATTTTATAGACATACATAACATAACAACAACAACATAACATCACGCCTGTATTCCCCGAACAAGTAGGCAGAGGTGCACATATAGTACACCCACATTTCGCCAGTTATGTTTTAGGTCCCAATGTAATAGGGGGCGAGCCTATTGCCATCAACCGGGCACAAATCCAGACTCCGTGCTGTTACTGAGAATTACCTAATGGAAAAACCCAGTAATACTTTGCCCGACCCGGGTTTCGAACCCAGGACCTCGTGCTCAGCAGTCGCGCTTAGCAACCACTAGACCAACGAGGCAGTCAATTTATAGAGACTGAGACATTTTATAGAGACTGTGTGCAATACGTAAAACGTGCAATCGTAATATTTTCTACAACCCCAACCCTTTATCCAAACCATTAACACTTTACCCATTCTAAAAAACTCTCGCCACAAACTATTTCTTACAGTTTCAAAAACCAAAAAAGTTTTCGACTAAAATTTGTTACCATCCTTGCAACTCGAAGTCAAATGCTATTAAAACTTTTAATGACTTGAAGCATTCTTTCGGTTCTCTGTTCGAAGTGGTATTAATTAAAAAAGAGAGGCTGGATCAAGCACCCGTTGGTTTCAAGTTTGCCCAGCTGTGATCCATAGTCGGTTTGACCGGCCAACTTTGAAACGCCAAGACTGCTTGCCAAAAACTAAGTTTTGCCGCAGAAGTTTGTGTAAAATGTTGTGTTTTAAATCGAGTGTTTTATTGACTGGCTCTTTTTGGCTCGCGTTGTACCTGTACGGTATGATAATATACATATAAACTGCATTTATTTGTTGGTGTAGCTTGTAGTATAGAAAAGTATGTCGCATGCATAAAATTGCGTCTAATAGCTAGTAAAAATTTATGTTTTGGAAGACGTTTTGTCTTTTTGGCGTGCTTCAAAATATTTAAGGTCATCGTAATGGGTATATATTTTTTTTTATTCGTGTTTTCTGGTAGTCTGAGTATAACTTCATCCATTACTTCGTAATGAGATAATATGCGAAGTGATTTCATCGATATGATGACGATGTACATCTATAAACCTATAATATTTATTTTCTGCCCAAAATATTTATATCCAAAGTATGGGAACGCGTATTCAGTACAAGTCATTAAATTAAATTTGAAATTAAAGCAGTCATAAAATATGATGTTTCATATAACCGCTAACTCTCAGAAACTTTTCAACACATTTGGATATTATCAGTATGGAATATTCTGCACCCCATTCTCTTGAATCACTGAACAAGAAAATTCCTAAGTCACGACAAAACGTTCACAGATAATTTAAAAACGAATCATATTTGAGAATGGAACGCTGCCAGAAATCTGTATGATCTGTGACGCACGAGTGCTTTTACAAGATCATCGCTAGCTCGACAAGGTACGTGACCGTGTGTATTCGCAGTTCTTACTTCACTCGTTCGCGAATGAATCGGGTCTCGTTCACTCATATTCAATGCATTGAATCTGGGCACTTTAGCTATGCTCCTATTAAATTGGAGGATAAAAGATACGGGATTGATTTTTTTGAGTACGGGTAAACTCATTCAATATCGTTACGATATAAGAGAACACTATTCAATTTTAGTATGATCTTAAATACACCTGCTTCTTAAGGGGTACGGTAAACTGGAAGCAATTGTATTAGCAAGAGGCATGTTTTTCAAAGGACTAGTGCATAAATAAAAACTCCTGCGCGGACGTTCCACAGTAATTGGGTTTAGCTGTCCAATTCCGCGCTTCACCCGGCGACACTGAATAGCCTCTGTACAAAAGCGGACATAGTGACTGGCATCTGAGAAAAGATCGCTTTAAACTCAGGCTAGGAGATGAGCGTTTATTATTTTTATTATAGCTGCTAGACGTTGGAGTTATGGTGTAAATGCTGTAGCTGGTTTTCGAAGCTGGCTTCGATTTATAGGTTAGGCAAAATGTTTTTGGGTTAGTGGTTAAAAAACTTTTATTTGGAAGGCCCTTGCGTGCGTGAGATTTATGGACAAAATAATTTACTTTATAATATTATTTAATCATCAAAAAACAGATTACAGGAAATAATCCCTTTATTCAGGCGGGAATAGACACATATTTTTTTTATTAATAAGGGTTTCTCAATCTCATGGGACAGCTAGCTATAAAAGTCGGAAGAAAGAGTAGGTGCACATTTTTTAAAGAATTTCAAATAACCTCTCATTCTACAATGTTCATAAAAAGGATTGTCTCTCCAATGTAATGGCCACAACGCCGTGTAAAAGAAAATGCGACGGATTGGACGAGGCGAGTAGATTTTGTTTATTCTCTTAAGATGTAAAAAAATTGCAGACTCCATCGTAATCTGTGGAAGTAAAGTAGATTCCACTTGAATTGTTAACAAGTTTCTTTGGCATTGCTGCTTTTATTGGTGATGTCATGTTGTGACATGTTCGGAGTTGGGATATTTGCTTAGTATTGTAGAACTTGTATACTGAGAAAATATGTAGTTTGACAATGGATGTTTTCCCTGTTAGTGTAGGCATTGATGTATTTATTGTGTTTAATAATAATTGAAAAACACGGTAAGTCTTTTTCGCTTTCAGTCAAATGTATTGTTTTTAAACTAAAAATATTTACGCCCAGAAATTATGTTTTCACTTTTGTGGTTGAATCACACAAACGTAAACCAAAGGTAATAATTATGAAAAACTAATAACTACTCACACATATTGGTTCTGTGTAAGAGACGTGCAACATTCTCCGAAAAATGAACTCCAAAAGTAGGCCAAGAGCCCGCTTATATGAAAATATAAAGATTTGACTCCACAAACATTGATCTCGGGAACCAGAGATAATCGAATATGAATAATTTATATTTCCACAAATATTTTAGGTGCCGATTGAAAGGAAGAGGTTACTGTAATGTTGGTACGTGACTTTTGCACTATGTCTGTGTCTTGAGTGTTTGAACAACGCATCCGAGACTGAAGAAGCTAGAAATAAAGTGTTAGCCTAATGGTGTATAAAGTGCTCGAATGTGCTGTTTGATAAAAAGGTACAGTCGTTAAAATAACAAATATTGGATATTCTTACTTTATTTTGTTAAAAAGTTAAAAGTCTTACTAAAGGATAAAAACGAACCTTTTTAAAAGAAAAGTTACTAATTAATCCTAATTTTTATACGTTTAGGCATATTTAATCCGTTTCATCAAAGAATGATCTTTATAATATTTTTATCTAAAAATATCCGGGCCACGGTAAAGTTTAATAGAGTGCGCGGTATATGTTGTATAGTATGTAGCACAAAGGGGCATGTTGCCCGTCAGCGAGTTTCCGAGCTACATCGTGTGACACACGGAGGAAATGGGCGAAGAACATTTTTATTGTATTTATTTATGTCAAAGTACTTAATCATTTATTGTTCTGTTTAAAGGTAATTTGTATTTTAGTTACTAGGTACTTTGTTTTGAGAGTATTTTTTGTGGGAGTTTTACCTAGTTTTATGGCCACAGGTACGGTCTAGTAAATTAATATTATTTACTATATATTCCGGTTATACTCACGGGTGTATTCGGGAATGCCCGACTAGTTTCGGACTCGATCGGAGCCCTTATTCATGAGCTGGTTACGCGGCAGAGTCGCAAGCCGAACTTTAATATGGATAACACTCACGAAAGTTATTATAGTAAAATAGTAAATTAATGTTTACGGTTTATTTACGGTTACCTCTTTTTGATTTTGATGAAATTTCATACAAACTTCTGTATAGCTGTCACCCTGGATTAACACATAGGCTACTTTTTATCCCGAAAAAATGTAGCGGGTAACACCGCTGGGCGCAGCTAGTTTCTACATAAATGTAATTCTTGACTTACAAAAAGCTAAACAATATTTTTAGTCCGACTCACCAAACAACAAATTGACAATTTCACTCTTGACGATCGTTTGCAAAATAAACAAAAAGACAAAAAAACAAAGATAATTTTCTTATGCAAATAAAAATCATGTTCCCAGTTCGTACTGCCCGTGGGTCACGTCACAAGACTGGTACCGCCGCCGGCGCCGCGCTAAGCCTCGTTTAATAATGTGGACATTGGACTCTCATAAGTCGGTAACTCTGCCATCTGATCCAGACGTTTGTAATTAGTTCTCCGATTGATGTCATTGTTACTTTACTTAATTGTGTTAATGTGAGCCCATTGTATGTGTTCGTCAGTGGGGGTTAAATGTTAATTCCCATCTTATTCTTATCTTATTCGTATGGTTGATGAATAATCCGGTGTAAGAGTTTATACCGCCTGTAAGCCTCTGACATGACCTTACACACCGTTGAAAAATCTACCAGGTGTCGATGTGCCGGTTTTGTCACGATGTTTTCCTTCACCGTTCTTAGCTGATAGCTAATTTATAGTACGCATATGAGTTTGAAAAGACATTGCTACTTGCCGTGGTTTGAACTGGTGACTATTGAATTGGCAGTCCAACGGACATACCACTCGGTCATCACTGCACTAATCTACAACGGCTATCACTATAAGTTCCGTACGTCGCTAGTACAGGCTACGACCATGTAGATGATGAATAGAAATGGGCACGTCATCTATTATTACATGGCATTTATGAAGAGTAGTATGTGACTCTTGAGTCTCTACACATTTCACATTCGCCTATTTCTCTGAAAATTCAGGAAAACTGGATAAGAATGAATACTGTCAACTAATGACAGTAACTATCCTCGTCGACTCTCCCCGTCGACACCCCAATTCAGGACAAAGGACTCTTCACATGTGGAAACGATGAGAGAAGAATTCCTAAATTGCACTTTGGATGTTCAGGTTGTTATGTTTAAACACTTAAGTCTCATTTGACGTTTTAGTTCCACTAACGGTCTTTCAGAGTTTGTTTCGTGCTATTAATAATAAATACATATAGTTCCAGGGTAGATCCTCTTATTAGCAACATTTGTACTTTTGAATCTATTATAGGTAAGTTTACATCAAACTATACAACTCAAATAACAAAGTAAATAACGTGCAATCTCATTACCAACTCCTTAAATCCAGGCCACATTCTAAACCCAAATTAAAGATCGAAGAATTGAAAGCAGCCAAAAGTCATTGGCATTTATAACAAATGTGAGCACTTAGAGAATGGTAACAGAATGAAGTATATCCTGTAGCGAAGCCACACGAAACGTTTAGCGATCTAATATCGTAGTGTACGGTGCAGGCTCCAATAAAAAGTAATTAAAGTCGCCCGCTAGGTTCAAGCAGATTTGTCTCGCTGTGCACACGGACGTATGAAGAGAGAGGATACCATAGAATGAGGATTATGGCAGAACAAACCCTTAAACTGGGTCTTTAAATGGGCTTCACATTATATGCCATTCATTTGAAGAATACTTTTTAGACGAGATACTTTTTTGAAATGATAATTTAAAAGCGATGTCGTTTCATGACAATATGGATGAACGTTAAATAGTTCTAAATTCCATTAAAAATGTTTTGAAGTTATATTTTGACAATCATAGTAAAATTTTACTGTATTTATAGGATTGTCAAAATCTAACGTTGATCGAAACTTTATTTAGATTTTTTTTATTCATTGTCTCACTCACATGAGAGTTAATTTTTTCTCGTGACTGTATAAGGCGAACAAAATAATAAATAAAATACACAGTGATCACTTATGAGGGTTCCACAAGGGGGACTGTAGATGTCAACAAATGGTGCTGTAAGGGACACGTGACACGTGCTGCCATGACTCAAGGGGGACGGTGGGGGAGGTCCCACGTGACTTGCTACGGCGTAGCAATGCGGTTCGTAGTACAAGTGATCACAGCCCCTTCGCAACCCTGCCCTGATTCAGTTTAATACATTTACGAGCTATTTATAGTTAATTAACTAGCTCTATTTATAAAGTCTGTATCTTGTATTATTTGCAAAGAATTTGGTATCTTAAAAATATTAACGTTTTGTAATATTAATTTATTTGGTTATGAACTGTGAAGGAATGGTAAAAGTGTTTTCGAACTCTAATTTGGCCGTTTAAGTTAGGGTAGGCTATAAACCTTGCTAACATTATATCAAACATCAAGATTACAAGTCCGTTTTTCATTGTTGTATATTCGGGAATTCCCGTCTCAACGTAATCTGTTGGGTTATAACACAATGATGTTAAAGTATATCATCACAAATATAAATCGTCGTTGATAGTCCAATTCCGCGTAACTGACATTGTTAAATACCGCGTATATTCTCTTTCGCTAATTTTACACGAGGGCTAAAAGCTAAGTTACTAAAAAACTAATCGGCATTTCTACGGACTTGAGCATAAGACCGTTTCGTTCTCCATAATCTAATGTAGGTACTATTTTTAAAATCAATATTCTCAATGGTTAATTTTCGTAATTTCATTTTTGTACATTTTGGATACTGTTTCTTACGCGGTATTGGACTATCAACGACGAAATGTATTTCGTTCATCTAGAACATTTGAATAGCCAACCGAACCTAACAAACTTGGTGGACAATAATCACAATTAAACAGTGGAGGCCGAAGATACCGTATCCGCCGGTGGCCGCTCGTTGCGGCGTCCGCGTCGGATTTGGCCGACCGGCGCAAAGTTGGTCAAATCTGCCGATGCTTCCGCAACTATTATTGAAGCGGATTCAATCCAGCCAAATTTATTCCAGCGCCAACGCGTTGCCCATTCATTTTTCTTTCAATTTTCAGTTTATGAAGTTTTTTAATCTGGTTTTTGTTAATTGGAGTTAATTTTCGAGTTTATTCGTGGTTTTTGATATGGAGCTTAAATTCAAAATATTGTTGATTTTATAGGTTAGTAAAAAAACTTTGAAAATGACGCAGCAAGAAGGGCAAGTTTATTGCCTATGTTAGTAGTTTTCTTGTAAAAGGTAAATTAGTCTTAGAGCTTAGCTTAGCTTCACAGAATCCACTATAATCATAAATTTAGACTAGAATATAATTAACCCAGTCTCAGAGATTGTTACTTTGTCTTTATTGTGATGTAAATCAAGACTTGTTTCTAATTCTATCTGGCAAGGTGCGGTGACTACTAACACTACTGACCTTCTCAGGACAAATAATATTTTAAGCGTTGTTATTCATGGTGCCTACTTATTTTCACTCCTGCTTAAATCATGCACCATATAGCAAAAACTACCACATTATGCATTTATGTTTTATTTAAAAAAAGACAATCGGCGCCCCACGCTAGGAACTACTCTTGTATCTGTACCTAAAATATCACATACCTACACAAAGACCCAGACATGGGAAAAATATCTGTGAAACACATACATTTTCGTCCCATGCGAAAATCGAACGCAAACCCTAGCTCAGCTATCCAATCGCTTAGCCACTGCGCCAATCTGGATGTCAAATATCAGGAACGCATATTCCTTTCATAGACAACATTGGATTACGAAAAAGATCAAAAGATATATGTAGATAGTATGGGCTGTCCTTTATTCTAATAAAAAGTAATATCAGATTCCAAATTCAGTAGATATTTAATTGAAATCATCCTAAGCCTTAAGAGATTTGTAATTCGAATATTCCAAATTGTTTTCTGAATCCCCATGAGGCGGTTCAATAAAATGATTACCAGCCAGTATCTGTACCTAGTTTTATATCTCGCTAAGTCGAGAACAATACGCCACACACCTTTGAAAGCCTGCCAAACACGGGCGTCTCTCTCAAGCGGTAGATCCTAAACAAAAAAGTAAAAAAAAAACTTCTAAAACCGCAGGTACGTATACTTTGCGAAATATGGTTTTTTAAGTTTTTTTAACCTCCCAAAAGTCGAGCAACTCATTAGTCGAATGAGCGAAGGCTTCCGTTTTTCGCAACTTCGGATGAAGTTGAGTTTCGCGGGTTACTTTTTGTTTGTAGATAGCTAATTTCTAAAGCGATAAACGAGTGAGTTTTAAACTACGCTAATACAGTTTACTATAAATCTAAGAAGTATAAACAGGTGTTTGATTGTATTGTTAAAAGCAAAAATGATAATGAGTATAATAGTTCGATCTCTATTTATAGGTACATTTGCTACTTACAAATAGGTAAGTAATTTTTTTTATGAAGTAGGTTAGGTTCGATTAAAACGATACTAACAGTAATAGTATTTAATTTAGAGCTAAAAAGTTTGATAATATTTTTTCTGCTCAAAACATACAGTGATTAAATAATTCATAATCATAATCATTTCGTTTCAAACTATCTCGCAAGAATCTCACTCGAACGGCCATAAAACACATCAAACAATTAGTAGGGTCACCCTGTCAGTTGTAACGGTTACGCAGAAGTTGTTCCCCTTAGCGGACCACGAGTGTAGCCCAAATATAAGACGCCTCTCTAAATTATTCATACGCGCAGTTACGTGGCCAGATTACTGATTCCTCAGAAATTACCAACTTTTTCACTAAACCTTTTGTTTCGCACCGATCCTTGGTATTATTGCTAAGTGGCTTTTGTTTTATATTGTTTTGTAAATGAATTATTATATTGAGGCTCCGAGCAATTAAGGATTTAAATGGATAACGCGGGGATTTATTTTCAGTAGGGTTCTTTCTAGGTCAGTTTTTGATGGTGGATTTTATACGCGTTGATCTCATTGAATTTTAATGTGAATAAAATGGGTGTAAATCATCACCTAATAATAAACTCTTGTCAGTTCGCCAATATCGTTATTTTTCAAAGCTTAAGGCGTGTATTAAGGTTTCACATAATATTATAACTAAAGATTATTATTGCTGCTAGCTATTAAATGCGGTATCAGCTCTATTATTATTTCAGCCATGGTCAAATGGTCATCCACTGCAGGGCAAAGGCCTTCCTCCTTTCTTCTTCCTTGCCTCCCTCCTGTTGAACACAATCAGGAAAAATGGAGAAAGGAATTATGTATATTTGAATAAAATAGAAGTAGGTACCAAGCCACGTAAACATTCAGAATATCTGTTATATGAGGCAGTGTACTATGATGTACAGTAACCGCTAAACTTAGTGAAACATTCTGTGGGCTGCGCCGACACTCGTAAAATGCATCTTTACGGGCGCCCAGCAGTAAACGTGAACCTTTGCGTTAAGTGCAACTCGCGCACTTAACGACCGTACATACTACATACGTATTCTGATATAACCTTTATAAGATAGGCCACTAGTGTTTATTTAAAAATCTACATTCCCATAACTATATAAAAAAAAATGGTTTGGTTAAAAAACTTATTTGAATTTAGAATAACATTGATTTTTACGGCCATTTTGAATGTTTCTTTATTCTATATTCTAAAAATTGTTATTTTATTTGTAAATTATATCTTTTGAATTTGGAATGATTATGGTTAAAAAAAAGATTAAATCTTACGTTATAATAATAAATTATTTACTATTTAATACGTGAACAGCTCATGTATCTTTTTAGGAGCGCTAGACTAGTTTTGGGCTCCAACGGAGGCTTTATTCATGAGCTTGTGACGCGGTGAGGTCACGAGCCGAAGGCGTAAAGATTTTTAGACCTTTGGTTTGTCACGTCAACTTTGTATTAGTAAGTTAATATAATAACAGCCTATAACTGTTCCACTGCAGGGCAAAGGCTTCCTTATATAGAGAAGTATTGAACTTGATCAACCCGCTAGCTCACTGCGGGTTGGCGATTTTACTACTTTGAGCCTAGCTGATTTAAAAGCTTGGGTTTAAAAATATATTTAATATAAACTTATATCTAAATATTGGTCAAGCCGTTTGAACGTGAAGTTGTTACTTACAACATACGAACACAAACTTTGGCGTTTATAATATTAGTGTGATGAGACGAACTATTAAAAAAGCTTCCAAAAATGCTAAATATATATCAAGTTATACAATCCTCGTGCGACCAGTAGTAACGCCTACAGTGACACCGTCATACACTGGCTTTACGATCCAATGGTGATGGGAATAGTTAATTTTATAGATCTAGAGGGACGTGTGCATGAGATTCAATGTCTTCTAGCTGAAGTTTGTTACGAATGCAGGGGATATGGCCGGGGGATGAATTGTTTAACGCTTGGCTGGCTGTTCGGCAATATACAAACTAGGTAACTTCAGCTGCTTTACGTAACAATAATACATAATAACATCACGCCTGTATTCCCCGAAGGGGTAGGCAGAGGTGCACATTATAGTGCACCCACATTCCACCAGTTATGTAATATAGGTACACTAACTCTGTCTGTCTGCCTGAGACGCCTTCACAACTAAACCTAGACGAATTTTGATGAAATTTGGCATGAAGAAATTTTAAGCCCCGAAAGACATAGGCTACATAATACATAGGCTACATATAACGGGAAAAGCCGCGGACAAAAGGTAGTTTCTTTTATTTTGAGTACGTAGAAATCGTATAATAAATGTCATACAAAATATCTATACTCTATAGGTAGAATGAACCAGTAGAACAGCACATGACATAGCTACGTGTTGCGGTGTTTTGACGGGCTCAACCTGAGTACGTACTCAGCGTATTAAGTGCTTCTCACGTGGCTCTTAATCGATCGATTCTGTAGTACTGTGTGGTACTGGCTGGAGACGGGAATTGTTCGAGATTTCCAACTGATTTAGTAGTGAATGCTGTTTAGTAGATTTCGTATTATTGAATATAAATCCCAACTAATATTATATACGCGAAAGTTTGTAAGTATAGATGGATGTTTGTTACTCCTTCACGTAAAAACTACTAATTATAATGAAATTTCATATGGAGGTAGCTGATACCCTGGATTAACACATAGGTTACGTTTTATCCCGAATAAAATTTGCGGGTAACACCGCGGGGCGCAGCTAGTGGTTTAATAATAGTAATGTTGAATACCTATAGACAGACAAATACTTAGACATTTTGTAAATTCTACTTGTGGAAACTTTTAAATGGCCTTCAAGTGTACCTATATATTCGTTATCTCATATTGTGTATTCCAGCTGTAGGTAAAAGTATTCCGTAAGTAATAAAGGTCAATGTTATGGTTACTTCTTCTTGTCGTGTAGATGGTTTTCATTGGAACTGACCAGTTCAATACATAATTAAATCGATTGTTTTGATTAGCCTCTTATGTGTTCTGATGTGGCGCTATTTACTTCAATAAGAAAACAGCAGTTTTCGAGTCAAATAATTTTCTTAGTGACGCAGACTTAGACTGCACAGATATCAAATTGAGCTTATTCTCATTTATCGGAAACCTTGGTCAGCCCTTTGCTCTACAGAAATTAAAACAGAAATGATCTGGCAGCCAGACAATATACCAAGACAATATACAAGAGGTTTCTCACTATAATAACTCAGCCATGTGTTGCTGCACAAGCAACAAATATAATTTTATTATTCCACCTTTCAATAAAAGCACTTCAGCATTTATTTCGTAAATCAATTATTTTCTTGGTAATTCAATAAATAAATCACAAGAAGAAAATAAAACTGTGTCGATGTCATAATGCACAAACAGTGGGACCTGCGCAGAATACCGTGAACACCTCAGAAGTTTCCGTCGCTTCGCCCCGGTAATAATCGGTACCACAGGGCTGGCTGAAAAGTACAGGTAAAACTACCGGCATTTTCTCTTAAAAAAATCTTTCGCCCCATACTATAAATTACTCCTGCATTAAGAGTCACATGAAATATCCCTTACGCAAACACCCAGATTCTGGACGAACATTAGAGGATCACACAATTTTTTGTCCCGGGCGGAATTCGAACCCGCAGCCCTTAGTTCAGCAGTCCAATCGATGCCAATATTAAGTTACCTACAATCCTAATCTTTAAGTCATTTACATTATTATATTGTAATAGTCACTCAGAACACAAAACATTTGTAAAAGTTAAAAAAAAATATATTGAACATATTAAGCAATACAATTCAGCAGTAGTAGTAACTAAAGATAAAACCATAACTTATGCCCAGATGTTAAATAACACAAAAAATTCCAAAAGCCTGAGGTGTAGCAACCCTGCAACCTTACCGAACAAAACAATTGACACTAGCTTCAAACTCGTACTATTGGCGGCAAAAATTTATGAGTTTTGTTTCGTCAGATAGTTTCATGTTACTTATTGCTAGAATTTTAGTGTACGGTGCAACTGTAAATCGTGAGTTTAATCTAAGTTTAAAAGTAAACGATAGTTTTAATGGGATAGTAGAACAGTTGTGGCGATATAGAAAAATTCCAATTGTATTGTTTTCGGTATTTCTGTACTATTATTGTTAGTAATTGATTTTATAATAGTTATAGGTCACAACCCTTACGAAGATCACATAAATACTCGTATTCTATACGGTACGTATATGGATAATACGACACTGTCCTAGAATCACAATTAGCTACTGTTTACTATAGGTACCTACTTTATTTGTGAATATGTTGAACTCACAGTATGTATATTGTATCTACAAATACACACTTTTATAATGGTTTGTGCTACATTAATTGGACACGTACAACATAACTCAAAATTCACGTACATTTTCATTTCCCACAGTTCTTCCCTGATAACATCCATCATATTTTTCATCAAAAAACTTGCGTGTTGAGTATGAAAATACCCGAAAATAGCCCGTCACCGCAGCAAGAATTCTTGCAACGTTTTAAATGGCGCAGATTTTAACTCACGCGGAAATCCGCATGTATTCAAAAAAGGCGACGCGGAATCCCAGCTCAGAATGCGCGCGGGCGAACGGACGGGTGATTAAAATTTCAGGTGTTATTGGGACCTTTACTAGTGGCAGTGGGGATCTTTCTGTTCTATGTCGGATATCCAATATTACTTTAATTGAGAGTAGTGTTAGGATTGGCAGAATTACCACTTCTCAAAATGACTGCAGGTCTGTCCCTTTCTCAGAATGTCCCTTTGTGTTAGGCTTTGTTGACGTCGAGGGTTTAAAAATGTGCTCGAGTTACCTAGCCTAGTTTTAGAATTTTCGTTTGTCAGCATGGTCTTGTACAATCCTTCGCCAATGCAGAAATGTACTATCAAAACACTTCTGAAGGATGGACAGAACGTTGTTTTCAAATCAAATCATTTATTTGTTAAACATAGGTTTTATAACATAGGTATAGAGACATATAAATATCAAAACAACCGATGCTTTTAGTAAAAAGATCTACTGTGTAATCTATCATAAGTTGTTGTTTTAATTCGTTTTTAATTTACCAAAAAAACGTTTGTTATTCTATGTCAACAAGCAAAAAGCTTCCTGAAGTTGACGCGATGAACTAAAGTCCTATGCTACCAACACCTATGCAGAAAACGCGACCTTTTATGACTGTTTTCTCGGTAAAAATATTGTCAAAAATACCAATACCACACGTTTTCGAAAACTTTGCTTTGCCTTTTTAATTTTGTATCTTGATACCTACATACACTGATCAATGATCATGTAATTACTCACCTTAGCCATGCTAGTTCGCCAATATCACTGACAACACATAATGTCATTGACGAAGAGCGATGATGTCACTTGTTTGTCTTGGGATCACAAAGCAAATGAACACTAGTTATGTGTAACGTGTAATTAATATCGCCCGGCCAGCATCCTATGCCACTAATTAATGTGTCTTATTAAGATTTATAAGGCCTTCTTTGTCGTAAATAATAAGGTAAATGGGGATCGTTATATTTTCTGCGGAACGATGAATGGGGAAGTTTACATTTGATATTTTTCTTTTCAAAAGAGAAAACGTAAATATAGCAGAAGATATGCTAGGTGGACGAGTTGTGTAAAACGTTTAAGAATCTGATTAATAAAACAGTGCTTGTATGACAGAATAATAAAAAACATTGATGGAAATGAATGGTAGAAGGTTAGCAGATAAGTTGCAAAAATACTATAAAAAAGCAACATTAAAATACCTTCTGTATAATGATAGCAGAAAAGTTCGCAGTCCCAATCCACTGCACCAAAAATAAGCAACAAATTCTCAAAAAATATATCTACATTCACCACATTTAATCAAATGCCGTATACATTTCCATTTTGTTTGAACCAGTCTCTGTAAAAACTAGTATATTTTAAACCATGCATTTCAAAGGGCTGCAGTGTGCGAGTAAATTCAAATTACCTTGACAAATATCCATTCGGTTTTACATAAAAAGCAGACGCAGCCGGACGGAGCGCCGGACAAAAGGGTATAAACGAAAATCCTATAGAGTATGTGTAGAGCTTATTTACATTAATTTTTCATGACCTGGTAGAGTCTATGGAGATACGAAAGGGCCTGTGAGCTATTTTCTGCATAGACTTATTTTTGGTAGTTATTTACGTTGTTTGATAGCTATTTGTGTACGTTTACATTATTTTTATATGCTTTTTTGAGCTATACTATCCCTACTAATATTATAAACGCGAAAGTTTGTTAGTGTATATGGATGTTTGTTACTCTTTCACGTAAAAACTACTAAATAGATTTTAATGAAATTTCGAATACTTTTCTAATACTAAAAATGACTAATATTTATATCTGATCCTATACGCTTCACTCCTGATACGTGAGATTGTAATTTCAGGTCAAACAATAAGGTAACTGCGCTCTACCTAACCCTTCGAGCCTTGAGGAATACCAGTTTGATGACCGACACACATGCATACATACTTTTGAAATCTTACAATTAGGACACTTAGTAACACAAGTACTTTCAAGAAGAAGAAATACCTAAATTGTGCCAAAATTTTAGTAAACAAAATTCAAAGAAAGAGATTCTTGAAAGAAATGGGCACAAATAATACTAAAATACATTAAGGAAGATATAAACCCAAATAAAACGTTGATTTCGCTTCTCAAAAAGAAATTCTTTACAGTAATTTAGTTGTAGGTCAGATATAATGGAAGCCCGATATTTCAGCTTAAGCGGATTCCCAAAAGATAAAGATAAAAGGTTTTCGCAATATAAATAATGTTAAAGCATCTTTAAAGATATAAATATAACTGCCCCCTTACTATAAAATCTTAAAGCAGGAAAGTTTACGTTGTGGAAACGAGACGCCATATTAGACTGCACGTAGCGGTGTCCCGCTTCCACAATGTAAACTGTCCTGTTTTAAGAGGCTACTAAATTTGCAAATTATTGCAGTTTCAAATTCCCTTTTTTTAAATGTCACGTCTGTATAGGTGTCATATGAATTTTCTTTCGAAATAAAACAACTGTTTATTCTTATCTGCACCGATTAATAATAATGATATTTATTTGCAATAAAACATGGCTTATTTGCAATAACCATTTCAAAACATGTATGTATAAAAATCAAACAATTTTTTACAGAAATATGTTTCATATTTTATGTTTCGTGTATATTTGTACAGTTTTTAATGTCTCACTTACCCAGCGTTAACCCCGAAAACAAAAACAGTTTCCAACAAAACAACTGCAATTACGTACACAACTACAATTCACCACACAGAACAAATAAAAACCAACGCAGACCAACCTAATTCAAAAACATACATTCTGTTTAAAAAGAAATACAAATCTCCTGATTTGCATACCCGCACGACAATTCAATTCGCATATTCATGCTAAGTCCGTCTCAACTGAAACAAATTTAAAAATATAGCAGCAACATCAGTTTCCCGTTTCCCCAACGTATGGACGAACGCAACTACTTCCCTATATTAAAATCATTCGTTCATCTAACCGCTCGAAAAAGCCACTGACAAAGCGCTCGAAATTTAGCTGTGCAAAATCTCAACGAATCCTAGATTACGACGGGGCAATTTCAACACAAAAATACAAGTGCAATTTGAGCGGCCATAAAGCGAGGCCCGAGTTCTGAACGTCTTAATAGTTAGTTGGCAAGCTTTGTTATTCCCGACACCGGAATGCGAATCTCTGTGGAGTGTGCGGTCGTAATCTGAAACATACTGTCCTCTAATTGCGATCCTAATTGCCGCCTGTGTACCCCACCCTTCTTTATTCTGGCCTCGTTATGTTACATGTTGCCGTTGTGTCGGGCCGGTGTCCGAGGAGCTGGCCGCTCGTGTTTCGTAATGTTTTGTATTGTGTTTGCCTAGGGGTGCAGAATTTGATGCCTTGATTACAGTCAAGCAAAGCGGTTCACCGTGTGTATTGTTATGCGGTTCCTGCGATGGGTTTGGGGATGTACTGTGCCGATGTGTGGCTGTTTGGCAATCTATAGGCCATTGTTGAATGTGGTTCTAGAATACCGTAACTCTATCTGTCGAGTGCTTTGATTACGACATTTTAGGTTTCTATATATATTTTTCTGTTTTGACATGCTTTTATAATTCTACTACATAATGCTGTAATACATGAAACGTGCGGTGCAATACATTACTCTAACAACTGGAACATACTTAATTATCTTTTGAGTTTCATTGGTACCGTGATTTGTGTGTAACAAACACAACACAAGATGCTTTCACACTAAAAAAACCGTCTAATCGAGAATTTTCCACTCGCCGCAATCAAGTTCTGCGTCAATTCGTCGTAATTTTCAAATGCGACCTAAAAGCTAATGACCTAAATGACTATAGTAATCTGTATTCACACAGAGCACGCCGCGAGTGAGCCAGCTAGTATATCTGAGAGCATGTGTCTGTCCACAGGCCTACCGACGCTCACACGATACATTCCACTAATGGCGAGATTACAAATCGCTATGTTCACCACTGGCATGGCCCAGTAGTCCTCCAGTTTAATGCACTGATACTGTGAGCATCGCTCTATTGTTCATATTGTTTGAGATTTTGATACGTTTCGGCCTTCAAAAGATTGATTTTGGAGCTTTTTATTTAAATTTTAAGGCATCACTGACGTAGACTCGAAAGATCGTTAATCAATCGTCACTTTTGATAGGTCAAAACTGAAATTCAAAGGTTGCGCAAGTTTTTGCCGCATTAAAAAAAGGTATTTTCTATAAAATTTTCAACTTTTGATTGTTAATAAATAAAATTACAATACAGATAGGTATATGTGTATGTATGTATACAATAATTTAAAGTGGTCTTATAGAGCGAAAATTGTAGATAAAAAGTTAAAGCCAAATATTTTTTTATACTTAGATCACCTTTTCTGAGAACCTTCTTTTTACATGTTCCTATATCTCTAATTATATATTTTTCTAAAAAAAATCTGCAAGTCTATTACGTTGGAACTAATACAAACCTATTTCGCCGTAAAGCCTCGGCAGAGAGACAGGCGAACAAATATCTACGCTCAAGGAACTAGTCCCAAGTAATAGCATTCTGTACAGTTGCAATGTGATTGATGCTAACGAATTAAGTTACAAGCTACCCGAAGTTAGGGGAACTTGACTAATGGAATTAGCTCGCTTGTTTAATTTCATTTTATTGTATCGTTTACAATGTTTACTGGGTAACGTTCATTTGAGCTATGGAGTTATTGGATGTTGGTAATATTGATAAAGTTTTAATAAAATAAAAATAATACATTTTATGTTATATTTTAGCTGCCACTAGTTTTACAGTAGAAAATAATATTTAAATGGGATTTATAAATCTAAATAAAGTTTTATTTTTAATATTTTATCCGTTTTTTTTTAGATGTGTAAATTTTTTCAAAAACTCGTTATCATGTTTTTAAATCTTTTGCTTTCTAGTCACCCTAAAAACCATCTAAAGTTGGTAATGAAAGACCATTATCGTGAAAATACAAGAAATCAATCAGAAGGTTAAAGGAAGGTACCATCAATTGCATATCAACTAACGACCTGGTTGGCGCAGTGGTTAAGCAATTGGACTGCTGCGCTTAGGGTTGCGGGTTCGATTCCCGCACAAAAATTAGTGCGAACCGCAGATGTTTGTACTGAGTCAGGGTGTATGCGTATGTGATATTTCATGTTTGTGAAACGCACCTACGACACAGGAGGATTATTAAAAAATATATATCAAGCCTTGTGAGAGCTCGTTTAATGCTAATAAGTAGGCATAAAAGATTGATTTATTTTATCGCGTTCTTTATAGCGAGTAAATATGCAGTATATGAACAATAGGAGACTATGACAAATACTAGAGAGCTACAATTTCCATCAAAGCGCTATTCACATGGTAATAGGTTTTCGAGAGATAGGTAAACCGTGGCACTATAGCCGTTCACTCTATCAATCAAACATCGACATCCAATATTGGTCCTACTGTACATGTTTTTGGTCCTTTGGATTAATTAACCTTTAGTGACAGCAATTTGTATGTTGCAGTTAAAGTATTTGCGCATATTACAGTACAACAACAAGTCTTAGAGTAAGTAGGTATGTAACTAAAAACATTGATATAGATTACTATATGAATAAAATAATTAAACCTACTAGCACCTATACCAACGAAAAATGACTTATTTACCCACAAATTACATCAAAACTCGGCTCCAAGCACCAAAAATGTTGCTCATTCTCCAGTAACTTTGGTACAAACATTCCTTGCAAACAAACGGTGCCACAATAACGAAAATCACCCAATAGAAAGCAAGACAGGTGCAAGCCCCAACGTAAATAAGCTATACGAACAATTTGTGGCGAATGGTTAGCTAACAGCCACGCTTTCTGGGTTTTAGCGAAAGACATGGTGCGGTTTGAATGTACGGCTGGGAGTCGGAGCTCAATTCAATTTTGGTGAGGATTAGCATTCTTAGATCTTTATTTGTTTGTTAATAGTGGTAATTTACCGAAGCATTTTTTAAGTTATTTTACACCTAGTAATGAGCTGTGAGGTTGCACCCAATCCTTGTGTAACATAACGCACCGTACCAATATTTAATTGGTGCTTTGAATTTTATTATAAGTCTTGATCAATCAAAAAACTTGAAAAATTTGTACATACTTGAATAAACGATGAGATGAAAATCAAACAAAAAAGTTTTAACGTATCGTAACGTAATAACATATTATATTGGAATGAACACACATGATTAAAGTTGTATTAAATTAATATATTATTGACATAAATAAATTAATATACGCCTTATGTTTGTTCGATCATTACAATAACCACAGCTGGTACAATACGCAATTGTTGAATTCACAAAATAAATACACTAAAAATAATTGTGAGTTCCGCAATCTGCATGACATTGCTCAATAAATAAATTAAGTAATACTTCCGTTCGATACTGAAATATCAGCACAAACAGTTTTAACGAGGCAAGAAAGAACGTCTCCCCGATATTTCGTACCCAAAATCCATAACAAGACTTAACAGCATGTAAAAGGAGGCCGAAAACACTAAAATAAACAAAGAGATAAAAATTCCCAAAAGGATTTGCGGCAAGTGCCCTCAAAATCACAATTCAGCCCTTTGGCGATTACATGATATCGGCTTTTTGCGTTACATTCGCGAAATTCAATAATACCGATGCTCGTAACGGGGTGGGGGGTGGCGAAAAAACGGTATTTGGCTCACTAAACCGTTATTGTCAACCGCTGCAAATAACAGGGATGTTTTTTCTTGTTATTTCATTTTAAAAGGTCCGCCGCGGTGATATTGGAATGCGCGGCGGTTTTTGTAATGCTTTTGCTATTTGATAGTACTAATAAGGTGTGTTTGGGTAGCCGTCAGAAGAATAAGAGCGGGTGATTTTTTCAGACAGTTTGATACATACGTATGTTAAATAAATAAGGATTACGGAAAGCAGTGTTAGCGGAGTGGTATGACCGTTGGACTGCAAAGTCAAAGGTCGCAATTTTATGCGCCGGTCATATAGCGAGCGTTTTTGTGAGCCCTGACAGGGCCTCCGCGCATGCGCCGTCGCTGGTCGAGGTGTGACTTGCGGCGGTTCCGTGTGTTGGTGTTTGGTAATGCATCTCATCGCGTACTAGTTGTTGTAGAAAGTTTCATACGAGTGGCTCGGCGGGAGTCGACCAGCGACTTTAGGCGGCCCCATCCACAAGGTTACTCGAAGCCGGCCAACTGCGTTCCCGATGGCCGTGGTGGTGAGTATCAGTAAGGATGACGCGTCATGTCCCAACCTTTATAAAGTAAATGATTTTTCATCTACCTCGAATTCTGCCACCTACATAGTACTTGTATGGCATGAGGCTGCTACTGCACGCTAGCCATCCTGGGTTAAAGGTAACGCGTTAAAACAGGTGAGCAGAAACAGAATGAACGATTTAAAACCATTTTGCAATGGTGCGGAATCGTTCCGGTTTTTACTCTGGCACCGACGAGTTACGAACGCTGTTTTGCTCAGTTGATTTTTACAATGCGTGAATATTTATAGCCTGCGTATAATATATTGTGTTTCGTGGTGCAAACACTTTCGTTTTTACAATTGGAACGTTAGTTGGTGTAGTTTATATAAAACTTGCTTTTGCCCGCGGCTTTGCCCGCGTTAACGCCTTTCTCGAGCCTTCAACTTTTTACATGCTAAATTACATCAAAATCCTTCCAGTGGTTTAGCCGTGAAGCCGTAACAGACAAACAGAGTTACGTTCACATTTATAATATTAGTGTGGATATGCTAAAAAAGCTTAATCAATAAAATTTTTACTTACTGTACTTTAAATATGGTACATCCAGACTCCATACTGTTACTGAGAATCACCAAGGTAAAAACTCGATAACACTGCCCGACTCGGGATTCGCTCTCACCGATCACTAGACCAACGAGGCAGCATGGGCAACATGGTAAAAATATTAAAATGTTGTAATCGTGTTGCACCTTGTAAATTGTGAACTTTGCGCTGAATTCCATTCCTTCTGTACCTAAAGTACGGTCCCTATCTCTTAGTTACATCCATACCTACACCTTTATTATCCAATCCAGACAAACCTAGACTATGTTAGTTTAATTGGTACAATGAGATTCCACTCTCGTTTCCACGCAGTCATACTATCTAATCAGAACCATGTAATTAAGTCTGTGAGTTTATTGTCGCACTTTACTCTGTTTTCTCTGTGCGTCCTAGGTTTAAGGCAATTTTTCTTTATTATATTACAGTTAATGCGTTATCCTTTGGAGATTTGGTAGAAAGTTTTTCTTAAATGAAATGCCTACTGGGCGTTTAGCTTCCACATTTTCTCACCACGTTGCGCGTTGTGTCTAACTACTCGATTTAGAGGTACACTAAGACAGCGTAGTTCAAATAATGAAGAATACTCCAAAGGAGTATAAAAATAAATGTATAAATTGATATTGTCCAAATGCTCCAACGTATCACATATGCAGTTTAAGATAAGGTTCATAAAACTAGTATCACTACCATAACAAAGCCTGCCCATTTGTTAACCTAGATGGACATTGCCTACGATATATTAGAACTATATAGATAACTAGAAGTTCTACCCTGGTAGTTGTGAAAAAAGACATATAGGTACTACTACTTCAAGGCCCAATAACATTGGCTCCTAAACGGATTGCCATTTAAGGCATCCATAGGAGACTATTCACGAATTCAACACGAACGAAAACACCGTTCCACACCTAAAAGCGAGCTCGATCCAGCCAGGTACTCTGAGATTCAACTCTTGTTCCCATCGCGAAGTAATCGTGTTCCTGAAATTGAGTCTGCAAGTTTCAGCGTGACGCGTTATCGGATTTGTTTGGTACGCGCACAGAATCTGCGGGACTGCTCCGCCTACTCGCAAATTGCATCGGATACTGGAAACGCTGGCTTGGTTTTTAGCTTTAGTTCTTTTGTGTTAATATGGAGCTTAAGGGATTAGGGGGCAGCGCTTTAAAGTGACCATATCAGTTTAAATGGTTTTACGTTCATAATATACGTTACATTATAGGACGTGACTAGTAGATACGTCTGTAGTGTATTGTGGCCCATGAATTTGTGTCTCATATAAATAATCCTGGCAAAAAATGTAGGCTAGTTACTGATCAATATGAATATATCAAACACTTGAAAATAACTAGCATTGACAAGGATACGTTAGTATGAGATATAAAAAAAATAAAAAAATATATTGCACAACTACCTCAACTATTTAGCATACAATTTAAACTTGCAATCAGTTACATCCATTGCCTGCTATGTCTGACATTACCATAATTATTCTATATTAAAACAGTAATGTAATATTAAAACTCCGAAGACGTCGCCTGTTTAAAATAACAGATGGCAGCACATGTATTATTCATGGGTCGGTTTTAGTTGGGAGTCCGATAAGTTTGAAAGGCGTTGGGTGAAGTTGATGGCAGATTGTGGCATTTACATTTTAATTGAACATTTCAGATAGTTACACGATTAATCTGTAATTATTGGTTATTCAAGTGTTTTTGAATTCGATTTGAGTAAATAATTATTATTTATGTTTTTTTTTGGATATTTACAATTTGTTCTAGAGTATAAATAATAAAATGAATAAAAATATCCTTGGCAATAGTAGAATAACTATTGTCAAGCACTGGGACCTATAATGTTGGCTCCTTGATAACTAATTAGACGAGCCTTCACAATTAACACCTAGCCAGCATAAGCTAGTTAGGTGTTACTTGGTATATAATAAAATATAATTATGTGCCTAGCTATTGCATTGTGTGGGTCCCTAGCTATCGCATTAGATAGGAAATGTCCTGTAACTATAGTTTTAAGGTTTTGTTACAACAAATAAATAAATAATTTTTTCACCGTCTGAGCTATTTTATTGTAATTATATGTCATCTCGATAAGAAATATACAACTTTAAGGTAGTGTAAAATAGTTAAAAACTCCATGTTTTGTTTGCCTACAGATTGCTAATGGGCCAAGTCGCAATGGAAGCCCTCGCCGCGTACGGGGTCGCTCCAGCCCTATTTATGCTCGGAGAAGAATATTCACGTAAGTTAAATATAATCTAGAATGATTTTACAATTACAATTTTTGTGTTACCCATATTATTTATCTGTTTATTCACATGTTCTATCGGGAAAACTTGACTAGCTTAAACCGAGTAACGAAATCCTTGCTTGAATGTTCTTATAAATATTGTCTACGTGTCACTAAGAATGAAGTATTATTTTAACGTCATTTCGCGTATTACAGCCTTTGTCACGTCTGATAATCTATGATTAGTGTAATACCGAATCATACAGTTGGAAAACTTGTTTTTCATTTAAGTGTTAGATGGTTTTCCTAGTCTAAATAAAATAACTGTTAATTGTTCTTTATCACGTAATTAGGTCAGTGGGTTATCTTAGGGGCTCCAACCAATAATTATCCATTTGTAATTATCTAAACTGCGCAACGCCTTCATTTAAGACTTGTTCATTTTTGTATTTTAATAAATAAATAAATCGTTACTTACTTGGGATGATAAAAAACAATAAACATAAAACATCACGCCTGTATTCCCCAAAGTGGTAGGCAGAGGTGCACATATAGTACACCCACATTTCGCCAGTTATGTTTTAGGTCCCAATGTAATAGAGGGCGAGCCTATTGCCATCAACCGGGCACAAATCCAAACTCCGTGCTGCTACTGAGAATTACCACTAGACCAACGAGGCAAAAAACAATAATTGATTTTAAATGTGAATACCAGGGAAACATAGCTTCCTGATTCCTGAGAGGTATCTTTAAGAAGAAGGCAAATATTAAACCCGTTCACATAGCGTCGATATCGCAAAGATCTCTTGACAGTTAACAGAATCCTTTACAACAGATCACACAACCAATCGCCGTTTAATAGTATTTACATGCCGGCGGCGATAGGCAGGGCTCACACCGTATTGATTGGATATGCACATTGCACATGCTTGACACTTGCGTACATCGCTGAATATGTAAACCTCTATGGAATGTGTCTATGCGACTTAGGACTATATCTAGGACTCAATCAGATGTACGGAATGGAATGATTATTTATTCTTGCGTGTGGTATAATTATATAGGTATTGTATGTTAAACAATTAAAACACAAAAACAAAACCACTTTTTCATTTTAACCCAGTTTCTCGGTTTAGTATAGTCAGCTGCCTCCTTACCGTGAAGTGTTAAAGCAGGACAGACGTCTATTTTAATGCGGCGTCTCGCTTCTTCAAGATAAACTAACCTGCTTTAAGCGTTCATGGTAAGGGGGCTGTAGCGTTTTTCAAAAGTTGAATATGATCCTATAGCCTATGTAGTGGGTGAAGTTAGGCCGAGGATGATGATGATGATTATGGTGATAATTAGCATATCAGTATCTTTGTATTTTAGTCGGTATCATAGAGATTAATAAGATTTTGATCAATTAAAGTACAGATTATCGTTCCACAATCCAGTTATTTGTTCGTACAGAAAAAAACTAAACAATATTTGCTATCAATACCAATATTTTATCCATTTAACCTTAGAGCCTTTTTTCCACACCGTCGTGTGACGTCACACAACAATGGCTAGGCGAAGAACTGCCGCCCGGTGGCTCTCTGGGCACAGCTGCTGCCCCGAGACGTCGCGAGCTCTTTGCACGGCGCTAAAAAGAGCATAAACCGGTATAGCCGATTGTGAAGACGTGGGCCAAGGTGTGAAAGGCGGCGGAATGCTAGGATAGTGTAAAGATTTTGTATTTATTGGAGGCACTTAAGGAAGTTTCGGATAAGTACTACGTGCTGTTCGGTCTTATTGTACACTTTCTTCGTCTTAGCGTATGGTTGACGAACAACCTGGTGTCACAGTTTAAACCTGGCTTGTTTCCTTACGATGTTTTCCTTCACCGTTCTTGCAACTTATAAATAGTAATACGCATATTAATTCGAAAAAACATTGGTGTGTGCCGAGGTTATAATTAATTTTCACGAACGTACTCGTAGTACGCGGCTTTTTCATTGATTGTGATAATAGTTAACTTTACACAAGTCATGTAAACTAATTATTCTACTCCATCAATAAAATACTTATGTACCTATAGGTATTAAACGTAAGATAACTCTTTCTTTTTCCTCTGAATAAATAATAAATGAAATAATATCGCAACTTTTACATTTCTTAGAAAAAATTTAAAAACAGTTTCCATATTTCATCGATTTTCAATACCAGCGTACGAGCAAGCCATGATATAGTTACACTTTGCTGCTTTTCAAACCAAAGCCAATCTCCTTTTTAATAACTACAGTCTCCTCTACCCGCCCTCTCTCCTCTCCTACACTCTCCTAAGTCGAGGACAGTACTAAGTGCTCTCCAGACAACTAGTGTATTGCAGATAGTTCCCCAGATTTACGAGGCCGCTGCTCATCGTAATGTTGGCAAGTTAATTCGCACGTACCTTGATCCGGTCACATTGATTCGCCTGCTTTATAGTGATGTAATTGTTTGGTCATTTTACGATGTTAGTTTTGTATTTTGTGGGATTTTTATATTCATTTCTCAGTAGCAGCACGGAGTCTGGATTTGTGCCCGGTTGATGGCAATAGGCTTGCCCCCTATTACATTGGGACCTAAAACATACCTAACTGGCGAAATGTGGGTGTACTGTATCATGTCCACCTCCGCATATCACTTCGGGGAATACAGGCGTGATGTTACGAGTATGTTATGTTTGTTCGGTTTAACCATCAACCTTACTCATTAAATAAATAAATAAATTAGGATCAAGAGAATTGATATTTACCTAGGTTAATAAATAATTAATTTTAAATTTTATGGTTGAAGAACTACCTGGTATCAGAGTTTAGCCTGTAGGCCCTTGACATGGCTTTACACATCGTTATAAAATATCTCAGGTGTGCGGATTTCTTCACGATGTTTTCCTTCACCGTTTTAGCAACTGATAACTAATTTATAATACGCACATAAATACGAAAAAAACAGTACCTACGTGCCGATGTTTGAAGTTGCAATGTTTGACATGGCAGTTCAACGGTCATACCACTCGGTTATCACTGCTACTCCATTGCTATTCAGCTACTAACCTATTCTTAGAACTTAGTAATCGACACTTGAGTTCTTGGTTATTTAACATATGAACTTTCCTGAGCGATGTTATCGAATGTTTGATAATAAGTCGATTGAGCACCACGCGGCGGCAGGAAGCCTCATCATCGGCGCGATACCGGTGGAATGTACGGCCGGGCAGTTGAGCCAGCCGAGCTTGTTGGATTAGTCTAATTTATTTATTAACATAACATTAATATCACGCCTGTATTCCCCGAAAGGGTAAGCAATGGCGCACATATAGCAATATTGACTAATGGAAAAACACCAGTAATGCTTTGCCCGATCCAGGATTCGAACCCAAGACCTCATGGTCAGCAGTCGAGCTTAGCGACCACTAGACCAACAGTAATTTACTTAAACTTCACGTAATAAAACTGTCTACATGGGCAGACTTAATGCTTGACGCATTCTATACCAGTCAACCTTAGGATGTTGCAGCGATTACATGGTAGATGCAAGAATTAAAAAAACATACATTTAGGGATGATTATTATAATATAATAGCTAGTAGAAGTAATAGGTTTCTGGTTGTCAAATGGTTTATGTTTTTGGTTTATGAGCTGGCTATAGGATTGTTATAGGGTACTGTATCTAATGATGTATAGATAATATGTACTTCAAAGATAGTTAATAATATAACGTGGTTTTATCGATAATAGTAAATTGTTACCTGACAACCCTATCATTTTTTTTTAAAACACCAACCAACCCTATAGCCAAGTAGGTATAAGAAAAATATGAAGGTTAGCAATCACCACATCACATAAACTGCTTTAACCATTAAAAATAACAACACTAATTTCCCATAATCAAAACCTTGCAAATCAATTAGACGTTTTACTTTAATAGTATACCAAAGTGTGACTTAACATTATTTGACAAAGCCATAATTATACCCACTCAACGTAATAAATAAACAAAATTATAGTAACGCTAAGTAGGCTGTTACATACAAACGCTGTATTTCACTCCTTGACAAGTTGGACAAAGCGCATGACATTACATTGTTCTTTCGAACACGCGAACAAGCACGATACATTCCGCGCATTGTTCGGCGCACCGCCGCACCGTATGTAACCAACTAAGCAATAGACGCTACTATTAGACGTGCATGCAACGCCGCATGCAAGCCGACTGTTACCAACTTATCGAAGATCGAGGAGTTTCATAGTACGTAGCAATGCGCACCGTTGAATTACCCTTTGATGGGCACAATTATTGCTGAAGAACTCATAAAGATAGATAAGGGAAGTTGATTTCTAAATATAGGATTCCGAAATAGGTTAAAGTTCCTTCTGTTCATGTTGCGAAGAATCGATTGCTATACTTCTGATTATATGGTTGAGTCGATTGAAACATCGTGATCATGAGGCAGTAGAATAGCCAAGCTATACCAATGTGAATTGTAGTAACGAAGGGCACTGCAGTGTTTATGAATACACATTATGATTAATTAATTAAATTGTATACGGTGCACGGTAAGGTTAGGGCTGTCCAGTGTTCAATTCAAAGGCATCACCAGTTTTTTCAGTAACTTATTAGTTCCGTACACCTGACAAATTCACTTTCTAAAATCCCATAAATAAAAATTTCTTGTCAAGCTCCATCATCATCATCAGCTGTAAGACGTCCACTGTTTAACAAAGGCCTCCCCCTAACAACGCCACAACGAACGGAACTTGCTTTTTCCATCCACCAACATGACGTTATCATCGGTCCACCTTATGGGAGGCCTCCCATCTTTTCAAGCACTGGAATTAAAATTATTTGGCTCCATTAAATAACACAAACATTATAAGAATTTAATATGCAAATGACGGTGACCTCCGACTCCAGTTAGGGTTGTTATTATGTAACAAGGGAACACCCTAATTAAATGCTCCGTAATAAACCTGTATGACGTGTGTCGTAGTATGGCTCATAGGTATAAAGAGCGGGTTTATAATGCACTGTATGGGTTCAAATCTAGAAAATAAAGAAAAAAACGCTTTTAAGACGCCATTGATTTATTTTAAAAAACGACAATATTTTACGAAATTTATTTACATTATGTGACTGAAGAATTCCATACATCTGCCAACTTCTGCCTGGAATACAGGGGTACTTTTTCTCTCCGGTAATATTAGTCTCTGACTGTGATGGAGCAGACTATTCTTTCTTTTATTAAACTTTGCCGCACATACGGAATTTCTCCTGTATCATGACTCAGACGCGGGACCATTAACATCTAGGGATCATGACCCAGACTCGGGACAAACATCTAGGGATCACACATTTTGTCCCGTGCGGGAATTGAGACCTCAACCCTTAGCCCTTGCGCCTATCAGGTCATCAAGAGTGAACTGAGTGTACTGAAAATATTCTGCGTAGGTGGAATGTCACAGTTGGCTGCCATGACCGAAATGTGGTCAAGAGGACTCCTCTATACCTACATGAGACTTTTACTAACAAAATGCTGTAACGACGGTTCACACCTTTGTTTTTGTGGGATGATAGACAAATACCAGATACATGCAATAGTTACCTATGTATTTTCAAAAAGATAAAACACTCATTTTAATTTAAAACATGGCGGCTGGCACCCTCGTCCCCATCTCAGGGCGGAAACGTAGGAAATTGTAAGTGAGGTCGCGTTACCGTTACGCTTCCCGCACTTTTTTAAGTCCACGACTTGAATACAGGGTGATATGGCTTAGTGAAAGCTGTGATCTCTGGTACAGGGGGTCAAATAAATATAATACTAACTGCGCTCGCGGTGTTACCCGCTACATTTTTTCGGGGTGAAAAGCCTATGTGCTAATCCAAGGTGTCAGCAGCTAGCTCCATACCAAATTTTATCGAAATTGAGCATCAAACATACAAACATACCCTCAAAAACTTTCATAACGCCTGTTTTACCCGAAGGGGTAGGCAGAGGTGACTGTAGAATATACCCACATTTCGCCAGTGTGTTGTCAGTTCAATGACAAGTAGGGCATCAACCAGGCACACACAACCGGTGTTGATCTGTTGTTCATTTAACAATACGAATTGAATACACATTTAATCCTAAGTTATAAATAAATAATAGTTTAAAAAAACTAAAAAACACGCTTTTTATCGAAAACCGAACTAAAAAATAGAAAATAAGTTTTAATCAATTTAAATTAAGAATAGTGTTAAAAATTTCAATAAATATAAATTAATAATAGTGTGAATAAAAACAAAAAATATTTTATTTAAAAAAGCGTGGGGTGCATGGTGTCAATAGTTATAAATATTTTATTGACAGATACGAGTAGAGTGATTATCACTTTGATAATATCTTAAAAAGCACCCCACGCTTTTTTTAAATAAAATATTTTTTGTTTTTATTCACACTATTATTAATTTATATTTATTGAAATTTTTAACACTATTCTTAATTTAAATTGATTAAAACTTATTTTCTATTTTTTAGTTCGGTTTTCGATAAAAAGCGTGTTTTTTAGTTTTTTTAAACTATTATTTATTTTCTATTTTTTATTAAGATGGTTAGCTACCACGGAGCTTTACCTTAACGCGAGCCGGTCTCGGCGCCCGCGACGGTTAGCTACCACGGAACTTTACCGTAGCGACTAGCGGCTTAGCAGAGGGCGTTGGAGTCGGGACACGCGCGCGACGCTTAGCTACCACGGAACTTTACCGTAGCGACTAGCGGCTTAGCAGAGGGCGTTGGAGTCGGGACACGCGCGCGACGCTTAGCTACCACGGAACTTTACCGTAGCGACTAGCGGCTTAGCAGAGGGCGTTGGAGTCGGGACACGCGCGCGACGCTTAGCTACCACGGAACTTTACCGTAGCGACTAGCGGCTTAGCAGAGGGCGTTTGTGTTGCGGGCTGTAATTATGCTATTTTTATTAATTAATACTTTTTATTAATTATATTATTAAATAATTTTATCAAATTAGTGTATTGTCATCGGTCCTCGATAAATCTACAAAGTTTGAACGAAATCTAGCCGTTTAAAGTGGGTCAAAATCGCGCCCAAAGAAGTCGGTTACAAACATACAAACAAACATACATACATACAAGTGAAGCTAATATAAAGCGTGTAAAAAATATTGTAGTAAGAACGTATATCGGAAAACATAATCTACATCTCTATAAAACGCCAGGGGAATACTTTCAGGCAAAGCAGTCAGGCTGCACTAAAAGCAGTAAATATGTGTATGTAGATGAATGCGGACCATCCCCTGCCTAGCCGCGGCCTAGACGCTGTAAAAAGTAAATAAATGACGCGGAATTTATTCGTTTCGTCGTAAAACTGGGCCGGTCCCTCGCGGACGATACGCGTTTAGTGGGCTCTCCCGATGAATACCCTGTCATACACTGCAAATCTACGGCCGGTGTATAACTCGTACCTATATGTATGTGTATATAATGTTGAGATTTCCGTAGATTTCATTAAAAAGAATATGTTGTAGATATTGGCATGATTGTAAAAAAGAAAATATAGTGCACTGAATTCTGTTTATGTATGTTACTGGTTCAATAAAAATAATAGTGATTTTTTTCACTTTTTTGCTTAAGTAGTGAGTGAAAAGATAAGGTCATGGAAATGGAAATCTATCCATTAGGTAAATAATAATAATTTACAATAATATCCATTTTTCTCAATAGTCCTGCACCTTCTGGGTACTTTATTCATGTCTGCTTTTTTATAGAGCAGTTGTGTGTTGGCCCTAGCTGGTGTCTTATTACCTTTCACATGAAAGTTCTCAACGTGCCTCTGCGTTTTGGACCTGTGTCCCCACGTATGTAAAAAAGACCGGGTATTGTCTACATGGTCGATAGCCCGAGAAGAAGTATCGAATTATAATAAATGTAAAAAAAAATCCAGTGTCTAAGGTTTTGGCAAACACAAAAACAGAAGGCATGTATAATGATTCACTCAGTGTCATTCTGGTTAAGCCTAATGTGGACGCCAGAGAACAGAGTGAGCTCAAAGATTATACACTGAATGAAGTTTTGCTTTCACAATCATTGTTATGAAAAGGAGTGCCGAGCCACATAATCCATTAGCCAAAGCTCTTAGCCCTCAAACAGTAAATTCGTTCGTCCATACTTCAACACCGTCTATGCAAATAAAAACACTCCCAGTAATCCGCGTTTTTTAACCAAAATATACATTTTTTCCGCTGCCCACTGCCGGCGACGTTTTATTGTTTCCCAGTTAAAAGTTAAGAGATTAGCAGGGGAGCCTATAACTGGGCGCGTAAAAATTCCAACCAACCGACCGAACGCCGCGAGTTTGGAGATCCCTGAGTACGAGTACCGTCTATCTTTTGAATTAATTTGATTCGCGTAATTTTGACAGTGTCTTTTTGCTTAGTATCATGTGTTATAAAGGTCACAAGTTGACTTCTCTTTGATAATCTAAGATGAACGCATAGCTGGTCAAAATCACAGTTTGTTACGCAATAAGAGCTTCGTAACATTTTAGTATCTACATAAGTTTTTTTTTCTGAGGGCTTTCCCCCAGTCGTGATCTTCTGCCGTACTATGGCGGATGGTCGAGTATCCTGGACATTTGCTGGCTAAAATTCTCTTTCTTAAGAATCCTGAGATCAAGAGTTGTGGGATCTGTGTACGCTGGACAATGTACCTAAAGCCTCTTATTGTTAAATATGCAAATAAATTTTAGGTTAAAAAAATAGTGATCCATAAAATAAATTGCTTCATTCCTCCCATAGCTGTTCGCTAAAATATTACCGACGATAAACACATCACTGTCATTAACATGGACATGTCAATAATATTTCAACAACGGGCCTGCCAACATAATGTTGCCAGCCTTTGTGTTTTTCAGGCGATTGACCTAATAGGTCAGTGTATGTTAATGTTAAATTTAACCAAGTGCTATGGACGCATGTGACAGGAACATGCACATTTTGTGAGAGGCTGGCTTGACTCGGCATGCCCAGTTTCCTTGGATATAGCTTAATATGTCGATACAAGTATAGTTTAGCAGTTCTGGCTGTCTAGGTCCGTTAAGCTGTAGTGCTTTTTCCCCTACATCGTCCACATCACCTTTCTCACCTATTACGACTTTCTTTCCTGGCGACGCCAATGAAGTGTAGTCATGATCCTTCCCTCCACGTCATCATTATATAGTTTATAATAAATCACAATTTTTATGCACTGTTCGATAGAGTGAGGTCTGTTATCTGTCTCTCTAGGAATTAAAATAAATCTGTTTTTCCTGTTTCTTTGCAAAATTATTTTCTCTTCTTACTTTTATTTGGTACAAAGGTAAATTGTACGGGTTCCCACAAATATTTCTCTATCTAACTTTGCTTGGTTTTTTGCCATGTTGTTTCCATTTGAGGAGATACGCTCATTCGTTCGCGGGCGCCCACCACTGCGCCCGCTCCGAGCGCTATTGCGTTTGGATTTTTATCGCTTTTTCCTCGTAACCAGTTTCAGTAATTTGGTTTTGTCCGTATATGATTGTATTGTTGGTTTGAAATTCATTAATGATCTTATCGGTGTTGCTGGTTTGGCGCTGCTACTGCAGTTATCAGTTAAGCTGAAAGGTTTTATATTACATCCTACTAGTATTATAAATGTAAAAATAACTCTGTCTGTCAGTGACGCCTTCACGACTAAACCTCTGGACGGATTTTGATGAAATTTAGCATGTAGAAAGTTTAAAACCCGAAAAAGGACATAGGCTACTTAGCGCAAGTGAAGCCGCGGGCAAAAGCTAGTTTCATATAATTTTTGTTAGTTACTTTATCTTCCGTTACTAAACCATTCATCCGAATACAATGAAATTTTGTGTGGTAGTTAGAAGCGCACTCGAAAGCCTTTTAAATACAAAAATTGCAGTGTTTGCATATAAAAATAAAGAAAATATGTGTGTTTTTTCAATTCAATTCTATCAAATAAATATGATAATGTACCAGAAATAATCATACCTTTTCGATTGTTTGGTTACAGTCTTCTTTTAAAGCTAAAAAACGTAGTGTTCATTAGTTTATTTATAATTTAATTACCTTGTTGCGGTAAAAATGTCTTCTATTTAATCAGATTTTATCCGTTTCTTCGTTTTTCTACTATTTGTGTCGTGACCATGCAGTTGTCGCACCCTTTTCCCAAAGTGTGCTTTGTTCTTCTTTTTGTGTATTGGGTTCCAGTTTGAGCCTGGTTTCCACTTTGGATTATCTTTGATCTTGTTTCCTTTAGACATGTGGAGCTTATTGTGGTATGGTTGTTTTGGTAAAATCTGCTATGCTTAAAAATAACTAAACCTTTTTATTGTGTCTCTTCCATAGTAAGCAGTACCTACGGAAAAGTAACAAGTCGAACATAATGTTGTCTAATCATATCCATAATTGCGTCATTTTTTTGCAACCGTTTTTTGTCTGCCTAAAGTCAACCACCTTAGGTAGATCGATACCGGATGTAAGCATAATTACAAACCAAGGATAATGTACAAGAGGCAATCTTATAGCAATAAGCAATCTCTTGGAAAAAAAACCTTAGGATGTACAGAGTTCTTCTTTTTAAATTTAAGAGCTTTGTTTTGTTATTGGAGCAAACGCCACTGCTCTTAAAGGCACAAACCTCTTCCTCCAATGTACCTACCAATTTCCCTCCAAAAACCAAATTATCAACGCAGCCAGCAGAAACTAAAAACAAGTAAATATTAACTCATTCCGCTAACTAGTTCTACATAAAGATAATCATACTTTGGCTCACACAAGGCACTATTCGCGTACTCCACGGCATTCGCACTTCTAAACGTCACACGGCATATAAACTAAGGATTTATTGCCAACGCAATAACATTTAATTATCGATGTAAGGCGATAAGCCACTTGTTATGCAGAATTGATTGTGCCGAAGATTTTACTCACACGCACAGCAGACGTATGGAATGGTGCAAGTAACTTACTTAGTATGTAACTATGAAATTATTTAAGTAGGATTTCTTCGTTTATGGGCCTTACATAACTGTTAGTAAGTCAATTGACCTACAGATAATGTACCACTGTAGTGTAAATATGAGGGAATGTTTTCTATTTTGTATGTGTGTAAGATTAAACTTTCATGCGCATTTTTGTTTGAGGTAAATCCAAGTTTGTAGGCTGGAAAGCAGAACTGTCTGTAATAAACCATAGCATGATATTATTAATAGTTAATTATTAAAATATTGTGACACAATAATGATATATCAAAATATCTGTAAAACATTTTTAAAATGGGAAAAGACAGAAGTATTTTTTTAAATGTAAGTATATAAAAAGCTCTGCAGTATTTTTATCCAACAGCATCACCGCACACTATCATAATATTTTATTTAACCAAAATGGATCACACATTCCCCACAGCATATTAATCTTCATTCAAACCCGGAAAAACTCTAAAAATTAAAAAAAAGCGCGGGCCGTAATTGAATGCGTGAGGTTTACGAGACATTCGCTCCGAGTTCGTTTAGCTGGCCCATTTTTTTGGGACAAGCAAAAATCTGAAACGGCGCAGTCGCACGTGGTATCCCCTACGGCGATGTTGACCGGCTCACATACAACTGTGAGCGATTAAGGGTTAAAATACTTTGTTTTGTCGGTAAATATTAATAAAAATAATGTTTGCCCTGTGTTTAATACGTTATTGATTTTCTTGTATCGTGTATGTCTTTACGCTTTCGAAGTTCAACGGTATATCTAAGTTTTGAGATAATAATTAATTGAAGCCCTGGTACAGTGATCAATCAACCAGCCAGGGGTTGACTGCCCAGAATTGAGTGTAGGAGAGATGTGAGGTTTTAACAGACTCTGGATTGAGGTCTTAAACAAAGCTATCTATCTATATATCTTGTTACAAATATATAGGTATTATCTCTGTTAATTTATCCAAGTGACGATACTTAAGTTGAAATTCAATCATTTGTCGGAAGCAAAGTAGCTCTAGTCAGATCAACAATAGCAATATTTTTGTCTGACCACAGAGTTGACAACAGCAGAGCAACCTACCGTCAGCTAACATTTACCTAAAGCCACAGGGATTTGTATACTTTTTTAAACAAGTTTAATTTTAAAAGGGTCAGAAATCGGTGATTATACAATTGCGTTCCCGAGGGCAATGTTGACTGACGATTACACAACACAATGGACATTGGACAGTGGTAAACACCCATGCTATCTCTCACTGGTATAGCCGAGTATAATTTGTTGACATTGATTTTGTGGTTTTCAGCTGAAACAATTAAATTATTTCGAATTAATTTCAGTAACGGATAAAATTGGGTTTTAATTTTGGGGACTGTATTATTACGAGTTTTGGTTAATGCGTTTTATGTGAAAAACTCACACACTTAATACTTTTATGCATCAAAACGTCTCTCAAGTCCAATGTTAAGTAGGCGAGCCTAAACGAAAAATTATATCTATCAGAAAAGTATCGCTAACTTACCTTTATCGGAGTTTCACGTATTCTGATTAATGTGCAGTCACAATTTTTTTCTTTTCTTTTAAATATCATCCCACACATGTAATTTCTCCTAATTCGTGGGTGTGTTTCATAAACACTAAACACATACAATAAACATCGGAACAAACATCTTCGGATCATATAAATTGTTGTCCCATGCAGGAATCAAACAACCCCTAACGCAGCAGTCCAATCGCTTAACACTGCGCCAATCAGGTCATCATTACAATTAATCTAAATGTAAGCATTCAAACGCAACCAACATCAATTAAGGAATTAATAAACATAAACAGTTCCCTAAATTTAATTTCCATCTTATAATTTTACGACATGATTGTATCGAACACTCAATTAAATAAAACAGCATAATGGATGCCACAACAAAATGTCCGACATTCAAAACGACCCGTTCGCGAGTTGCGACCGTCGTTGCGGACCCTACTAATTCACCATTACCCAACATTACGAATTGCAAACGGTCCATGAGAAATTCGACACTGATTTTAATTTTGTCAACAAAATATTTTAGTCCGTGTTCCTCGTATATTTGGCTTGAATTTACATTAGGTATATAACTTTTATGTCTAAAAATAATTGTGATTTACAAATAGTAGTAGCAAGTGTTGTGTAGCAACATAATGATTGGAGGAATTCAAATAAAGAAAAAGTACGTAGAAAAATAAATAATTTGATTTGGAATGAAAAAGTGCTGACTGTAAGTTTTAAGTGGTTATGCCAATAACATGGCAATTGGCTTGCTGGTGTCATTTTTCGGATTTTGCCTCTCTCGTAGAATCATGACTCAAAGTACAAAATGGGTATCTATATCACATTGAAGAGTTGACTTTACATTGAGTATTTGCGTAGGTTGGCCTCACAACGTCAAGTATGAGACAGGTAAAAACAACGCATTAAAAAATCCTTGAACTAGATTGAGTTGTGTTTGTTCAAGTTTCTTCCCCTCACATTCTTTCTGAACAGAAAACATGAACCGTGTCTCATTTTCACACCAACCCTCAGTTTCAAGCTCACACACATTCATGCATTCCTCATTCTTAATTAACTTCACATATTTTTCTGAGTACTTGCATTTCTACGTTACAACCGCATTTTACTGTTTTGTGGTTTTGCAGAGATTTGTGTACGTATATACTTTGTTTTGAATTTTTAACAGGTTAGTGCTAATTCAGTAGCTAGGAATGGCTCGATGAAGAACAAGATTTTTGGAAACTGCCCATGCCGTGATATAAGGCCGGTCATCGACAATGTAGCAAGGTTTGTCAATCCAGGTTGCGCCAGACGTAGATACTTAAACTTATTATTAATACTCGTGAAGGCTTTCTTCTTGCCCTCCATCATCACTTTCACTAGTATCACTAATCATAAATGTATTAAATTAGGTAAACAAAATATCAGTGCTTATACAAAATCCGTTTCTCAAAATACACACTGCAGTATAAACAAGTTTAACAATATCAACAATGTTGAATTCATTCCGCTTGTCTCCCAGATCGGATAGTCCGAATCTACAATTTCAAAAAGTCGTTGTACAAAAATCGGAAGCGGCTGACATTTGCAAATGATCGGTCCCCATGTTGAACTATTGTTACGTCATACTCGTAGTAAACCTTGTTTGTGCTGCATCGGGTTTTAGCTGTGACGCGTCGACTGGTTTCTATTCGATTTTATTGATTTGAGTCTCCCTTGTATGTTTGGCAGGTGCTTATGTAGGCTACATTGATGGAGTTTTCATTTGTTGTACATATTTGGTGTATTTGATGAGAAACATTAAATATATTAGTAACGTATTTATATTTCTATACGTTCTATTTTAGTAGGTATATAATTACCATAGGTAAATTGAAAATTTTTTATAACATTTGGGACCGTAGATTTGATGTTTAGTATACACTATTTTGTAGCTTTAATCAAAGTATTTTAAATAAATCCATGACATTGACTAGTTATATTTAATTCATTTTTATTCACAATATCTAAAACTACATTATTCCTAAGTATCAGTTTTCATTGTCGTTTTCAAACATGATTTTCATCTAAGTTTCGAAAGGGTCACTCGTACCCCAGCCGTTCTCATTACCCAACTTTTACACTAACCTCTCCTGAATCTTTAAAACACTCACTAGCATTTCCTTGGGGGCTGAAAACTTTACAATTAACATAACATCAAAGCTTTGAGTATTCAACCACGGGAGATGAGTCTGGCGTGCCTTTCTGTCAAAGGTACTAGTCCAGTTGGCTCGTAACTTGATTGTAAACTTTGATGCGTGAATTTGTGTTCGCATTTACCAGCTTTTGAATTTAGAATATTGAAAATAAACTAAATATCTCACCTATATTCTACAAAGGAATAAGATGGGGTAGTTATAAAGTAAATATTAACTTACTCCTATATAAATTACCCGAGTAATGGCAATAGGCTTGTGCCCTGGTTACTTTGCCTGACTAAATTCTGCTACTGAGAATTTCCTAATGATAATAGATACTCAATAACACTTCATCCAACCCGGCAAATGAGTAGTCGATCTTGCAATCACTAGTCCACCGTGGCAGTCAAATTATACTCCATCCTATGATCTACTGTTGCTACTTTCAGTTTAAATCATTCAAGTTATGATATTGTCATCAAAATTCTGAGTGGGCTAACTCTGCGTTGCGGCGTTGTTCGTCAAGATTTATAGTATCCACTAAATTAGTTCAGTAACTGTCACATGATGAATGGCCCGAATCACAAATGGCCCGACAGCGAGAAATTCGATGACACCACCCGATGAAATGCTTTTTATTAATGTTTTGTTGATGGGTATGTCGTTTGATGTTCTAGAGTTTTGATCTAAAAATAGGTTAGATTGGTTTTATATGTAATTTGTTTATAAATAGCTTACCGCCGAACGCAGAGACGTTAATGAGTACTTAAACTGACGCTAAGTTATGATTTCACGAAGAAAACCTTCTATTAGTGTTAGTTTAAGTAATCATTACATGTCTCTGATTTCGGAGGCTAGTCTTGTTTCTTGGTACCTTAAATAAATCCTAACTCAACCATATAGTTTGATGTAAAATTAAAAGGAAAAATGAGGAATCGTCATTGATCTTTTTGAGCCCACTCTGTTCTTGTTCAAGTTTGTTGTCTGTCCTCCTGTGTTACCTGGTCTCAGTTAAAGTCAGGTGCTACTGTTAGACATGATTCACCATTATTATTTTCTTTAACGATGCGTTTTATACACACATCAAAAATATATTCTGGAACGTTCCTGACAATATCAACAATGACCCCTTTGATTACTGGAATGAGACTACAACAAGTAGCGCAACCTTTAATAAATTTAAATCATACAGTTATCAAGGCGGTATGCAAATGAGCCATATAAAAATGTTAATTACTCGGCCCTTAAGCACCGCTTGCATATGCGAGCGGCTGATATGGCCGACCAACGCCTACAATTATAAACTGGAACAACTCAGGGCTTTGTGTAAGCTTAAGTATTTTTCTGAGGGATTTTAAAATGTGTGGATTAAAAGTATTAAACTATAGTTACGCCTTTTTCCCCTTATCCTGGTGTTTGTGCAAAACTGCTGAATATGTGCGTAAGCCACGCTACAAACATTTTGCATTTTTAATGCTTAATTATTGGACAGCTAGTTTGTTTAGCGGATCACAAAATTGTTTCAAATCTTTATTCTTCTATATTAATAGGAACGCGAATTTGTCTGGAATATAATATTGAATTAGAAGTATTCTAAATCCTTAATATTAACGTTGAACTTGTTGAGATTGTTGAATGTGTCAAAAGGATAAATTGAAAGAAACCTGTAATAGCACAGTTAGAGTCTCAATTAAGATTTTTTTTTTAAAGTTCAACAATAAGGCTATCGCAGTTGAATCCCCAAAAAAACAATTCTGACACGCACGGTTGCATTACAATTACCATCAACAAATAGTTCACCAAACGAAGACCTTCATTACCCCAATTGTTAGAGATACATGTAATGAAGATAAGGTATATTTACTTGCCGTACGCAAAGGGATTTGGCTGTAGGGGAGGCATCAGCCATTTTATTATGTGTAACGCGATATTGCGGTCTCTAATCCAGTGACGGGCGTGGTCGTAATTATGGCATTATCTGCGCAGGATCTGTGATCAGACTATGGGGATCATGTTTAGAATTTGAAATTTACGGCTAAATTGAAATTAACGTTGGCCTCTTTCTCTAATTTGAGATAATGATTCTGAATCATAATATTGTAATGGCTACAGTTATTGTGATTTGTGCAGAAGATATAATGTCGGTAACTGTTCGGGTAGTTGGATTTTGCGTTTTGATATTCATATATGCATGCACCAGAAAATATTATAGTGGTTCTAGGCTAAATATGATTTTACCTACATGTGGTGCTATAGCAAATTAAAGAATGCACTTTTAGCGAAATAATATGAAAATATGGTGTCGTAATTGGTGTTAATCAGGCGGATGATAAGTTTACTGAGACAATGGTGGGACCATCTTATATTTAAAAAAAAAACCAATACCACATTCAATAAAAACATTTTCATAAACCTCTGTTTAATGCAAATTCATAAATTATTAATTTGTCTTATCTTAACCAGGTAGTTGGGCATCAGTATCTTCTGTAACTTCACTACCAATACTGAGATCCCTAAGCCTTTGTTCAACAGCCTTTTGGCTGATGATGATGTAAGATAGATTAAAATCTTGCATCAAATCTTAACCTACATCAACAAAATTGCACCAAATAAATAACGATTCGCTTTTCGTTTTAAAACTGCTACCGTATACAGCTCTATATACCACTTCTAATCCAAACGGCCTCAGTGGATTTACATTCAATGAATATTTGTTCAAAACATTTTGGGCTGCGCACTCCGCCATTGTCAACTTTCTACTCCAAACTATCCTATTGTCAAACAATATCCAACTTTAGCATTATAGATATAAAGGCGATATGTGTGTTTGTTCGAGTTTCGGTCTATATGTATTAGGTTTGACTGTTAAGTTTCTGTTGTACGCTTTTCAATACTTCCATATAATATTTTAAGGATTTGGTGATAATTTTTGTTATGATATATGAATGTTGGATAATCTTTAGGAAACGTAAACATGACAGGTGCTGTTATGTTCTTACGCCTGTATTTCCCGCAGGGGCCAACAGAGTTGCACATATAGTACACCCAGATTTGGCCAGTTATGTTTTAGGTCCCAATATAATAGGAGACGAGCTTATTGCCATTAACCGTGTACAAATCTAGACTCCGTGCTGCTACTGAGAATTATCAAATGGAAAATCCAGGATTTCAAACCCAGGACCTCGTGCTCAACAGTCGCGCTTTGCTACCACTAGATCCACGAGGCAATCTTTACAGGTAAACTTATAAGGCTAAATAGGCTTAGAAGGTCAGGCGACGAGGTCAATAATGTCTAATCTAATAGATTACACTCCAATGCATTCATACAGATGCAAAAAAAATCATGCTTTAGAAAAAACTATAGCAGAAACTTAAAACAGTTTTATTTCAAATATACCTATTACAAACTTCCGTAATGGCTAGGATTTATATAACTAGCTATTGGCTGTGTATTTTTGTCTGTACCTCTATTTATGAGATGATGACGTTTAAGACTTTTCATTATCTGCAATATCTCCTAACCAATGAAAAAATCCTAATATTAATTTGGAGGGAACAATGCGACACTTTCCCCTATTCATTAAAACAACATAAAAAACTTGACTCCTCTTTTAAACCTTGACAATCAGTGCCAAACAAAATAAGCTTCCTCAACTCACAACACACTTAATGCCGGCACAAAAAACTAATAAACCAAGGTAGCAGATTCGGCGGAAAACGAAACGGCTATAAAGTGCCAAGTTTCCCAAAAAAAAAAACTAAATGACAGACACCGATATAAAAAGTATATGTCCTCGAAACAAAGTGCTATCCACCGAAATGAGAAGGGCCATAACTCTATACGTCTAGGGCCGGTAATAAAGGCATCATAGCGGAATTACTTTTTTTTTACTCCGGATAAAGTAACAGCCTGTAAAGAGGGTAAGGCGCATACATAATGCTTCGCAACAAGGATTAGAAAATGTGTTTCTGTAATGAGGTTTCCTCCGTAAGTTTGTAGCATATTTTTTATGAAAGTTACCTACGCTTTGCTGTTTTCATTAAACATTGCTTTGATTATTTTTTTCTCTCCAGTTTATGTAATAACATTAGGTTTTAACACGTATTTTGTCAAATCAATCATAAATCATTTATTAATTTGCAAACATGGGTACCTATATAGTCATAGGTGTAATTTATATTACAGAGTTCTCCATATTTTACCGTCACAATCCTGCCTGGTGTTTTAATACAATGAAATAGGGTAATTCTTGTTCGATTTACACATCGCTGTCTGGGTTAATAGTTTTATCTTCTCAAGTGCATTTATTTCCATAAACATAATGTCAAAATTATGTAGACTTCCACCAGGTGGACCAACGATATCGTCAGAGTTGCGGGCAACCAATGGATGCAAATGGCAAGCTGTTATTCATTGTAGCGTTCTAAGGGTCGGCCTTTGTTCAATAGTGGACGTTTTCCGGCTGATGATGAAAGTCGAAATAAGATTATATTCATTTATAGTTACGTATTGGATCTTAGAGACAAGAAGCAAATATGGTAGAAGTGTATGCTCAGGTAATTTTATGTTAACATCACACAAATATTTATACCTATTCCTCACTTTTCTAATATTTCAGCGTTAAAGCTATGAAACAAAACTATAGCTTTATAATGATTGGTTTCACTGCCGTGGTAGTGTTCATAATGATTACTACAAGTTTCGAATGAAGCATATAATATAATAGATCTAACTGGTGACCTACAATGCGTATGTTTTGTTTATAGGTATTTATTCAAATTCTAGTTATCATCGGATTGCTCGGCACTCCAGTAATCTATGCCTCGGGTTCTCGTAGCTCCAGCCAACATAACTGGAGGCGTCAACTATTCATGTCCACTGTTTTACTATTGCAAGTGAATATTATGATGTTACTTTGAAATTATATAACTCTATAGCTGTTAGTTTGTTAACGCAACAACATATATGTGGATAACTTTACAAAACATTCACAATTTATAAAAAATATTGAAAAAAAAAGTCGAAAACTTCCTCGCATGGCGAATTTCGTAGACGTGATTGTAATATTTAGCGAAAAAAGACAGACTTGAAAAAATTAACTATCAGCAAACCATACAAATTTTAGTGGCAATACGAAACCGACGACCTAATTGGTGCAGTGGCTAAGCGATTGGACTGCTGCGCTGGAGGTTGCGGGTTAGATCCGCACGGGACAAAAACTTGTGCGATCCACAGATGTTTGTCCTGAGTCTGGGTATTTGTGTAAGTCATATTTCTTGTTTGTGAAACGCACCCAGGACACAATATAATTACCAGGACTAATATAATTTTAAGCCCCATTCAAAGATGATTACTTCATATCCTTCGAAACAGATACGCTGCACTATCAAAACACAACATCGCTGCACTATCTCTTTCCAACAACGGGCAACAGAGCGGGACGGACGATTCCAAGAGAAGTTTCATTACAATACTTAGTAGAACATGTTTACTTTGTTCTGGGAAACTGGGGGATTAATGGAAAACAAATATGTGAGGTTATACGATATTTTGCATGTCGGAAGATACGAGTTGAACGCTCCGAGTTTCTTTGGTATGTTGTGTTTAAAGTGCGAATGGGGTATCGAAAGTAAAGTTTCCTGTTTGTTTGTAAAACAACGCTGTATATAACTAGGGTTATTTTGATGGTTTGTTTACGAATAGGCTCATACGTATATGATAATTGTTATTACTACCTTGATGTAAATGGCCACAAAGCGCAACTACCGAGGAGGCCTCAAGATTGAATTTTGGATCATGAAATATGAGCTGGCTGAAATATTGGCGTGATGTTTATTTAGAAACACAATGCTAATTTGCTAGGATCGTAGCAAATGGAAATCCGTGCTCTCTGCTTACCTTCTGGGAAACAGGCGTGACTTTATATTTATGTATGTCCGAAGCCAATATTGAAATTGATTTTCTAACTAACATACAGGTCACAAACATAGCTGGTTCGACACAACGCAGGTTATAAAAAGTCACCGGCACATGTCGCAGTTGCCGCGCAGTGCACTGACCGCACCGACTCGTGCTACTACATATTGTTACCGACTGGATTAATTTGGGAGATTTACATTTATTTGTACACGTAGTATCAAATCCCGCAATTTTACGCTCACCGACGTATCTTATATTGGTTTAATAGTGCTTTGTCACGTCTGGATTTAAAACTGTATAACCCGTTTGTTGTATTGCCAGCGAGGGGAATAATTTTCCAAAGGGTATCTAGGTAACAGTGAAACTTTTAAGAAAGACTTGGTTGATTTGTAGCTACTACTATTTATTTTAAGGAATTCCCCCAAATGTCCTTCACGAGTGATCCTCCTTCTCCTAATTATATCTGATGCATGTTATGTACTTAATTGTTAATCAGCAAACCAAGAATGACGTCACAGTTCTCATCATCATAAACATCCTTACGCTCACGTTCAGTCAAAACATTCTGTAAACCGTTTTTAATAAGCAGATAACATTTTCCATCTCCAGACTCCGGCAAATCCTCCACATAACAAGCTGAAATCGTAGATAAGTACAAACAAAGCTGCAGCGTACTTCATGCAACATATGCAGACGACTCTTTTATTGCTGCGTCTATGCTGCTCGTGTTATTGGTCGAATTCATCCGGAGTTTAATTCCATTGCACGTGTTTTTATATCGTCCGCTCTGTTGCCTTTTTTGCGTGTTGGGGTTTAGAAGAGTTATGTTCTTAATTGAAATGTGTTTGCTTTTTAAGTTTTATTACTGCTTTATACGTTTTAGGTGGGAATGTGTGTTTAATTTCCTGTGCTGAGTGGTCAGTTATATTTTTATTTGCTAGTTTATTTTGTATACTAATAATAGTATTATTCAGAATATGGAGTGCCGGGATAGAACAGCACCTCTCAGTTTCCTCCTGTGGGTTTCTTAGGAGGTGACTAAGGGAAAATCCAAAAGATGGACAGCAGTGTCTTCGGTAACCACACCACCAATACTGCGATCCCCAAGCCACTTGCCTAGCGTGGGGATTATGGCATCCCTCCCTTTAAGCGGCAGGTTGTTGTTCAACAGTGGATGTCTCCGGCTGATGATGATGGTGATAAAGATTTTTTTGTTAATCCTCAGTATCCTTAGTCTTGGGTTTTAGCCTAGAGAATGAAGCTTTAGCTTTGTTATAGACAGAGTGACGCAGTGCAGAAAAAGCAATTTAAAACTAACAAATCCGAACATTTATTATGTGTTGCCAAAACCCTTAGACGTTAACAAATGGTTACCAGGCCTACACACTCTATCAAACCCAATTTGCTCCATAAAAGAATCAAGACAAATTGCGCCATCCAATTTCAGGTATGCTCCGAAATTCGGTTGACACCGTTTTCGCAATAACAAATATGGAGATGCAGGTCTCCGACAAAAGGAAGGGTAGTAAATAATTTGTTCAGGCGACATCTGGGCACTTCCCCTTCGTTGTAGCCCTCGGAACGGCGAGCGAATTGCAAAGCCGAGGAGACGGCAGAATAAAACGGTCACACCCACCATCCTATTGAGTTTTATGGGAGACACACTGTGTGCTTCTTCGGGGAGCTATTGTTGGGCCTGCGTTGATTTAAGCGTTTAGCTAATTGTGTTCCTGAACCCTTAATTATATTAAAGTGAATGTTAAATTTAGGAACACACATGGGAATTCCAAAAGGTTATAGAATTAAAAATATTAAAAAGCGAACAAAAAATATGGATTTATAATTAAACGGCTTTTTAAAAATATAGTTAAAGTCAAAGATGTTTAAAAGAAATAAGATTTGTGTTAATGACCCAAACTATTGTTGAGGTAAGGACTATTTGCTAGATAAGGAGTTTTGAGTTTTAATGTATTTTTTTTAAACCAAGAGAAAAACTGCTATTTCCTTTTTTAGTGAGACATTTATTTTTCTAATTCCTATAACGTTTTCTTAAGTTTTATCATAAATCTTTATTCCCGTGTGTCACTGCTACCTTCACCCCGCTGGTCTGAAATGGTGAATATGGATATAAAAAATCACCCGAGGCATTTTTACCGGATAACTCAGAAATGGATTTTTAAAGATACCTTTAAGGTTTCCTCCTTTTGATGACGACAAACAAAGCTGGAATAATAATTTGGATCCCTTTTTGTGAAGCGTCAATTTTCGTCGTTAGTATTATTGGGAAAAGGATATTTTCTTTTGTTGTCCAAAAGTTGGGTATGAAATTGTCGTTTCTTTGTTTTTGAAGTTTTGCCGAAGGCTCGTTTGTTTTAGTGAAGACAATTTTCTTAATATACTGTAGAGTATTTGTAAAAGGACGCTGTAGACATTCTTATGTTTCGTTCGTATTTATTCCCATTCGCTGCTTATTGGGATGCTTGGTCCAATCAAAAGTCTTCGCTTTTATTTTGTTTTAGGTAATTCTAAACTAGGGAAATTAGTCGTCTATAGGCTACAACGTATTTTATTTATGAGGTATTTTTTGGTTGATGTGAGTATAGTCCTTTTATGGATTATATCAGACTAGAAATTAATATTAGCCGTAGCCTTTTCATATATACATAGATATTTTTTTTACAAAAGAACAGGTTTAAAAAATCATATAAATAAAGCTTTCAGTTTTATTTGTGTGTAGAGCAGGTATATTTAAATAAATGCAGAATAACACCTTTAGTACCTATACGAGTCAGGAATGAAAAAGCATAAATAATTTACAAACATTTTGATATAGAGAAATAACTACATAAATAAATATCAATTCATATTCTTTCCCTTACAATCAGAATAAACCAACCAGAAAAAACTTATTTCGTATACCGGCACAGATAGTTGGTGGAGATAAACATAGCATAGGTCTACCTTCAGAGCGGAAAAAATGTAGCAATAAATCTTTCAGCTGTCAAGCAAGTACACTTAGCAGTAACAGAATAAATCAAGACTCTTCTTCAGATAGATTGCATCGATTGTAATGGTCGCAAAAAAAGAAATATTGATTAATGGGTTTCGAAAATTCGTAACGATTTTGGATTAGATGTGGATATTATAGATACAATTTTGATTATTGTAGTTGATTTTAATTCAGATGCTTAATTATGATGCGTGTGTAAGTTTGATGATTTAATTCAAATTCTACAATTTGATGTGATGCAGCAATATCAAATGTCAATATGACACTAGACGACCACGATAGAAAATTCAGTATTTTGGAATTCTATACATAATTAATGTGTAACGATGAAGTAATTGATAATATAAAAGGACATTTCCTTTCCTAGGTTAACTTCACACGTATAATCAAATAATTAGAGCTAACAATAAAAAATATATCAGATCCAAATAAATTTTTCAAAAACCATTAATAAAATTTATTCTGCAATTCGTACCCCGCTCTCACATGTTAGTTCGGCAAAGTTCGGCAATGTTCGGCTCGGAGGGATGCCATTAATCTATCTTTATTACCAACGTTTGATCACGATGAGTCCTCACAAAAGTGTTTATGTGAGCGCGATGACTGGGCGGGTTTCCAGTGCTCAACGCTCAGTGGACGGTGTCTATATATGAATTGCTCTGTCAGTTTTTATGGACGTTTCAGTTTTAAAGTTCAGGTGATTTAGTAATTTATTAGGAGATATTGCTTTTAAAAAATATAATTAGTTCTAATATTTGTTCACAAGTGTGACTCAATATGTCCAATGTATCATGTTTTTATTTATTTATTTCGAAAGTAGGCAGTATATTACACCTGATTTGGCAAAGGGATACATCCACGTTGCCTATTGCTCATCATAATTTCCGTGGTGTGCTTATTACCTATTACTGTTATTATGACTTCCTGCAATCTCCTCGATTCCAGGCGATGGCTATGGAAGGAAAATATATTCTTAACTCAATATTAACCAAAATTCTCCAAGAATAGCACCTAAAACCTCAACTTTGCAGGAGCATTAGCGTCTATGATACCAAAAAGCTCGCCATTTTCAATGGCTTCCCTCCTAATGGTATTGACTATGTGCTGTTTCGTATATCAATCAATAAATCATGATGGAACTAGTGTTGATACGTCGGCGCTATCAATAACTGTTTGACGTTAACTACTGGACGCTTTGCCTGTGTTAACAGACTATGTTGGATCGCGGTTTGTTTGATGTCAATATTTAGATCGACCTGTGTTGTTTGGCTCTGTTTTATGTTTTGGAATTTTAAGTTAGTAAGGCTTACCTTTTGTAGTATGGATATTTAAAATTAAGTTTAATTTTCCAATGAAAGGCAAAGGCATGCTTTGGCGTACACGAATATCAGTCCTTTAACATATTTTGTTTGTCGTATATCATAATTATAAGGCTAGCAGGACTATTTTTAGACAACGCTTACGAACTCACTTCTATATTCGCTTTTAGATTTGACACTAGCTAATAGCAAAGTGACATGCAAGATGACTTTGGAGATGATGTTAGTCTTTCAGAATATCATAACTAACTACAATTGACTGGGTTCAAATACAAGCTTCAACTTAAAAACATAGACTGAAAGACTAAAAAAAACATCTCGTCTAATTCTGCAATCAAAACCTAAGCGAAGACAAAGAAGGTTCCTTTTGTATCTTAGTTGTCCATTTTAAATAGATATAAATATAACGAAAGCTCACAAAATATAAAACTGTAAGATTCTCCTAAAACAAAGTCACAACGATCTCTCCGGGCAAACAAAAATGGGTATTCTTATTCCGAAGACAATTACATAACATACATTTACATTTTATCCGTAATGTCTAGATATCCCGGACTATTCCCAGGGTTGAAGTTCAGTATACTCTCCAGTCCATCCTATTTGCCCGGGGCTACTCAACTTATATCACAGTACTGCTTACGTCTGCGTATGTCTTTGTTTACACAGATATGTAACATGATTGTACTGTAAAATTTCTGATAAAATAAAAGAGATACTGGCGAAATCTAACCTTCATTGTGGCTATAAGACTGAAATGTTTTTCAATGAAAACGTTTAGTAGTGATCATTATTTCCAGTTAATTTTGCACTTTCCCTTCAATAGTGTATAAAAGCAATGGTAGCTCTTTCTAGCCCTCCAAAATAAACAAAGATTTTTATTTTTGAAAACCATTCTCAGATGCATACGAATAGTCTTTAGCTCCCCAAATGTCATTCTACCGAAGAAGAACCTTGGTCCAAAGGAATCCTTAAAAATGATATGTACCAGAATATTCAAATTGTGTATTTCACTAAACAAATTATACAACTGTGCAAGATGAATATTGTGTATCTCCCAGACTATATACAGTTAGTTTATTGGGTCAGCATATTAGCTACAGTTGTGGAAGCGTTTAATTAAATCTTAACTAGTTATGGAACTTCAAGCCTCTCGGGAGGTCGGCAGAATTGTGCTGGCTCGTCCTTGTTTAGGAAGCTATTATCAAAATACGTTTTATATGGTATTTGTTGATGTATTCATAACAGTTAAAACACTTGCGATTTTAACACTTGGTATTTTAGTTGCAGGAGCAGTATTCATAAGTATTCATTATCTGCAGTCACTTTTATTTATAAAATGTGGAATTAATTCAGTTAATGTAGATGAACTTCTCACTTAAACTAATTCGCTCAATGTTCTGTCTAACACACATAAAAAAAAAAATGTGGCCAATTTGGAGTATTTAATATCTTTAGACAAGGTTGTAGTGAAGGGTACATACAAAAAACGTTCCCAAAACTCAGAAAACGGAGAGCAACTACAATGAAAATAAACATGAAGTAATAAGTCGAACATAAGATGTATTCTCACCAGAATAACACCACATTCTTGACTTCAGGTGAATTCTTAACACAGTGAACTCACGTTGCGTATGTTTCCGGCCCCGCGTCCGAGGTGGCGCTAAGTATCACCCTTCCCAACCCTACTGATACCCTATACTACGTAAATATCACTTCATATAATGCTAAAGGTCTACTAATTATACCCACCGACTTCTACAGGGTGTGCTCCAGGAAGTTTGTTCAGGTAAATGTTTGTGATAAGGAGTCAGTCTTGATGGCCTTTTTGGTGAGGTGGTACGTTGAGTTTTGAGGGGAGTGCTGACTTTGTTTCTGGCTTGGGACAAATATTTGTTTTATGCTTGAATGTCTTTACTTACTTACGTTAAAATAGAGAAAAAAATAAAATACTAAATTTAAATACGGTGGTTTGATTTAAGCACATCATTAACAATAGGTACAAAAAGATTTACGGATTTTTATCATCGTCTTCGTTACGGTAATTTGCAAGACTTAACCAAAACATACGATTATTTCATTAAGCTCGCCTTTCCCGTCGTCTACTAGGTTGACCATGACCTTGTCTTCGACCTCTTTATTCTTCTTCTTTTCTATTCAACCAATATTATATTACAAATCCAAGCTTTATTTCATTCCATACTTTGTCGTAGTCCTGTCGCATAATGTTACTAAAATAACTTCAAACGAATTCAGCTATAAACTATTTATAGCACTCGAACCAAGGACCCAAATAATACAGCATGTAGTTATTGCTTAAAATTACGACTCACACAGTTCGGTGTGAGCTCGACCCACATTCATAGTTTCGCGATGAGGCCGCGATACGGCGATAACCGATCCCTTCCACTATAGTCCTTTATTGCCCACAGAGGATCGACAGTAATGTATGGAGGGTTTGTTTGTATATTTTTTAAGACCTTCGTCTTATCAGAGAGGGTTGCCTTTGAGGTATTGTGATATTGTCTCGTGGAGAATTGTTTGTTTTATTTTCAAAGAACCAGTCGACTATTCCGTTCCTGAGTGTTATTCATTTTACTAACTGCTTTGCATTTTTATTTATATTTTTATTGCTACTTACCTGATCTTATTAGTTCTACTTTTTTTCAGATTTTACGGCATTATGGGGATCCGATTACAAGAATTAATTTGTAAATTTCATTTCTTCAAAATTAAATGAGTAAAGAGTTATCTTCTAAGTCCTCCTCACCCCATTTCTTAACTCGTAATTTAATTCTGTACATCAATTATTCGTGATCCGACATCCTTTACTCTAACGAGAAGCAACTGTAGGTATAACTTTCTGAATATATATCTATAAAAATATCAACCTACATAACCACTTTCTGGCTTCAATATTAAATTTCAGTTTTCAATCTTATCTACCTCACTGCATTGTTCTGTTGGAACGAGAAAAACTAATCATTCACCTCCACAGAAATTCATTCGATTCCGTCGTTCATCAGATAGCATCGCGCGTCGCTTTCATTCATTTATATTTCATTCTATTTTATCGGTCACCTTCCTCACCTTTTAAAATACAGCTATGTAATGAACCAATATTGCCAAGAGGCAGCAGAATTATTTTAGTTGTATTGACGTAAATTGAATTTACGTTTGGAAATATACGTTGTATTTGTTGTGCTGTGAGTCTCATACATACTATATTTATCGATGAAATGGCTTTCTACATCTACACTGGAAAAAAAAATGATGATATTGATTCATCAAAACATTGAAAACTATATTGAAGTTGGTATCATCTGATTGATGATTATTTTGTATCCGTGAACAAATTCGATACAACGATTGACGAAGGTAACATAGTATTTTATTCTTTAACAAAAAAAGTACGTAATTTTAGAGTATTAACATAGCCTCCTGTAAAGAAGAAAGCAAATGAAATTCATATGACCTAACTATACAAGGTTACAATTTAAGCACAAACTAGTAAAATAAATATATTTTTTATGCAAAGGTATAAAACTTAGTACTGCTGTGATGGTTCTCCGCAGGAACCAAGGCCGGCTTGATAGGTAACTGTTCCTATACTGATGCAGCGTGAAGACATATAAAAGTGTGTGAAACACGACACGTCTTTAAGATGACGAGCGGCGGTGCGGGTATAATGGAAATCAATAACGCTCCCGAGTCCGAGCCCTTCTCTTAGCGCACAGTTTTGGGGAACAAGGTCATTCATGGAGTCGCTATTTCTATACCTACATAAAATAACCATGATTTTTGTAGGTTTTTGAACTGGATTTTCAGACTAGTAAAGCAGTTTATTGGAAGTTTTAATGATTCCGTAATTTTTAGAATATACTATTCAATGAAATTGTGACTTATTATAATATTAATACGACCACACAGTAGACAGCTCGTCCTGTAGTAAGACTTGAGAGACCACCGGATTATAATTGAAAATTGCGACATAATAAATTATGTAATTAAACGTTTGAATTCCAACCAACCAATTAAACAGTATCCACGTAGTAAAACCAAGACAAAAATAAAAATAAAATCAAAAGCGACTCCATAGTTCTATCACCTCCACATCACACATCCGTCTCCTTTGCCTTTAAATACAACGGGGACGATTCGATAGCTCGACACACCCTCGTGTGTTCATACCCTTAGTGCACACGAGAACGATCGAGTAGTACCGAAATACTTGGACATCGATACGTACCTACTCGAGAAAGAAAATGTAGGGCATGTGTGAGGTATAACTCAAATCTTAGCTTATAAAGAGATAAGGAAATACAACACTGTGATATGGAAAGACTGAAGTTTACTACGTCTATTGGTGGTCTTCTTGGTAAATTAATGGTAATAGGTACCTATAATTATTGTATTTTTATCATTGCAGTAAGGTGCTTCGAGCACTCTGTTGTCAGTGGTATATTAAGACTTCCATTGTTTCTGGATCGCTTAAACTAGATGCTCTACTAAAGCTTAACTTAAGAGTAAACATGAAAACAAAATCATCTTTGATCAATTCTCGAGAATGATTGACGTTACAGTTTTTAATGAAAAGGTTCCTTGATATAAAAACAAACTAATTATATTTAAAAATTTCGTCAATTTTTTTTTGTATAAGGCACTTAATCTCTCTGTATCCATTGTTTGTAATATAAATATAATACTTTTTACGTTATGAAAATAAGAATAATAATACAAAAAGGTTTGAATAGGTACCTCTTTGTTTTTTAAACTACTACCGGTCGCAGAAAGCCTCGCTAGGAGATCCGGCGGAAGAAAGCTCAGAGGATTTTTGATGTCAGTTTAAAAACTCTGAATATTTTTCTGTTTGCATGTTTTAGATGTAATGTATGAATATACCTATATAGTTAGATATATAAAAAAAAATCCTTGTGCTTAAACTCCAAATCGGCAAACTCACCTCCGAGAATTAGCCCTGTAGGTAGATGTTTGTGAAATTCTATAGCTAAAGTCTATAAAAAAAAACAACCAACCAAGCCAGCCTGTGCATGCAAAGACACGAAAGGTCAGTTGGAAGAGCAGTCGGCAGTCACCATATATTATTAAAATCATTGGTTCTGGTTATGTCCCGCAAGTCTTTAAGTTTTTTCAAGATTTCATTCTTTTTAATGTCACTTCACAGACCTACTTTGTTTAATTTATACTCTTCAAAATGGGTTAATGACCCAAAATAGTGCGGTCACCAGTTATTTTTAAACGTCCTATCGACTGACTTTATGTTATGCCCCTTTAATTACAGCGGAAATGTAAAAAAGTAACTATTTGTCATTGCGATACTTATCAGTACATTAATTTGTACCTACGTCAGAAATAGAAAATGTTCCGTTTGTGAAATAATATCATGCTTGAATGCCCTTAGGGTGGGGCGGGAGTAAAGGGATATTTTGAGAGTAAATTTTCTTAGTAGTGTAGTGGTTGAAAAATAAGCTGTCGAATGTATTTGTGGGTTTGATCCCTAAGTTAGAAAAAAAAATTAAAATAAAAAAAAAAACTAAAATCTTCATAGCTAGTTGATAGATGCAGATTGTGTTAGCGCTTACTCAAAGACATCAAAATTATATAAAGATAAACTGAATGGTTATTGTGTTCATTTAGTAAAATTGTGTATAAAGGTATTTATGGACCCTACAACAAAACAAAAGAAATATGATCCCATTAAAAACATTGAACACGCGACACCACTTTAGTGATCACTGAGCACCCTAAGGACGCACCTATGCCAAAAAAAAACTAAAACTATCGATTATTTCTTTAGTAGAGTCACCCCAAGTTATGTGCAATGGGCCCCACGGTTCAACGACCTTCAAACCGTGGCAAATCAGGGGTGGGTTGTCCACGCGCCAAGATTCTGCTCAAACTGGTCCGAACCGGTTTCAACCGGATTAAAAAGAGGGTTCTGATGTTGAGACGGTGTTTTGGGAATGCGTATTAAATAACACGCAATAGTTTTATTGTTATGCTGTGGTGATGGTAACTGCTTTATTATTTGAGATAAGCATAATTTGATATTATGATCTATTAGTGACATATTCACATATAAATAATGGCCTATATGGCTCTGGTTTTACAATTAATGCAACTATGTATGGCACGGTATGTATAAAATTAATATTATTTCTTTGTTCGCGTAAAAACAGCATTTTGCAAGTCAAAGCGACAACACCAAAGGTGTCGACAGTGAAGAGTGTCAGCTGCGAGGACGACAGGCAAACGCTGCGGACACGTGACGGTAACGTGACGGGACCGGCACACAGTCCCTGTTACCCCTTTATTAACAAACCGCGGACCAAAGCAATAGGTATTTGTTATTTCCTTCCAGGAAATAACATTATTTGTTATTTCCTTCTAGGAAATAACAAATAATTCAAATCAACCAATTATATTTTAATCATACCTAGTGTATACTGTCGCCTCACGGCATCGTCTATAAACCCTAGCCCAATTTGATAAACCATTATATAAGTTTAATGAATCGGGTCAATGGAATACATCGTGACGTCGTCAATTTTACAGACGCACAAACTTCATAATCATAACAAATATAGCAACAAGTATCCGTCTCAAAGGACCCGACCCTTTGCGCAGAAAGTCAAGCTGTCAGCCACCGTGCAACGAGACTTTGGCCTACCCCAAGCAAACAATCAAAACTTTCTCTATACCACATAAGTTAAACATAGCGACTGCTATACCAAAAATAATTAAATTATCCTTGTTGGGTAATTTACAAGGCAACTTCTGGAATAATTTAGCACAAAGGCAAATGTACGGCCAACAGACCGGCAAAGCTTATGCCCAAGACTCGAATGGAGATATCGACACAACTTGGTACAAACTGTCTAAATAGTCCCCGACCACCGTTACTTGCTTACTGCTCGGAACAAAGGGGACCTGAGGACCCCTAAAACTTAGGGTTGCGAATAGACCTTGTTAAATCTGGCCAAGGTTTTTCGAGAGAGGGACAGTGAGCGACCCTGAGGCGACATTCAAAAGAGATCACTGTCTGTCTGGATATTTACCGTAAGGGATTTTTAAACTGCAATTTCTCAGTTATAAATTATTATTTGTTTTATCATTGTTTGTTTATTTATTTGATGCTTATTTTTTTATTTTAGCTTCATTTGTATTATTGCAGAGTTTATTAAATTAGATTTTGTCGTCACTTGGACGGTAGGACCAAGAAGTATTAAATTGTAATTATATTAACTAGTATATACACACTGGAAAGTATTAATTTTAAATGATCAAATGACCTGAATGTCTGCCTACAACTTTCTGTTCGTTGCAAATAATGTTTATAACTATCCTATTTTATGTACAATTGTACATTCTTTAAGTAAAAAGCTGTATAAACTGAGATAATAGTAAGTTAAATCAAGAGAATGGTGCATACCCCTATAAAATATCAAATATTCTTCGGAAGCAGTACCTCTTATCTTGCAAACACACTTGGAACTAGTATTATGTCCCTCGTATGTGCCCGGGGCTTATCTTTTTACTGCAGTAAGTTCCAACTGTAAGGCTGGCCACCAATGTCTTGGGGCCAATAAGTTGAGCATCCACTCAAATTGTATGACGGACCGCTTTGGGAGCACGCAATGTTGTTTAGTTCAGATACAGCTGTGTTTAGTTGGACTTTCAACCTTTCCAGTGTTGGTGCAGTGGTTAGTTCCGAGACTTCCACATATAGAAACAGTTTTTTGGTCCTTGTGTGCTATTTGATCACTCTGAATCTAAACAAAAATGTTAGTGAATTAAAAGTTGACCTACGTGTGTGTATTTCATATAGTCAATTCAACGACCTGATGGGCGCAGTGGCTAAGCAATTGGACTGCTGCGCTAAAAGTTGCGGGTTCGATTCACGCACGAGGCACAAAATTGTGCGAACAGCAGATGTTTGTCCCGAGTTTGAGTGTTTGTGTATGTGATATTTCACGTTTAAAATGCACCCACACGCAGGAGTGATTAAAATACAAAAAAATAGTTTATGTATATCGAGTTTGCTAGTCTACTACAGTTACCACATCAGTTAAAACAGTAAGCTGTAGAAGCTTACTGTATTCTCGTTGGCAACAGTAAATATGTGTACTTAATCTATAGCAATCCGGTCAGGACTTATTACATGAACATTATAATTATACTTATAATAACTCCCTAAAAGTATATGTGTGAGCAAATGTTTGTAAAAATACCAAACTTACACGATCGTCCAAAACTGAATCCTTTCCTACCCACCTGCCACGTGACCTACAAATAACAGCACAATTAGTAAACACAAAAACTAGCCTACTTAATAACCACTAACTCACGTTCACGAGTTCGACACAGAATAATAATTACGTCACATCACAAAGACTTTCCCCTTACCCACCCCATTGTACGAACAGATGCTCGCTTGAATGGTTTTTTGCGGCGTCACCTCTATTTTGCGTCTAACTGTCCGGTGACTAGTGATTCTCATTCGGCATACAATGTTGAGCGGTATGAAATTGGTTCGCGATATAATGGGTAGTTTTGATCAATGGTGTCTTGGTTGTCGGGCTGTGTGGTGAGTGGGTAAGTGGGTTTGGAAGTCAACTGTGACGAATAAATAGAGCGAATAGATAGTGCGGTATTAGTTGTACTTTCTCTAATTGAACAATTAGGCCCGATTGCACGACTATTGGTTAATCGCATTGAACGCTAAACCGCGGTTAAGTAATGTCATAATATGTTAAATGCAATAAGCAAATGTTGAGCAATCGGACCTTAGTCATGTAATGACTCCTGTATTATTAAAGTCGTGTGTACATCGTTTTCTCGACGACGGATGGGAATTAAATTCCTATCTGATTTGGGTACCGTATGCTTTGTACATATAATATGTAGGTAGGTAAAAATTGTAGATATTGTGGGTTTCCTTAATAATTAAATAGGGAAACATGCCTTTATATTTTTTTCTTAATAGATTTTGGCAGAAGACGAGGATAACTACCATACACGAGCTATGATAAATATAATTAAACGTTCCATATTTACTGCGCAACTCTAACATGTCTGTTTCGGGTATTGAATATAAAGAGATCGTTAGCAACATTAATGTCAGCGATAAATCTCATTAAATCAGATGTTATTACATGTTATTGACATTGTCGTATGGGGTTGGAGCGAATTAACATTGATATAGACATCACGCTTGGTAATTCTAAAGGGTTCGGAAGAACGTGTGTACTGTCTCAGTAAATATGACATCATTTTGTTGCCACTGACTTAGTAAATAAATAATGTATGGATTACTTACCTAAAATGAAATAGAAATAAAAATAAGTACTATTTCTCGTTTAGTTTTTTTATTTATACTTATTGCACATTTAAGCACAAAGGCGGATATAACGCCATGGGGCGTTTTCTACCAGTCAACCTTAGAGTGATACAGAGTTGAACAGTGGTAGATGGATTAAATATTAAATTTGAAATAAAATAAAGCCGGCATTAAAAAACATGTACCTACTGGGACCGAAAAACATAAGTGACGAAATATGCGGATATTATATGTGCACCTCTGGCTACCCCTTCGGGGAATATAGGCGTGATGTTATGTTTATGTACTGGCAGCAATCTTTTTTCTTACTTTCTGTAAAACACATTCTGCAAACCAGTCCAACAAAATTTTGAAAAAACAAATAGTTAATCAGTTTTTTTAATTATAACCAAAATATATTTCTTACAAAACTCAGTAAACATTAACAAAAGCCTCCAATTTACAAAGCAGTTCCACTATAACCCAGACCATTACGTTAATAACTCGTGTTATTCACTTTTCTGTGGTATTTTTACGTCTACATTAACTGTGTCACCCCTTCAGTCATCCTTTCGTGTCGTGTAACTATAAAAGTGCTTGTCGATACTAATTGCAGATACGTTGGCTACTCCAGTATGACGTAATCAACGTTGTTTGTATGTAAATCATCACGCCTGTATTCCCTAAGCGAAAGGAGGTATAATAAAATTGTGTATAGATAACTTCGTTGTTGGTCTAGTGGTCGCTAAGCGCGGCTGCTGAACACGAGGTCCTGGGTTCGAATCTCGGGTCAGGAAATGCGCTATTGGGTTCGTCCATTAGGTAATTCTCAGTAGCACGGAGTGTGGCTTTGTGCCCGGTTGATTACAATAGGCTCGCCGCGTACTACATTGGGACCTATACCATATTATCTGGGACAGTAATTTAGTGGCGTGTAAAGTACATAAAAATTTCATAATAATGTAATTCCTTTTTTTCATTGATACTTACCTGGGTTTGAACCCGCGAACCACCGCTTACAAAACTGCATACCTACGATACTTGTCTTTAAAATAATATAATTATTAAATAAACGGTCTACGGCACGATAACACACGCAACTGACCACTCACACACACGCAACAGGCCACTCACACACACACACACACACACACAACTAAATTAATCACTTACATACAACGGGTGTTTAATTATTAGTCTTCCGAGCTAGTCATTTCAAACATGACATTAAAATAACTATATACTTGTAAAGTTTGGTCTTATATTCTTATTGTGCCAGAGTACCTTTAAGGGAATAATAATAATATTTCTTTTCACGTAAATGGTGCTAGACATTTATATAGTCAGTGGCTTGTATTTTGAATATAGGCCTTTGTTGCCTGAGGCAATATATATAAATTTAGAATCACTAATTAAGTTAACAACAATTACATTCCTAAAGTCACATTGCTAATCGTCTGTCAGAATCTACAACCGTCTGTATCTACAAATCTGGTCCTTAAACCTCAGAGACTTAAAAAACAGTAAACAAACCTAAAAATAAAACCAATGCTTTCATCATTGCCTGTAAACTTAACCCAGTTTCCTTACCTCTGACGTCAGTACCTCTGTAGAATCCTTTACATTCTGCATCAACCCTAATTGGATCTTTACATCATGTAACGTGTCGCTCACACATTCCTCACAAAGCCTCGCGTCAAAGTTGAACAAGATTCCGAAGACAGTCCCGACCGCAGTTAGCGCATAGACTTCTGAAATATTCAATACAGAGTAATACAGAATGTTCAATAAGTAGGTCGTAACCCCTTTGTTTAGTTTCCAAAGTTCAGGACTGGGTGGAATCTAAAATTTTGCGGGTGTGTCGAAAATACGACGATTTTTAGAGAAATTTTCGAAAAGAGTTATAAGTTTGCGAGAAAAATAAGTTTTTGAATGTGGCAAAGTATAGTTTATTTTGTTAACAATTTGGTCCTTAACTCCGCAGCTGGAAATACCAAAAATAACATTTGTAATGTCTTATGTAACCTGTACTCCTGGCTTGAATTGCAGCTCATCCAAATAGAAGCTATCAGCTAAATAAACTTGATAAACGTTTACCATCTCTATGACCTATTCTCCAGGTATGGCACAAGCATCGGCAGAAAAATAAAATTTCTATCAACGCCTACGTATTTTAATATACCAGTAATTTCTGATAAATCTTTTGCTTACTTTAACAAAAACACGAACCCACATTAATTAATCAAACATTTACCAATCAAACACGAAACACGTATCAAAAACGTAACATTTGTGAAATCAAAATATCTAGCGTTTGGCCAAATGTTTGCGGTCTGCAGAATTTGGTCGGGGGTTCGCATGCGACTGACGTTTTGGGGGCACGAGACCGCACCAAACGGTCCCTAATTGATGTAGCTGCAAAGACCACCGACATCTATCTGTACACATGTTAAATAAATATATTTTTTTGGTTGTTGTACTTATATAAACTGAGGACACAAAAAAATATGCGGCCAAGCGCACACCTATTTAGAATTTAAAAAAGACAAAAAATAGGTCAGCGATTTGGTTTGTTTTACCTGTGCGTGGTAATACTTAATATTAAATTGATATGTATATGATGAAACCTTCTTCAGATAAATAGCAGTCTAAATATAATATAATAATAGCAAAAATCACCTCAATTCGCAACAAACATTTTAAAAAGATGTTACGAGTATGTATATTCTACGATATAATTTAAAAGTACTACAATGTTAAATATAGATAATACAGCAAAATGTTCCAAATACAAATCTGAATTAATATTATTCTACACGTCATAACAGACACTATAATAAAGGTCTAAAACTAAACATTATAAAGGTAAATTGAAACCCCAATGAACTCCTCACACGACCATATAAATTTCACTCCACAGTTCATAAATTTAAAAAACATCATCCACCGACTTAAGGAGGGTTTTCTTTTTATGTATTTTTCTAAACAGCCATTAGGAGTTGCGTGCAAAGATCATCGGAGGCTGAGGTCTGAAGGGAGGGTGCGCGGGGAGGTTTCATCCCCTTCGCTATTTTTGGGGCTTGAATTATAGCTCGACCAAACATTGAAGACCTTTTACCGAATTTGGCATTGCGTTTTACGACCTACTCCTAAGCGTTGGTCGGCTAAATAATTCAACGCCGAAGTTTTTTTGGTCCTAACACTTGATGTGGGTTAAAGCTGTGTTTATTAATAATGACGCAGTGCCTTTTTCAGTAGGTAATTTTAAAAGGATTTATTTTTAATGATTATAATGCGCCGTTTAAAAATAAATCTGTTTTTAAAACGAATGAAAAAAATGTTTTTTTTGCAATAAACACTACGAGAAAATCGTTTTGTTATAATTTTTTTATAAATATACCTCTAAAAAAGTACAATTTGCGAATTAGAATAAAGATACGAAAAAAAACCGACATTATTGTTCCAGTAACATTTATTTTTAAATAATAATATATACGCAAAGAAAAATATATATCTAAAAAAAATAAGAACGAATAAAAATAAAATTCCAATTTCTAAAAGGTCAGACTCATTATAACAAATAAAGTACCTACGCATAATTTATAAATAGACAGCCGAACGTGTGGAATATTCCACATAATTCCAGAAAGAACCTGTACATCCCAACACCGTCAACCGAATAGCGAAACAAGAAATTTCAAATAATCAACCTATTCACACAAAGCGAATTTACTCGCGTATCTGAGGGTGAGTGAAAGGGAGGATTGTATCAAGACTGGAGACTCCCCCATGGCGTGTGCTATGAGGGGACCTCGGAGGGAATTTTAGGTTAGTGGACATGTAGGCATATAGACGGGAACACGGCAAATTTGTTGTCTCATTTAGTTCGTGTTTTGTGCTTTTCGTTTGTGCGTCAAGTCATGGTTAATCGTCGTCTAGTGCTAATTTAAGTTAGATAAGTAATTTAGTGATTAGTGTTAAAAAAAAATACGGTACCTTTTTTAATGTTTACATTTTCGTGTGTACAGTGACAAATTGCGTGTGAACAATCAGAGCTAAACGACGGAATAATAAAATAAAAAAAATACCGTGTGTCGGACCGCGGTTTGTTTGTAAACAGTGCCCCGTGTGACGCGCTTTCGCTACGTAAACACTGAGTAACATTATACACTTTATTCACGTGTGAAAAAACTCGGCAACAACATTCCAAATACGTGTAAACATTTTCTTTTATGGAAAATAGTGTAGGAAAATTTACCGCTCAAAATTCAATGTGCAAAATTTGCGTCGTGCCAATTTTTTTCTAATTGTTAATTATAATTAATAGAATAATTTAATTGTTAAGTAAATGTTAAATATTAAGTGTTAAATAAGTTGATGTTTTAAATATATCCACTGTGCAATATCAAGTACAAATCTTAAAAATAATATTTTAAAAGTTAAGAAATAATAATAAAATATCACTCAGAAAAAAACATTAAAATAAATCCGCGTCAGTGAGAAAAACGGGGGGACGGCTGTACTGCCTACTACTGTTACTATAGCGATCGATAATATTACGCATTACAGGGTGACTGTGAGAGAAGAGACGGAACGCACACAGACGCAGCTCCCACGCACACTCCCGCCCAGCACCCCCACCTCCCTAAACAGACGCCCTCCGCGAAAAACGAAAGTAAACACGAGTGAGCTTTAAAAATACTTGCAAACCGAATTTATAGATTAAGGCAACTTAGTACAAAATACTGTGATTAACGTTTGTGTTCATTAATTAACTGTGATAATGATTCTGGGACCGAACATGCGGAGTGTAAACCCTATGCTGCTGGGGTACAGCATGCAGAACGTGAACATGATGAGCGTGCCTCAGAGCCGGGAGTCGAGCATCGGAACGGCTCCGTCGACGCCGGTGCACAGCTTGAGCGGCGACCCGAAGCGCGCCTCGCCCCTCACGCCGGCGGAGCGGACGGGCGCGCCGCCGGGCGCCGGCAAGGACGCCGTCAAACTGTTCATAGGCCAGATACCGCGCCATCTGGAGGAGGAGGACCTGCGACCCATGTTCGAGGAGTTCGGCAAGATATACGAGCTCACAGTCCTCAAGGATAAGCACACGGGCATGCACAAAGGTCGGTAATGATTTATAGTACATTACAAGTGTCCCGCGGTAAGCGATCATCGAAGCTCTTACATTTACGAGCACCCTTTTACATGTATGAAAAAATACTTCAAGGACGATTACGGTTCTGTCGGAGCATACTATAGACGTTTTTATGTCTTATGTAGAGTCAAATTTGACAACTGAAGTTGGCTCATGCTTTGCCAAGGTCGCGTACTTTTTTTACGCAAATAAAACTGACACTGATAGATTTTTACGGTTATATCGTAATGAAATGTGGAGTTGATGTAAGCAGTAGCGTGAGGAAACATTTAATGATGTGATAGTTTAAAATTTAATGATGAAGTGAAAGGGTTTTATTTAATTAAGAAACTTTATAACTGGGATCAGGAGTACTAGAAAACATTAACACAGGTAGGTAGATGCGTAGGCAGTAAACATAAATTGTATTATCTCGGAACAGACCAAGTTTTAATGATCCATTATTCAATGTGATTATAAAATGAAGAACTAAGACTGGAAGTTAGGGTTAACATTGTATACCGTGAAGCTAAATAGGCTACTAGAAAATGGGGATCACTGCTGTCCCAAATGATACTCCACAAGCCTATAATTTGAAAGTTTTGTTACGAAATTGTCTGCGCTTAAGTAGGACTTACCTTAACCTTGTCAATCCTAATTCTAGGTCATGGATTTAAACCGGGAACGAACTTAAAAAATACCACGTTCCTTGCAATATTTCTGTCATTAAAAAAAATTTCGTAGCATGAAAAAGTAATAGTAATGAGAAAAAAGAGCACCTATCGCAAAACTGACCGTGGCGAATACAGCTTAACATCGCAGAGCTATGTAGCTGTTAAATAAAGGTAAACAACACCACGTTATTGATTCGAAGGTGAAAGTAAGGCATTGCATCCGCTGTTTATCTCAGCAAGTTGTAAAAGTCAACCGGGTGGAACTGTTACTTATCGGTGCTCGGAGTGTGTTCCAACTATATACTTGGAACACAGTCATGATATATTGGTATTTGGCTTCGTTTTGGTTTTTGAACACCACTGTTGTTAAATAAAGCTCGTATAGCTTTCAACGTTGGAAAATGTTGGTTTAGGTTAGTTTTATAGGATTGGTCAGCTTTGCACTGTTGGATGCGGGCTCGATTCCCGTGTGACGAGAATTTGTCTGATAGTCCTTTTAGGAAACAAATGGTCAATGATTCAATAGTACAAAAAAAAAAGAAAAATGAAAATGAAATACGACACACTACATTGTCATGTAAATAAAATCAAACAATAATATTATAAACACGAAAGTTTGTAAGTATGGATGGATGTTTGTTACTCTTTCACGTAAAAGCTACTGAATGGATTTTAATGAAATTTCATATAGAGGTAGCTGACACCCTGGATTAACACATAGGTTCCTTTTATCCCGAAAAACTGTAGAAGGTAACACCGCGGGGCGCAGCTAGATTAAAGATAGCACGGCTGTGCCATGCAAACAAAACAAAAAAACAGTTTATTTTTCAAACTGGCTATAACACATCATGATTTAATACCAAAAGGTAGAAGCAATTTTCTAGTGTCGTAAAAGTGTGTCATACCCAACGTTTTAACAATCGTCCCAGGTAACAAGTCGGTTGTCACCGTTGTGACGTATGTCGCGCGTGTGACGTCATGTCACAGCGTGATTCGTATTTTTTTTATTACTCGTTCGTCCCGCCATAATCTTTGGGTGACGTGACTCGTGTACCACATTTATTGTTTGCTTTGATTTTTTGTTTTGAGTCCTTCTGTTTGGCTAGTATGTTAGTGTGGAAGGAGGTTTGGTGTCAATTTATAGTATTTACAGTTTTCAAAGCGAATTTGAATGATTTTTTAAAGGTAGGATATTAAGTAAAATGATATTGTAAAAAAAAATATTTTAATATTCGTATTGCAATGTATTTGCTTGAATTCTTGAAAGAGTCAAACAGTCAAGTTTCACTAACAATAACGAACAATGCACGAAGTACATTTACTTATTTTTTTATACGCCGAAACGTGCAACCCCGTAATAAAATGGTCGTAAAACTAACAAACACACCTACACACACATACATCAATGTAACACAATCCAGAAAAATAGCTTCATCGTTTTTTCCTCGCGTGCTAGTTGCAACGCTTTTCAAGTTTCGGCTCCATACACTTTTATTTGTACAGTCACACGCAAACGGTGTTATGACGCCAAGTGAAAAATTTGTCGCGGACACACTTTTGTTCGTTTTTGTACAGTTTCGTGTTTCCCTGTTGTTTGTGAGTGTACTGTATGGTTTTGACTGCGTTCATTATGCTCGGTATTTGTGTAATGATTTTTAGTATGATGTTGCCATGAATTTTTCAAGACGGCTGAGAATGGAAGAAATATGTTATGGTTTAATTTACTTTCTTTCGGATTTGTTATCTTAATAAAGCCAATTTGGACACGTGATAAACAAACATGAGTTTTGGTAATACATTTTTCGATGGGATATAAATTGCATTTGGATTTTCTGATACGATATTGCTCGGGTTTAAAATTGTTTTCCATTAATTGCAAGCATTAGTCTATTTCTACATGTACCTGGAATATAACATACCTACTTGTATACAAAGATACATTCTAGAAGAGACCAAATCTATATGTTTGTAAATACAAACAATACAGTGTGGTTTAAAACGCCTATAGCCGGTGAACGTCATAATTACGTCATCATTCCTTTCAACCCTCCACTGCTAGTGTATATTTGAACAAGACCATTCACTACACAGTCGTAGGCAGTAGGACCAGGATTTATGCGATTTGGTCCTTTGACCTCGACGCCTTCCAATTAAAGGTATTCAAACAATTATCAAGCTGTCCAAATTTATAATTACGACAGACACATTACAGGAGTACAGTCATTAATATTTGAACATTGCAATTACAATAAGTGGGTGTATTGTTGAGGGTTGGGACATAAAATTTAATAATGGTTCCGCACGAAAAGGACACTTATATTTATCAAGGGTGACAGGAAAAAGGCGGCTTCCTTAAGTATAAAATTTTGTACTATAAATTTTCACCCCTTTTGTTATGGTGATATTAAAATGGCGCTTAGTTGTGCTACCCCATGGGGCTTTGATTTAATGTGTTTTTAAATAGCTTTTGTTTTATGTATATGAGTTTATTAAGGCTCCGGTATTGAAGGGTTGGCGTGAAGGTATTGTTTTATTTATTGGTTTGCTCGTGTTTTTGGGATCAAATGGTGTCTTATTTGTGTAATTTTATGAGATTGAAATTAAACGTTGAAATTAGAACACGGGTCCAATGTTATTTAATATTTATGTTGTTGAACCATTATTTTATTTCTTATGTATTCATTGGAGTGACTGGAAATTCAGTTTTACCACTGTTTTGTTGTACTGAGTAATAATAATTTAGTAAGTTTCTTACAGTAAAAAAAATATAAAAGAGCTGACTTTATTTAAAAGAGGTTATCAATAAGATTTTGCGGTTTATGCTCTTTGAAATTAATGATGTTTTTGTAAATAGTTTTTATTAGGTATTATTTACACAAAACAGAACGAAATAGCAGAAGAAATACCCAGCACTTGGTAATACTGAGCTTAATGATAATGATTCACATAGTTTAGTAATTCGATGGTCCTTAGTTCATACTGTAAAGATGTTTAGTTTAAATATTGGTCCTTACATTCCTAACTCAAAAATCTTTTAACAAATTCGCCAACATTTCATGTCATTTCAAAACATGTACCTACAAAGTAGGTTCTCTATTATGATTATGTCTTGCTCCGTCTCCGTGTATTCAAAGTGCATTAGATTCCACAACAACGCACAAGTTACAGCAGCTAGTTCAAAGTTCCTAACCATAAATGACATAAGAGTCAGAACTTGGTCCAAAGTTATTAGTTGATGCTATTATTTTAGTCGCAGGTGCATATAAACGGTGTACCATAGCTATTCCCCGAAGAGGTAAGTAGGCCTTCGGTACATACCTTGACTCAATTATAAAATTATCAAGTTATAAATACTAATTATGATTTTTATGAAGCATGCTTTTTATTAATATTATAAGATTTTTTATACCTTTTACATACCTAACTTGCTCAGTATACTACACGTGACATCTAGTTAAATAACAAAGTCTTACCAAAAAGAAAAAAAAGCACTTCTTTGTTTTTAATAGCCTTTATACCTTCCACATAGAGTCGTGATTCCCAAAACTGCAAATTTCAGCTTGTTATATAAAAATTTGCGAAATTGACGGGTACGTTAACGAACGAATAAGCTGGTTCAAAGAACAGCCGGAGTGGGCCAAAGAGAAGTAAGGATAAAAAACTCAACCCACGTTTTCTGCTCGATTGGACGAAAACTGGTGCTCATAGGGCGTATGTAACCGCTTTTGTAAAACAGGGCAAGTAATTATTTATCCACCTTAACCTTTTAGCGGGTGGAAATATAGTCTTGAACGTTTTGGTAAGAAGGATAAATATTGACTTGGTTTTTAAAGCTAAATATTTTTTTTTTTACAAACTAAATATGTTAAACTAAAAACTGGTATGTTATATCCGACTCTCCCCTAACTCTGCAATTTAATAACATAATCATAACGACACACCGGTCTTGCCCAAAGGGGTAGGCAGAGGTGTACCTATAATACATAAACCCACTTTAAATTAATTATTATTTTTAGATATGGATTCAAGTTTTATTATTTTTTTAAAGGTAGACTTCATAAAATGGAGTCTAACCATTATACGCCAGCTAATGTAAGAGAGCAAATACATTTCCTGTATGCTCTTTAGGGAAATACAGATATCATGTTTTATTTTACGTGAATTAGACGAACAAGGAAAACCATAAAGATCCCATAAGTCTTATCTGACACCAACATGATGTATAGTTTAATATTTAAACTATGAGCTACTGCATAAACACCATTGTTTTTGTTTTTTTCCATCTGTACAAATAGAAATATGTATAAAAAAGTTCAACGAATGAAAAACTTAAACTCGTACATGTCATATAGAAAGCACCATAGTTAAAAAAAAACTACTGTCAACACAGCCATATTTTGCGCTAACATTCTAGTTTTATTAATATGTAAAAAATCCAATTTTATTGCTTGGTGAATATTCGTGTTATGTCTGGTATGGACTTTGTGTACTACAAAGTAAAAAGTACCACTTTGTTCAAAGGGTTATTTTCTGTGTAGGTACTCTAGGGTACAGTCAGCAACATATATAGCTTAACATGTCCAAAAACTTTATGTCAAATAAATAAAAAAAATATCAGGCTAACTTATGTTTCAAATTATAGAGGCGTTCAAATGATGAACTGAGAATATTCAAGAATTTAAAAATTTAAATGTTGAGTTACTTGAGTTGCAGACAGTACCATTTACAGTCGTTATAAATTGTAGTTACTTACAATGTCCCTCTTAATGCAATACGTAATACTTGTACATATACTTGAACTTTACAAAGGACATTGCTGAGAAATCTCAAAGTCGGTCTAGAGCATTTCTATATACTCTAAATGGCGCACTATTTCTGTTCATATATTCATTAAATTCAACAATTAACAAAGTAAGTCTTATCTATTATTTAGTGTCGTACATTTAAGATGACTCCCTCTTACGAACGCCTTTTAGACCCTTGTCCCACGTAAGTCCCCTGAAGGTTTGAATTCCACCTTACGGAAAATAGTTACAGGAAAATCACCTTTATGACATCGTGCTAAATGCCGATAATGGTATAAACTGTAGACCATGTTCTTGTACATATAGTGAAATCATCAAATGATTGATTGCTTAGCGGAAATATTTGATAATGCAAGGCTCGGGCATAGCATGTGCACACAAAACGAAGAATAAGAAAACATCAAGAATAATATTAAGTTCAAAGATACTGTTAATTTCATAAATATATTTCTTTCAGCAGATCTGCGAAAGGATACTATATCATCTATAACAAAAAAAATATCACATTGTAAATTATAGGTAAGTATGTGTATTTACAAATTACGAACTCAAAACCTTATGCATATACTATTACGTTTAGCTACCACTAGACCAACGAGGCAGACATTTAAATCACCAAACATTATATTTCAATACTTAGAATATACATTTATTACCTACACGAAACTTACATGTGAGTAGTCACCGATATTCAGGTACCCTAAAAGATGAGCTTCGGAAATGGGATGTAAAATGAGACATCCATAGGCACTTTATGAAATTGCATGCCGATATTCCGTAAAATAACATTATGACGTTCCATTTTTTCAATAAAAGAAAATGGGACTAAGCACTCAAATTTCCTAAAGAACTTTGTACACAAAATTTAAAATAATATGATCCTTAAAAAGGATACGTAAGCAATTGACCCATTTTGTACCTGTGTTTCCGTAGCGTCGTAGACTCGTAGCTGTGCTACGAACCGACGATATGTATTGTAAGTGGCTACGACGTAGAAAACTCCATAGCTATAAACAAGCATGAATTAAGTTTGTTATAATAGTTAGTTATGTTGGATAACTATAACAACACCATACCTTAATTTTAATAATAAATAAATAAATAAATAATAAATAACTATAACAACACCATACCTTAACTCTATATTGAAACCTATGCAACCTGTGAAGCCCAGAAATTACAAATGATTTTCCTTTAGTTTTAAGCAACATTAGTACTGAATTATATGTATTAGGCTTTTCATTAGCTGCACTGGTTAGAAAGACTGTGTTTAATAAAATATATAAAAAATAAGAATAATATTGTAGTCATGGATTACAATATTCGAAACATACCGTGCAAAATACATTAGTAATTCGAAATAAATTCTTTCAAATGACTTTAAATATACTTAAGGTCTAAGAAATGAAATGAAACAATGGCACGTATACGAACTGTTCTTAAACAGAAATTATCAAAGAAAAAAGTTTTCAACAATTCAAGAGTCTCTTAAAATATATTCAAAGACATTATAGTATTTTGGATATTAGCCAGATTTGGTCGTGACGTTAATTTTTATGCGTCCGACCTGATCGACCTCGTTTCATATTATTTTTTGGCAAAAACTTACTATTAAGATGTTTACGCGAGACTAAACAATGGTATTAACGAACATGCTTCAAGGATTCTGAATTAGATTGGAATACCGAAGTAAGGGTATTGAGGAGTAGAGGCCATTATTTTGTCCCTCGTTTCATTTGTATCTGAGCTTAATAGGTTTTTGTCCTTGCTTTTTTAAGGCTTTAATATTCCACTCACTTCTGTTGTAAGCTTATGTGCGTGAGTCTTTATAGTTGGAGAAAGAAGGAGAGTAAGGTTTTTAAGCCTCTAGTAGGGCAATACTGGCTTCATAGATAGCATCCAAGTCTGGTTTCATCCATTCTTACATCCATCCATAACTGATGACTTGAGGACGGTAGTGACTGAGTGGCATCAACAGGAGTGCGGGACTTGGGGCGTACCCTGGGAATGGCCTACATCCAGCAGTCGATTGCAATAGGCTGACATGGGTGTGTGTGTAGTTCGTATCCTGGAGAAATTGAAGTCTACTTTTTATCCTCAATAATTTTCCACACGGACGAAGTCACGGGTATGGTATTCAGGATTTTTTTTCTCAGGAATCTCATCAGGTAGTATGTAGAATAGACTATATATTATGTTTGTTAAGCTTTGTATTTCCATCAAACGCGTAAGCCCTTTGGTCGTGATATTGTACGCCCACGTATCGACAAAAATAATGTAATAACGCTGAACAATTTGCAATCAGCAAAAGAAGAATGTTATAACTTCAAAGGCAGTTAAAATGTAACTTAACAATATTATTATTACACCTATAATATTGGTCGTCACAATTTGATATATCACTATTTAACCTGTGTTCATTCGTATCACGGAAATAATTATTGCCACCAGATATGATTAAATGCTTGTTATTACAGCTTTGAATGTCACCATTTGGTATAACATTATGCCCTATTGGTAAATCGGAAAATGGTGTTTTTATATTTGACCCAACACAAGACGTTCGTATCTATTCCATTTTTAGGTGCATCAGCAATTAATATCTGATTATAACTTAGTATAAAGCAATAAAAACAACATGAATACCTTTGTAACATTATTTAGCAGCAATAAAACGTTCTGCATAACAGTTCGTCCCTTGAAACAAATATTCACATAATGACAACCTGATTGACGCAGTGGCTAGGCGATTAAACTATTGCGCTAAGGGTTGCGGGATCTATTCCCGCACGGGATAAAAATTTGTATGATCCGCAGATTTTTGTCCCGAGTGTGGGCGTTTATGTATACATGTGATATTTCATGTTTGTGTAACACACCCACTATATAGGAGAAATACCGAGAGTGGGCCGGTGTTTATTTAAAAAAAGTTAAGTTTTCCTTAACATTTATAACAAACAAATAGTTGTTGGCGAATATGCAATAACAAAACGAACAAATTAAAATATGGACAGTGTACCAGATATATACTTAATAATACAGTTCCAATTAACTGCAAACACAATGACAATGACAAACATAGAGCACAAGCAATCACTTCCCACGTGATGGCTAGTCGGCGTCGCCTGTCACTAATTATGCGTTGCAATATTTCAGCGGCGATATTGCGTATCTAGCTGTGGCTTAGATCTCGATACGACTAACCTACTTCCACGCGCCATAATTACGCCTGATAATAACGGACCGACATTCTATTATGAATCACGTGGTTCGTTATTGTTTTTGTTACATTATATACTTACTAACTTTTAAAATGGATACATGTGTTGTTCTAAGGGGGAGGCCGTTGTTCAACAGTGGACGTCTTTCGGCTGATCATGATGATGATAATATGTGTTTAACTTTATGATGTGGCTTGATGTTTCGACCGGCCGTGGTCGGTGCTACTAAAAACTGGTATTTGCAAAAATTCAATTCTTACACAATATACTTGTTATATCCGGTTTTAAGATTATTTAAGTTTGTTTCTTTATTAGGAGTTTATAAACAAAAATCTTAGTCTTCTGTTGTTCACGCTCGTATTTCCTGAAGGGATAGGCAGATGTGTGAGCGACCAACATTTCTACATTATAGGTCCCAATTTAATAGGTACAAGCTATCAACGGGGCTCAAATCCAGAATCTCAAACACACAACTGCTACAAGGAATTATCTAATGAAAAAACACTTTTCCCAACCCAAGATTCGAACCCAGTACCCCATGCTCAACAATTTAGCAACCACTAGACCAAAAATTCAAATCAAAGAGTAATAATATTATAACAACAAAAAATCCTATTCAGTCTTAATTAGCAAAATCAATTAAATCAAAAATAATACGCACACTTATAACCAAATATTAAAACAGGAGAGAGACATTTCTTCGTTAATCCACCCTTATTAAATAAACAGCAAATATAAATAAAAAATACAATCGACCCTCGAAACAGTTATGACGTCATTGTCATGGACCCTCAAACAACGTAATCAGGATCAAGAGGATGGTACGTACCTACTGGGTGGTTCAATAATGCTTTCTATTGTAATGGTCTGGGCTAGGCTTTGTTTAGATGACTCTTGTAATAGTGGCCTAGTAAATAGTGGTCTAGTAGGTAATTAAAAAATTTAGAGTTTTTTTTAAGATTTTTTTTTTTGAAGTAGTTTACAAGTGTGTTAAAAGTTGACGAAAAATAATTGTATATAAGAGATAAATCGCAGATTATCATCATACAGGTATAATTAAAGGTTTAAATAAGTTAAGAAATAATAAAAACAAAATAAACACTAATCATTCTATCCACAAGTTATACAAATACCGACTGAACTCCACATGATTTTTAATACTTTCTAATACAGAAACAAAATTCAACAAACACACTAACGCAACTATACCACACACAACCACGGATAAGCAAAACATTTCACTCACACACATAAATACGTGTGTATCAACATTCACACACATAATACATTAGGTTACACTCTCACATCCGCGGTACAGTTACACACACACGCACACATACACACATCTGTAGTTTATTAAGGTACACACACACACATGCACATTACGCACACATAAGTAATGGTGTAAGTATAACTGGCCGCACGTGGTGGTAGGTAATTACGTAAGCCTAGGAGCTGATTGACGGGCGCTTGATTGCGCCCGACCCGATCTGCGACCCACTATGATCTTTGCTCACCCCTCTAGTACGTTTGTGGTGCGTTTGTTGGGGAATGTTAAGTGCTGATAAGGGAATTAAAGAAAGGAGGTTGGGTGTAATCAGCAGGTTTCAGTGTAGCATCACTAAGCTATTTGCCGAATATAGAGGAATGGAATTATAATGGTTAAATGCTGATGCGAAAATGGTAAATGAAAATTGCAAGTTGTCGTTCACTGTAGCGTTCTGAAGGGAAAGCCTTTGTTAAATACTGGACGTCTTTCGGGTGATGATGAGGATAGTGATGAAATGCTGATGCAGTGCATTTTGAAATAAGTATCTATATAAATATGATACTTGAAAACAAAAGTGTATTATTTAAGATAACGAGGCAGTCTTATAATAACTATGTAACATAATATAACGCAACAACACGCCTGTATTCCCCGAAGAGGTAGGCAGAGGTTCACATATAGTACACCCACATTTCGCCAGTTATGTTTTTCGGTCCCATTGTAATAAGGGGCAAGCCATCAACGGGGCACAAATCCAGACTCCGGGCTGCTACTGAGAATTACCCAATGGAATAACCCAACAACAATTTTCCCGACCCGGGATACAAACCCAAGACCTCATGCTCAGAAGTCGCGTTTAGCGACCACTAGATCAACGAGGCAGTCTTACTAACTATATGTACTAACTAAACGCCTAAACACTGAATATTCAGATCTTACAATATTTGAAACTACAAAAAGCCTAACTTACCCACAGAGGCAATCGGACACATTCAGTATTTATGTTTAATGATAATGATAAATACTTTGACTGCCTCGTTGGTGTAGTGGTTGCTAAGCGCGACTGCTGAGCACGAGGTCCTGGGTTCGAATCCCGGGTCGGGCAAAGTGTTATTGGGTTTTTCCATTAGGTATTTCTCAGTAGCAGCACGGAGTCTGGATTTGTGCCCGGATGATGGCAATAGGCTCGCCCCCTATTACATTGGGACCTAAAACATAACTGGTGAAATGTGGGTGTACTACATGTGCACCTCTGCCTACCCCTTCGGGGAATACAGGCGTGATGTTATGTTATGTTATAAATAATTTTATTTTTGCAAATAGGTTTCAAAAACACTTTTACACGTCTTTTTTTTTTTAAACTTAATGGTATTGGCATTTCCTAACTGACTACCTCTGAGAAGAAATACCGAAACAAACTCAGGGAGTTTGGACCATCTATCGTGTTCATAAGGTCCATAATAATAATAGCTAAAAGCTAACAAGTAAAATAAAATCTCCTTAATAACACAACGCGAATCGTAACAAGAAAATGTCATTAAACACCGTATTGATCTCCAGCTAACTGGGGATTGCGTGCGTGACACACGGACAAACGACGTGATATAAGTGTAATGTAGTTAGCTTAATGGAAGGGAAAACTTAAGTAGATGGCAGCACCTGCACACCAACTTTAAGTGTTATCGTCTGAGTTCAATTAATATCAGCGATTCAATTGTGTAATATTTTTGCAATTTGTTGTTAACGTTGTAAGAAAATCGTGAATGTATCCGACTTCAAAAATGAGGAGGTTCCATGTTTGGGGCCTATATATATATTGTTTTATATGTATACAGTGTACACCAACACGGCAATTATTAATATTGGTCTAATTTGCAGACAATTGTCTTCAATCTTAGCGTCCATGTATGAATTTTAAATATATTTATTATTAATATGACGAAAACAAATTGAGAATTGCCTCCAATTTCCCTAATCTGATAAGCTATTAATTGTTTGGTTGAAGTATCCTACTCTTTGTTAAATAAAATTACTACAGATTCTTTATCAGAAATAAGAGAGTTTTAACAGTTTTACGTACTAGTCTAATCTAGACATTTTGTAAATTATTTGAATGAAAACTAGTTTTAAAAAATCTTTATAAATGGTAGTTATTATATTATATTTATTTTTCTCTTGCAAATGATTTATATAAAAAAGTTAATAGTTTTTAGTCAAATAATTGACAGAAATACCATTTGTATCAATAAAGCACGTTAAAAAACTTCCCAGCCGAGACTGTCACTAACCGCAGTGAAGTTAAAACAAAACATTTTACCAAGAGTCACATACTACGTATGTTTCAATAGCCGATAATAGAAATTAATGGCCTATGTGTGACAAGCAGCTAAAGACAAAACAATAGAACGGCTATAAGCCATCAATAATAATTTAGAGCAGAGAAAAAGTTCATTCAACTGTATCGTAGCAATGTGCTACGCGTTCGTAGCGCCGTAGCAGCTGTAGACATTTTATTAACCGTTTTGTTAGACAGACAACTACGTGTTTGATATTTTTATTTTCTTGTCTTAAAGGGATGGAAATTGTTATTGGGTGTCGTTTATTGTTAAGAAAATATGTTATTGGTTTCAAATATGAAATATATTAATATAAGGCGAATTCATTTTGTTTATGTATTTGGTATATGCTTGCTTTGTTTAGGGCATGAATATGTAAAAATGTGTTATTATAAGTGTTTTGGTAAATAAAATCAATACATACCTGTACAGGTATAACACTGAGTTGTTGATCTGAAAAGATAATACCTGACGTCACCTATACGATCTAAATACTAAAATGGAACTTTAAGTTCGCTGGCTGCGAGCAGCGACACATTAGCTCAGTAGGTAAAGCCGCGCCATAGATTGCCAAAGAGCACGGGTCAAAAACTCACTCATGTCTAACATTTAAAAAAAAACTTTATCAATTTGAATTGTTTAGCATGGGCAAAATGCAAAAATGAATCAAATATCATGTAAAATAATTTTCTTTTTTTTTTGTATAATTTGAATATTTTAATCTGTTGAAACAAAAAACTTGATGGTGTCGTAGCCTGTACTCACCGAAGCTGACGGGGTTGAACATGCCTCCGCGTGGTGTCTGCTCCTCTCCAGTAATCAGCGGATCCATGTTAATGATAATAACTTGTAATTCGCTCCGAAAACAGGATGTTTCACAACCTCGTCCCACACAACACTGTGCAGTAAATAATTTTCTTCTAAATTCAGAAAAAAAAAAACTAAAATTTTCATTACCTTATATCAATTCGTCTTAAATCAGATTCTAGAACGCACCAAACATAACTCTAGCTCACGAAAACAACATATTAGAACATAATATCACAAAACAATTGAAATCTCTCCGTCGTACGAAATAGAGCAACATAGCGCACACTATCGGACTCTATCTACTATGTAGTAACGTACTGTGAGCTCGGGTAGTTAATAATGCCCTTTGTAACGACTCTACGTGCGTGGCTCTATCGTAGGGTCAAGG